>CM051456.1:35773990-35850314 GCA_028274465.1 Plantago ovata | reverse complement strand
TCGTATATATTAAAACACGTCATTAGAGACTAACCAACCTTACTCCAAGAAGCTTCCAAGTCTCGTAATAATCCGGTGTATCTTCTCCTTCGTCGAGTCGAACATCTGCAAACTTGTGATTATCTGCAAGAACACTCAACCTTGGTATCCACGGATTGAACAGCCTATCGAAGAATGCTAGGATATTCTTTGTGTGACCAAGAGATGGGGCGGCGATTCCTCCCGGTAGGTGGCGCGCGCGTTGGCTTATAGAGGAGGGAGAGCTTTTATTTTCTCTAAAAAAACTGGTAGAATAATCTCTAAGAATTTGATTCTTCAACTGTGTGAAAATCATAATCAAAGCTCTCTAATAGTCTACTATATATAGTAGTCAATAGAAGCCAAAGCATAAGCAATTAGACTTCGTAAAGGAATAAGAATCTAATTCTTATCGCACTAGGAAACCAATATCAAGTCTAGATTCATTCCCAATCAATTAAACAAAACTCATCAGGAAATCTAACTTATCCCTTGGACTTCTAATAGAGGAAGGAGTCGAACTCCTTCCCTATCAAGTCCGGCGCGCGCGCGCGCGCTCCCCAGAAAAAGTGGGTCCCATTTGGGACCCACTCATAGTTCTAAGGCAATTCAAACTCCAAGTAGATTTTGCCCAGTGCATATGTAATTCTAATTAACATATCCTTTCAATCAAACCTCTATATATTTCAAAAATATAATCTTAATTGTATTTACATAAAATACAATTAATTAGCCAATTCAATTAATAATTCCAAATCATTAATTGGCCCACTAAATATTATAATTAATTCCAAATCAATTATAATCCATCAATCACAATTAATTCCAAATTAATTGCGATTCCATCTTCAAGGATATTCTGATAGGCTGAATCACCCATAGTGTGACCCATAGGGCCTCATCGTATTAAGCAAGTCCTAGACTAGGCAACATGGAATTCCTAGACGGTTCCATTTGCAATATTAATACATGAGGACGTTTGAGAGATTTCTCAAAGCTAACCCTTTCGTTGCGAAGTCTGTTGCGCTCAACGCGGCGATGGTAATGTCCCTTCATCTTACTTGCTCGAATGTATCTAGGATCGATGAAGTGTCTATCCCAATAATACATCCACGGACGTCTTCAGTGAGTTGCATGGTGAATCCAATATCTATTATGACCATCATAATAATATTGATACGCTGGCCAGCGGTTTTTACCATTACAACTATGAACGACTATGAGCAGTGCTCTCCTGTGCTACACTTGAGAGATGAATCCTTCACAGAATCACTTATCATCCCCATTTGTATGTAGCCATAATCCTGGATTTTGTCTTAGGTCAACTTCTTATTCATAGCTGACATCGACGGGTCCACCAAGGATATGGGGCAACAAATGTGATGATAAAGTCCTGTAAGTCCAAAGGACGACTGGCATCACTTCGACAACTCACCGGTTCCCATAGACACTCGGTGTAGAGTATACATCGATGGGAGTGTCCGGTGGGTACTTCCATTGTTCGATAAAGCTTTTCGAACAACTATGCGCAGTTATGGGAACGTTTCTTGATTGTCCAACAATCCGTTCCGTGGCCGTGGGATCGGCTCACACTTGCTCCAACAAGTATAACCTCCACGCATACTAGTCTTGTCTGGTTCATTCAGACCCCTACATCCGAGATGAACCTCGACTAGGGAGA
This sequence comes from Plantago ovata, assembly GCA_028274465.1. Classification (NCBI taxonomy): domain Eukaryota; kingdom Viridiplantae; phylum Streptophyta; class Magnoliopsida; order Lamiales; family Plantaginaceae; genus Plantago; species Plantago ovata. The sequence goes on along the minus strand of CM051456.1, from coordinate 35,848,615 downwards.
GTTTGGGATAGATGATAACTCACATAGCTCCCACTATCTGCGTGATCGGTCATCTATCCGAGGGGACATGTTTAATATCAGTACAGACAGTAATAGAGATATGACATGCTGCATGCCCGGTGTAATATAAATATGAAAGCGATACTCAATAGTAAAATGCAACAAACATATATTATATTACGTTGACCTGTGTAATAGTACATATATGCCCTCTATAAGGGCACCATGCCGTTAGTAAGGACTGTCTCTAGGACATATACACTATCAGACAACTCATGGGACCTTGTTGCTGAAGAGTACTTGCATTTTGGCTCTAACGTTCATATTTGAATTTGATTCAAAAGAACATTAAATGCAAAGTAAGCACGCGAAGAACATGAAAGACAAGAAGACAAATGAAGAACGTTGCTGAAAGTACAAAAGCAAGATAGTGAAATCTTAAGGTACAAAGCCTTAGAATTTGAAATTCAAACGGCTTCCTTGAGACACTATAAATAGAAGACCTTAGGATGAGTAGAAGGGTGTGTCAACAACGTGATCAAACTCTCACTTGTGATTTAAACACTCAAATCCTTCTCTACTCTTTACTACCTATTGATCCATTCCAAGACTTAAGCTTGAAACAAAATCTACTTGTGAAGAAGTAGAACATTGAAAGCTAAGAAATTAGTTAAGTGTTCTTTCTTTTGAACAAGAACAAGTCATGACACCAGAAACAACAAACTTTCTTACTGCAAAGTATTACAAGTTGTGTTTTTCTAGATTACTTGTTATAGCTTGTTAGGAAACTTGTAATTTTGATGAGCAATTAACCATGCTAAATTAAGGAAAGTCCAGTAACTAGTACTCTTAAGGTCCATAGGAATTTAGAATTTTAAGGACATTGTAAAAGAGGAACGTTTGCTGAAGACTTAGAATAGGTGCTAGATAGGTGTGTTTTACCGCTTATGATGTATCTTGTTTTCTGAAAAGAAAAACAACCTATTGAAGCATTTGCTGATGATGTACTTTGTTTACACAAACAAACTATTGAAGCATTTAGAACCGTTCAGAAACTTGAAGAATTCGAAGACTGAAGACTAGAAGATTTCTTAAGACTGGTATCTACAAAGGCACATGTTGCTCAGAAAGTGGAAACTTCAGCAACAGCTTGCATAAGTGAAAATCTAAACGACAGAGTAGGTTGTGCTTGGTGAAACTGAGACTGACCACTTGCTGAAAAACATATGTGACCTCCTTGCTGATAGTACTTGCATTTGCGCTCCAACGTTCATGTTTGAATCTCATTCAAATGAAGATTAAATGCAAAGCATGCACGCGAAGGACATGAAGACTAGAAGACAAATAAAGGACGCTGCTGAAAGTACAAAAGCAAGATAGTGACCTCTTAAGGAACAAAAGCCTTAGAATTCAAAATTCAAACGGCTCCCTTGATTCAATATAAATAGAGGTCATCCGGCAAAGAGTTGAAGTGTGTCAACAACGTGATCAAACTATCACTTGTGCTTAAAACTCACATACTGATGAATGTGTATTTTACACTTTCATTTGAGTCTTTTTCACCTATTTTAGCTATCCTTGATGAACGTGTCAGATTCAGTCAAATTAAATTTGTAATTAGCCAAAGGCAATCCACAACTACAACGAAAACCGTAGTGTAGTAGTAGAATGACTCGAGTGTCGTTCTCTCAGGACTATACTAGCTTTATCAAATCTAATTAAGAATATAAAACAGCAGATAGAAAGCAATAGGGGTTTTCAATCAGATAATGGAGATTGGTGATAGTATTGTCCTTCTTAACATAATGGGTCGATAATCATGCATAAATTCCTCGGTCTTGCATAGAGATCTTTGAATCAATCTTGTGTCGTGTTGCAAGTATTAAGCACTACGAAGATAATATGGGTCTGACTTGTCAACAACTAACGTCCTATTGTGTTCCGTAATTATTCAACACTACGAAGATTATTGGTCTGATGGTCGACAAGTGTCCAAGTGTGCATAATGATCAATACAACATACGAGAATTTTGGTTTCAACTGATCAACGAAATAAAGCAATGACACGGAGTATAATGCGCGATATAGCCATTAGCATGATTATCTTCCCTCGCTAAAAATTCACATACTACCACCAACGATAAATTTATCTACTCATAATAGGCATGCAATCAATAGCAATCATAGAAGAAAACATATTGAAAGAAAAATAAAATAAGTAGATAAAAACTGTAAGATACAAAGTTACCGAAGGTTGTCAATCTTCGGATGATTGCGATCCTACGCGCTCCAATCTTCTATGAAAAAGTATCCCCTAAGCTACGGAACTCCCAGGACAGGCCCCGGGAAGTTCCTACCTAAAACTATAGAGAGTGGTGAGAAAGTAGGCTTGGAAAGATATGATTTTCGGAGAGAAAACTGAGCACTATATATAGGCCCGAATTTACTCTGGGGCGGTTCGCCCCCCAATATTTCGCGGAATTTCCTCATTTTTCGACGCGGATTTGGATTTCTTCACCTTTTCGGACTCGGTTTATGACTTCTAGTAGCCTTCTAACCTCCAGATTCGGCCCCTAGACTCCAAATCCTATCCGGAAACCTTCAGATACTCCAAATAGGGTTTTGGAACACCAATTCCTTGTAGACTTCAATATAATTGCCCCGAAATCTCCGAATTTCAACCAAAACCTGTAAAATAAAATCTAAAGGGAAACGTGACACTATTCTAATAAAATGTACTAAAATATAGCTAAATTAACATAGAGGATAGCTAAATTAGGTGAAAAAGACTCGAATGAAAGTGTAAAATACACATTCATCAAACTCCCCAAACCGAACCGTTGCTTGTCCTTAAGCAACTAAGCTAGACTCTAATACAAAAAACATGCAAGACTCAAAATGGAGTTTCATGCCAAATAAAATGAACTAAACTACTGAATCTACCAAATAACATATGAACAAAAACCATATAAATCAAAGCATGAATAAAGGTTGAAGAATACCTCGATTGACTTATACACATCCACATAAGCACTTATGTCAAGACAAGATAGTCTCTCGTAACATTCTCTACCTTGACCTAGTCAGTGACGACGTAATGATGCATGCTAAGATACGAATGGTTGTCCCGTGCCTATGAAACTGAGGACTTACTGCTGTTCCACCATGTTAAAACTTTTCCCCAAAAGAGGTCGAACCAGTACTGGCTCTCATCAAACGAATGAGGGTTCCCTATAAAAGACAACTCTCCCCTATTCTACCTATCTCTCAAGTAAAGTCTTAAGTTATTCACCACTTCCTGAATGGCAGGACGAGGGTGTTCTAGAACAGATGACACTTAAGAAAAAAAGATAAAAAATAGAAAAACACAATTACGAACAATTACGAAAAATGGAAAAGACTCAAACTTTGCTAAACTGCTATTTGGCTTTATTTTTTGGACCATTCTTTGCTTTTTCGGGGTCTTCTTTTTTTCTTTTTTTTTTCTTTCCAGATTCTTTTTTTTCTTTTTTTCTTTTTTTCCTGGAATTTTTTTCTTTCTTTTTTTTCTAGCCAGCAGTAGCATAACAAAAAGAGAAGCAAAATGACTCACACGACTTCCCCAAACCTATTCGTAAGAATAGGTTGGAGTACAAAATTCACGGAAAAGAAAAATAAACTCACGATACGAAAAATGAAAAACAGAAACAAGTCTATGATGGTGTAACCCCCTCCCTAAACCTATTCGGAAGAATAGGTTATAAACAAAGGATCACACAACCTCACACTACCTCCTTCCTAGGCATTTAGCAATCTCAAAGCATGGTGAAGACCTGTTGCCTCTTAGGTACATAATTACTCGGGAAAACAACCATAAGACCCTAACATGCATCATCCTATTATAAAGGCCTTCGTGAACCGCAGTAAAGAAAACACCACTAAGTGATGTCGAGACTACCATGCTTAACTAAGTGCAATACATAAATGTGACAAGCCAAGCGAGAAAAACCTCAAACAAATTCATAGAGATGAAGCATACGATTAATGACATAGCTAGTTGATCTACCCAATAAAAAAGTTCAAAAAATTCGGCAATAGACTCCATATAAAACATGCAAAACTATCCTAGGATGAATGCAACCTAAAAAATCTAAGAAAGCAGTAAACGTGCAAATGCAAATGATAAAGCATGCGAGGTACTATTCTCATCCTACCAATGCCAAGCTAACAACATCAGATCACTTAAATCCCATCCCCCTCATGAAATTAATGCTAGTCCCTAGCAGTAAGAAAATGAGAAAATAAGATGTGATACTAGATGTTACCCCATGGTTTGGCCTCGGTCGGCTGAGTATGTTGCTTATGAGTTATTGGGCCTCCTCCGGGAGCTTTATAGGGAGTCATCAGGTCCTCAGGTAGGCGCGGTAGTTTCAATTACGGGACGTATAGGAGCAACTCCTCAGTTAGTATCATCATTGCCCGTATGGCCTTCATTGTCACTACTTTCACGCACATCCTCACTAGTAGAGTTGAAGTGGCAGGTTGAATTCTCAAGATTAACCGCCGCTGTTATGGAATTCTCCATCCTGTAGCCCTCCAATAGGATGTGAACTGTTGAAGGGGAAAGGGCAGTGGTATCAGCACCTCCCCCTCCAACGGTTTACTCCACGAGAAGGTTTAAGTCAGCTGTCCGGATACTCAGGAGTCTTCTACCTTTTTCTCCAATTTTGTCCACATTCTCTACAGTTGATGCTCCCAATATCAATGTTATGCTCCTTTTAGAGGCAGGCAAAGGGCACCCCAACAAGGTGCTGAGTACCCATGTCATTATGTTTTGGAACCAAGCTAGTGCTTCGGAATCTTCTAGCAACTGCGAACTCAAGATCAAATCCGTTGCTGCGAGAATGTCCCGGTGCCTTCCAGTTCACTCGAACTCTGCAGTCCTCGTGATGGAGTGATGACGTAATAACGGTTTCTGTCCCTTCGGTGGTGCATGAATAGGCATAGGAGTCCTTACTCCAGGTGTACTCTAGCTCCTCCTCTTGGATAATCCACGACGTTGTTGCAAAACCCCTTGGCTCGAACGCACATCTAGCGAGATCACCTTCCTTGACATGATTCTTCACAGCAATCATACGGGAATTCTCCCTTCCCTTGGTATGGTACCTACAAACAGCAATTAGCACCTCGTATGACACAAAACAGACTCAAATATATGCTAGTGTAGAAGCGAAAAATACGAGTGATAAAATCAACAATCGAACTCCCCAAACCGCAATGTTTAGCCTAGCTTCTTCATCATGCAACATACCAACGTAACTACTACATGCAATACATCACATCATGCTCTTACTAGACAACCAATATCCTGGATAACAAGGCTCAATTCATACCATAGCAGCGCAAAAATTCTAGCAGCATAAATCCTCATACTCAACAATTTAAGCATTCTACCGTCAAATCCACCAACATTACACCAATAAACACATTCATATGCGAGAAACCAAAGATAAAGACATATTGCAGAACAAGATATATCATCTAGCAGCAAAATACCAAACCAACAATCCAAGCAAAATTGAGCATGCAATTGATAGTAAATAACATGTCTAATCACACAAACAACATACCCATGCATCAAATAAGCATAATCTAAGCTTAAATTAAAAAACCCCCAAATTCGAAAATTAGGGTTCTAAGGATGACACCTCAGATCTGCAAATCTAACGAGTTAGGATGAAATCTGTTCGGATAGGATGACGGATCATGTAATAGGCTTCGAATTAAGCTAAAGAACACTCAATTTGGTCAAGAAATGAAGAAGTTATGAAGATTTAGAAGCAAAATCGCACTTTTCGAGTTTTTTGGGAGTATGGATGAAGAAGAATGAAGAAAATAGGGTTTTGGAGTTGAAATCCGCGTTTTCTAAGATCTGGGACTGTGGGACGGTTCGCCCCACGTGTGGGGCGGTTCGCCCCCCAAGTGGGGCTGTTCGCCCCGTGCTCCCCAATGCGGGGAGACAGGTCCCGATGTCAGAAATTGCGGTTTAAATCCCGAAATCAATTTTTTCAAAAAACCACTCGAAAAATCTCACTCAAACACAGAAGCATATACGACACAGACATGAACAAATTCGCATATGAGAAGCAAATAGTTCAAGAATGAATGCATGCAGAAAAGCAGTAAAGAAAGCGATAAAAATTCCGGGTTGCCTCCCGGATAGCGTCATTGTTTAAAGTCTTTGACTCGACTCCTGTCTGCGCCTATCTCTTCTTTTTGCGGGTACTAGGCTTCCCCTTCATTGATCTTCTTTCCATGCCACGAACCTGTGAATAAGAAAGAATATAGGTTGCAAGACCACAGTAGTGAGTAGTAATATCAGGCGGTTCAGGTGGATCAGGTATGGCTTGCAATACGTGTTGCTTGCCATTCACTTCAATAGTGCAAGTTCATTGGTAGATATCCATCACTGAGCGTAGTTTAGTCAAGAATGTTTGCCCTAAGAGTATGACATCTCCCGTTCCAGGTACAGACGCCGGCATAACTACAAAGTTGGTGTATATAGATGCTTCACCAATCTTGACCAACACATTTTTCACAACGCCCTCCGGTCTCATAAATGATCCATCCGCCAGTTGCACAATAGCCCTTTGCTCAGATAGTTTTCCGATGTTGCTCTTTTGAAACACATACAAAGGAATTATGTTTGAGTAGGATCCCGTATCTAGTGTGGCACGGACATCTTCAAGCTCACCAATCCCTACCTTAACATCGAAACTTTTAGGGAGTGGTTCGGGATCCTCTTGCTCCTCATCACTTGTGTCGGAACCAAGGTTCTTCTCTTCTTCCTCAGCCAGTAGAAGTTCTTCCTTCATGCAGCACTCACACCTAACAACGTTTCTGATGGTGATTTCGTCAGGTACATCACTAGCTAATGTAATGGCATTCGACTTCACAGTGCTGCTAGGCAGTTTTCGGTCGATCAACTCTTGCATCTTTTGATGGGCAAGATTAGTGCTCTCTTCCAACTTATCAAGCCTTGCCCTAGTTTTCTCGGAATCCTCTTCATACCGTTTGAGAAAACTTTGTGTGTGATCGACCATCTTTTGCAAGTTCTCCATCAGTTGAGCCGTCTTCGACTTCGGTGGCTCTTTCGGAGCGGGGTTTTTGCAGTGATCATTACCATAGTTCAGCCTACTACGGTCTTGGTTAGGTCCATAAGTTTGGTTAGCCGGTGCATATCCTTGATTGTTACGGTATCCTCTTCTCCAAAATCCACCTCGAGGATTCCTACCGTCTTGTCCGTAGCTAACTTCCTGAGTACCAAACTCCGTAGCAAAGGCTTCTTCTTCTCCTCGAGCCCAGTTGCCATCATCGTACGCCAGCTCCGATCTACACATATGAGCTCCATGCCCATAGTTCTTGCATATTCGGCATACTTCGTTCGAAACAGTTGTTCCGGTGGCGCTCTTGTGGACTTGCTTAATTCGTTGGTAAAGCACTCGAATTGATCCCCATTCCCCCTGTACATAGGGGCTTCTTGAGTCGGTGGAGCTTCAGGTCCACATCTCCTAACCAGTGCCCTTGGGTCCTTGAACTGCGAACCCTTAGCAAGCCTTTCGAAAACTGCCCAGACGGCTTCTGCGGTTTCCTCCCAAATATTGCCTCGGCATTGGAAATCCACCACTTGTTGGTTCTCGAAGGTTAGTCCATTGTAGAAGTGTTGGACTAGGTCGGAGAGTTCAAAACCATGGTGAGGGCACTTGTTCGTGAGATCTTGGAACCTCTCGAACGCGGTGTAGATGGTCTCATCATAGTCCTGCTTGAATCCAGTGATTTGCGCCTTAAGCGCGGTAGTCAGAGTGTGTGGAAAGTATTTCTCCATGAAAGCTGAAAAAACCTTTTCCCAAGTGTCCAGCGAGCCTGCTAGAAGAGAGCTCAGCCATGACTTGGCTCTGTCACCAAGTCCCATAGCAAAAACCTTCATCCTCAACTCATCCGTTGTTATGTCAGCTCCGGGTCGTGGGAGTTGGTTGACGAAATCATCGATATCGTGCAAGTACCCCATCACATCTTCCCTTGATAAGCCATAGAACCTCGGAAGTTGTTGGAATGCGTGGTTCTTGATCTCCACATCTCGGGTTGCAGACGAAAGAACTATCGCCGGTCCCCTCATACGATCTTTGGTGGGTTGTACCCATGCCTTCAGTGGTTTAGCTTCTGCCATTCCGTCGATTTCCTTGAATAGACTAATTAGAGATTCAGAGAAATCGGTTTCCTCTATTTCCTCTAGTGCGCGCCTCTCAAGTAGTCGCCTTCTTTGGTGGTAGACTCTATCGATCTCAGCAATTGAATTAGCAAGCGGTGTTCCTGCAGAACGTGTATGCGGCATACACTATCTGTGACAAACTAGGAAAAGTGATTAGAGACAAACTAGGAAAGCAGAGAAAGAAATTAAAAAGGAAAACTAAATCTAAAAGAATTAGGAATCTAAAGCTGTAAATATAAACAAATTAAACAGGAAAAAGGAGTATAGTCCCCGGCAACGGCGCCAATTTGATGAACGTGTCAGATTCAGTCAAATTAAATTTGTAATTAGCCAAAGGCAATCCACAACTACAACGAAAACCGTAGTGTAGTAGTAGAATGACTCGAGTGTCGTTCTCTCAGGACTATACTAGCTTTATCAAATCTAATTAAGAATATAAAACAGCAGATAGAAAGCAATAGGGGTTTTCAAGCAGATTATGGAGATTGGTGATAGTATGGTCCTTCTTAACATAATGGGTCGATAATCATGCATAAATTCCTCGGTCTTGCATAGAGATCTTTGAATCAATCTTGTGTCCTGTTGCAAGTATTAAGCACTACGAAGATAATATGGGTCTGACTTGTCAACAACTAACGTCCTATTGTGTTCCGTAATTATTCAACACTACGAAGATTATTGGTCTGATGGTCGACAAGTGTCCAAGTGTGCATAATGATCAATACAACATACGAGAATTTTGGTTTCAAGTCAACTGATCAACGAAATAAAGCAATGACACGGAGTATAATGCGCGATATAGCCATTAGCATGATTATCTTCCCTCGCTAAAAATTCACATACTACCACCAACGATAAATTTAGCTACTCATAATAGGCATGCAATCAATAGCAATCATAGAAGAAAACATATTGAAAGAAGAATAAAATAAGTAGATAAAAACTGTAAGATACAAAGTTACCGAAGGTTGTCAATCTCCGGATGATTGCGATCCTACACGCTCCAATCTGCTATGAAAAAGTATCCCCTAAGCTACGGAACTCCCAGGACAGGCCCCGGGAAGTTCCTACCTAAAACTATAGAGAGAGGTGAGAAAGTAGGCTTGGAAAGATATAATTTTCGGAGAGAAAACTGAGCACTATATATAGGCCCGAATTTACTCTGGGGCGGTTCGCCCCGTAACTCCGGCGGTTCGCCCGCCAATATTTTGCGGAATTTCCGCATTTTTCGATGCGGATTTGGATTTCTTCACCTTTTTGGACTCGGTTTATGACTTCTAGTAGCCTTCTAACCTCCAGATTCGGCCCCTAGACTCCAAATCCTATCCGGAAACCTTCAGATACTCCAAATAGGCTTCTGGAACACCAATTCCTTGTAGACTTCAATATAATTGCCCGGTAATCTCCGAATTTCAACCAAAACCTGTAAAATAAAATCTAAAGGGAAACGTGACACTATTCTAATAAAATGTACTAAAATATAGCTAAATTAACATAGAGGATAGCTAAATTAGGTGAAAAAGACTCGAATGAAAGTGTAAAATACACATTCATCAATCCTCTATGTTAATTTAGCTATATTGTAGTGCATTTTATTAGAATTGTGTCACGTTTCCCTTTAGTTTGTATTTTAGAGGTTTTGAGTGAAAAACGAGGTTTTCCGGGCAATTATATTGAAGTAGACAAGGAATTGGTGTTCCGAAGGCCTATTTGGAGTATCCAGAAGATTCCGGATAGGATTTGAAGTCTAGGGGTCGAGTCTGAAGTCTAAAAGGTCACTAGAAGGCAAAAACCGAGTCCGAAAAGGAGAAGAAATCCAAAAAAGGCCGAAAAAACCTCCCGGGCGAGTCGCCCGGGACGTGGGGCGAATCGCCCCACACCAGGCGAATCGCCCGGTGTGTGGGGCCCTTCGCCCCACACCTGTCGAATGCATATATATAGTTGCTCAGTTTTCTCCGTTTTTCATACTTTCTCAGACATTTTCTCTCACCTTTCTCATTAGTTTTAGGTAGGAATTCTCCGGAGCCTGTTCTGGGGATTCTTAGCTTAGGAGATACTTTTTCTTAGCGTTTTGGAGCTTCTAAGATCGCGATTCTTCGGAGATTGACAACCTTCAGTAACATTGTATCTTACAGTTTTTCTATTTATATTTATATATCTTTCAACATGTTTTCATTCATTCGTGCTATGATTTCTGTTGATTGCATGACATCTATGAGTAGATAAACTTCTCGTTGGTGATAGTATGTGATTTCTTAGCGAAGGGTTGATAATTATGCTAATGGCTATATCGCGCATTATACTTTGAGTTATTGCTTTATTTCTTTGATCTATCTAAAACCTCTATCTTCGTAGTGTTGAATAATTACGGAACACAATTGGACAATTCATTGATCAAAGATCTCAATGCAGAATCGGGGACTTCATGCATGATTATTAACTTGCTAAGCTTTGAATGACCATACTATCACCAATCTCCATTATCTGTTAAGAAAAACCTTTGCTAAGTCGTCTATTGATTTTATATTCTTAAGTTAGATTAGATAAAGCTAGTTATAGTCCTTAGTGATCGACACTCGAGGTTATTCTACTGCTACACTACGGTTTTCGTTGTAGTTGTGAATTGCCTTTGGCTAAATACAAATTTATTTGATTACAAGAATCTGACAAATTCTAACGGTTCATCAAATTGGCGCCGTTGCCGGGGACTATACTCCTTTTTTCTGTTTAGCTTTTTTATATTTTCAGCATTCAATTCCTAGATTCTAGTAGTTTTAGTTTTCCTATTTAATCTCTCTCTGATACTCTATGTTAATTTAGCTATATTTTAGTGCATTTTATTAGAATAGTGTCACGTTTACTTTAGTTTTTATTTTACAGGTTTTGGTTGAAAAACGAGGTTTTTCGGGCAATTATATTGAAGTAGACAAGGAATTGGTGTTCCAGAAGCCTAATTGGAGTATCTGAAAGATTCCGGATAGGATTTGAAGTCTAGGGACCGAATCTGGAGGCTAGAAGGTCACTTGAAGGCAGAAACCGAGTTCGAAAAGGGGAAGAGATCCAAAAACGCGTCGAAAATGCGTTCTGGGCCGAAAAACACTCCCGGGCGAGTCGCCCGGGACGTGGGGCAAATCGCCCCACACCAGGCGAATCGCCCGGTGTGTGGGGCCCTTCGCCCCACACAATTCGAAAGCCTAAATATAGTTGCTCAGTTTTCTCTGTTTTTCATACTTTTCCAGACCTTTTCTCTCACCTTTCTCTGTAGTTTTAGGTAGGAATTTCCCAGAGCCTGTTCTAGGGGTTCTTAGCTTAGGAGATACTTTTTCTTAGCAGTTTGGAGCTTGTAAGATCGCGATTCTTCGGAGATTGACAACCTTCGGTAACATTGTATCTTATAGTTTTTCTACTTATTTTTATATATCTTTCATCATGTTTTCATTCATTCGTCGTATGATTTCTGTTGATTGCATGACAACTATGAGTAGCTAAACTTCTCGTTGGTGATAGTTTGTGATTTCTTAGCGAAGGGTTAATAATTATGCTAATGGCTATATCGCGCATTATACCTAGAGTTATTGCTTTATTTCTTGATCTATCTAAATCTCTATCTTCGTATTGTTGGATAATTATTGAACTCAATTGGACAATTCATTGATCTTTGATCTATCTAAATCTATATCTTCGTAGTGTTGAATAATTACAACTAGACAACTCATTGATCAAAGATCTCTATGCAAAACCGGGGAATTTATGCATGATTATTAACCTGCTATGCTTTGAATGATCATACTATCACCAATCTCCATTATCTGTTAAGAAAAACCTTTGCTAAGTCATCTGCTATTTTATATTCTCAAGTTAAATTAGATAAAGCTAGTTATAGTCCTTAGAGATCGACACTCGAGGTTATTCTACTGCTACACTATGGTTTTCGTTGTAGTTGTGAATTGCCTTTGGCTAAATACAAATTTATTTGATTAATTAGATCCCGACAATCTTCAGTTCATCAAATTGGCGCCGTTGCCGGGGACTATACTCCTTTTGTTTGTTTAATTTGTTTATATTTTCAGCATTCAATTCCTAGTTCTAGTAGTTTTTAGTTTTCTTATTTAATCTCTCTCTAATACTCCTTTCCTAGTTTGATACAGATAGTGTACGCCACATACACGATCTAAAGGAACACCGCTTGATGATTCAATTGCTGGGATCGACAGAGTCTACCACCAAAGAAGGCGACTACTTCGAAGGCGTGAACTAGAGGAAATAGAGGATACCGATTTCTCTGAATCTCTACACAGTCTTTTCAAGAAAATCGACGGAATGGCAGAAGCAAGACCACTGAAAGCATGGGTTCAACCCTCCAAGGATCGTTTGAGGGGACCGACGATTGTTCTTTCGTCTGCAACTCGAGATCTGGAAATCAAAAACCACGCATTCCAACAACTTCCGAGGTTCTATGGCTTAGCAAGGGAAGATATGATGGGGTACTTGCACGATATCGATGATTTCGTCAACCAACTCCCACGACCCGGAGCTGAAATAACAACGGATGAGTTGAGGATGAAGGTTTTTGCTATGGGGCTTGGCGACAAAGCCAAGTCGTGGTTAAGTTCTCTACCGGCGGACTCGCTGGACACTTGGGAGAAGGTTTTTTTAGCTTTCATGGAAAAATACTTCCCTCACACCTTGACTACCGCGCTTAAGGCGCAAATCACAGGATTCAAACAAGACTATGATGAGACCATCTACACCGTGTTTGAGAGGTTCCAAGACCTCATGAACAAGTGCCCTCACCATGGTTTTGAGCTTTCTGATCTAGTCCAACACTTCTACAATGGACTAACCTTCGAGAACCAACAAGTGGTAGACTTCCAATGTCGTGGCAATATTTGGGAGGAAACCGCAGAAGCTGTCTGGGCAGTTTTCGAAAGGCTTGCTAAGGGTTCGCAGTTCAAGGACCCAAGGGCAATGGTTTGGAGACGTGGACCTGAAGCTCCACCTACTCAAGAAGCCCCTATGTATAGGGGGAATGGGGATCAATTCGAGTGCTTTACCAACGAATTGAAGCAAGTCCTCAAGAGCGCCACTGGAACAGCTGTTTCAAACGAAGTTTGCCGAATATGCAAGAACTATGGGCATGGGGCTCATATGTGTAGACCGGAGCTTGCGTATGATGATGGCAACTGGGCTCAAGGAGGCGAAGAGGAAGCCTTTGCTACGGAGTTTGGTACTCAAGAAGCTAGCTACGGACAAGATGGTAGGAATCCTCGAGGTGGATTTTGGAGAAGAGGGTTCCGAAACAATCAAGGATATGCACCGGCTAGCCGAACTTATGGCCCTAACCAAGACCGTAGTAGGCTTAACTATGGTATTGACCACTGCGAAAAACCCGCTCCGAAAGAGCAACCGAAGTCGAAGTCGGCTCAACTGATGGAGAACTTGCAAAAGATGGTTGATCACACCCAAAGTTTTCTCAAACGTTATGAAGAAGATTCTGAGAAGACTAGGGCGAGACTTGATCGATTGGAAGAGATCACTAGGCTTGCCCAACAAAAGATGCAAGAGTTGATCGACCGAGGAGAAAGTAGGGAGCAAGGAAAGCTGCCTAGCAACACTGAGAAGTCAATGTCCATTACCTTGGTGGGTGATCTACCTGTTGAAATCACCATCAAGAAGGTTTCTAAGTGCGAGTGTTGCAAGGGGGAAGTGCCCCCACAGGCTAAGGAAGAAGAGAAGGACCTTGGTTCTGGCGAGAGTGAAGAGGAGCAAGAGGATCCGGAGCCACTCCCTCAAAGTTTCGATGTTAAGGTCGGGATTGGTGAACTTGAAGTTGTCCGTGCCACACTTGACACGGGATCCTACTCTAATGTGCTCCCAATGAATGTGTTTGAGAAGAGTAGCCTTGGAAAACTATCTGAGCATAAGGCTATTGTGCAATTGGCGGATGGATCCTTTGTGAGACCCGAAGGCGTTGTGAAGAATGTATTGGTCAAGATTGGTGAAGCTTTTGTATACACCAATTTTGTAGTTATGTCGGCGTCTACACCTGGGATGGGGGATATTGTTCTCTTGGGGAGAACGTTCTTGACAAAACTACACTCCGTGATAGACATCTACCGAAGGACTTGCACCATTGAGGTGGATGGCAAGCGACATGTGTTACGAGCCATATCTGATCCACCTGATCACTTCAATGCTTCTCACACTGTTAACTACTGTGGTCTTGCTGTCTATGTTCATTCTTACTCACAGGTTCGTGGCATGAGGAGAAGATCCATGAAGGGGAAGTCTAGTACCCTCAAGAAGAAGAGCTAGGCGCAAGAAGGAGTCGAGTCAAAGACTATAAACAATGGCGCTATCCGGGAGGCAACCCGGAGTTTTTATCGCTTTTTTACCACTTTATTGCATGCATATCATTGTGTTTTATTTTATATTTTCGTATGTTTTTGGTTTCTCACGAGTTTCTTTGAGTACTATAGGTTACAGGTACAAGTTTAGCTCTCACCTTAGTGGTGTTTTTCTCTACTGCGGTTCACGAAGGCCTTTATAATAGGATGATGCATGTTAGGATCTTATGGTTGTTTTCCCGAGTAATTATGTACCTAAGAGGCAACGAGTCTTCACCATGCTTTGAGATTGCTAAATGCCTAGGAAGGAGGTAGTGTGAGGTTGTGTGATCCTTTGTTTGCAACCTATTCTTTCGAATAGGTTTGGGAAGGGGGTTACAATATCATTAGACTCGTTTTTCATTTTCCATTTCTGTGTTGTGAGTTTATTTTTCATTTCTCGTAAATTTTTTACTCCAACCTATTCTTTCGAATAGGTTTGGGGAAGTCATTTGTGAGTCATTTTATTTCTTTTTCGTTGTGCTACTGCTGGCTTAAAAACATCGAAAAAAAAAAGAAAAAAAAAGAAAATTTTCCAAGAAAAAAAAAAGGAAAAAGAAACTGGAAAATAAAAAAAGAAAGAAAAAAAGAGAAAAGACCCCAAAAAAGCAAAGAAGGGTCCAAAAAAATAGAAAGCCAAATAACAGTTTAGCAAAGTGTTGTGTCTCATTTTCCAATTCTTGTAATATTCGTAATCGTGTTGTAATTTACTTATCTTTTCTTTTTGAGTGTCATCTGTTCTAGACCACCCTCGTCCTGCCATTCAGGAAGTGGTGAAAAGTTTAAGGCTTTGCTTGAGAGATGGGTAGAATAGGGGAGTGTTATCTTTTATAGGGAACCCTCCTTCGTTTGATGAGAGCCAGTATTGGTTCGACCTCTTTGAGGAAAAGTCTTAACTTGGTGAACAGTAGTAAGTCCTCAGTTTCATAGGCACGGGACAACCATTCGTATCTTAACATGTTTCATTACGTCGTTACTGACTAGGTCCAGGTAGAGAATGTTACGAGAGACTATCTTGTCGTGACATAAGTGCTTATGTGGATGTATGAGTCAATCGAGGCATTCATCAACCTATATTCATGCTATGATTTGTATGGTTTATGTTCATATGTTTTTTGATAGATTCGATAGATTAGTTCATTTCATTTGGCATGAGACTCCATTTTTTGTGTTGCATTGTTTTTTGCATTAGAGTCTAGCTTAGTTTCTTGAGGACAAGCAAAGGTTCGGTTTGGGGAGTGTGATGAATGTGTATTTTTCACTTTCATTTGAGTCTTTTTCACCTATTTTAGCTATCCTCTATGTTAATTTAGCTATATTTTAGTGCATTTTATTAGAATACTGTCACGTTTCCCTTTAGTTTTTATTTTACAGATTTTTGTTGAAAAATGAGGTTTTTCGGGCAATTATATTGAAGTAGACAAGGAATTGGTGTTCCAGAAGCCTAATTGGAGTATCTGAAAGATTCCGGATAGGATTTGAAGTCTAGGGACCGAATCTGGAGGCTAGAAGGTCACTAGAAGGCAGAAACCGAGTCCGAAAAGGGGAAGAAATTCAAAAACGCGTCGAAAACGCATTCTGGGCCGAAAAACACTCCCGGGCGAGTCGCCAGGGACGTAGGGTGAATCGCCCCACACCCGGCGAATCGCCCGGTGTGTGGGGCCCTTCGCCCCACACAATTCGAAAGCCTATATATAGTTGCTCAGTTTTCTCCGTTTTTCATAATTTTTCAGACCTTTTCTCTCACCTTTCTCTGTAGTTTTAGGTAGGAATTTCCCAGAGCCTGTTCTGGGGGTTCTAGCTTAGGAGATACTTTTTCTTAGCAGTTTGGAGCTTGTAAGATCGCGATTCTTCGGAGATTGACAACCTTCGGTAACATTGTATCTTACAGTTTTTCTACTTATTTTTATATATCTTTCATCATGTTTTCATTCATTCGTGGTATGATTTCTGTTGATTGCATGACAACTATGAGTAGCTAAACTTCTCGTTGGTGATAGTATCTGATTTCTTAGCGAATGGTTAATAATTATGCTAATGGCTATATCGCGCATTATGCCTAGAGTTATTGCTTTATTTCTTTGATCTATCTAAATCTCTATCTTCGTATTGTTGGATAATTATTGAACTCAATTGGACAATTCATTGATCTTTGATCTATCTAAATCTATATCTTCGTAGTGTTGAATAATTACAACTGGACAACTCATTGATCAAAGATCTCTATGCAAAACCGGGGAATTTATGCATGATTATTAACCTGCTATGCTTTGAATGACCATACTATCACCAATCTCCATTATCTGTTAAGAAAAACCTTTGCTAAGTCGTCTGCTATTTTATATTCTCAAGTTAAATTAGATAAAGCTAGTTATAGTCCTTAGAGATCGACACTCGAGGTTATTCTACTGCTACACTACGGTTTTCGTTGTAGTTGTGAATTGTCTTTGGCTAAATACAATTTTATTTGATTAATTGGATCCCGACAATTCCCGTTTCATCAGCGCACCTCAAGTATGTCTACTTAGGAGAAAATCAGAAGAAGCCTGTGATAGTCTCCTCACATCTCTCCAACGATGAAGAAAGTCGGCTGATTGAAGTATTGAAAGAAAATTTTGCAGCTATAGGATGGGGGATTAGTGATATCAAGGGAATTAGCCCTACTCGGTGTGTGCATAACATCACTCTAGAACAAGATGCCAAACCCGTTAGGAAACCTCAGCGTAGGATAAATCCGGCCATGCAAGAGGTGGTAAAGAAAGAAGTGATCAAGTTGCTAGATGGCGATATGAGTTACCCCATTCCTGATAGTCGATGGGTGAGCCCGGTCCATGTAGTTCCTAAGAAATCAGGAGTCACGGTGGAAGAGAATGAGAAGGGAGAATTGGTACCGGTTAGGAAGACCATTGGATGGCGGATGTGCATTGACTATAGAAGATTAAATGCCGCCACTAAGAAAGACCACTTCCCTTTACCATTTATAGATGACATGCTAAACCGCCTTGCGGGGCAGAAATTCTATTGTTTTCTTGATGGTTTATCAGGTTTCTACCAGATTCCGATAGCACCGGAGGATCAGGAGAAGACGAAATTCACTTGCCCATTCGGAACGTTTGCTTATAGGAGGATGCCGTTTGGACTATGCAACGCTCACGCCACTTTTCAAAGGTGCATGCTTTCTGTTTTCTCTGAAATGGTAACTAAGTTTGTTGAAGTTTTCATGGATGATTTTTCCCTTTTTGGTGATTCGTTTGATGAATGCTTGCAAAGATTAGATCTTGTTTTGAAACGGTGCATTGAATGCAATTTGACCTTAAGCTGGGAGAAAAGTCATTACATGGTTAGGGAAGGCATTGTTCTAGGACATGTAGTTTCTGAAAGAGGTATTGAGGGAGACAAGGCTAAGATCGAAATCATTGAAAAACTTCCCCCACCTACTTGTGTGAAAGAATTGCAATCTTTTCTTGGCCATGTAGAGTTTCGTAGGAGGTTTATTAAAGATTTTTCGAAAATTGCTAAACCTTTAAGTAGCTTGCTTGCAAAAGATGTGGTTTTCCATTTCTCTAATGAGTGCTTAGTTGCTTTTAATACCCTTCAGGAAAAGCTTGTTTCTGCTCCCATTGTCGTGCCGCCTGACTGGAATCTTCCTTTTGAGATTATGTGTGATGCTTCGAATTTTGCTATGGGTGTTGTTTTATGCCAAAAAGTTGATAAGCAGTATCGTGTGATTTATTATGTTAGTAAGACTCTAGACTCCGCGCCAGTTAATTATACAACTACTGAAAAGGAATTTTTAGCTGTTGTCTTTGCTTTACAAAAGTTTAGGTCTTATTTAATTGGTCATCCTGTGAATGTCCATGCTGATCATGCTGCTTTGAGACATTTGATAGCTAAGCAGGATTCTAAGCCTAGATTAATCCGTTGGGTCCTTTCACTACAAGACTTTGATTTGACCATAGTGGATAGAGCTGGTAGGGAGAATTTAGTAGCTGATCATTTATATAGAATACCAAATATCCCTGTTGATTCGATACCCATCAATGAGGACCTCGCTGATGAGCACTTAATGAAGGCTAATGAAGAGCCATGGAATGCTGATATTGTGACCTATTTGGCTATGAATGTTTGCCCCACTATCTTTTCAGCCTCCGACAAGAGAGCTCTTGCCAAGCGTTGCAGGTCTTACATATGGGATGATCCGCATTTATTCAAAGAAGGATCTGATGGGATTCTAAGGAGATGCGTGCCGCAAGAAGAGCAACAAAGTTTGTTGAGTCATTGCCATGAGCTTAATTGTGGAGGACACTATAGTGGCTTGAAGACAACTCGCAAAGTACTGCAAGCAGGATTTTTCTGGCCAACAATATACCGAGATGCTCGAATTTTTGTGAAGAATTGTGACCCATGTCAGCGAGGCGGTAATATTAGCAAGAAAGACGAAATGCCCCTTCAAGGGAATCTAGTGGTCGAACCTTTCGACGTGTGGGGCATTGACTTCATGGGACCATTTACATCAAGTGGAGGTTATGAATACATTCTTGTTGCGGTGGATTATGTGACTAAATGGGTGGAGGCAATTCCAACAAAAACAAATGACGGCACAATTGTTATGAAGTTCTTGAAGGAAGTAATATTCTCTAGATTTGGGTGCCCTAGGACAATCATCAGTGATGGAGGGTCACACTTCGTCAATAGAACTTTTGCCACCCTTCTTAAGAGATACGGTGTCCACCATAGTGTTGCTACGCCATATCATCCACAAACATCAGGCCAAGTCGAAGTTAGCAACCGTCAAATTAAGAAGATCCTGGAGCGTGTAGTGAAGCCTAGTAGGAAAGATTGGGCGGGAAAATTGAGTGATGCACTTTGGGCATACAGGACTAGCTACAAGACGGTGATTGGAACCACTCCGTACAGACTTGTGTATGGGAAAGCATGTCATCTTCCCGTAGAACTGGAACACAAGGCATATTGGGCTATCAAAGCACTCAATCTTGATATAGGAAAAGCTGGCGAGGAACGATTGCTGCAACTAGATGAGCTCGATGAATTACGACTAGGTGCTTATGAAAATGCCAAGATCTACAAGGAACGTACTAAGAAGTATCATGACCGTGGTATAGTACGTAAGGAACTGATTCCTGGACAAAAAGCTTTGGTATTTAATTCCCGCCTTCCACTATTTCCTGGAAAGCTCCGTACTCGTTGGGATGGACCATACGACATTATCAAAGTTGCTCCCCATGGAGCTGTAGAACACTTTGATCCGAAGACGGGCAATACCTTCAAGGTGAATGGTCAACGAGTGAAGCCGTACTTCGAGATTTCTAGTGATCAAAGGGAAGTTGATCATCTTGAGCTTACCTTTACCGCCTCTACTGAAGGTTAGTATGTTCTTTTGTCTTGAGCATATCATTGTGTTGTTTTTCATATTTTCGTATGTTTTTTGTGATAAAATAGGTTTCTAGATGATAATTTAGCATTTCCGAAGGAAACCCGTTTTTCTCCTATTATGCTAAACTATCGATCTTTTTACCTCGTTTATCACTCGTTTTGTTTTCTCACGAGTTTGATTGAGTATTATAGGTCACTTATACAAGTGTTAGCTCTCACCTTGAATCCACTTTCGACGTTCGGGACGAGCGATGACGTTCAGGTTTGGGGGGGGGTTATCGCTGGTTATCTCTCTACTTGTCTTACTTATGATAAACTCGTGAAATTCTTGCATTTGCATTTGCACGTTTACTGCTTTCTTAGTTTTTAGTTGCATACACTACATTCATGTTTTATGTGGAGTTTATTACGAAATTTTGAACAAGAACAAGTCTTGACACCAAAAACAACTTAACTTGCTTACTGAAAAGTATTACAAGTTGTGTTTCTTTAGATAACTTGTTATAGCTGAAAAGTTGTACTCAAGTCATCTCATCCCAAACCTCTCTAACTGATAAACACCATTTTCAAGCGTGAAATTCAGGGGGAATTAATCAAACATTGTGTTGCTGATTATAAGTCCCAAGTTTGGTGGAGAACAAGGTTACAGTTCTTTAGTTAGGTTGGAAACGAAGCAAGTGTGCTTTGGTTTCTGAAGAATCATTAGTGATAGGATTTGTAAGGAACCTCACATCTTATCTTAGTGGATTCAATCCTAGAAAGGACAAAGTGGATTAGTTGAGAGATTACGCCACTCTGAGATACCACTATAAAAGTGTTTGTGTGATTTACTTTACCGCATTTAGTTTTTAGCAAGCTACACTTATTGTACACTGACACTCTGCTCACTTGCTGAAACTAGCATTCTCTGAAAAGTTATTGTATAAAGTCTCCCGCACTCTGTTTTTAAAGTACCAGTAAACTCGTTACTAAAAAGTAACGAGTACTTACTGAGAAAGTTATGTACCAGCAAACTCATTACTGAAAAGTAATAAGCACTTGCTGAGAAAGTTTTAAACGACGAAAAGTTTGAAAAGACTATTCACCCCCCTCCCCTCTAGTCTTTTCTTGTTGTTTAAAGGGACCAACAAGTGGTATCAGAGTTGGAGGTTCATTAACCTTCAGCACTAAACCTAGATCCCCTTAGGTGCTTTCCGTAAATCACTTTCACTTGATCAGTTTGGTAGTCTTTTGCTGACAGGATGTCGCTAGGAGACGCTCCCTTGCTGAAGCTGGAAAACTATGAAAACTGGCGAAACAACATGATGCTACATCTAGAGGCCATTAGTGATGAAATGGTTACTTTCATAAATGATGGACCTATCAAGATCAATAAACTTGAGAGAAGTTTTCCTCACAAAACCACAGATACTGCTGGAAAGGAAACTATCTTAGGAGAACCGGTTGATATCGCCGTTCCAAAATAAAGAGAGGAATAGACTTCCGACGAAGCCAAAGGATTCCGTCTTGATGGCCAAGCAAGAAACATCATTATTCGATCTACTCCAGATACTATACAGTGCAAACTGTGGGGTGCCAAAACTGCTAAGGAAGCTTGGAAAATGGTTCAAGATCTTTGTGCTGGATCTGACAAAACCAAGGAAAACAAACTCGAAGTGCTAAAGTTGAAGTTCCAAAACTTTAAACAAGGTACAAATGAGTCACTGGAAGACTTGGATTTCAGATTCACAACTCTAGTGAGTGAGATGGCTGCCTTAGGAGTTGGAAACTTCTATTCAAATTCTGAAAAAGTGAAAACCATTATTAGAAGTTTGAACCAAGAATGGATCCATACTCAGAACTTCTACTACAATCAAGGAACGCCAAATATCACTCCAACTGAGTTGTTCTCGCATCTTGCTACTGTCAACTACGAGACAAAGCAAAGAGAAAATGTGTTTGTTGAAAAATTGCAAAATATTGCTCTTGTTGCTAAGCCATCATCTTCTGAAAAGAAGAATGATAAAGAGCCTGCTGATGAAAACGCTCTTGTTGTTAGAAACATGAAGAAATTTATCAGTAAGGTACTTGAAAGGCGAAAAGCAAAAGAGAAGCTGAAAAAGCATCTTGGTAACAACTACCATAAATACAAGAATGAAGCTAGCTCGCCGAACAAGCAAGCTCAGCAAGTAAACTCCTCTGAAGAACCAGCAGTTGGCAATGATCTTTGATTTTATTGCAAAAAGCCTGGACACTTCAAGCAAAAATCGATGCTCTTTGCATTGAAACAAGCTCTGAAGACAGTGAGGTAGAGAGTTCAGACACTGAAGAAGAAGAAGCCACTCTTGATGTAGAGATCGCAATGAAGTTTGTGGAATAGCTATGGAAGTTTATCCAGATGTGTCAAACTACGAATTCTGCCTCATGGTCGGTCAGGTAAATTGTCCTACCTCTGAATCTGATTCAGAAAGTGAAGATGACATTGACCTTGATAGAATTCAAGGAGAAATCGAAAGATTTGAGAAAACTCTGAGCAAACAGCAAGAGAAACTACAGAATGCTAAACTTCTGACTAAGCAAACTACTGAAAAGTATGTCTTGCTGAGCGTTGAGTCAGAAAAGAAGAATGCTGAAATATTGCATCTCAAGAAGTTAATTGTTGAAGCTACAGAGAAGAATGCTCAAATGGAAATAGAATTGGAAGAGTATCAGTCCTCAATTCTAAAGTTACTTGCTGAAATACAAGAAATGAAAAAGATGAAAGTCAATTTCAAATCTTATGCTGATGCTAGTAACACGCTGAATGAACTAAACTCTTATCTGAGAGAGATCCATCTCAAAAAGAAGATTTAGGTGCAACGTATGAAGGTGATGATGTAATACTCTTGAGTAAAGACAAATCAGCAATCACCTTTGTTCGTGCAACAGATAGTGGTCAACCAGAACTCTATCAGATTGGTCAATCTAAGGTTGCTGAAATAAGCAATCAAGTACCTACGACTTTAAAGCCCGATGTTGCCACTCAAAGTAACAAGACTTTAAAAGGAAAACAGGTTGCTGAAAAGCAAACTGTTCAGAAAAAGGATGTTGTAAAGCATTCCGCCAAACAAGTTGCTGAAAAGTAATTTGTTAAGACTAAAGGGAAGATTACTAAAAGTAATCAGAAGACCTTTGCTGACAAACCTGAATCGAGTAAGCTTGCTGAGACAAAAGCTCAGCACTCTCCGAAAAGTGGACTTGGAGTCAAAACCAAGCAAAGTCAACTCTTTCATGAGTATAAGCAAAGTCAACAAAGATACTTCAAAGAGATGAACAAAACCAAGCCTACGAGTTCTGACAAAACTCAAAATGCTAGGACTAGGAGGAACCTTGCTAGAAAAGAACTTTCTGAAAAATATGTTCAGCAAAAGGGTCAACCAAGCAAGACACCACATCGGAAAGTGGACTTGATTACCAATTATCAAAAGTTTTCGGTTCTAAGCCCTCTAGTTCTTCAGCAAGTAGAAGACAAGTCAAAGTTGAAAAACTCAAGACTTGGGTTTACACTGGACGTTTTCTTGAACATGTTCATGGACATCCAATATTGGATCATTAACTTGTTTGCTCTTGATTATGCAGACTTCAACCACGGAGACAAACAATGCAATTTGGCACTTTGACAGTGGTTGTGGAAAGCACATGACGGGCAACAAGAAAAACCTTATAAACTATAGACGGTGGTCTAAAGGTCCAACAATAAGGTTTGCTGGTGGAGGATTTGGTTCTACTAAAGGTTATGGTGACGTGAAGTTAGGATGCATTACCATTTCAGGAGTTCTTTTTGTCAAAAATCTTAAGTTTAACCTTTTCAGCATGAGTCAATTCGCTGACAAAGGTTACTTCATCAAAATCAAAAGTGATGAATGTAAACTTATTGACTTTGAGACAAAGAAGGTTATTATGGTTGCTAGAAGATCAGGAGGTCTCTATACCGTAGATTGGTCTTCAACAATCGTTGAAAAATGCCTTCTCTCAGATCATGATTGCCTTGTTGAAAAAGCATGGTTACGGCATAAACGAACAAGTCACCTAATCTTCAAGACGCTGAATAAGCTGTCTAAAAAGGCACTTGAAGTTGGATTACCTAAGGTTACTTTTAAGAAGGATGGTGTTTGAAATGCATGTCAGCAAGGAAAGCAAACCAAAACTTCTTTCAAGAACAAGCAGTACTACCGTCAACTACAAAACCTTTACAACTCTTGCACATGGACTTGTTTGAATCTTCTTCAACCAGTTATGCTGGCAAGAAGTATGGTCTGGTGGTGGTAGATGACTATTCAAGATTCACTTGGGTAGTATTTATCAAACACAAGTCTGAAACAAGGAGTGAAATACCTAACTTGCTGAACAAGCTTGAAGTCATGAAAAATGACAAGGTAAAAGTCATAAGAACAGAGCATGGTACTGAGTTTGTAAATTAGTACATAACTGAGTATTGCACTTCAAAAGGCATACAACATCATATCCTCAGTAAGGACACCTCAACAAAATGGTGTTGCTGAAAGGAAGAATCGTACCCTTAAGGAAGCAGCTAGAACGATGCTTGCTCACACAGAAATAAGTGAATCTTATTGGGTTGAAGCGATTAATACCGCCTGCTATACTCAAAATAGATGCTTTATAATAAGGAATACAACAAAACTCCCTATGAGTTATTTGTTGGAAGACCTCCTAACATCACCTATCTAAGAGTATTTGGTTGCAAATGCTTTGTTCTTAACAATGGTAGAGAATACTTAAGAACATTTCAACCAAAGGCAGACGAAGCGATATTTCTTGGCTACTCCTTGCATAGTAAAGCTTATAGAGTTTACAACAAAAAGGCACAAAAGATCGAAGAATAAGTGCATGTTGTATTCTATGAAAAATCACAAGGAGTCCCTGCTGAAGAAGAAATATCATAATGTATGAAGAAATTACTCATACACGAGCAAAGAACTGAATCTGATGCTAGAAATATCAAATCAATTGAACTAAATGATGATTCTGACAATGACACTCCTTCCCGAAGTCATGACAAGATACATATAGTTCATGATAAAGAATTTCCGGCTAAGCACGCGGTTGCTCCAGATGTTGCTGAAACTACGCAACTTCCTGTGTCTGCTGACGAGTTACCTCAAACCAGCAATGCTGAACAAGCAGTTCCTGATGAACAAATTTCAACAGAGAGACATGATGAACGTGTATTTTACACTTTCATTTGAGTCTTTTTCACCAATTTAGTTATAGATGTTATCTTTTCTGTCATGCTCTATAGTTATGGTTGGCAACATTTATTAATTAAACTCTTGTGATTGGATTTCACAAGAAGAAATACGTGCTACTCGCAGGAAGTTGGCAGAGTCATTGTATACCTCCCGGGCGAACAGGATTTACCATAGGTGAATGAAAATGATAATTTTTTGCATCTGTGTTTATATTTGACAGTTGATTCATAAAATAGGTCGAATTTAATTAACAAATGATTACTTCTATATTAAAATGAAAATATATCTTATGATGCTTTGCACCAAAACAATCTCAATACATGCTCGCATCAAAGATAATGACGGAGCGTATTTTTATAGGACTCTGCACACCATTGGGGGTTCACAACAGACTGGGGGAATTAAAGAAATCATTAACCGATTTGTGACAGTATTTTCTTTCCCCCACAGAGGAGGCGATCGTTTTGTTGTATCAACTGAGGGTCTTTATGATTTTAAGTTTATCAATAAGGATCATGAATTATTGAAGCATGCCAAGGCATGTGAGGCTGCTGGATACTGATCTGTACATCTTTTCATACGTGTGTCGGACCCGAAAACAGGAAAATACATACATATAAGGGATATATATCATGAGTGGGTATTTGGAGACTTGTTTGACGACGTGTTACAGAAATCAACAATAGGTCTAGAGCCAGAGTATTGATTCACCCATGTACCATGTGTTTAATTTTCTAGTACAATATATGTTTGGGGCGATTACTGGATTTGTGCTTGTCATCCTTGCACGGGGGCATGGTAATCTTTCCTGAATGTATCATTCTAATTTTACCGAAAGGACTAAATTTAGGGGAAATTTATGGTATGTTGTGTTACAGTTTTACATTGAAGTAGTAAAAAACGCAAGAAAAGAAATTTAAGAAATCCACAAATTAACACCTAGCATTTGAGAAATTTATCTGATGAACCCTAACGCCACCAAATTGATTTGGTGAAATCCCCGAATACATCCTTAATTTTTAAGAAACCCCAAATGGATTAGAAACACCCGAACCCTAGACATTTGGGGCACTAAATTCCCAAATCAATTTCGTGATCTCCCCAAGTTAACACTAGAAATTGGATTTGATGAAATACCCAAATACGCCCTTAATTGTTTATAAATCCCAAATTGATTTGATGGACCCTAACCCCAGAACTTTGATTTGGTTAAATCCCCAAATATGCCCTTAATTTTTTGAGGAATCCCAAATTGATTTGTAAAAATCCTAACCCTAGAAAATTGGTGCATTATATGACCAGATCGATTTAATCCCCAAATTAACATTAGGCGTTTGAAAATCCCAAATCCAATGTGATGAACCCTAACCCCAGAAAATTGATTTACTGAAATCCCAAAAAACGCCCTTCATTTTCAGGATAATTCCCAAATTGAGTTGACAAAACCCTAACCCTCGAAAACATAGAAATATTATTATGGATTTGGGACAAAAGTGGTTAATAGGCTCGAATGTCTATTGACAGATCACTCAAATTGTTATTTTGGGCTTCCTTCATCTCCAGCCCATTACATATTTTATGATTTTTGTTGGGCTTTTTTCTTGCTAAAGTCCAAATTCTATGTTAAGGCCCATTAATTGTATATGATTTTTTTTGAATTTTTCTCCAACTGAAGCCCAAGTCTTATCTTTAGGCCCATTACATATGTAGCTGATATGAAAAACCCTAATCCTGGAAAATTTGGGTATTAAATTCCAAAATCAATTTTAGAAATCCTAAATTGATTTGATGAACCCTAACCCTAGAAACGTGATTTGGTGAAATCCCCAAATACGCCCATAATTTTTAAGAAATCCCTTATTGATTTGAATAACGCTAACCCTAGAAAACCCGGTTATTTTATTATCGATTTTGGGCTAAATGCGGTAATTTGTTGAATGGTTGTTGGACTTTTTTTTAGGCAGATTACGTATGTATATGATTTTTATTGGACTTTTATCCAGTTCAGGCCCAAATCTTTAATTTTTCGAACATGACATACATTATCACTGTTATTATATAATCAAATAATGATGGATTTATTCAAACAAATAGAACATAGTCAGTATGTCAATCAAATAGAAATACTGAATAATACAATTTGAATATAACATGCAGAGATAAGCCCAGTGCATATTAGGCCATAAATTGCACGCCTGCCATCCATCGTATCTGCCTCTGGAAAAAATCCACCAATTATATTCCTCTTGGACCTTCGTAACACGTTCAATCATTAATCCGAGCATAACATTACTGACCAATTCCAATTTCATAAAATGAAAATGATATGTACCATATATATATCCACACTAACACAAATAAATGATCTAACAGTTTCTGCATTCTTATCATAAGATGGGAGAAACATTAAGCCCGGAACAATCATCATCAATTATGATATGAAAACTACGTAAATACAAATAGTTGCACCGATCGCAAACCGTCAATGGTATGAGATTAAACAATAAGAGGTCCTGCACACTTATGCAAATACTAAAAATTCCATCATACTTATGTCCTCTTGCTACAACTTATCAGAAGTTCCTGTCCATATTGCTAGCATCCAGGAAGAAACCAAAATTGGAGTTTTCATTTTACGGTACATGTAAAATTTACCGCAGATTTTTTATGGGTGGTGCCTATTCAGCACTTGCAGTATCATGTAGTGCATGTTTATCAGTTAGTAGAAACTAGGGAGGGTGTATTCATATTTCTAAAAATCCATGACCTACCCAGACTTCCATCCTCTACGGATCTACCCGTCCTAGGTTAGCAACAGAAAAACTTGACAATCATTTTCAGCAACAGTAATTTACACGTTATCACACATTACATCACATGGCACAGCAGCAGTAATTTACATGTTATAACACATTATATTTGTTTCCAGAAAATGTTACAAAAATCAGAAAACTACATGCTAATAGTCCATTTTTTAATTTTTCAGCAATTTCAATGGATCAAAGCAGCTTTTTTGCATGGTAAATACTGCAGATGGTTTATTTGAAAAGCCACAGCATAGGATAGCCGGATTCATTGGCCAATAGCAAGGGGTCAGGATTCATCACAACTCACATTCAAGAAATTTTCATATACAAAAAGAAAGAAAATATAAATTTAAAATGGCCTCTTCTGCCTCTGTTTCTTATCCTACCAAGTTCAACTATGAGCCTAAGGTCACCTGGACCATTGGTGACAGGATCAGACTCAAAATTCAAGATGGATCATGCAGTTCAAGGCTCATGCTAGGGAACTGCAATAGGAGAGGTCCATTTTGGCAAGCTGCTGACCTGGCATCAAGGCTATCTATTGTGGGGTTTGAGTATATTGAGGTGAGCCAGCAAGGAACTGACATCAAGGTTTATCTCATGGAGATCAGTGTGGTATCTCATCCTGAGATCATGAACAAGGTGTACCAGAATCTCAAGGACCATTGCTCAGGTGAAGAGTGGCATGGTGTAGGCCATTCTTTTATTTTCAGATTTGGTTATTTATTTTTAAGTCTTTTGGAATCAATGTACTGGTTTCTGCTGTGCTTACACGATTTCAATGAAAAGGCTATGTCTATTTATTTGCTCTTGTTTGTTTTCTTCCTTTTTATTTTATGCAATCGATCATTTTCACACAATATTACTAAATACAATACAATAAAAAATAAATAAATGATAATAAAAAGGCACAAGTTTGATTCAACCAAAAGTGAATTCTATACATAGCCTTGATAACTGTTAATTTGATCAACAAATAGCACAAAACTGTGACCATAGGACGCAAAAGAAATATGAATAAAATACTACTTCATCTCATTCTCCCTACGACATAGCACATACTTGAACGAGTATTTCATAACCCTCAGACTCACCAATCCAAAGAGCAAAACCAAAAAAAAAATGATCTTATTCATAAATGATGCTTTTTCCTAGAACAGAACAAACAACAGACCAAATAATTTTTCTTTCTGGAACAGACCCATGTTGAAACGGATATATGATCTTATTCATAAAAGACCATTTCGTGTTACCTAGAATTTTGGAAGTGTGCCATTGTGCCTAGTTTGTGAATTGGATGAGAAAGAACTTTTAATAACTTCACAACAAGAAACAGAATCAGTAATCCATGTGACAGATCCATGTACTAAATTTAAATGCAACCAAAAGTTGCTTAGAGTTTGCTTAAAAGTCACATTTGAAATCCACATAAGGCCAATTAAAATGCAGAACATAATATTCAACATTCAACACATCTTTATTCATTCACTGAAAAACAGATTACATTGTTGATATCACATTCACATACTAAATGTTACAAAGATCTTTATCTAAGTCTAACATAACAACAGAAAGTAAAACTAGTTGTGCATAGCTCTCCAATTGATATGACAATCTCGGCTATGCCTTTGATCTCTACTTTGTTTCTATCTCCGTTTTCCAAGGAAGGAAGCATCCACCCACGTCCCTGAGAAACGAGCTCATTGAATACTTCAGGGTATGGGGGGCCCGTGGCAAACGAGCTTTGATGCACCGCCTTGGACACAATCTAACTATTGCATCCCCGTTATGAAGGAGGGAGAGTAGAAACGAAGAAGATGGACAAGCAAAACAACTAGGAGGCATTACGCCTTGCTAGCATATTCTGTAGAATCATTCCGCCATGCCACTATATTCTTGGACAATCTTCTCTCCCTTTTTATGAAGAAAGAAAACTTCCGAGGAAAGCCAATGATTCACTCTTCTGGGATTAGGTCGACCTCTAGATTTTGGCAAAAAAATAGGTTTTGGAACTGGATGAAACGTGAGTTTGGGAATGATACTTAGCAAACGAGAGAGTATCATTTTATCCAAGCCACTGACATCTGAAGGCGAAATGTGAGCACCAGTATTGTAGTAGGTCATACTTTCTGGTGGAAGAAGGCACAAGCAAGGGAAGAAGGCACAAGCAAGAGAAGAAGGTTGCAGAGAGGTTAATGGAATAAACATTTTTGCACACACAAAAAGCACATAACAGGTAGTGATATATATAGACACATAGAGAAAATTGATTATAAGGGCTCACTATGAAGGCCTTTCTCATAAAGGACCCTCTTGTGTTATCAATTACATTTTAGTTCAAACTCAATTACATTTTAGTCCATTTGAGTTGACCAACACTTTAAACACCTTCCAACCAAACATGACTTAAGAAAAATAAATATTTTCAATCAAAAAATTAATTTAAAGATTTAAAAAATCTAAATAGACTTATAAAATAAAATAAAAATTAAGTATTTAATAAGATCCATCCATCTTCTTCGGTAAAGCTTCGCTATTGGAAAATTCCAGTATCGGAGCTCCGGTGCCGGTAACGGTGGAGCAATGGTGGAATTGCTGTTCCACCGATCTGGTGGTGGAGCAAGCTGCTTGCTGCACCGTTAATGGTGGTGGAGCAGCTTGCTCCACCGTTTTCGACGCTGAAGCTCCGGTACCGGAAAAAGTTACGTTACCGAAGCCTTGGGGATGATGAAGATAATTTTTTTTATTTTAGTTAAGTTTTTTTCTTTAAAATTTATTTTATTATTTTAGTATTTTACTTAGTTTTTATTTTAATTCTTTATCTTTTTTATTTGAAAACACTAAGGTTTGTTTGGTTTCATCAAAATTCAATTTTGGAATAGTGAATTTTTGTTGACCCTGGACTAAAATGTAATTGATGAACTAAAGTGGTTCATTTCGTTATTAGGGACTCTAAGAGGGAATAAAAAATCAATGGACCCTAGACACATATCAACCCACTAAACAGTCTCAATGCAGTATATGCAAGCATTCATAGCCTTTCATTTAAAGCATTACAGTTTCCAATGGTCAAATTGAAATCTCCACTTCCCCAAGGGTAGAGATAAGATCAGCTGAGTCAATAAAGCAAAATAATAGTTCAAATTTTGAAAGGTCCAGTAAAAAAAAAACAGTTTAAAGAAGTAGTTCAAATGTTGTGCATAATGTTCTTTGACCTTTCAACGGAGTTAGTTAAATTCTCAGTTATACCAATTCCCCCAACTTGCTGTAAAATGTAAACAAATTTATGAACAAGTTGCACAAATTGTTTTTTGAAGAGGCAAAGCGAGGATATAAATGATCTTATTCATAAAAGACCTTATCCTGTTAACCAGAATTTTGGAAGTGTGCCACTGTGCCTAGTTTGTGAATTGGATGAGAAAGAACTTTTAATAACTTCACAACAAGAAAAAGAATCAGTAATCCATGTTACAGAATTAGTAATCCATGTTACAGAATCTGTAATCCATGTACTAAATTGAATGCACTCAAAAGTTCCTTAGAGTTTG
The DNA here is from genome assembly GCA_028274465.1 of Plantago ovata. Lineage (NCBI taxonomy): Eukaryota > Viridiplantae > Streptophyta > Magnoliopsida > Lamiales > Plantaginaceae > Plantago > Plantago ovata. The sequence goes on along the minus strand of CM051456.1, from coordinate 35,817,004 downwards.
CTTAAAAGTGTCATTTGAATGAATTTCATGATTACTTTTTGCTGTATTTCATCATTATTAACAACCTTTTTCTTAATTGTTTTTGTCTACATCAACACTCAACCACAACAAGACAATAGGCTTAATGGTATAACCACTGAATGCACAACAAATTATAAGTAAAGAAACCTTGATATATTCAAAATAGATGTTTGCATTCTTGAAATAAAGTCATACATGAGTTGATCACAGTTTTCAAATTAATACTTAATACACATTTTTTTAAATTGAAAAAAAATATGATCACTTACCTGTAGAATCAATATCCGAAACTGCAATTCTAATCGGCAAAAAAGACATAGGGCCGGGGGAGAACCTCGATCTTTCGATTTCGGGGACGAGACGAAATCTGGGTTGAAAATATTTAATCGGGGTGGAGAAGATATATGGGAGAAATTTTTAAATCTGTGTGGAGTTGCGTCACTGGGAAGAAGACAATCGGTGTGCTTTTGTGTCACGAGGGTTCGGCCGGAGACAAAATCCGGGAAGAATTTTATTTTTGAAAGCATTTGTCAAGAGGAGGAATCGGTGAACAAGTTGCAATATTTTTTAATTAGTTTGTCTTAATAAACGACTAGGATTATGAGCGAATGATTTGTTTTATTTTGATTAAAAAATTTAAAATTGTAAATTATATTTATGGTTAAGTAGTAGTATTGTTTTTTATATTGTGCATACATCAAAACGTGGCTGAGTGGTAATGTTGGATTCTTTTACTCCAGCGACCAGAGTTCGATCCCCACCATCGTTCATCTTTTTCTTTAATAAGAACGGAATTTCCCATTTACAACCAAGATAATCAAGTTGTAAATGATAGATGATGGTTGTAAATGATTTCCAACCGTCCAGATCATGATTACAAGTGTTTACAAGTTTAAAGTCGTAACGTTACGACTTTACAAGACTTCGTTAGCATAGACTCACCGATTGATGAAAGAGGGGAAGAGAGAAAGTTGGGCCAAAGTGACCCAGCTAGCTGAAGAACTCGGGCGTGAGCAGTACACGCGCCCGGTTGATTAATCTTGGGCGCGTGATGTGCACGCGCCTGATTGTTAATATTTTGTCCCCACCCTTCTCCCACTCTCTCTCTTTCCTGACCCCACTTCCATTAATTGGTTTGGTAGTTTTGTCTTTACTTAAAATAGAAATAGAAGTATGAAGAAATGAGATACATAATATCATATTTTCAGATTCATCTTCTCTTCTATTAGCAAAAGCAAAAGAACAAAATACACTACATGATCTATTTTGTCGTTTTCTGAATAAGACAAAATAATATACACTACTTCACACTTATACTAACTAATCCAAGAGAGTTTCCTAGCACTCTACGGTAGACGAAACTGTGTGGATACCGAGATTAAGGATTGAAAGATGGAGAATCCGGGGGACTGAGACCTGTTGGGAGACGAGCTTGAGGACTTGCAGATAGAAGAACAAAAGTTGGAAGCATTTGCAATGATGCTCGAAGAAGAGATCGAGGAGCAGCAGATTGAGTTTGCTGAATCAAAAGACGAGGATTTGGAAGCGCTCAAATTGTAGGTGTTAATCTCTTTCACGTATCACATGTTAAATAACTGTTATCAAGATTGATCCTTAAAATTTTTGAAATTCCGCTGCGTTTGCTTTGAGCAAAAACGAACCTAAATCCCTACATTGTCACCATTTTGGAAGTTCCTTGAAGACATGGAATTCTGCATCCAGCAAGCTTAGTTCTTGTAGAGTACGAAGGAACGATTTATTGATGAATCAGTATTCAGGGAAGTTTATGTGTTAAGTTCATTATTGTTATGTATTGACATCTTTGTACAAGTTTGATTTTATACAAGTTTGTTTCTATTATTGTTATATGATATTAATAACATTCTCTGTTGTTCAATCTTCCAACTCTCACATTCCCGCGCGAATAGGAAATTCTCCAACAACAGTGGCATATCTCTAGAGCATTCATTCACTACCATATATGCACGGGCACGACCTTAACACGTAAAAACGTGGAGAATAATAGAATGAAGAAGACGTATATAGTTTTATTCCATAAAAAGATGACATTAGACTTAATACACACAACAATACTGTGAGGTGTTATCTCAACAGCTGTTTCCGAATGCACTCAGGAAAAGGTAATTGTCTCCATTAGGAAATCAATTCCTATTCGAATTCCTTTAGGTTTAGCTGCAAATTGAAGACTATATAAATGGGTGATTGCTGCATGCTCAAGAACATAACAACACGGCATTGAAGGCTTGTTCGACTACTTCAACAAGTGATATATTATAGATTATAGGTTCTAGCTTTGAGAGACAGATTTGTTCTTGTTTTTTGCATACTGTTAGGGACTTGTAATTGGCGTTCATATAATATATTGAAGTTGGTTATTCTCCGTGGACGTATCTTATTTACAACCGAACCACGTTAAACTCTTGTGTTCTTTCTTCCTTACGTTCTTGCTCTGTTTTCTGTTTTGGTTGCTTGGTTGTGTGTTTGATTTGGTGCAGCAGGTTCTTGGTGGTTTAGTTGTTATTGTGAGCTTTTCTGATCAGGTAATCGACTATTGTTGATACGAACTCAACAATTGGCGCCGTCTGTTGGAAGGGTCGAAGGAATTTACCAGTATAATCCAAAGCTTGATATAAGAGCAATGTCGTCAACTAAAATCAAGATTGAGAAGCTCACTAAACACACAGATTTCAGGCTGTGGAAACTGAGGGTTAAGGCCTTGTTATCGGATTATGGAGCTGACGGTGCTCTATTGGGGATGACGGTCTTAAGGAGATTAAAGACGATGCAAAGAAGAAAGAAATCAAGAGGAAGTCATACAATACACTGATTCACTGATGCAAATGAAATCTGGGATAAACTCGAAAAAGTTTATAATGGGAAATCATCAGCCCAGATGATGTATCTCAAGCAGAAGTTTCTTTGTTTTAGGATGGTTGAAAGAAGGTCGATATTGGAGCAATTAGCAGAGTTTGATAAGATCACAACTCACTTGGAGAATGTTGGTGACAAGACAACAGACTCGGATAAGGCTCTGGTGTTGCTGAACTCCCTGCCCAACACCTATGAGAACTTCAGAGATTCGTTGATGTTTGGTAATGTTGAATTAACTTTGGATTTGGTAAGAGAATCATTGAAGACTAGGGAGTTCCATAAGCAGAAGAATCTGCAGGAAGGTGGACATTCGGCTGAGAGTCTTGCTATGAAGTACCATGGTTCCAAGAAGGGTTGTTCAAGGGAAAGATTACCAAAGGAGAAATATAAGAAGCAAGAGAGTAAGAGGTCATCAGATTCTGTGGAGAATAGGAGGTTCTATCACTGTCACAATAAGGGACATCTAAAGATGGATTGCCATGTGTGGAACAACAGGAAGCCAAAGCAATCTAGGGGAGAGGCAGGAATAGTGGACATTGCACATGCTACACAATCTTTTGACATATCAGAGGTACTTACGATCTCTACTTCTAATATAGACTTATCCTGGATTCTTGATTCCGGGTGCTCTTTTCACATGAGTCCGGTTAAAGAATGGTTTATAAACTTCAAATATGGGAAAGGTGGAACTTTACCTTTGGGGAACAATCAATCATGCATGGTCAAAGGCATTGGTGATGTTAAATTGAAGTTGCATGATTGAACTGTTAGATTGTTAACTGGTGTAAGGTACATACCTGATTTGAGGAGGAATCTGATCTCACATGGTCAATTTGATGCTATGGGATATTCATGGAGTTGTAGTCATGGTGTTTTGCGGGTTATGCATGGGGTTCAGGGGGGTGTTGGGTCAACACCTCAGACAACCTTACTGGAAGGTATTAAGAAGAATGGTCTATACGATTTATCTGGTGTTAGGAAACTTGTAATTTTGATGAGCAATTAACCATGCTAAATTAAGGAAAGTCGAGTAACTAGTACCCTTAAGGTCCATAGGAATTTAGAATTTTAAGGACATTGTAAAAGAGGAACGTTTGCTGAAGACTTAGTGTAGGTGCTAGATAGGTGTTTTATTCGCTTATGATGTATCTTGTTTTCTGAAAAGAAAAACAACCTATTGAAGCATTTGCTGATAATGTACTTTGTTTACACAAACAAACTATTGAAGCATTAGAACCGTTCAGAAACTTGAAGAATTCGAAGATTGAAGACTAAAGAATTTCTGAAGATGGTATCTACAAAGGCACATGTTGCTCAGAAAGTGGAAACTTCAGCAACAACTTGCATAAGTGAAAATCTATATGACAGAGTAGGTTGTGCTTGCTGAAACTGAGACTGACCACTTGCTGAAATACATATGTGACCTCCTTGCTGAAAATACTTGCATTTGCGCTCCAACGTTCATATTTGAATTTCATTCAAATGAACATTAAATGCAAAGTAAGCACGCGAAGAACATGAAGACTAGAAGACAAATAAAAGACGCTGCTGAAAGTACAAAAGCAAGATAGTGACATCTTAAGAAACAGAGCCTTAGAATTTGAAATTCAAACGGCTCCCTTGATTCACTATAAATAGAGGTCATCCGGCAAAGAGTTGAAGTGTGTCAACAACGTGATCAAACTCTCACTTGTGCTTAAACTCACATACCCTTCAATACTCTTTACTGCGATTGATCCGTTCCAAGACTTAAAGCTTGAAAAAGCTACTTGTGAAGAAGTAGAACATACACGGCTGAGAAATTAGTTAAGTGTTCTTTCTTTCGAGCAAGAACAAGTCTTGACTCCAGAAACAATCAAACTTGTTTACTGCAAAGTATTCAAAGTTTTGTTTCTTAGATTACTTGTTGTAGCTGAATAAGTTATAATCAAGTAATCTCATCCCAAGCCTCTCTAACTAAAAAACACCCTTTCAGGCGTGAAATTCAGGGGGAACTTAATCGAGCATAGTGTTGCTGATTATAAGTCCCAAGTTTGGTGGAGAACAAGGTTTCGTTCTCTAGTTAGGTTGGAAATGAAGCAAGTGTGCTTTGGTTTCCGTCGAATCGCTCTAGATAGGTGTTGTAAGGAACCTCAAACTTATCTTAGTGGATTCAGTCCTAGAAAGGACAAAGTGGATTAGTTGAGAGATTACGCCACTCTCAGATACCACTATAAAAGTGTTTGTGTGATTTACTTACTGCATTTAGTTTTCAGCAAAGCATATCTACCTGTACACTGTCACTCTGTTCACTTGTTGAAACTCTCACTTACTGACAAAGCACTTATTGTACAAAGACTTCCGCTCTCTGAATTTAAGTATCAGTAAAACTCGTTACTGAAAAGTAACTAGTACTTGCTGAGAAAGATAAGTATTAGCAAACTCATTACTGAAAAGTAATAAGCCCTTACTGAGAAAGTTTTTAAACGACGAAAGTTTGAAAAGACTATTCACCCCCCCCCCTCTAGTCTTTTCTTGTTGTTTAAAGGGACCAACAAGTGGTAACACAGTAGCTGGAGAAAGTGCAGCAGTTCATGGGAATGACAACACATATCTATGGCACAAGAGGCTTGGTCATCTTGGAGAGAAAGGATTGAAGGAACTTACCAAGCAGGGATTACTTGGAGGAGACAAGTTCACTACACAGGGAAGCATACTACTAAAGCTAACTTTGATTATGTGCATTCAGATTTATGGGACCATCCAGGACACTCACTCTAGGTGGAGTTAAATATTTCATCTCATTCATAGATGATTATTCAAGGAAGGTCAGGGTTTATATTCTGAATTCTAAGGATCAAGCATTTAATCAGTTCATGGAATGGTTAGCTGAGGTAGAGAATCAATCAGGAAGATCATTGAAGTATATCAGGATTGATAATGGATTGGAGTTCTTATCGACTGAGTTTACTAATTTCTGTAAAGACAAGGGTATTACTAGACACATAACAGTTGCAGGTACACCACAACAGAATAGAGTTGCGGAAAGAATGACTAGAACTCTATTGGAGAGAGGTAGGTGTATGTTACTGAGTTCTGGGGTAAGCAAAGGTTTCTGGGAAGAAGCTATGGCTACATCAGCAATACTTATCAATAAGAGTCCAGCTGTGTCTTTGAAGATTAAGACGCCGGATCAAGTATGGACTGGAACAACTGGGGACTATTCAAAACTCAAGGTGTTTGGGTGCTTGGCTTTAGCACATATCAAGCAAGATAAGTTAGAAGCTATAGCATTGAGGTGTATCATTATTGGATACCCAAAGGGGGTTAAAGGATATAAGCTTTGGTGCATTGAACCTGGAAAAGGGAAGTGCATTATAAGCAGGGATGTTCAGTTTAATGAAGATATATTACCTCTGTAGGACAAGCAGGAATGTCTTGACTAAAGGGAGTTGCGCAAGTCCGCGCCTAACTCTGACATTGTAGAAACTACCAGAATTGAGTAGGAAGAGGATAGAGATCACTCAGAGGTGGAGCCCACAGTAGAAGATGATGTTGCAGATGCAGAACCTATATTACCAGTGAATGAAGAGTCTAGTAATAGCTCAGAGTCAGATGGTGATGATCAACTTGATGAGGAAGTTGGTGAAACTTCAAACTATCAGCATACAAGAGATCAAGGATATGCACAGGGAATTTCAGTTGAGGTGGAGTCTGAGGATGGAAACTGATATAGCACCGGGAGAAGTTGTTTGGGATATGGAGCAGGTTGATACACTAGGTGTTGGACAAGGAGTTGAGCTAACTCCGACCGGAACTCCAGAACAACAGGTCTTGGATCAGGTCCCAGAATACTCAGGTACTGAATTTGAGGCTCTGGATGATGAGTTTCAGGAGAGTGCGGATGGAAGGAACTTGTATGTGGATGATATGTTGATTGCGAGCAATTCAATGGACGAGATTAAAACACTTATAGGGAATCTGCAAGAAGAATTTGAGATGAAGGATCTTGGGGATGCAAGTAGAATTCTAGGGATGAATATCACTAGGGACGGGAAGGAGAAGAATCTGTTTCTATCTCAGCCTAGTTATCTCATGAAGGTCCTAGCCAAGTTCAATATGTCAAATTGCAGTAGTGTGGTTACTCCTATTGCACTTTGGGTGAAGTTATCGGAGGAACAATGTCCTAAGGATGATGCTGAAGAAAGGATTATGTCAAGAGTACCTTATGCAAGTGCAATTGGAAGTATTATGTATACTATGATTTGGTGCAGGGCCGATCTTGCATATGCTATGAGTGTGATGAACGTGTATTTTACACTTTCATTCGAGTCTTTTTCACCAATTTAGCTATCCTCTAGGTTAATTTAGCTTATATTTTAGTGCATTTTATTAGAATAGTGTCACGTTTCCCTTGTCTTTATATTCTTCAGGTTTTAGGTGAAAAAAGTGTTTTTAGGGGCAATTATGTTGAAGAGAACGAATATTCGGTGTTTCGTGGTCATCCGTGGTATATCTAGAAGGTTCCGGACGAGATTTGAGGTCTAGGGGTCGAGTTTCAAGGCTTAAAGGTCACTAGAAGGCAAAATCCGAGTCCGAAAAGGAAAAGAAGACCAAAAACGCGTCCACCGCCACTGGAGCTCCCGGGCAGTTCGCCCGGGATGTGGGGCGGTTCGCTCAACGCCAGGCGGTTCGCCCGGCGTCTGAGGCGATTCGCCCCACGTCCTCCGAACTCCTATATATAGTTGCACCTGTTTCTACGTTTTGAATACCTTTTCACATTAGTTTTAGGGACGAATTCTCCAGAGCCTGTTCATGGAATTCTTAGCATAGGAGACTCTTTTTCTTATCAATATGGAGGATTAAGCATAGCAATTGGACCTCGTTGTTTATCAATTCTTGCTTGTGAGTTAGTAATTCTTCGGAGATTGACAACCTTCGTCGGTAACATTGTATCTCACGATGTTTCTACTTTTATTTATTTCTTTCAACATGTTTTCGTTCGATCTTGCTTTGATTTCTGTTGATTGCAATTCATCTATGAATAGGTAAATCTATGTTGGTGATAGTATGTGATTTCTTAGCTAGGGTTCTTGATTATGCATGATTGGCTGTAACGCGATTCAGACTTGACTTATTGCTTTATTTCTTTGATCTATCTAAGCCCTCTATCTTCATAGTGTTGAATTGAACGGAACACACTGGACAATTCATGATCTTAGATTTCTATGCAAATGTTCAAGTACTTCATGCATGATTATTAACCTGATGCTTCGAATGATCATACTATCACAAACTTCCATTATTATTGATAAGAAAATCTGTGCTAGTTATAGTCCTTAGAGATCGACACTCGAGGTTATATTACTGCTACACTACGGTTTTCGTTGTAGTTGTGAATTGCGTTTGGCTAAAAACAAATTTATTTGATTAATTGAGTCTGAAAAATTCGGTTCATCAAATTGGCGCCGCTGCCGGGGACTATACTCCTTTTTTCTGTTTAGCTTATATATAGTTTCAGCATTCAATTCCTAGGTTTAGTAGTTTTGTTTAATTTGATCTCTCTGATACTCTTTTCTTAGTTTGTTACAGATAGTGTATGCGAAGTACACGATCTAGAGGAACACCGCTTGCTGAACCAATCGCTGAAATCGACAGAGTCTACCACCAAAGAAGGCGACTACTTCGACGATGTGAACTAGAGGAAATAAAGGATACCGATTCCTCTGAATCTCTACACAGTCTTTTTGAAGGAATCGTCGTAATGGCAGAAGCTAGACCACTGAAATCATGGGTTCAACCCACCAAGGATCGTATGAGGGGACCGGCGATTGTTCTTTCGCCTGCAACTCGAGATCTGGAAATAAAAAACCACATGTTCCAGTAACTTCCGAGGTTCTATGGCTTGGCTAGGGAAGACGTGTTGGGGTACTTGCATGATATCGATGACTTCGTCAACCAACTTCCACGACCCGGAGCTGAAATAACAGCGGATGAGTTGAGAATGAAGGTTTTTGCTATGGGGCTTGGCTACAGGGCCAAGACATGGTTAAGTTATCTACCGGCGGGTTCGCTTGACACTTGGGCAAAGGTTTTTCAGCATTCATGGAGAAATACTTTCCTCACACCTTGACTACCGCGCTTAAGGCGCAAATCACTGGATTCAAACAAGACTATGATGAGACCATCTACACCGCGTTTGAGAGGTTCCAAGACCTCATGAACAAGTGCCCTCACCATGGTTTTGAGATTTTGGATCTTGTCCAACACTTCTACAATGGACTAACCTTTGGAATCAGCAAGTGGTGGATTTCCAATGCCGTGGCAATATTTGGGAGGAAACCGCGGAAGCCGTTTGGGCAGTTTTCGAAAGACTTGCTAAGGGTTCGCAATTCAAGGATCCAAGAGCAATGGTTAGGAGACGTGGACCTGAAGCTCCACCTACTCAGGAGGCCCCTATGTATGGGGGGAATGGCGATCAATTCGAGTGCTTCACCAATGAGTTGAAACAAGTCCTCAAGAGCTCCGTTGGAACATCTATGTCAAATGAAGTTTGCCGAATATGCAAGAACTATGGGCATGGAGCTCATAGTGTAGATCGGAGCTTGCATATGATGATGGCAATTGGGTTCAAGGAAGTGAAGAGGAGGCTTTTGCTGCGGAAACTGGTACTCAAGAAGCTAGCTATGGACAAGATGGTAGGAATCCTCAAGGTGGATTTTGGAGAAGAGGGTTCCGAAACAATCAAGGATATGCACCAGCTAGCCAAACATATGGCCCTAACCAAGACCGTAGTAAGCTTAGTTATGGTAATGATCACTGCGAAAATCCCGCTCCCAAAGAGCAACCAAAGTCGAAGACAGCTCTACTCATGGAAAACTTGCAGAAAATGGTTGATCTCACCCAAGGTTTTCTTAAGCGTTATGAAGAAGATTCTGAGAAGACTAGGACTAGGCTGGATCGTTTGGAAGAGAGCACTAGGCTTTCCCATCAAAAGATGCAAGAGTTGATTGACCGTGGAGCAAGTAGGGAGCAAGGGAAGTTGCCTAGCAACACTGAGAAGTCGATGTCTATTACCTTGGTGGGTGATCTTCCTGTTGAAATCACCATCAAGAAGGTTGCTAAATGTGAGTGTTGCAAGGATGGAGAACCTCCACTAGCCAAGGAAGAAGAGAAGGACCTTGGTATTGATACGAGTGATGAGGAGCAAGAGGATCCCGAGCCAATTCCTGAGAGTTTCGATGTTAAGGTTGGGATTGGTGAACTTGAAGATGTTCGTGCTACACTAGATACGGGATCTTACTCTAATGTGCTCCCAATGAATGTGTTTGAGAAGAGTGGCCTTGGAAAACTATCTGAGCATAAGGCTATTGTGCAATTGGCGGATGGATCCTTTGTGAGACCCGAAGGCGTTGTGAAGAACGTATTGGTTAAGATTGGTGAAGTTTCTGTGTACACCAATTTTGTAGTTATGCCGGCGTCTACACCTGGGATGGGGGATGTTGTTCTCTTGGGGCGAACGTTCTTGACTAAGCTACGCTCCGTGATAGACATCTACCGAAGAACTTGCACCATTGAGGTGGATGGCAAGCAACATGTGTTGTGAGCCATATCTGATCCAAATATTCACTTCAATGCTTCTCACACAATTAACTACTTTGGTCTTGCTGTCTATGTTCATTCTCATTCACATGTTCGTGGCATGAGGAAAAGATCCATGAAGGGGAAGTCTAGTACCCTAAAAAAGAACAACTAAGATGCAAGAAGAAGTCGAGTCAAAGACTATAAACAATGGCGCTATCCGGGAGGCAATCCGGAGTTTTTATCGCTTTTTTATCGCTTTTTGCATTGCATGCATTCATACATTGAACAATTTGCCTTTCTTTATGTGAATTTGTTCGTTTATGTGTTGCTTTGTGCTTATGTTTATGTTTGAGTGAATTTTTTCGAGTGTTTTTATGAGAAGAATAGTTTTCGGGGATAAAAACTGAGCATTGTTTCTGAAAAATTTCGTCTCCCCACCTCTGGAGGTGGAGGGCGAATCGCCCCACGTCGCCAGAGAGCTTCAGGCTCTCTGACAGTGGGGGGCGATTCGTCCCACATATGGGGCGATTCGTCCCACATATGGGGCGATTCGCCCCACACCACCAGAGAGCTTCACACTCTCTAGTGATGGGGGGCGAATCGCCCCACACACGGGGTGAATTGCCCCCCGTTCTCAGATAGTATATGTGCGGGATTTCTCCCCCAAACCCTCATTCTCTCATCTTCTTCACCCCCTCTTACTCCAAAACACCCAAAAAACTCGAAAAATCTTCGTTCTTCCATAATTCCTTCAATTCTCCATAAACTTTTGTGATCTTTAGCTTTAATCGAAGCCCATTACATGCTTTTTAATTCTATCCGAACAACTTTCATCCTAGTTCATTAGTTTTTCAGATCTGAGGTAACTTCACATAAACCCTAATTTTCAAATTTGGGGGTTTCTCGATCTATGCTTCAATTGAGCTTATATAATGTATGGGTTGATTGTTTATGTGATTAGAATCAATTTTCATTACCAATTGCTTGCTCATTTTTGCTTGGTTTGGTAAATTGGGAATTGTTTCTTACTTGATGTCTATGTCTTGTTTTGCGTTGCTTCTCTTCTTTCATTTCATGTTATATGATGAGATTATTGGTATGATAAAGGTAGACATGTTGGTCGAACACTTGATTGATGGGGTTTGAGACTTTTTGGTGAAATTTTTGAGTACTATGGTTTGAACGAATCTTGTGATTTGAGGTTACTAGTTATCTAGCATAAGGCTTGTTGAGATATGTTATATGTTATGATATGGTAGCTAGATTAGACTTTGTGTTTTGAAGATTAGGCGTGATGATGGAGTTACTCATTTGTTTCACTCTTGCATTTGCATATGCATGAAGTTTTTTGCTGTACGAGGTACTAATGGATGTTTGTACGAACCATGCCACAAAGAGAGAGGATCACTTTTGTTTGGCTACAATGAGGTATTGGAGGTGGTTCGATTCCAACCATGTCGAAGGGTTTGACAAGGACGTTATCCATGAGTTCTATGTTGGGTATACTAATCTTCAAGAGACGGAGAGTGATCTCGTTAGAGGTGTGTTCGAGCCATGGACTGTTGCAACAACTTCACGGTTTATCCATAAGGTGGAACGAGAATTCACTGGGAGTGAGAACTCTTATGTCTATTCAAGTACCACTAAATGGATTGAAACCAATATCACGGCAGAAATCTGCCACAAGGACTGCAAGGTTCGAGAGACTAGGAAGCAACCGGGGCGGCCTCATCACAACAGATTTAGTCTTGAGTCGACACTGGTGATGAAGTTCCGTATCACTAACTTGGTTTCAAAACATAATGACATGGACACCCAACCCTTCTTTGGGGTGCCCCTAGACTGCTTATTGAGGGAGCACCATATAGACATCGGGAGCATCAACCGTGAAGAATGTGGGCGACATTGGGCAAAGAAGAAGAAAACCTCTGAGTTTCCGAGTTTCATCACAGCTTACTGTAAGTTCCATGGGGTAGAGGACATTGGTGAGGGAGACTCTAAGAGCACAGCTCTTTCCCCTTCAACAATTCATGGGCTATTAGAGAGATACCAGATGGAAAACCCCATAGCTGCAACGGCTAATCTTGAGGCTTCCCATTGACAATGCAATTCTTCTAATGATGATGATGGTGACAATGAAGACAATAGGGACAATGAGGATGCCATGAATACTGATGGAGGAGTTGGCACTCGAGCTCCGATGATCACCACCAAGGCACTCGAGCAATCTCAATACCTTACATCTTGTGTACTTAGCCGACCGAGGCCAAACCACGCGGTAACATCCAGTATCACTTATTTTTTCCTCATTCTCTTATTGCTAGGGACTAGCTTTAGTTTCATGAGGGGGGATGGGATTTAAGTGATCTATTGTTGTTAGTTTGGAGCTTGGCATTGGTAGTTTGAGTATAGTACCTTGCATTTTATTGAAATTCGTTTGCATTGGCATTTGCACGTTTATCGCTTTCCTAGTTGTAATACCCCGCATCGCACATGATGATGTCGTTTTTCACCAATTAAATTTGTTTAAAAGCCTAAGAACACTTATCACTACACAAACTAGAGTGCAATGGCAAGTTGTCCCCGAGTGTCGTTCTCTCGGGACCTAACGTGGCTTTGTTTGAGGTTTTTGCTAGTAATTTCAGTCAACGAGTTCAAATGTTTATAGAATGGTTTTCTTTGAACAAAGCAACGAGAAATCAGATTGATGTAATCAAGTTTGGAAAACGGTTGGTGGTAGAAATCAAATACACATGCATGGGTTACGAATATGCTCACAAGTTCAGTGCGTAAAACCTTCGATCAAGTCTGCTAAGCAACTCGTCTAGGTAACTTTAAGACACACATCATAAAAGACCACTATCAATACTTTAGAGGTGCTTGTCACCAACACCATTTATCTAGCATGCTGCAAATCTCTAACATACAATCCTATAGCTTTCATTGACCAAGAGTTTGTCACTATACTCAATTCGAATATATTTTATAGGCAACTAAGAATCATATGAAGGGATTTGCAGCAAGATTGAATCACAATCTCATGTAAGCATAAACATAATCCATAGCATTCATATTCTACATTCTACCACCAACACAAAAGATTTAGCTACTCATATTCATCAACATAGACATCAATTCATATGAATAATAATCAGAATACATCATATCAAACTACAAGACAAGAGAGTGATACAAGTTACCACCAAAGCTGTCACTAATCGGTGGACAGCAAAGAAAACCTCTCCGTAGATGATTACAAAGGATGAATTCCAATCAAAACCTTGAATCCCAAGCTAGAATACAATGAAATCTGAGTTTTCTCTGAGTTTTGGGGCTTAGGAGCTCTACAAAACCAAGTTACAGTTCAAAAGATCTTCAAAAAATGACCAAAGATCAGATCTAAGAAGGAAAATCCGAAAACGTAACCGCTGCCAAGCGGACCGCTTGGAGAAGCCAAGCGGAGCGCTTGGCAAGCGAAGCGCTTAGGCACTCCAAGCGCTTCGCTTGGCTTCTGTGCCAAAGCTCCTGGAAAATGAAGCGGAGCGCTTCACTATTCCAGGCGCTTAGCTTTGCTCCTGGGCAGATTTTTGTCTTCAAACTCAATTTTTTTGCCCTCGCATGGCCCTCGGGTGCCTTGGACTCATCCTTCTCGAATCTTATTGATACTCAAACACTTACGAACAAGCCACGGAGATTGGGGAACTTCAACGGGGCCATCGTTTCCATAAAAAAGGCTCGTTTTTAGCTCCAAAAACGCCGTTTCGTACCTAAGTGCCTGAAAATGCAGAAAACACAAAACGTGACACTATTCTACAAAACTAACCACAAAACAAGGCTAGAAGATAGCAAAAGAAGGTAAAAAAGACAAGATGAACGCGTCAAAAATACGTTCAACACCACATCGCTTAATAGTGAGTGGAATAAAGGGTATATATGTTAGACCACCACTCTCACATGGTACGAGGCCTTTTGGGTAATTCCAAAAGCAAATCCGTGCGGGCGCAGGCCCAAAGAGGACAATATCATACTGTGGGGACGTGTGTGGGTCCGTCCAGGAGTAACCACGCCGGCCGGATTGGTCGGGTCGTTACAAATGGTATCAGAGCCTAGATCAACCCAAAGCCCGCACCGGGTGGACGGTTGGTAAAGGTTATTGTCAGTTTGTCACCCCCACCACTTAAGGCGCTCGACGAGGATGTCGAGGCTTTAAGGGGGTAGTTTGTAATGCCCCGCATCCCACATCGCTTAAGAGTGATTGGAATAAAGGGTATATATGTTAGACCACCACTCTCACATGGCATGAGGCCTTTTGGGTGATTCCAAAAGCAAATCCGTACGGGCTCAGGCCCAAAGCGGACAATATCATACTGTGGAGACGTGTGTGGGTCCGTCTAGGAGTAACCACGCCGGCCGGATTGGTCGGGTCGTTACAAATGGTATCAGATCCTAGGTGCTACTATTGGCTATATACAAAAAAAAAAAAAAAAAAAAGAGAAAGGAAAATATCGAAAAAAAAGAAAAATTTCAGGAAAAAGAAAAGATCTGGAAAAGAAAAAAAGAAGAAGAAAAAAAAAAGAGACCCCAAAAAAGCAAAAAAGGATCAAAACAAAGCCAAAAGCAGTTTAGCAAAGTGTTTGTCTTGTTTTTCAATTCATGTAATGTTCGTAATCGAGTTGTAATTTTTTGTCTTTTGTTTGTTTGAGTGTAATTTGTTCTAGACCACCCTCGTCCTGCCATTCAGGAAGTGGTGAATAGTTTAAGGCTTTGCTTGAGAGATGGGTAGAATAGGGGAGTGTGAACTTTTAGGGAACCCTCCTTTGTTTGATGAGAGCCAGTATTGGTTCGACCTCTTTGAGGGAAAGTCTTAACTTGGTAAAAGTAGTAAGTCCTCAGATTCATAGGCACGGGACAACCATTCGTATTTTAACATGTTTCATTACGTCGTCACTGACTAGGTCCAGGTAGAGAATGTTACGAGAGATTATCTTGTTTAACGTAGAGCATATGTGAATGTGTATGAGTCAATCGAGGCATTCTTCAACCAATATCCATGTTATGATTTGTATGGTCTTTGTTCATGAGTTTTTGATAGATTCAATAGATTAGTTCATTTCATTTGGCATGAGACTCCACTTTGTGTGTTGCATTGGTTTTTTGCATTAGAGTCTAGCTTAGTTGCTTGAGAACAAGCAAAGGTTCAGTTTGGGTAGTTTGATGAACGTGTATTTTACACTTTCATTCGAGTCTTTTTCACCAATTTAGCTATACTCTAGGTTACTTTAGCTTATATTTTAGTGCATTTTATTAGAATAGTGTCACGTTTCCCTTTTCTTTGCATTTTTCAGGTTTTAGGTGAAAAAACGTGTTTTTAGGGGCAATTATGTTGAAGAGAATGAAGATTCGGTGTTTCGTGGTCATCCGTGGTATATCTAGAAGGTTCCGGACGAGATTTGAGGTCTAGGGGTCGAGTTTCAAGGCTTAAAGGTCACTAGAAGATAAAATTCGACTCCGAAAAGGAAAAGAAGACAAAAAACGCGTCAAAAACGCGTCAAAAACACGTCCACCGCCACTGGAGCTCCCGGGCGGTTCGCCCGGCGTCTGGGGCGATTCGCCTCACGTCCTCCGAACTCCTATATATAGTTGCACCTGTTTCTACGTTTTGAATACCTTTTCACATTAGTTTTAGGGACGAATTATCCAGAGCCTGTTCTGGGAATTATTAGCATAGGAGACTCTTTTTCTTATCAATTTGGAGGATTAAGCATAGCAACTGTACCTCGTTGTTTATCAATTCTTGCTTGTGAGTTAGCAATTCTTCGGACATTGACAACCTTTGTCGGTAACATTGTATCTCACGATTTTTCTACTTTTATTTATTTCTTTCAACATGTTTTCATTCAATTTTGCATTGATTTCTGTTGATTGCAATTCATCTATGAGTAGCTAAATCTATCGTTGGTGATAGTATGTGATTTCTTAGCTAGGGTTCTTGATTATGCATGATTGACTGTAACGCGATTCAGACTTGACTTATTGCTTTATTTCTTTGATCTATCTAAGCCCTCTATCTTCGTAGTGTTGAATTGAACGGAACACAATGGACAATTCATGATCTTAGATTTCTATGCAAACGTTCAAGTACTTCATGCATGATTATTAACCTGATGCTTCGAATAATCATACTGTCACTAACTTCCATTATTATTGATAAGAAAATTTGTGCTAAGTCGTTTGTTGAGTTTATAGTTTAAGTTAAATTAGATAAAGCTAGTTATAGTCCTTAGAGATCGACACTCGAGGTTATTTTACTGCTACACTACGGTTTTCGTTGTAGTTGTGAATTGCCTTTGGCTAAAAACAAATTTATTTGATTAATTGAGTCTGACAAATTCGGTTCATCA
The DNA here is from genome assembly GCA_028274465.1 of Plantago ovata. Taxonomy (NCBI): domain Eukaryota; kingdom Viridiplantae; phylum Streptophyta; class Magnoliopsida; order Lamiales; family Plantaginaceae; genus Plantago; species Plantago ovata. The sequence continues at coordinate 35,800,127 of CM051456.1, read as the reverse complement.
GAGTGTTATCAGCAAATACATGGGGAATCCTGGGAGAAGGCATTGGGATGTTGTGAAGGATGTTCTCAGATACTTAAGTGGCACAAGGATGATGGGACTGAGGTTCAAGAAAAGCAATGATTTGTAGAATCCATTGGTTGGATATGTGGATGCAGATTTTGCAGGGAACTGGAATGGGATAAAGTCTATCACAAGGTATGTGTTTATTTTGTTTGGCACGACAGTTAGTTGGAAGGCAAATCAGCAGTCTGTGGTTGCATTATCTACAACAGAGGCGGAGTTCATGGCTATCACTGAAGAAGTTAAGGAAGCTATTTGGTTGGGTGGATTATTAAATGAGTTGGGTGTCCAACAGGATCATGTGAATATTCACTGTGACAATCAAGTGCTATTATGTTGACTAAGCATCATGTATATCATGAAAGGACAAAACACATTGATGTAAGGTTTTTCTTCATCAGAGATATCATTGCCAAGGGAGTTGTGAAGATAAAGAAGTTTCATACGTCGTTGAATGCTTCAGATGCTATGACTAAGGCGCTTCCAGGACCAAAGTTCAGGTTTTGCCTGGAACTTGTGGGTGTCAAGACGTTGAGGGGGTCATCCTGACCGCAGGGATGGAACAGGAAGGCATCTTAACCTTAAAGGTGCATATGGGGGCGTATCTTAACCTTAGAGGTACATGACGGCGTGTCTTAACCTTAGAGATGCAAAGGGGTGTGTCCTAACTTCAAGGATACAGAGGTCGTTGGTGATGAGCTAGAAGTGGAGATTTGTGAGGTGTTATCTCAACAACTATTTCCGAATGCAGTCAGGAAAAGGTAATTGTCTCTATTAGGAGATCAATTCCTATTCGAATTCAATTCATATTCGAATTTCTTTAGGTTTAGCTGCAAATTGAAGGCTATATAAAGGGGTGATTGCTGCATGCTCAAGAACATAACAACACGGCATTGAAGGCTTGTTCGACTATTTCGACAAGTGATATATTATAGATTATAAGTTGTAGCTTTGAGAGACAAATTTGTTCTTGTTTCTTACATACTGTTAGGGACTTGTAATTGGCGTTCATATAATATATTGAAACTGATTAATCTCTGTGGACGTAGGTTATTTACAACCGAACCACGTTAAACTCTTGTGTTCTTTCTTGTTTACGTTCTTGCTCTGTTTTCTGTTTTGGTTGCTTGGTTGTGGGTTTGATTTGGTGCAGGAGTTTCTTGGTGGTTTAGTTGTTATTCTGAGCTTTTGTGATCAGGTAATCAACTATTATTATTCATACGAACTCAACAAATACAAATACAAAGTTGAAATGATACATAATGGAACATGAAATCTAAATACAGAAACGTGAGCACATAAGAAAAGGAATAGATCTTCTCCAAGAATATTACCAATCGCTGTGTAGGATTTGAAACTTCACAGTACTATTTTTGCCGAACCAACGTGAGCAACCAAACACCGAACAATAAGCTTGCAACGAGAGCAGGACAATAGCGACTATAGTAAAGATTGCCAAGATGATCTTGAGCGAAGCAGATCCGCATGATGCAACTTCAACACTGAAAGTTCCCTTATATTGCTTATTCTCAGCATCAACTGCGATCGCAATATTGGAATGTGGTACTTTGATATCTCCAGTCGTTTTTGCAATCCCGTTAAAGATACCAAGCATTTGTTCATCACTGAGGCTGCTTTCAATAATTTTAGCGTCTTTCAAAATCTTGATGTCCTTTTCCGTGTCAATAATCCCACACATCAAATCAACATACTCTGAAAATTCACGGGTTGAATCTGGTTTGGTTGAGACGGCTTCAAAGGCCACCAGGTTTCTAAGCACTATTTCTGAGGTCGGCTTTAGATTAATAGATGGGAGATAGAAATGTTTTACCTCTTCATCGAACTTGATATCCCGGATTCCCCCAGAAGTGAGCCTGAACTTAATTCAAGCTACTAAAGTCAGTTCTGAAGCGGAGCGGATGTCGATCTCCTCAGCAATAGGATCCTTTTCTTGCGGAACCCCATAATCGCTGCGTAGCTGCATAATTATAGATAAAAGCTTCATTGCTGTTCCTGCTACAGGACCAGGCAGCAGTCCTATGACATTAACGGCCCAACGTCTCCAAGTGTCAAAACCCAAGCCAACTATGGACAACGAATATTTAAGTTTCCATAGATCCTCTCGGATAAGATCTTTGAGTTCCGGACTAGGTCCAGATTCGACTTCTTGTCCAGATTTGACTTCTGGATCTCCGAGACTGCTATTATTCACGATCAGGAATAACATTCGATGCAGCAAATGGGCTTGATTCCTGTCATTGGTGAACTTTGCTTGCTTGCTCAGTTCGAGAGGCGATTGAGCGAGACCCAGTTTGTCAAATTGTCGGAGCAGAAGAGATCTGTCCCCGTCAAAGTCAATATGAAGAAGCTTTACAACTTCCCTGAACACAACTAGAGGGATTTGATTCTCTAGCATGAAGACATCACCAGCTAATTTCTCCATCTTCGGATCATCGAGGAAGTGTACGAAGCACAAACAATCGATAGAAATAATCCGTGCAAGAGTTTGGATATCGAGATCCAAGTATTCATCATAGCATGTACGAATCACTGGTTCCAAATGAACTAGAGAGTCAACAAGCATCTGCAGCTGATCCTTTTGATGAAGAAATCCTCTAATGGCAGCTAGTTTTTGCTTGTGCATTCGGTAGAGGTCAGGGCGGAAATGGTGGTAAGGACTCAGGCCTAGGTGCTGAGGAGCATAAGCTTCTGGTTTGCTTTTGCTCATCCTTTCTGGTACACGAAACACTACTGACGCTGGCAATCCAAAATCGACTGTGATGATGTGTTCGTGGGGGAGGAAACAATCGCCTATTACTTCTTGACCCTGTTGATGGGTAAATTATTAAGTCCTTCTAATACGTTCTAAAGCGTTCCTCTTGACTTTAGCCTCCTTCCATTGCAAGTGAAGTCCTGAGAAAAACTTGAGGGGGAGGTTAGTAACGGTTTTCCGGTTTGTCTAGTGATCAAACCGGATAATCGACTTTACGGTTAGAGGGTTGAGAGCCACTCTAGTGTGTATAGTATAAAGTAGGGTAGATAATGATTACCTTTTGAGCTGAATGATGTCCACTATTTATAGTGTTTCCCAAATAGTGATAGGACTCCTGGGATTGCGCCAAGTGTACAGCTGTGATTGAATCTCAAGGCTAAAAGCCCATTAGCTGGCTTAATGGGCCTGACCCACGTACCAAATTAGGGTTTCTCCTGGGTCAAGTAGGTAATTTCACGCTCTTAGGAACGTTCCAGGATTTTGTCCTGTTCTAGCGTCCGACAAGGTGTCCGATACACTGCCCGTTGCCCGAGGTGCAGTCCGATATACGGTCCGAAATCAAATGACCTTGGTTTACTTCTGACGGGCTATGTAGAGATTTTCAGAAGAACCGACCAAGTACTAAGTCGCGCACATGGTCCGATACAAAGACATGCGCCGGACATGTATCTTGATGTATCGGACATGAGATTTCCTTCGTTGTTCCTGAAGTATCTCGCGCTGTGTGTCGGACATGTATTTTGATGTACCGGACATGTGTTCCGAGTAACCGGACTCATGTTGCGAGTAAGATCTTTTTTGGAGTGATGTCTTTGTCGGGCGAGGGCTTACATGTCGGATGTGTGCCCTAGTCGCTGGTGTAAGTCGGCTCTTAGTTCGTACCGCGAACCGGACATAATCCAACATTAACATATGTCCCCCTAGTTTCCAAGTATCTTGGAACAAGATAGTTGCGTAACTATCAGTATAGTCCGAGTCCTCTGTGAGTCGTACTTTTATTCGTGGTTGAAAATTTTCCAAGTTTTCGGCCGAGTTTATTAGTACTTCATCCCTCCTCTTTTCATTCCATTCCCCCCTCCCGTTTTTATAGTCCGAGTAAAAAGACACTCGGATTATAAAAAGGAGATTTTGAATTTGAAATGTCAAGATCCGGATCTTAGTATTACTTTTCTCGTCCGACTTAGGTCTCTCTCCATCCGAGTGAGTCATCACGTTGCTCGACTTGATAAGCTTTCAATCAAGTTTAATGTCCGAGTGTAGTATTCTCCTTGTCCGAGTAAGTGACACCAGTTATTAGCGACACATAAATAGCGACGTTTTTCTTGATTTCCGTGAAGTTTAGGGTCAAACTGTCTTTTCATCAGGACTTTTGATCTGAGCCGTTGATTCCGATTCATCCAACGATCAAGGTGACTGCTGACGTCAGCGACGGTTCGTATTCCGGGGTTGCCCTTCTATAAATAGGGGTTGAAAAGCTCATTTCTACACTTTTCACAAACTGCAAAATTTCTCTCACTAGAAATTTGCTCTCGATCCGCCTACTGCGTCCGATATTCATCCGAGTTCTGCGTTCTAAATTCAAGCTTCCAATCTCTTCCAAGTAAGTTTTATACTCGAATTCTGTTGCTTTTACTTTGCTTTGATTTTTGAATCTGTTTTCCCCCTTTTTCTTCTTTCCCCAACCTCACAACGTGCTCTATATCACTTTCGAGGACTTAAAAAATACTAAATAAACCTCTCTAACGAAACCACCAGTTGTCTGATTTTTGTTTATATTTCTTCCTCCCCTCTTAGGATGTCCGAGAGAAGAAACGTGAGCGAGTCTGCTAGGTCGGAGAATGTCGATATGTCGGATATTGACATGATCGATCTCTCCTTCCTTGATGAGGGCCATCCTGCGCCTTCCACTTCTGCTCCATCGCGAGATCTTGCCACATCGGATGGGCATTTTACCGATGCGTCCGAGGAAGAAGATTTGGGTATTAATCACCCAGATCGGCGAGACATCTTAAGCCGGAGACCGGAACTCCCGATTAGGTCTTCGTTCCCGGTTCCTGCCCCTCCGGTACGAGTTCCTCATATAATGATGGGGGCAGCGCGAGCAGCTGGTCGTGCTTACCGGACATCGGAGCGAGTTCCAACACCTCGCTCCCCCACTATCACCGAGCTCTCCAGTGATTCGGAGGGCTCCCCGAAAGCCTTGGAGATACCGGGTCTGACTGACCCGACTATTGTTCATTCCGTGAAGCCTGTAAGCAGCGTTCTTCCCAAAGGCTTTACATCCCAAGTGGTATTGGAAAGTTCCGATGATGACGACGCTTTAGTGAGGCGTTCAAAGTGGGCTCCGAGTTCATCGGGTGTCGGGCCCTCAAACAGGGCCAGTTCTTCTGCGGGTACCGGGACTGTTCCTCGAGACCTTATCGAGCCGGATCTGATCCCCGCTCATCAAGACAGTGATGAAGACGACGATGATGCGGATGATGATGAAGAAGCCGAGGAGGCAGGAGTAGGTCCGACGACAAATTTTCCTCCGTTAGGCGTTGAACTTGACGCTAAGGGTCGAGTCATAAAAAGGACTAAGCGCGGTGAGTTGAAAGGTACTGAAGCGCGGCGGAACAAGTTTCCTCGGGCCGCTTATGCCGTAGCTCTTCCTGACACAAGTGGGGAGTTGAACGAATTTGGTACCACCCCTACTTGTGCCTCGACAGTCCATGAATCGGAATTGGATCGAATCCGATACGAGTATTCCATTCCGGATTCTCTGGAAATTATCGCCCCCGACCCCAAATATGCTTTCTATAACCCTCCTATCGGGTGTATGTCTGTGCACTTGATGTCTCTTGAACGCGGGTGGCGAGTACCTTACCATGAGGGCTTTAATGACATCTTTAATAGTCTCGGATTGAGCCCGTACCAGTTAATCCCGAGTGCACTAGGCACTCTAATGTGTTTTGGTGCCTTTTGCCACATCCGAGGCGTGGACATAAATTTTCAAAACTTTAATCAAATTTTCCGAGTCGCGATGAGTCCCGGAAATGATGACTTCTACTTTTTTAAGGCTCGGGCCGGCTATGCTTTCATTCTCGACGCTCCTTCCTCGGTCGGGTGCAAATGGTGGAATAGATTCATCTTCGTTAGGAAGGTAAGAACCGAAAATATGTCGGACGAGGAAGCAGCCTCGTTATTAGATTGGGGTTTTCCCAAGAAATTTTTCCGTGGTATGTACTCGGACTCCCGGCCGCTTCTCGGTCGAGTAGATGACTGGGTCGCTGAGTTCAAAAAGGAAAACAAGGACCGACCCATCCGATACTACTACCACGGTTTAATTCTTCAGCCGTTACCTTACCTCGCCGGCTTAACTGGTCCGGTAAAAACTGGTTCAAGCACTGATTTCGGTAAGTTAAGTTTTTCTTTTTTTTTTTTTTTTTATATTTGTATCGGACTCTGCATCTTTGTTTCGGACTAACTTTTCATTTTTCCTTGTAGATTTTTGGCTAAAATACATCATGAGTCGCATTGCTGCTGCATCTCGGGCCAATAGGGAAAAGCAAAGGCAGATGGTCGAAGATAACTTGCTGAAACAGCAAGTACAAACTCCTGCTTCCTCCCCGGCCTCTCCAACCCCAAGAATGCGGCCGATTACCAGGAACTTGAGAAGGCGGCTGCAAAGGATGGGACCTCGATGCCTGAGATCCCTGCTCCTAGGCCGAACGTCGGCCAGTCCAAGGGGCAGCAAACTCCGACTTCCTCTGTTCACAGGGGAAAAAATGTGCCGACCCAAAAGGCAAGAGGGTGGCCACAGACCCGACTGAGTTGGACGGTGGCAGCCCACAGAGGAAAAAAGCTCGAGCGGAAGAGGTCGAGTTTTTCGATCTCGCGACCAAGGAGGGCCGAGACGCTGAAGTTTCGCGCTTGATGTCCATGGATGAGTACGATCGTGCTCATGCCCTCGGACAGATAAGCCGACAGGTAACTGATCTCTCTGCATTTTACAAGTTTTTCGTCATTTCTTGTTTTCAATATTTCTAACTTGTTTCTTTTGTCTTGCAGCTCAACTGCTTCGTCCGAGCGATCAACGACTTAGCCGATAAGAGGCTCGAGTCCGAATCTAGGACCAAAGAGCTCGAAAAGAAAGCAGAGATGGCGGCTTCTAAGGTTGAGTCGTTGGAGGCCGAGGTGCGGATGCTAAAGAGCAAGAACTCCGAGATGGCGAAGAAAGTGAGTGCGGAGGCCGCCAAACACCGTTCTTTCAAAGATTCATTCTTTGGAATCGAGGCAACTCTGCACCGCTTCCGGGAAAAACTGGTGGAAAAGCTGAGATTTGCTCGGATTGAAGCGGCCGAGGACTTCTATGCTTCGGTCTCCTACTTGTTCGGAAAACAGCAAGCGCAAGAGGAAGGGCGCGAGGAAGGTTTCAGGGCGTGTCTCGGGCAGATGATCCGACTTGGGTACGTCAAGGAAGGCCTGACTCTCAACCCACGCAACCTCCCAGCCGCTAAGCTTTATGATACTAAGAGGGGTGACTTCACTCCTTATCCGGACAAGGAGATTACCGATCAGGAGATCGAGGAAGATGAGTTCGGAGTTGTTGTCTCGAAAGATGACCCAGACTTCCCGGTGAGACATGGCTCCTACCCGACCTGGTTTCCTGAGGTTTTGAGAAGCGGTCTTCTCGCTCCATTCAAAGCGAATGAGGCTTGGAACTGCAATTTCTTAACTCTTCCGGGACCTGTTGTCGGACGGGCCTGTGCTTTTGTCGAGCCGGAGGTTTGCCAATACCGCGCTCGATTGATAAAGGAGGCTGAATCTATCAAAGCCAATGGCGACCAACGCGAGCTCACGGCTATCGTCCAAGCTCTAGATTCTCGGCTGTTCCCTCTGCAAACTCCAGTCGAGGCACCAGGTTCCAGTTCAAGCTCAACTGCTCCTCCCCCAGATGTTGAAGAAGTCTGAAGGCCGGGTATACCCGAGCGACTCTGTAATCGATACTCTTTAAAACAATCTTTTCTTACAAGTACTTCTCATTCGGCCCTTCGCGGCAATTGTAACTCGGATAATACCTCTGTATTTTGCTCGCACCTTTATTTATTCAGTCGAATGATTTGCGTGATTCATCATTCTTGTGTTTACATCTCAGAATATTCTTGTGTAGTAGTGATCTAATTCGGACAACAACTTTGTTTTACAAAGTTTAAAGTTGTACAAATTAAGTGTTCACTAAAAATAGTTCCGAGCATGTCATGTGTCGGCCTTATCAAACTTTTTTGTAAAATTAAAATTCCACAAGTTACGAATTTTCTCCATAGATCAGGTTCCGAAGCGATTATATCTAGGAACTTATCAAGTGTTTGTAAAAATTTAAATTTCACAAATTTAACTCTTAATCTGAGAAAAGGTGTTCCGAGGGAATTTTATCTCAGAACCGTCACGTGATCTTGCAAATTTGAAATTTTACAAGTTAGTAACTTTGTAATCCGTAAAAAGATAATCCGAGGAAATTTCATCTCGGAACAGTCGAGTGTTCTTGTAAATTTGAATTTTTACAAGTAACTTCATTCCACAAGAAGCTGTTCCGAGGAGATTTTATCTCGGAACTTTTTATTAGTTCACCTTGTAAATTTGAAATCTTTACAAGTGTTAATAACTCCATTCCACAAGAAGCTGTTCCGAGGAGATTTTATCTCGGAACTTTTTATTAGTTCACCTTGTAAATTTGAAATCTTTACAAGTGTTAATAACTCGCTTTTTGCGGAACACTTTCTAGGAATTGAATGTGTCGGACAAATCACGTGCTCTTCTTTTTGAGCGTGCGGTTCGCGAGTTCTTGTACTCAGGCTATCCATGTCCGAGATCGAACTTTTTAACATTTCGAGATCCTTCGAGATGTTTGTTTCTTGGAATAAAAAGTTGAGAACTTTGAGTTTTTCGACTTTTTCTCGACTTCGAACTCTTGTCTTCGGGTTTTGCATGCCGTTTCAGACTCTGATCGTTCTATCCTTTCTCCAATTCTTTAATCCTCCCCAACCTTAGCGGTTTGTTGAGTCTTATCAGAATAAAGTAGATCATACGAGACTTATGCAATCCTAGAAGAAACCTTAACAAGCTTCATTGTATCAATTTGACGGAAATTTGAATATAACTACGATAGTAGGCCTTATAGCCGATTACAGACAAGATAAAAGTTCTCCAACAAGATAAGTTCTTAAACAAAATAAACTGAATTAAACAATTAAAAGTGGATTGAGTCCTTGTTGCTTGACCGTGACTTCCTCCTAAGCGTAGAACTTCTGCAGGTTGACAGCGTTCCAGGTGTTTTTCAACTCCCTTCCTTCTGAGTCCTTGAGGCGATAACTGCCGTTGGAATATGCTTTCACAATCCTGTATGGTCCCTCCCATTTGCGGTGTACCTTTCCAACGTTTTCCAGTATCTCTGCCTTCCTCAGAACTAGGTCTCCTACCTGGAAGTCTTTCCCCTTTACGCCCTTATTGTAGGATTTTGCAATCAACGCTTGGTATCTCAGAATGTTTGCCAATGCAGTGGTTCTTGATTCCTCCAATGTTTCCAAGTCATACATTCTTTCCTCGTGATTGTCCCCCGGACTGTACCCCTGGATCCTTATGGTCTCTACAGCGATTTCGGCCTGTATCACCGCCTCAGAACCGTACACCAGTGAGAAAGGAGTCTCCCTTGTAGCAACTTTTGAGGTGGTTCTATAAGCCCATAGAACTCCATCCAATTCGTCCACCCAATCTCCCTGGCATGCCTCAAACCTTCTCTTTAAGAGATCCACAAGTGTCTTATTGACGGCTTCGGTTTGTCCGTTGGCTTGCGGGTATCCTACTGAAGTGAATCTTCTCTCAATCTTCATGGTCTCACACCATGCTTTGAACTTGGCTCCAGAAAATTGTGCGCCATTATCAGAGACTAAGATCCTTGGCAATCCAAAACGACAAACAATATTTTTCCATACAAAATCCATGACTTTGTTCTCAGAGATTGTTGCCACTGCTTCAGCCTCTGCCCACTTGCTGAAATACAGCCACTATTATGAATTTCTTCTGGCCTGATCCCTTCGGAAAAGGTCCTACTATATCAATTCCCCACTGATCAAAAGGTCAAGTGATCGTGGCTGGGATGAGTGGTCTTGCTGGGGCGTGAGGGGTTCTGGCGAAGTATTGACAATCTTCGCATTTCTTTGCGTAGGACGTCGCATCCCCTCTCAAGCTTGGCCAATAGTATCCTTGGCGATAAATTTTCTGGCCCAATGCCCTTCCTCCTGAATGGTTTCCACAACTTCCCCTGTGCACTTCATCCAAGATTGCTTTTGCTTCTTCCTCATTTGCACATCTCAAGTGTGCCCCTTTGAAGAACCACTTATACAAGTAATCCCCTTGGACAAAGTATTTCAATGATCTGGCTTTTAGCCTCCTTGCTTCACTCCGATCTTGTGGAAGGTTCCCTTTCAGGAGATATTCTGTCAATGGGTGCATCCAACTGGTTCCCGGAGTTGTTGAGATAGCAAAGATTGGAAGAGTTTTGAGTCCTTGGTTCATGACGGATGAAGCCTCGACTCTCATCAAGATAACGTTCCTTGTGTCTATTCCCCCCGAAACGGAAGCATATTTCGACAAAGCGTCTGCTCTTCCATTGAGGTCTCTTGAGAATTTCTCAATCTCACATTTCTCAAACTTTGTCATTTCCTCTTGGACCTTAGACTTGTAGATGGATAGCACATCTTTCTTCGTACTCCATTTTCCAGAAATTTGCTTCTCTGCTAGCTGAGAGTCGGTGAAAACTTTGATGTTTTTCACTTGCAGGGCCTTCGCCATTCGTAGTCCTATAAGGATAGCTTCGTACTCAGCCTCGTTGTTAGAGACGCTAAACCCCAAAGTAACAGCATACTCAAGTTCAGCTCCTCCGGGACTTCGGATGTAAATCCCTATCCCTCCATTTGTTCCTGATGATGATCCATCTACTTCCAATATCCAAATCTCTTCTTGGTTGGAGGGTTCCTTAGGTTCAGGAGAGACGGTCTCCTTTTCCTTTAGGACCTCCTCAGCATGCAAGATCATCTCCCTTGAGAGTGTTTCTTCTCTCCTTTGCGCCTTTCCCGGTCTTTGAAGGGTGTTTTCTTCTATATCCTCCTCTGGTGTTTTCCTTGTTGCCTCTTGAAAGGCTTTCAGGGCAAACTCCAAGTCCTTGAAACGCTGACTAACTAGAGAGTCTTGGTCTTCTATTACCAGCGTGTTTGCCTTTGATGACTCTTCTGGCTCTTCTTCCACTGATTCCTTCCTTGGGTACTCTACTAGGAAGTCGGCTATGACCTGGGCTTTTTTGGCTGACGGAGCCTGATAATCAATCTCAAATTCACTGAGCTCGATGGCCCATCTAGCTAGCCTTCCTGACAACTCCGGTCTCCCCAACACTTGTTTGAGAGGTTGGCTAGTGAGTACTACCACCTTGTGAGACCCAAAATATGGTTTAAGTCTCCTTGCTGTGTACACCAAGGCAAAGGCCAATCTCTCGATGTCCATATATCTCGTCTCTGCCCCCGTAAGTGCCTTACTCAAATAATAGATTGGCATGTGATCATTCCCTTGGATCCGTACCAAGACGGAACTTATTGCCTCTGGAATTGTTGCAAGGTAGAGATATAATGGTTCTCCGTCGACCGGCTTGGATAACAAAGGTGGCGACAACAAGTACTGTTTCAGTTTCTCGAAAGCCTCTTCACATTCCTTTGTCCATTCAAACTGATTACTCTTCCTCAGGACTTTGAAGAAGGGCAAATTTTTCTCAGCCGATCTTGAGATGAAACGGCTTAAGGAAATTGACTTTCCAATCAATTGTTGCACCTCGTTGAGCGTCTTTGGCTGCGGGAGGTCAAGTATGGCTTTGATTTTTTCCGGGTTTGCTTCAATCCCCCTCTCAGTTACCATGTACCTCAAAACTTTCCTCCTTTGACTCCAAATGTGCACTTAGCTGGATTTAACTTCATGCCATATTTCCTCAAGATGGAGAAACATCTGTCCAGGTGAGCAATGTGTTGATCCTCCGTCTTGCTTTTTACCAACATGTCATCCACATAAACCTCCATCGTCCTTCCAAGCTCTTCTTTGAACATCTTGTTTACCAATCTTTGGTAGGTTGCTCCCGCATATTTTAGACCGAATGGCATTACGTTGAAGCAGTATACATTGCCATTAGCGAAGAAGGCGGTCTTGGGTACATCCTCTTTGGCCATCTTGACCTGATAGAAGCCTTGGTACGCGTCCATAAAACTTAAGAGGGCACATCCAGCAGTGGAATCGACTAGCTGGTCTATTCGGGGGAGCGGATAGGGGTCCTTCGCGCAATACTTGTTGAGTTTTGTGAAATTGTTGCACATCCTCCATTTGCCCGGTCCCTTCTCCACTAATACTACATTGCAGACCCAATCAGAGTATCTTACTTCCCTAATATGTCCAGCCTTAAGCAACCTTTGTACTTCTGCTTCAATGATGGCATTGTCCTCCGCACTGAAGTCTCTTCGTTTCTCCCGAATATGAGTAATTGACGGATCAACGTTCAGACGGTGAACAGCGAACCTTGGATCAATTCCTTTGAGATCTTCAGTACTCCATGCAAAGATATCATTGTTCCTCTTGAGGCATTCAATGAGTTTCATCTCCACCTCCAAGGTCATTTCAGTACCAATCTTGGTAACTTTTTCGGTACTCCCTTCTACCACCTGAATCTCTTTCAGAGTTTCTTTCGCTTCTATCTTATTTTCTTCGAAAAACTTCTTCTTTTTGGAAGTAGTAGGGATCGATGGTATGACTTTGTAGTCCTCCAGTTATTTGACTTCCCCTACTAATTGTTCCTTTGCTTTTCTTTGTAAGGCTCTCCTCCTCCTTTGAATGGGACTTGGCTTCTTGGACATTCTTTTCGAGTGACGGACTGAAAAGAAAGTATCCATAGGTTGACCAATCCCATTAGCATCTTCTCTCCTGGTATGGGGGCTTGAGACAGCCTTGGCTGAGAGACTATAGCATGCCCAAGCCTCTTGAATATTTCCTACCTCTTGACCGACTCCTCTTTTTGTAGGAAACTTCATTCTATTATGAACAGTTGACACTACCGCTTTGAATTGAGACAAAGCTGGTCTCCCTAACACCACGAAATAATCAAAAGGTATGTCAACTACCACAAAAGGAACATCCTTGGTGATCCTCTGGGGGTTCTTTCCCATTGACACTTGCAAGGTTATGCTTCCCATTGGAATGATTGGTTGTCCTCCAAATCCTACGAGCGCACTTGCAATTTCTCTAATTCCTTCATTCCGGGGGTCTATCCCCATCCTCTTCAAAGTTCCAGTGAATATCAAGTTGGCGGAACTTCCTGTATCCACTAGAACTCGTCCAATGGTGAACTTTGCAATGTCTAATGCGACAACCAAAGGGCCACAAGGGTCATGGATTCCCCCCATTCCGGCAATCCTCGGTGGCAGCTCACTGTCATCAGAGGATATGATGTTTGATCCTGGGGAAGCGATTTCTCCATACTTAGAGTTGTACTCTAGGAGGTCCCTAGCGGTTTTGTCCCTCGCACTCCTTGAGTCCCCTCCAGCTGGTCCTCCTGCTATGGTGAGGGCGAAAATTCTACCATTTACTGGCAAGTTCTCAAAGTCCTGGTCGTGATCTTCTTGTTCTTTCCATCCTCCTTGGGTGGGAGGTGGAGGAGGTAGGGAGGCCTCTCCTCTTTTCGCTTCTGTTCTCTCATGTCTAGAGGGTTCATCTTTTGCCACATAATTTGCAAGTTGTCCCCTACGGACTAAGGTCTCTATTTCGGTCTTGAGAGTGAAGCACTCTTCCGTGGTGTGACCTTTTCCTTTGTGGAACTTGCAGAACTTATCAGAGTTCTTATTTCTCCTTGTCTCTTGGATGGGAGGAGGCCATTCAACATCAATATTCCTGGTCATAATAGTATGCAAGATGTCGGATCTTGGCCTATTAAGATCAGTATATGTGTCGTACCTCTTAGGTGGTCCTCCTCTTGGAGGGGATTTCTGATCTCTGAACTCATTTCTCTGGATACTCCCTTTGAGCAAATTGTGTCTCTGCTCGGGTTTCTTTCCCTTTGACTGGTTGTGATTCTGGGCTTGTTTTTTATTGTCTCTTTCTGCCTTCTGGTGATCCTTTTCTTTTTCTCTAGAAGAGAAATTCGCTCTCACCTGAACCGTTTTCTGAAATTCTTCCGCCCTCAAAAAGTCTTGGCAAAATTGTTCGAGTTCTTTGTAATTCTCTGTCCGAGAATAGGAAAGTTGTTTTCTGAATTCCTCATTGGAAGTATTTCCATAGAGGTATTCCTTTCTCTCTTTTTTGGTGTGCTCTTCCACCTAACAACAAGCCTCGTGGAATCTATCCAAAAAGGTTCTCAAGTCCTCTTTCGGCTTCTGTACTATCTCTGCTAAGTACTTCACTCCTCTCCTTCTTCTGATTGGCTTCTCGAACCTTTTGGTGAACTCCTGGGTGAGTTGTTTATAGCTCTTGATAGAACCATTCTCCAAACCTGTCCACCACACCATTGCATCTCCCGAAAGAGTAGCGGGAAAGATTAATGCTTTGGTCCTAGAATCATGCCCGTATGCATCCATTTTGGTTCCAAATTTAATCAAGTAATTGGTTGGGCATGTAGTTCCGTCATAGGTATCAAGAGTGGGGAATCCTCTTTCAGTGTTAACCCGATGGTTCCGGATCTCTTCACATAAGGCACTAGGCTCTTGGTCTATCTCCTGCTCCTTTTCTTTCACAGATGCTCTCAAAGCCTCTATTCGTGCCTTAAGTTCAGCTTCTTGAGCCCTCATTTCCCCCAAAGTGAGTCCCGCTGTCGGAGGCGGATCGCTCCCCACTAGGGTAGGGAGTACCACTGGACCCCCAACTTGGTTCTCCATTCGGGTTTCAGGCAAGGTTTGTGTAACCATTTGGTTCAAGGGGATTTGATTCTGAGTTACCATCTGAGTTTGTGGTAACATCTGAGTTTGTGCCACCACTTGGGTTTGAGGGATATTTTCATTTCCTTGCGCTTGGGATGCTCTGACCCTCCGGTCTATTATCTCTCTCAAATCATCTGGGGCCCCTTGAGGTCCTATTCGTGACTGAACTCGAGGAGGTCCTACTCGATCTTGTATCGGTCTTGAATTAGCTCGGGATTGTGCCCCATCCTCTCTAGGTTGCACCACCTGACTTGCTCTTACTTGTGCTTGCTGCTGGACTACTTGTTGTTGTATCCTTGCGACATCATTTGGCGCAAAACAACCTTGGATTGTTAAGAGGAGCAATCCAAATTGTTCTTCTCCCATACCGTAGTCCCTCGGTCTCACGACTTGTCCATTGGGCAAGGTGAATTGTAGCGCAGCTGGATCTTGAGGAACAACGGATTGTAGTGGTTGAAGAGGGGCAATGGGTTGTGGTGGTTGTGGTGGCAGCACTACGGGAGCTGGTTGAGATGAACTCGTAGGGCTCCAAATCCACTCCCGGCGGGGATTGCATTCGGGTTGTGGTTACCTGAACCCTCATTCCTCTCGGTTACGCTTGCACTTGCTCCATCTTGCATCTCCATATCAACATTATCATTTCTATGTGTCCTTGTAGCTGCGGTTCCCCTTCCTCCTAATGGGGGACGGCCCCGAGGGCGGGTGGATTGAGGGTTCCTTGCCGCTTGAACGATTCTAGTACTCTTCCTATTAACCATTCCGTAGGACTCTTGCTAGTAGGACAAAGGGTAACCTTTTGTTCGTTTCCCACAGACGGCGCCAAATGTTGATGGGTAAATTATTAAGTCCTTCTAATACGTTCTAAAGCGTTCCTCTTGACTTTAGCCTCCTTCCATTGCAAGTGAAGTCCTGAGAAAAACTTGAGGGGGAGGTTAGTAACGGTTTTCCGGTTTGTCTAGTGATCAAACCGGATAATCGACTTTACGGTTAGAGGGTTGAGAGCCACTCTAGTGTGTATAGTATAAAGTAGGGTAGATAATGATTACCTTTTGAGCTGAATGATGTCCACTATTTATAGTGTTTCCCAAATAGTGATAGGACTCCTGGGATTGCGCCAAGTGTACAGCTGTGATTGAATCTCAAGGCTAAAAGCCCATTAGCTGGCTTAATGGGCCTGACCCACGTACCAAATTAGGGTTTCTCCAGGGTCAAGTAGGTAATTTCACGCTCTTAGGAACGTTCCAGGATTTTGTCCTGTTCTAGCGTCCGACAAGGTGTCCGATACACTGCCCGTTGCCCGAGGTGCAGTCCGATATACGGTCCGAAATCAAATGACCTTGGTTTACTTCTGACGGGCTATGTAGAGATTTTCAGAAGAACCGACCAAGTACTAAGTCGCGCACATGGTCCGATACAAAGACATGCGCCGGACATGTATCTTGATGTATCGGACATGAGATTTCCTTCGTTGTTCCTGAAGTATCTCGCGCTGTGTGTCGGACATGTATTTTGATGTACCGGACATGTGTTCCGAGTAATCGGACTCATGTTGCGAGTAAGATCTTTTTTGGAGTGATGTCTTTGTCGGGCGAGGTCTTACATGTCGGATGTGTGCCCTAGTCGCTGGTGTAAGTCGGCTCTTAGTTCGTACCGCGAACCGGACATAATCCAACATTAACAGAACCCATCTCTCCTTGGCATGGATTGAGGTGATAATCGTCTTGGAGGCCATTATTTTATAAATATATGGGGGGTGGGGTGTATGAGGTTTGTTTAATTTTTATCTAGGAATTTCCAACTTTGGTTGTTGTTGTGGTGCCTCGTTGAAGAATGAATGCTTTGGCCTATTTATAGACGTTTAATTACAACTCATGCACCATGCATAGCAAGGTGGGGGAAGTTTAATTTCTGGACTTGCAGATGCCAAAAATGAACACTAGGGGTGTTACGTGTATATTCTTTATAATTTTATAGTGCATCCACTTAGCTTGTCCAGCATATAACTAGCAAGTTTAATCAAAAATATATTACACTGTTTTCATTATTAAGGTTTAACGTTTATGTAAGGAGGTGTTTCAAGGGTGTTGAGATATGTGTTTACCTATCGGTTCACTCAACTCCTGTATTATGGAAACAGAGCATATAACCTCGTTTATTTTGTTTTACCTATTCTAACACAATAACTATTCCACAGTTGTAGTTGTTTATCTTGTGCAGGACGTTGGCTTATACAAGAAATTATCAAATTACAAGAAAACTTAAAGAAGGAAGAGACTTATTCAAGAAGTACTTTAAAATAAATTCTATTGAAAGAAGGAAAAGAAGATCTTACTGGAAGAAGTCTATTCCAACTAGAAGACTGATACCAAATTCATGTCCAGATTCATCAAGGTGTGTTTCCTAATAGAAATTGATCAAGGCTTTCCACCTCTATATAAGCAAAGCATCGACAGACAGAAAAGGCACGACACAAACAATAGACCAATGGAGTTACATAGGGTTAAGTTTTTATTGGTTTAGTTATTGTGTCTTTTACATTAGTTTATATTCTAGAATTCTCTAACAGCATATTGAAGGTAGAATAGATAGAAGGGTATTATATATCATCTCATAGGTGACTAGTATTGTTTTACTAAGATAGAGATTGAGAGTATACAACGTTGTATGAACAAGTTCTTTCTTAGTTGATTTTCTGCTTTTACTGGGCATCAAGCAAGCTAACAAAGCTGTTTGAAAAGTTTCAAACACAGGTTCTTATTTACATTCCGCTGTGCTTTAACTTCTATATATTATCTGAGTTTGTGTTTACTAATCTGCAGGTTTCTGACGAATATCTGTAGAGATTGACCTAGATGTTCACTAAACCCGGTAGTCAATCTAGGACCGTCCGTCTGATAAATTGTATTTAAAGCAAGTTATATCGATCCTATATATTCTTTCGGTTTCCTCGCGGAGATACCTCAAAGTCTATTAATTAGTTGACTTACTTAATTGCTCTCTCCATTCAGTTACCGTTGATAGTGTCCCATTGAAATTAAAGGACCTGAGCCGCGTCTCTCGCTTCTTGCTGGAGCTAGTCTTAGTATGATGCACATGGCGATTAATATACATTGGCTAATTGCAATGATCGAGGCAAGTGTGAACTCCATATGTGAGTTGACTGATCGAGCGCCGTATGCATGATTTTTTTTTAAACGGACTCCGTATGCATCATTAGCACACATTAATTTTATATAGTGCATTTACTTGTCCAGCATTTCAACTAGCTAGTGGTATATATAGTCAAGTACGCGGTTTTATGGTACTTTTTTTGTTATATATATATATTAGAAAATGCGTCACACGCTATGCGTGTGAAGCGTAATATTGTAGAACGTTGTTATTCTATTAAATAATGAAGTCCGTAACTTTTAAGGGTATTGTTAGAGAACCTAATAATAGATTAGTACCCGTTAGATGAATAATAACATTTTAGTCCCGAACACTACAAGGGATCTGATGTTCAATGACGGACTCACCCGTCGATGAAAATCAGCGATCCGTCGCTGATTAGGATCAGCGACGGATCGCTAAATATAGCGACGGATGAGAATTCCGTCGCTAATACGTTGGTCGTAAACGAATTAATGACGAATCAACGATCCGTCACGAATTAGCGACGGATTTAGCGACGGATATTTCTTTGACCGTGTTGCGATGGGTGAGTCATCCGTCGCAGAGGTCATGGTCAGATTACTACTCTAACCATGACTTTAGCGACAGATGAGTTATCCGTCGCTGATTTTTTTTTTTTTTTTAACAAATTCTTTATATTTAAATAAAATCCAAACCAAAAAACCCATTGAACCTCTTACACACATCATTAATATTTTAATAAATAAATTCCCCAAAAGTAAATGCGAAAAGCATTTTCAATAACGAAACGATCCAATAATCATAATAATCATAATAAAAATCATTCATACAATAAATATCTAATGTGATATCCGATAGGAAGTATAATATTCGTTCAGGAGTCGAAAAACAACATAAAAAAACTAAACTGGATCATGGAGAAGGGGGTGGCGATGGTGGTGCGCTGGAGGAAGGAGGTGGTGTTAGGAAACTTGTAATTTTCATGAGCAATTAACCATGCTAAATTAAGAACAGTCCAGTAACTAGTACTCTTAAGGTCCATAGGATTTTAGAATTTTAAGGACATTGTAAAAGAGGAACGTTTGCTGATGACTTAGTTAGGTTTTAGATAAGTTATTTCTTTTGTGTATGACGTATTTTATTTTCTGAGAAGAAAATAATTTATTGACACTTTAGCGTATGATGTATTTTATTTTCTGAAAAGAAAATATCTTATTGATGCTTAGCTTTAATGAATCTTATTTTCTGAAAAGAAAATGACCTATTGAAGCATTTGCTGAAGATATATTTTGTTTATTACAAACAAATTATTGAAACAAATAAGAAACCGGTCAGAATATTGAAGATTTTTGAAGATCTGAAGACTTGAAGACTTGAAGACTGGTAAAGGCACGTGTTGCTCAGAAAGTGGAATTTTCAGCAACAGCATTGCATAAGTGAAAATCTGAAAGACAGAGTAGGTTGTGCTTGCTGAAACTGAGAATGAACACTTGCTGATGAACATATGTGACCTCTTGCTGAATGTACGTGAAATTGCGCTCCAATGTTACTGTTTGAATTCTATTCAAATATGCATTTAATGCAAAGCTTACACGCGAAGGACATGAAGACTAGAAGACAAACAAAGTTGCTGCTGAAAGTACAAAAGCAAGATAGTGACATGTTAAGGAACAAAAGCCTTAGGATTTGAAATTCAAACGGCTCCTTACTTGCACTATAAATAGAGGTCATCCGGCAAAGAGTTGAAGGGTGTCAACAACGTGATCAAACTCTCACTTGTGCTTAAAAACTCACAAACCTTCAAACACTCTTACTGCCATTGATCCGTTCCAAGACTTAAAGCTTGAAAAAGCTACTTGTAAAGAAGAAGAACAAACTCAGCTAAGAAATTAGTTAAGTGTTCTTTCTTTCGAACAAGAACAAGTCTTGACACCAGAAACAATCAAACTTGTTTACTGCAAAGTATTCCAAGTTGTGTTTCTTAGATTACTTGTTGTAACTGAATAAGTTATAATTGAGTTATCTCACCCCAAAACTCTCTAACTGAAAATACACCCTTTCAGGCGTGATATTCAGGGGGAACTTAATCGAGCAAGGTTTTGCTGATTAAAAGTACCAAGTTTGGTGGAGAACAAGGTTGAGTTCTCTAGTTTAGGTTGGAGACAAAGCAAGTGTGCTTTGGTTTCTGTTGAATCGCTTTAGATAGGAGATTGTAAGGAACCTCAATCATATCTTAGTGGATTCAGTCCTAGAAAGGACAAAGTGGATTAGTCGAGAGATTACGCCACTCTCAGATACCACTATAAAAGCGTTTGTGTGATTTACTTACTGCATTTAGCTTTCAGCAAATTATATCTGTTTGTACACAGTCACTCACTTCACTTGCTGAATCCCTTTACTTGCTGAAAGAGCACTTATTGTTTCGAAGACTTCCGCTCTCTGATTTTAAGTATCAGCAAACCAAGCTACTGGAAAGTAACTTACGCTTGCTGAGAAAGTTAAGTATCAGCAACCTCATTACTGAAAAGTAATAAGTACTTGCTGAGAAAGTTTTTAAACGACAAAAGTTTGAAAAGACTATTCACCCCCCCCCTCTAGTCTTTTCTTGTTGTTTAAAGGGACCAACAAGTGGTATCACAGCAGGAGGTTCTTTAGCCTTCTGCACTGAACCTAGATCCCCTTAAGTGCTTTCCGTAAATCACTTTCACTTGATCAGTTTGGTAGTGCTTTGCTGACAGGATGTCTTTAGGAGATGCTCCTTTGCTGAAGCTGGAAAATTACGAGAAATGGCGAAACAACATGATGTTACATCTTGAGGCCATTAGTGATGAGATGGTAACCGTCATTAATGATGGACCTATCAAGATCACTAAGATTGAAAGGAGTTTCCCTCACAAGACCACTGAAGCTGGGAAGGAAACCATCCTTGGCGAACCTTCAGATACTGTTGTGCCAAAACCAAGAGAGGAATGGACTTCTGACGAAGCTAAGAGATTCCGTCTTGATGGCCAAGCAAGAAATATCATCATCAGATCAACTCCGGATACCATACAGTGCAAACTGTGGGGTGCTAAGACTGCTAAGGAGGCTTGGAAAATGGTTCAAGATCTTTGTGCTGGATCTGACAAGACCAAGGAAAACAAACTTGAAGTACTTAAGCTGAAGTTTCAAAACTTTAAGCAAGGTGCTAACGAGTCACTGGAAGACTTGGACTTCAGATTCACGACTCTTGTTAGTGAAATGGCAGCGCTGGGTGTTGGAAATCTTTATTCAGATTCTGAGAAAGTGAAAACTATCACCAGAAGTTTGAATCAAGAATGGATCCATACTCAGAATTTCTATTATAATCAAGGAATGTCTGACATTACACCAACTGAGTTGTTCTCTCATCTTGCTACTGTCAACTACGAGACAAAGCAAAGAGAAAATGTGTTTGCTGAAAAATCGCAAAACATTGCTCTTGCTGCAAAGCCGTCATCTTCTGAAAAGAAGAATGATAAAGATCCTACTGATGAAAATGCTTTAATTGTTAAAAACATGAAGAAGTTCATCAGTAAGGAACTTGAAAGGCGAAAGGCAAAAGAGAAGCTGAAAAAGCATCTTGGTAACAACTACCATAAGTACAAGAATGATACTAGCTCGCTGAACAAGCAAGCTCAGCAAGCTACATCATCAGAAGAACCAGCAGTTGGAAATGATCTATGTTTTTACTGCAAAAAGCCTGGACACTTCAAAGCTAATTGCCCTTTGCTGAAAGGCAAATCTGCTGAAAAGAAGAAGAAGTTCAAAAGAGCTTTCATTGCTGAAGAAAAGAAGAAGCTTCAAGCAAAAATCGATGCATTATGCATTGAGACAAGCTCCGAAGACAGTGAGGATGAAGGTTCAGACACCGACGATGAAGAAGCCACTCTAGACGTGGAGATTGGCAAAGAAGTGTGTGGAATAGCTATGGAAGCTTATCCAGATGTGTCGAACTACGAATTCTGCCTCATGGCCGGTCAGGTAAATAATTCTACCTCTGACTCAGATTCAGAAAGTGAAGACGAGATTGACCTTGACAAGATTCAAGGAGAAATCGAAAGATTTGAGAAAACTCTCAGCAAACAGCAAGAGAAACTTCAACTTGCTGAAACTCTGACCAAGCAAACTACTGAAAAGTACGTTTTGCTGAAGGAAGAGACAGAAGAAAAGGATGCTGAAATAAGGCGTCTTAAGAAGTTGATTGATGAGGCTGCAGAGAAAAATTCTCAAATGGCATTAGAATTGGAAGAATATCAGTCCTCAATTCTAAAGTTACTTGCTAAAATCCAAGAAATGAAAAAGATGAAAATCAATTTCAAATCCTATGTGGAAGCAAGTAATACGCTGACTGAACTAAACTCTTATTTGATAGATCCATCTCAGAAAGAAGGTTTATGAGCAACGTGTGAAGGTGATAACGTAGAAATCTTGAGAAAACGTACAAAGAGATGAAGAAAACCAAGTCTAAGAGTTCTGAAAAGACTCCCAATGCTAGGACTAGAAGGAACCTTGCTAGAAAAGAACTTACTGAAAAGTATGTTCAACAAAAAGGTCAACAGAGCAAGACACCACATCAGAAAGTGGATTTGACCAGCACAAGTCAAAAGTCTTTCAGCTCAAAACCTCCTAGTTCCTCAGCAAATAGAAAACAAGTCAAAGTTGAAAAACTTCAGACTTGGGTTTCCACTAGACGCATTCTTCAACATGTTAATGGACATCCATCATTGGATAATTAACTTGTTTTCTCTTGATTGTGCAGACTGCAGCCACGGAGACAAACGATGCAATCCGGCACTTTGATAGTGGTTGTGGAAAGCACATGACGGGCAACAAGAATAACCTTATAAACTATAGACGGTGGTCTAAAGGTCCAACAATAAGGTTTGCTGGTGGAGGCTCCGGATCTACAAAAGGCTATGGTGATGTGAAGTTGGGATGCATACCCATTTCTGGAGTTCTTTATGTCAAAAATCTTAAGATTAACCTTTTCAGCATGAGTCAATTTGCTGACAAAGGATACTTCATCGAAATTAAAAGTGATGAATGTAAACTTGTAGATTTTGAGACTAAAAAGGTTATAATGATTGCAAGAAGATCAGAAGGCTTGTACAACGTTGATTGGTCTTCAGCAAACGTTGAAAAATGCCTTGTCTCAGATCATGATTGCCTTGCTGAAAAAGCATGGTTATGGCATAAACGAACAAGTCATCTAAACTTCAAGACGCTGAATAAGCTGTCTAAAAAGGCACTTGTAGTTGGATTACCTAGGGTTACTTTTAAGAAGGATGGTGTTTGCAATGCATGTCAGCAAGGAAAGCAAACCAAATCTTCTTTCAAGAACAAGGCAGTACCGTCAACTACAAAACCTTTACAACTCTTACACATGGACTTGTTTGAATCTTCTTCAACAAGCTATGCTGGTAAGAAGTATGGTCTAGTCGTGGTAGATGACTATTCAAGATTCACTTGGGTAGTATTCATCAAGCACAAATCTGAAACCAAGATTGAAATACCTAACTTGCTGAATAAGCTTGAAGTCATGAAAAATGACAAGGTAAGAGTCATAAGGACAGGCCATGGTACTGAGTTTGTAAACCAGTACATAACTGAATATTGTACCTCCAAAGGTATTCAACATCAGTTATCCTCAGTAAGGACACCACAGCAAAATGGTGTTGCTGAACGGAAGAATCGTACCCTGAAAGAAGCCGCAAGAACAATGCTTGCTGACACTGAGATAAGTGAGGCTTACTGGGTTGAAACGATTAATACCGCCTGCTATACTCAGAATAGATGTTTGATTACTAAGGAATACAACAAAACTCCTTATGAATTGTTTGTTGGAAGACCTCCTAACATCACTCATCTAAGAGTATTTGGTTGCAAGTGTTTCGTTCTTAACAATGGTAGAGAATACCTAAGAACATTTCAACCAAAGGCAGACGAAGCGATATTTCTTGGCTACTCCTTGCATAGTAAAGCTTACAGAGTTTACAACAAAAAGGCACAAAAGATTGAAGAATCTGTGCATGTTGTATTCTACGAAAAGTCACAAGGTGTGCCTGCTGAAGAAGAAATATCAAAATGTATGAAAAAGCTAATCATACATGAGCAAAGAACTGAATCTGATGCTAGGCAAATCAAGTCAATTGAACTAAATGATGATTCGGACAATGATTCTCCTCCCCCGAGTCATGACAAGATAAATATAGTTCACGACAAAGAATTTCCAGCAAAAGATGCGGTTGCTCCGGAAGTTGCTGAAATTACGCAATCTCCAGTGCCTGCTGATGAAGTACCTCAGCCCAGCAATGCTGAGCAAGCAGTTGCTGACGATCAAATCTCAGCAGAGACACAAATTCCCAGTAGTACTGAACAAGTACATACCGAAGAGTCACATGCTAATGAGCAAGCATATCCTGATCCAACAAACAGGAAACTTGTTAATAAATGGATTAGAGATCATCCCTCTACGGATATGATTGGCGATAATAATAAACGCCAAGTGACTAGATCCAAAGCTACTCAAGGACTTGCTGAAGAAGCAACTGTCATAGAAGTAGAATCTTTATTCTCTTGCTTTGTTTCAGAAATTGAACCTAAAACCATAGAAGAAGCTTTGAAGCATTCTGAATGGATAAAGGCAATGCAAGAAGAATTGGATCAATTTGAAAGAAACAAAGTCTGGAAACTTGTGCCACTTGCTGAAAATAAGAAAGCTATTGGTACAAAGTGGGTGTTCAGAAACAAGCTGAGCGAGTCTGGTGAAGTAACAAGAAACAAAGCACGCTTAGTTGCTCAAGGTTACTGTCAGACTGAAGGATTGGACTATGATGAGTCTTACGCTCCAGTTGCAAGATTGGATGCAATTAGGCTTTTCTTGGTCTTTGCTGCTCACAATGACTTCATTGTTTACCAAATGGATGTTAAAAGTGCATTCTTAAATGGTGAACTTGCTGAAGAAGTCTACCTAGAACAACCCCCTGGCTTTGAACTTCCCTTAGAAACCAAGATGGTATATAAGCTTCAGAAAGCTGTATATGGTCTAAAGCAAGCACCAAGAGCATGGTATGATACCTTAGCTAAGTTCTTGCTGGAAAATGGTTTCAAGAAAGGTGAAGTTGACAAAACTCTTTTTACCATGAACCATGATGGTAAAAATTAATCTTAGTTCAAATTTATGTGGATGACATAATTTTTGGATCTAAGGACAAGCAACTTTGTGATGATTTTGCCAAACTCATGACTAATAAGTTTGAAATGAGTATGATGGGAAAATTGAATTATTTCCTAGGGTTGCAAGTCAAGCAACTCAAAGATGGAATATTCATAAATCAAGCAAAGTATGCGAAAGAAATGCT
Source organism: Plantago ovata (assembly GCA_028274465.1). NCBI lineage: Eukaryota > Viridiplantae > Streptophyta > Magnoliopsida > Lamiales > Plantaginaceae > Plantago > Plantago ovata. The sequence continues at coordinate 35,774,802 of CM051456.1, read as the reverse complement.
CATAAAGTTTAGGATCAAAGAGGATGAAAAACCTGAAAAGATCCCTATGAGTGTTGGTACCAAATTGGGCTATACTAAAGAGGACAAAAGTGTTGAAGAACACAAGTATAGGAAGCTCATTGGTTCCTTGTTGTATTTAACAGCAAGTAGACCTGACATTCAGTATGTTGTTTGTGTGTGTGCAAGATTCCAATCGGATCCAAGAGAATCACACTACAAAAAGGCAATTAAAATACTGAAATATGTTAAAGGTACAGTCAATGTTGGATTATGGTATCCAAAAGATTCTGGACTTGAATTGGTTGGCTATTCTGATGCTGATCATGGTGGATCAACTCTTGATAGAAAAAGTACCTCTGGAACTTGTCAGTTTTGGGTACTAGATTAATATCATGGTTCAGCAAGAAGCAAACGTGTGTCGCCAATTCATCTACTGAATCTGAATACATTGCAGCTGGTTGTTGCACAGCTCAAATCCTATGGATTCAGCAACAATTAAGAGATTATGGTATTTCTGCAAAGAAAACACCAATCTTTTGTGATAATACAAGTGCTATTGCAATTACGCAAATCCTAAGTTTCACTCTAGGACCAAGCACATTGATATTAGACATCATTTCATTAGAGATCATGTGGAAAAAGGTGATATTGAGGTTGTGAAAGTAGGTACTGAAGATCAGCTTGCTGACATCTTTACCAGCCCCTACGGATAAGGTTCGCAATGCTAAGGTATACCCTTTGATTGATGGAACTACCTCCTAAAGGATAACTTGGCAGAATGCTGAAACAGGTATTCAGCAAGCCAAAGTATT
>CM051456.1:35521364-35773890 GCA_028274465.1 Plantago ovata | reverse complement strand
CCGAAGCGATATTTCTTGGCTACTCCTGCATAGTAAAGCTTACAGAGTTTACAACAAAAAGGCACAAAAGATTGAAGAATCTGTGCATGTTGTATTCTACGAAAAGACACAAGGTGTGCCTGCTGAAGAAGAAATATCAGAATGTATGAAAAAGCTAATCATACATGAGCAAAGAACTGAATCTGATGCTAGGCAAATCAAGTCAATTGAACTAAATGATGATTCTGACAATGATTCTCCTCCCCCGAGTCATGACAAGATAAATATAGTTCACGACAAAGAATTTCCAGCAAAAGATGCGGTTGCTCCGGAAGTTGCTGAAATTACGCAATCTCCAGTGCCTGCTGATGAAGTACCTCAACCCAGCAATGCTGAGCAAGCAGTTGCTGACGATCAAATCTCAGCAGAGACACAAATTCCCAGTAGTGAACAAGTACATACTGAAGAGTCACATGCTGATGAGCAACATATCCTGATCCAACAAACAGGAAACCTGTTAATAAATGGATTAGAGATCATCCCTCTACGGATATGATTGGCGATATTAATAAACGCCAAGTGACTAGATCCAAAGCTACTCAAGGACTTGCTGAAGAAGCAACTGTCGTAGAAGTAGAATCTTTATTCTCTTGCTTTGTTTCAGAAATTGAACCTAAAACCATAGAAGAAGCTTTGAAGCATTCTGAATGGATAAAGGCAATGCAAGAAGAATTGGATCAATTTGAAAGAAACAAAGTCTGGAAACTTGTGCCACTGCTGATGAATAAAAAGAAAGCTTGGTACAAAGTGGGTGTTCAGAAACAAGCTGAGCGAGTCTGGTGAAGTAACAAGAAACAAAGCACGCTTAGTTGCTCAAGGTTACTGTCAGACTGAAGGATTGGACTATGATGAGTCTTACGCTCCAGTTGCAAGATTGGATGCAATTAGGCTTTTCTTGGCCTTTGCTGCTCACAATGACTTCATTGTTTACCAAATGGATGTTAAGAGTGCATTCTTAAATGGTGAACTTGCTGAAGAAGTCTACCTAGAACAACCCCCTGGCTTTGAACTTCCCTCAGAAACCAAGATGGTATATAAGCTTCAGAAAGCTGTATATGGTCTAAAGCAAGCACCAAGAGCATGGTATGATACCTTAGCTAAGTTCTTGCTGGAAAATGGTTTCAAGAAAGGTGAAGTTGACAAAACTCTTTTACCATGAACCATGATGGTAAATTAATCTTAGTTCAAATTTATGTGGATGACATAATTTTTGGATCTAAGGACAAGCAACTTTGTGATGATTTTGCCAAACTCATGACTAATAAGTTTGAAATGAGTATGATGGGAAATTGAATTATTTCCTAGGGTTGCAAGTCAAGCAACTCAAAGATGGAATATTCATAAATCAAGCAAAGTATGCGAAAGAAATGCTCATAAAGTTTAGGATCAAAGAGGATGAAAAACCTGAAAAGATCCCTATGAGTGTTGGTACCAAATTGGGCTATACTAAAGAGGACAAAAGTGTTGAAGAACACAAGTATAGGAAGCTCATTGGTTCCTTGTTGTATTTAACAGCAAGTAGACCTGACATTCAGTATGTTGTTTGTGTGTGTGCAAGATTCCAATCGGATCCAAGAGAATCACACTACAAAAAGGCAATTAAAATACTGAAATATGTTAAAGGTACAGTCAATGTTGGATTATGGTATCCAAAAGATTCTGGACTTGAATTGGTTGGCTATTCTGATGCTGATCATGGTGGATCAACTCTTGATAGAAAAAGTACCTCTGGAACTTGTCAGTTTTTGGGTACTAGATTAATATCATGGTTCAGCAAGAAGCAAACGTGTGTCGCCAATTCATCTACTGAATCCGAATACATTGCAGCTGGTTGTTGCACAGCTCAAATCCTATGGATTCAGCAACAATTAAGAGATTATGGTATTTTTGCAAAGAAAACACCAATCTTTTGTGATAATACAAGTGCTATTGCAATTACGCAAAATCCTAAGTTTCACTCTAGGACTAAGCACATTGATATTAGACATCATTTCATTAGAGATCATGTGGAAAAGGGTGATATTGAGGTTGTGAAGTAGGTACTGAAGATCAGCTTGCTGACATCTTTACCAAGCCCCTACCGGATAATAGGTTCGCAATGCTAAGGTATAACCTTGGATTGATTGAACTACCTCAATAAAGGATACACTTGGCAGTATGCTGAAACAGGTATTCAGCAAGCCAAAGTATTCCTGTCCAAAAGACCAAATCACTGATTTCTTCTAAGAAATGATAAGTCACAACATGATTGCTGAAACAGGCATTCAGCAAGTAATTCCTTCAAAACAGGTATTTGTTAGGAAACTTGATCATTTGCTGAGACAGGCACTCAGTAAGTGAAAGAGCTTAAGGATTACTGAGACGGGTACTCAGACAATCAAAAGATACTGAAACAGGTATTCAAGTATCAAAGGAATTTTCTGAGACGGAAACTCAGAAAAAGAGCAAAGTTCATCTCTCAGATTTTACCAAAGGATGTCTCAAATACAAAAGAATTTACTGATACGGGAAATCAGAAATGTCTTTTAAACTTAGAAAATATGAGATATCTAAGTAAGGGAGAACTTTCAGCAAGTATCCAGATTGTTAATTCAAACTCGCTGAAAAGATTCTTGTCTATTTCAGCAAGCAATCTATCCCTTATTACTCGGTAAAATCAATTTGTGACGTTAAGCTGGCACAGATAAACTCGCAATAAATCATGACATGAAATTCAATCATGGCCACTGATTAAAAGGAGTTATTAATCTAACGGCTAACAAAACAAAGAGAGAGAGTGCTCTGACGGTTTTAGTTAGTGGGCCACTACGCATTCAATGCAAAGGCTCCACTATCTCCAGTGTTTCTCTGTTTTACCCTTGATGAGAGCTCAAATCGATTGAGTTTCTCACACACCAGAGACACTATATAAAGAAGGAGTTAGAGAAATGACAAAATTCTTTAACTCACATTTCCTTTCTCTGCAATTTCTAGCCTGAAACTACTGTACCTCCGGTCAAAAAGCAAACTATCTCTTTTCGTATAAATCTTTCTTGCTCTATATAAGAAATGGCTCCCAAGAGATAGTTATCAAAGTCCTCAAAATCGTCAAAGGTTGATAGTGCTGAAACACGCACTACTCCGGTGACTTCTCTGGCCCCAGACACAACGAAAGTTGTGTTGAAAAACGACCGAATCACTATAAAACCTATGCCTCCGTCATATCTTGACACTGCAAAGTGTGAGATGTTGATGCAATGGGGAGGGTTTGCAAAAGAAAAGTACATTAGGTACTTTTATGAACAAGAACTTGATGACCAAAATGAAGAGGCGCTTGAGTTCATCAAGCAGCAAGGCCTCATGAACTTTATCTCTGCTCGCACTAAGCAAGTGAGCATGATTGATACCATGGAATTCTACAACAATGCAGAAATCCAGTCCCTTACAGACAGTAATGGAGTCACTGAAAAAGTGATCCTTACTTATGTTCAGAACACGCAAATCGTCCTGAAATGGACTGATTTAGCGGAGATTTTTCAGATTCCAACCACTGGAACTGAAGATGACGTCACTGCTTCTGACGAAGAAATGGAAGCTTTCTACAGTGACGTCCGAAATGCAAAGCTGAAGAAAGGCGAGATAGCTCCCGTGACTTGGACAAAGCACGTTAAGAGAAAGCATCTCTGCCATTCACTTGGTCTAGTAGCTCTGCTACTCATTAAAGTTCTTGACTCCCAAGTTGGAGGAATTGACCAAGTAGGCCTGAGAAGATGGCCATTGCTGATGCATATCTATGAAAATAAATCGGAACTTAACTGGGCTAAGTACATTTTCAACAGGCTTGTTGATTGTGTTACTAAGTTTAAGGTAAAGGTAGAAGACAACAAGGTCTCACCTTCCTTTCCAGTTATGTATGGAATCAAGATATGCTATATCCTTGAATATTTCAGGATTCAGCTAAGAAACCCATTGCCAATCAAGAAATCTGTGTGCAATGTGGGAAGATCTTTCTACAAGCAGAATGTACCTAAGATTGCTGGAAAGAAAACCAAGAAGACAACAACTGCAAACGTTGTCAGCACAAGCCAGCAAGAAAGGTATACAACAGCTGCAGATGTTACCACTCAGCAACTTAGAGATGTAACTGCTGTTGGTGGTGGTAACACAAATGAAACTGCTGTAGAAAATCAACAAGGTACGTGTACAACAGCCGTTGCTGAAAATGCAACAATAGATGACTCTGGGAAACTGGAGAAATCTAAAAAGAAAAAGAGGAAAGCTGATGATGACACTCAGACTGCAGCGTCATCAGTAAATCCCGTACCTAAGAGGAAACGGACAAGTAACAAAAGAAAGAAGACACTGACTTCTCAGTCAGTCCCTAATGTCCAAGACTCCTCAGTCAATTCCCAGACAAATGCTGAAACGCATTTGCCAGTAGATGTTGCTGAAATAATTACTGAAACATATATCAACAATGTTGAAGTGTTTGCGAAAGCCTTCAACAATCAACTTAACGTTGATAACTCTACTGAGAACAGACCTCAAGGCAGTGGAAATGAAATTCCTGCCCAAGTCCTAGATATCTACATTGTAGATATTCCAAATGATCCAACTATGGAACCAGCAAGCGACATTGCTGCTGATCTACAAAGAGCGGCACTCGCTGATGCTGCTGAAGAGATGGTTGCTGAACAAGCAACTCATCAAGTTGCTGAAACCCAGCTTGCTGATGGACCAGTTGTTGAAATAGCAATGGTTCCTGTTCCTGAAGTTGCTGAAACTCAAGAAGCATTATTCAAAGACGCATCTCTTGATGCTGAGAATACTGGCCCAAGTTCACCCAAGACCTCAATTGACAAAGTCCAGCTTGTACTGGAAGATTTAAGCAAACAAATGGAGTTGGAGATTGAAGAATCATCCAACAAGTCAATTGATCTCTTCATGACAAGCAGTGAGCTTAAAGGTCAAGATGCTTCTGCTCAACTTGTCATTTCAGAGACAAGGGAGATTGTTGAAACCGCACAGCTTTCTCAGTTAGAGCAAAATCAGAAGTCTGCTGAAGAAACAGTCCCAGAAGCTGAAGAAACTGTTAATGCTGAAAGGACTGAGCCACAACCTGTCCTTCTTCAGCAGGTAGTTAATTCAACCATCAGTAAACCTTCAATTTCTGAAAATTGTTCTCTTGCTAAAATTATTCTTTCTCTACAGACTTCTCAAGATGCAAGTCAGATGGTTGCTGAAGCCTCTGCACCAGAACCAACACTCCCTGCTTAGCAGGTAGTTAATAATTTTGGTATAAAAACTAAGTTTGACAGCTTAGTACTTGTGTCTAATTTTAATTTATTTCAGGATGAACAAATGGAGGATGCTACTCAAGCTCCTCATGGAATGGAAATTGTACTACATGAGCTTGCTGACTCTCAGCAGGTAAATCATGTTTCAGACTTAAACTCTAAAACAATTATCCAAACCAATCCTGATCTAAATAAAATTCTTTTTCAGGCTCAAAAGGAGACCACTGAAGTGGTACTCATCACTGAAGATCAGCAAGTAAGTTCTGAAGAACTTTACTTGAGCTTCAAGAGGACAACTTTGTCAAGGGTTGCTAAGTCTGTCAGCAACTGGCAAAGATATAGGAGAATGGACTTCTCAGATCTTCACCTTCATCTCTCAAATGAGAAAAAGAGATCTTCACTGTTAAAGCTCGAAACATTTGTCCACTCCATCCTTTTCTGAAGAAATGACATATTCTCAGCAAATGAGCTCAAATCTGATTGCTCAAATCAGAGAGAATATGAAGGCCAAATTTAAGAGTGCCTCTCCAGCTGAACAAGCTGTGATGCTCAAAGGTCTTTTTGTTCCTGTGGTGGATGATCCCCACAAATTAACTGAGGAAGAGGAAGTGACAAGTGTTGCTTTGTACAAGCATGTTGAGCTAGTCATTCTGACAGATGATGAAGAAGAAGAAGAAGATGAGAACATTCCCACTGATCCCAGTGATGATGAAGGGAAAGATTCCAAGGACAAGAAAGACGATGATGATGACAATCAAGGTCCAAGTCCTGATGCTGGAGGCCTAAAATTGACAGTTGCTGAAAATGTTCAACAAGAAAATCAGCAAGCTGAACAACCACAACCTCAGCATGAATCTCAACCTCCTCCTGCTACTGAAAATCAAGCACCTGTACAAGGTGCTGATACTGAAGAAGAATATGCCAGAAAAAGGGCTGCCTTGAAAAATGGCAGGAGTCCAGTTTCTGATACCAAGGTTACTGAAGAAAACCTTGAAGACGAGGATGAAGAAGATGAAGATTACCAACGAGCTCTACAAAATAGTCTCGTGATCCATGCAAGGCATACGCAGGATCTGGAAATTGGTGAATCTTCAAGACCAAAATCAAAGGAAGTTCCATCCCTTCCATTTACTACTGGCGAAACTCCAGTAATTGAGCCACAAACTCAATTGAAACAACTATCTACTGGTGAAACTCCAGTCGTTGAGTCTGAAGCGTTGCCATCAGCAACCACTCAACAAAAAGGAAGTGAAGCTACTGACAAAGGCTCCAAAGTCGCTCAACTTGATGAATCTGATGATGATGACGACTTGTCAGAAAATGATGATGATCAATCTAAGCGAGACCCAAAAGTCGTTCAGATTCCTCCTCCTGATTACATCAATGATTTAGACGATGGGCTGAGAGCCGAATTGCTGACGCGTGATGATCAGTTTGCTTCTGAGATTAAGGTTCATTCCTTAACACCTCATTTAGTGCCGTTTCCAAGAGTTGAGGAGTTTACTCCCAGAATTCTAGCACTAAAGCAAGTCCATGATGCCTGCAAAGCTGAAGATGAGGCATTGCTTGCTGAGAGCCCACTTGACATTGGAAAAATACTGGCTACAGTGTTGAGACGCACTACAACTTTGACAATAGCTCAAAGAGACATCAGTCTTTATCATAAGAGCTATGAAGAAGATGTAAGTCAGGCGCTCAAGCTTGCAAAGAATGCTCTTGTCAAAGCTCAGAATATTATGGATGAGAAGGCCGCAACAGAGAAAAGACATGAAGAGAACATGATGAATATTCAAAAAGAGTTAGCAACAATGAACTCTGACCAACAAGCAATCATCATGAAGTATAACAGTCTCAACACTCTGGCTGAAAATTGCAATGAGTTTTATTCTCTGCACATCATTCCGATGTTGCAATCCATGTCTAAGGGGGAAAAGAAGACAAGAAAAAGCAATCAAACCCCTCCTACTACTGCTGCTGATGCGACACTTCCACTAGAACCTCTTGCTGAAAGAGAGCAAAGTTCTAAAAGACAAGCAGAAACTGAGTTAAATTCAGCAAGTACCAAAAAGAGAAAAACCGCTGATGAAACTCAAGATTTCTGTCACAATGAAAGTCATCACAATCTGAATGAAGATGATGAAGAAGATGATGACAATCAAACAATAGCTCAAACCATAAGAGCTAGACCCTTAACAACCATAACTCTGTCTGGCCACTCAAGGCATTTTTCGTCTGACTCTTCAGCAAGAGATCAAGACAATGCTAAATCTAGAAGAAGAAGGCAAAGACAGGAAGAGAAAAGGCTGGCCAGCATTGCTATTGGCTCCGGCATTGAATATACAAAGACCAGCAATGATGAAACCACTCAGAATGTGATCAGAAACATTCATGGTTGCTGGATCCTAAAGCTGGAAGACTTGCTGGTAAATGAGTTCTTTCCTACAGCCATTTTGAATCAAATGTTCAAATGGATTGAACTCAAGGTCCAAAGAGAGCAAAAGGAAGAATCCCTCCCAAGAAATATTGCTGGGAGATGGTTGAATCTTGAGGTCTCAGTAAGAAGAACTGCCATTGGTAAGACTTATAGACAAGAACCAGATTTGATAAAATCACCTGGCATTGCTTACTATGCTGACCCGGTAACAAAGAATCCTAAGAAGAAACTTGGATTGATTCCTTATAAGTACTTCTATCTCACTGCTAAGGATCAAGAAGAAGATCTTCTCTGGTTAAGAAAGATTCATCCGAGAAACATTTCAGATACACAGCTTCTCCATGCAAGCAATTGGGGCATGCATTTGTGGGTAATTCACTACATGGAAATGAATGCTGAAAAGCATCATCATACTGCCTGCAAAAATGCAAGAATTCTTCAACTACAAGTCCGTAGGCTTCTGGAAAACTACGAGAAGGATTGTGTTGAATTCACTGCTCTTGTTGAGAAGAGTGTAAGAGAGATTTTGAGAAAATCCTCTGAAAGAGTTTAAATCCCTGCAATAGTTTTTGTTAAAGTTTTTTGTTTGCTGATTTATTGTTATCTATGCTTTCTTGTAATCTTCTGAATGATAACATTCAGCAATGAATTCTTTTTTACTCTTATTGGTTTTGATTATGCAACTTATTTATGCTTACTGTTTATTAATTCAAGTATGCTTGCATTAATCATCTGATTTATTCAACATCAGAAACCTCTAAAAGGGTAACAATTAATTTAGCCATGGATTGCTAACATCAAAAAGGGGGAAATTTGTTAGGAAACTTGTAATTTTGAGGAGCAATTAACCATGCTAAATTAAGAACAGTCCAGTAACAGTACTCTTAAGGTCCATAGGATTTTAGAATTTTAAGGACATTGTAAAAGAGGAACGTTTGCTGATGACTTAGTTAGGTTTTAGATAAGTTATTTCTTTTGTGTATGACGTATTTTATTTTCTGAGAAGAAAATAATTTATTGACACTTTAGCGTATGATGTATTTTATTTTCTGAAAAGAAAATATCTTATTGATGCTTAGCTTTAATGAATCTTATTTTCTGAAAAGAAAATGACCTATTGAAGCATTTACTGAAGATATATTTTGTTTATTACAAACAAATTATTAAAGCAAATAAGAAACCGGTCAGAATCTTGAAGATTTTCGAAGATCTGAAGACATGAAGATTGCTGAAGACTGGTAAAGGCACGTGTTGCTCAGAAAGTGGAATTTTCAGCAACAGCATTGCATAAGTGAAAATCTGAAAGACAGAGTAGGTTGTGCTTGCTGAAACTGAGAATGAACACTTGTTGATGAACATATGTGACCTCTTGCTGAATGTACGTGAAATTGCGCTCCAACGTTACTGTTTGAATTCTATTCAAATATGCATTTAATGCAAAGCTTACACGCGAAGGACATGAAGACTAGAAGACAAACAACGTTGCTGCTGAAAGTACAAAAGCAAGATAGTGACATGTTAAGGAACAAAAGCCTTAGGATTTGAAATTCAAACGGCTCCTTACTTGCACTATAAATAGAGGTCATCCGGCAAAGAGTTGAAGGGTGTCAACAACGTGATCAAACTCTCACTTGTGCTTAAAAACTCACAAACCTTCAAACACTCTTACTGCCATTGATCCGTTCCAAGACTTAAAGCTTGAAAAAGCTACTTGTAAAAAAGAAGAACAAACTCAGCTAAGAAATTAGTTAAGTGTTTTTTCTTTCGAACAAGAACAGGTCTTGACAACAGAAACAATCAAACTTGTTTACTGCAAAGTATTCCAAGTTGTGTTTCTTAGATTACTTGTTGTAACTGAATAAGTTATAATTAAGTTATCTCACCCCAAAACTCTCTAACTGAAAATACACCGTTTCAGGCGTGATATTCAGGGGGAACTTAATCGAGCAAGGTTTTGCTGATTAAAAGTACCAAGTTTGGTGGAGAACAAGGTTAAGTTCTCTAGTTTAGGTTGGAGACAAAGCAAGTGTGCTTTGGTTTCTGTTGAATCGCTTTAGATAGGAGATTGTAAGGTACCTCAATCATATCTTAGTGGATTCAGTCCTAGAAAGGACAAAGTGGATTAGTTGAGAGATTACGCCACTCTCAGATACCACTATAAAAGCGTTTGTGTGATTTACTTGCTGCATTTAGCTTTCAGCAAATTATATCTGTTTGTACACAGTCACTCACTTCACTTGCTGAATCCCTTTACTTGCTGAAAGAGCACTTATTGTTTCAAAGACTTCCGCTCTCTGATTTTAAGTATCAGCAAACCAAGCTACTGGAAAGTAACTTACGCTTGCTGAGAAAGTTAAGTATCAGCAACCTCATTACTGAAAAGTAATAAGTACATGCTGAGAAAGTTTTTAAACGACAAAAGTTTGAAAAGACTATTCACCCCCCCCCTCTAGTCTTTTCTTGTTGTTTAAATGGACCAACAGGTGGCATCCCCAACTTCGCATAAATGGCAGCGATGTGGGCCTCCTGCTCAGCCTGTCTCTCGGCCAGCCTCCTAATCTCTGCATCCTTCTCTGCCAACTCCGCTCTGAGGGCGGCCTGATCAGAGGAAGTACTGGAAGACGTGGTCCGTGAGGCAGAGTTCCTGACATGACGAGAACGCGCATGCCTCGCGCCACTGGTGGTAGCAGTCAAACGCCCTAGTCCCAAGCGACGACCCTTCTCGTCCTCCCGATCCAGTTCCAACAAAATGTTGTTCATCTCCTCGACAGTGAGGTCCTTGTCACTAACCCTCTCTGTATAGGCCTTCTGAAAGGATAAATCAATAGTGCAAGGCGTTAGTGAATTCAAGTATTATTGAAATCAACCGTATTTAATGAACACAAGTATTGCAGAACTTACCGCAATCTTCTCGGCCTTAGTAGACAACCATTCGCCATCAGGGCCCATCTGAGACTTCGTGAAGAACGTGAAGAGAAGACTCTCGTTATCCTCAATCTGAATGACACATGAATTACAAGTATAAGAGACATGATAAAAAAGATCACAAAGTATAAGAGGCATGATGTATAAAATCACAAAGTTCGAACTGATATTACAAGTACAAGAATAGTATTAAAACCACAAAGTTCATTAATTATACACTTACCAACCTATTCATGTTAGTTGTAGCGATGGACTGAGAGCCAAATCGATGTGTGACCATGCTCCTGGTCCCATCCTCGGGCGCCGCCTTCCTGTTTGTGGCGTTCTGCTCAGCCGCACGCTGGACTTTTGGGTCAGGCCAGTAGGCCTTCCACTGAACCCACAGTTCATCTCCTAGCCAACTCGGCTTCCCCAGTCCGTCATTGTGCCTGACCTTCATGGTATTAACCATCCCCTTGTAAAGGGAACTACCATGGTCGTTGAAGCAGTACCAGAGTGGCCACAACAGAGCTTTGGGAAGGAAGTAATATTTCTACACAAGTACAGACAAACATCGGAAAACATACTAATTGTGAGAACTTAAAAACAATCAATTATAACAAGTGTAGCACATGCACAACAATTATATCGGTGACTAACATATCACCCAAGTACAGTGACTAACATACCACTCACATTGTCCTATATTTTACTACAACAATGGTGACTAACATATCACCCAAATATAGTGGCTAACATACCACTCACATACAATAACATACCACTCAAGACAAAAAAACAATTATGAAACAGCAGTATGATTATTAACTCACCCTCAGCTCCTCAAAGTACTCTCCCTTCAACTGGTCAGGGATGGTAGTCCACTGGGTATGATTATTAACATACCTAAAATTCTTACTCATTTTTATTATTAATTTTTACTTTGCATTATACTTTTAATATTTCTAAATTACAACTAATTACTTTGCATTATAGTTACGATATGTCTATATTATACATTTTCATTAACAACTAATTACGGTCGAATCATACTACAACTAAATTCTAGAGGTCTCCAATCAACCCCAAACAAAGTCTCAATACTCCAAATATCAATTCAACCCAATCAAAGTCTCAATTCCTAAAACAAAGTTTCAATTCCTAAAATACCCAATTCATCCCAAATCTATCAATTCACCAACCAAAACTTGTGCATCTCCCCTAATTTGAGCTACATAACATAATAGATACTAGTAGAATGCATACCATTCAATGAAATTGAAAGAGAATGAAGAATACTAAAATTTAGAAAAGTTAGGGTTAGAAGTTAATACCTTTGATTGCGGAAGAAATGGTGAAAGAATCACGCAATTGACTAGCTACCCTTGTTCCTTGATGGAAGAGCTTCGAAATGACTATAACCTTGTGTGAAATGGCCAAGAAATAAAGAAGTGGGGAGATGGCCGACGCACGCCGGGAAGGAGAGACGGAGTTTCTGTGTGTTCTGTGTGTGCGTGAACTGATCTGAGACGTGAATTTTTTTTTGTTATACAACCAGGCTGCGACAGATGAGCCATTCGTCCCTAAACAGCGACGGATGAGGTCATCCGTTGCTAGCTTTTATTTTCCTATTTTTTTCTTTTTTTCCATGGTCAAAGAGACCTACGACGGATGGACTCATCCGTCGTAATTCAGCGACGGATGAATCCATCCGTTGCAGAATACAACAACGGATGGCATCATCCGTCGCTAATACTACGACGGATAAGAATCCGTCACGGATAAGAATCCGTCGCAAGTCTCAAACGTCCCAAGGGTTTAGGGACGCGCATTATCACGAATTGTCTTCATCCGTCGCTATTTCTTTTTCATCCGTCGTAAAAAGACCGATCCGTCGCGAAAAATAGCGACGGATCGATCCGTCGCTGATTTCGGTCGCTGTTTATGGTATTTCTTGTAGTGGAATTTGACTTTTTGGCGAATTAGTCACTGTTCATATTTGCCAAAATCTTCTCCCAAATAGGCCTTAACTTAAAAGGAAAAAAAACATAATAAGAAGAAAAAGAAAAATGAAAGTCTCGATCGGAGCTATACTGCTCAGATCGGAGCAATATAGCTCCGATCGAAGCTTCAACTGCCCCAACCGGAGAAGATTAGCTCTGATTGGAGCTATATTACTACGATCGGAGCTTCTACTGCTCCAATATAATCGGAGCTTTAACTGCTCCAATCGGAACAATTACTTACAGAGATAGCGGAGCAAGCCATGTGCAGAGACTGGTGGAGTTGAGCTCCGGCATGTCTCTGCAACAGGCTTGGCGGAGCTCCGCCTAGCTCCGCCCAGATGTGGTGGTGCTCCACCACCACACTTTATTATTTCATTTTTTCTTTATATTTATGTTTTATTTTTTCTGTTATTTCTTTAGTTTTTTTTTTTTAAATTCTATTTATTAACTCAAGGACATGTTTGTTTCAAGCATTTTGAGGCAGTGACAAACTTGTAATTAGTGGACAGTCAACTCAAAAAACTTAATTTAGCACTAAAATGTTATTGTTCAACTAAGGGGTATTATTTTGTTATTAGGGGTTACAAGGATACCCTATTCTGATATTTTCCCTTAAATAATGTAATCAAATGAATGGAGTAAATATATAAGAGAAAATGTTTTATTAGTGACCACTATGAGGGTCATTCTCGAAAGCAACCTCCATAGTTTCACAATTACATTTTAGGCCGAAATGGGTGATTTGGGCGTTGACTAGGCAAATATTACAACTTTGCCACTGCCCCTAACTGTGCAATCTAAACATGGTCTTAACTGAAAATGAAATAAAAATATATAAATTAAAAAAAGACCTAAATATAATAATATCTATTTTTTTTTTTTTTTTTATAATCTTCTTTCTTCTTCCTCAATACTCCAGTACCAGAAATTATTTCCGGTACCGGAGTTTAGCAAGCTCCGCGAGTTTAGCAAGCTCCGGCGGAGCTTGCAGAGCTCTAGATCGGAGCTCGCAGAGCTCCGATCTGGAGCTAACAGATATCTCCGATCGGAGCTAACGGCAGCTCCGATTCGAAGCTAACTGCAGCTCCAATCGAAGCTGATATAGCTCCGATCTGGAGCTAACGGCAGCTCCGATTCGGAGCTAACAGCAGCTCCGCTCAGAGCTGATATAGCTCCGATTCGGAGCTAACGGCAGCTCCGATTCGGAGATAACAGCAGCTCCGATCGGAGCTTATATAGCTCCAATCTGGAGCTAACAGCTCCGACCAGAGCTGATATAACTCCGAATCTGGAGCTAATAGCAGCTTCGATTCGGAGCGGAGCTGTCGGCTCTGATCGGAGCTGATATAGCTCCGATCTGGAGCTAACAGCTCCGATCGGAGCTGATATAGCTCTGAATCGGAGCTATATCAGCTCTGATCGGAGCTGACAGCTTCGGCTTCGATCGGAGCTGGCAGAGCTCCGACGTGGAGCTCTGCCGGAGCTCCGGTACGGAGTTTAGATAAGAAGATAAATTATTTTTTAAAAATTTTTATTTTTATTTTATCATTTTATATAAAAAATTTAAATTCTTAATTTTTTTTTATTCTGTTAAAACCTAAGAAGTGTTTGGGTAGTTAAAAATGCAATATTGGAACAGTGATTTGGTCAACATTTTGGCCTAAAATGTAATTGCTAAACTAAGAAAGTTCATTTCATTATTAGATACGCTAAAAAGGGCACTAAAAAAAATCGAACCCAAATATATAATCTTCACATAATGGCTTCAAACGTAATCAAAAAATAGTTTTTGTAGTTATAACGATTTGAACGATATTAGACCAGAAGTATTCTTCCGATGAATTAAGAACCATCCAATACATCGGTAGGTTTTGGAACATTCAACTTCGAAATCTGCAATGCAGCTTTCATATGTTAATTGGTGTTTTGCATCAGTTGAATATATTGTCATGAATGACTAGAGGCAAACGAAGAGACCGAGGGAATAATGAGTAACGAGGTTGAGAATTTTGAAATATAAGGGGAAAAGAAGAGGAACAAAGTACAAACTATGAATGCAGCAGTGTTTGGGCGTTTGGGGGACTTGGGGAATATGAGAGTTGGAGAGACAAACGAGTTCCTTTCTGGTAGAAAAAAAGGAAAGCTCACGCGCAACTCTACACTCGTTTTCACGCACGGGTTTTGTCTTATTATCATATACACTAATATATATATCAATGTATGTTCTCGTACTGTTTTGGTTTGGGAACGTGAAACCACTGGGTTAATTTAATTTATGTGAACACCATAGTTGCAAGGGTTTGCAAAATGGTACCATTTCCGCTTCTGCAGCTTCATGCCAGTTCTTGTACTTTTCACATGCATGCATTGCTGGTTCGGAGTTGGCGCTGTCCTTTAATATTAGGAACTGGTGCAATTAATTTGGCTTAAGCCTTAAAGTACTGGTTCGATTTCTTAAATTTGGAGATACGCGCTTACCGTAAAAATACTCCTTAGAATAAGGATTCATGTGGAGTATCAAACAAGACGTAAGGCGCTGAGGTAGTACTAGTGTACGTCATCAACCTCTCCGATGGCGCCAATTATCATCATCATCATTATCTTATTGTCCCACCCAAAAAAATAAATAAATAAATAAAAATAATAATATACTTCCTCTATCCCATAATAAGGTTTCCATTTCAAAATGTTGACATTTTAAAGTTCTCGTCTGACCTCGTATTAGTCATAAATTATATTGAAAAAATGACTCACGGAGTCATATTATGATAATATTGTCAAGTAATTTCATAATATAACTTCGTAATTTATTTATTTTGTTAAGAAAAATAATCAATCACGAACTATAACTCGAACTGACAAGATCAAACAATAAAACAATAAAGCAAGAACGCAAGATTTAACGTGGTTCAGCTATAAATAGCCTACGTCCACGGGAGGTGATCACTTTCTTCTTTAATATTACTTGAACAAGTTACAGGAAAGAATCCGACTCAATGCACCGACTCACAATCACTTAGGAATCTCCCTTGGAAGAATCTCCCTATTCTAACCCTAACTTCACTTCTCAATCTCCAAAGAATAAACTATTGAATAATTGAGCGATGTTCTAGTGATAATCAAAATATAATGAAACAAGTCCATATATATAGTACTCAAAATAAGCTTATACTAATTCCTAACAGGATTCGGAATTACCTCAAGTCTAATTGGATTGGAAATACCAACTCCTTGTAGAACTCTAATTCCATCTTTCATAATTAAAATAGGCTTGTGTTTCCTTTCACAACTCTTTCCTAAAATAGGATTGAGTTAAACGCTCACAAATCTCCACCTTTTAGCTCAATCCACTCCACCGTGTTCTTGTAACACTTGTCGAAGAAAGAAATTTTACTCTTCTCATTCTTCACATAAGCGACATATGCAAGAATAGAGTAAACCTCCATCTCCCACCGATATGCTAGTTGAGACCCTTTACACAACTCACCAAGTGAGTAGGTAAAGCGTTAGTAAGCACAACTATTGCATTCTCCACAACCTTCATCATCTTAGTCCAATTTGACTCTACCTTGAGTTGAATCCCATTTGACTCTTCCTCGTGATGATTTCCACTTGACTCCACCTCGAGCGTAATTCCACTAGTTTCTAGTCTAGCTTCTTTCTTCTTTGGGACAACGTATGTGTTGGTCCCTTTAAACAACAAGAAAAGACTAGAGGGGAGGCCCGGGGGGTGAATAGTCTTTTCAAACTTTTTGTCGTTTAAAACTTTCTCAGCAAGTACTTATTACTTTTCAGGGGTTTCCTAATACTTAAAAACACAGTGCGGAAGTCTTTTACAATAAGTGCTTTTGTCAGTAAGCTAGTTTTAGCAAGTAAACAAATTGAGAGTGTAGAACAATGTAGCTTGCTGAATAATAATTGCATGAATGTAAATCATACAGACACTTTTATAGTGGTATCTGAGAGTGGCGTAATCTCTCAAGTAATCCACTTTGTCCTTTCTAGAACTGAATCCACTATGATAAGACATGAGGTTCCTTACAAATCCTATCACTAATGATTCTCAAAAACCAAAGCACACTTGCCTTATTTCCAACCTAAACTGGAGAACTAAACTGTTAGGAAACTTGTAATTTTGATGAGCAATTAACCATGCTAAATTAAGGAAAGTCCAGTAACTAGTACTCTTAAGGTCCATAGGAATTTAGAATTTTAAGGACATTGTAAAAGAAGAACGTTTTCTGAAAGTGTAACGATACGGATTTTCAAAAATAATATTTTAATCAGAAAATTGAACGGTCTTTTAAAATAACTGTAGGTAAGGTTTTGGCTCTCAAACGAGCTTACAATTCAAGAGAAATAAAAGCGGAAGCTAAAAGATAATGAAGTTCAATGGAAAATAACAAGTGAAGACAAGTTTCTTCTTATTTGAAAATAACCCCAAACCAAAATCCCCCACACTCTCGAGTCGCCTGACGCCTACTAGAGCTCATCGGTAGCCGAACCTACAAGGAAGTGTTTTGAAAAGAGTGGTGAGATAAAGGATCTCAGTGGTGCTTATGCAAAGTTTCTTTCATGCATTTTTGTAGAAAAGATTTCAGTTTAAAGACATACAGGCAAATTACATGCGGTAAATTCAGACAACAATCAATTCAGTAAACAAGCAAATCAATCGGTTCAGAAGTCAGAAAACAGTAAGTCAGTTGTTTTGAAAACAGTTCAGTAACAGTTGGTGCAGCCCGCCTTATTGCTCCTACTCCCAATAGCCCTTATCACCCCGTCTAGAAGGAATTCAATTCTAGCCAGTACAGTGTCCTGCGTACGTTCAGGAAAAGTCCTACGACCCAAATAGACCTCAGCTTCTTCTGCCTCATGTCTTAAGGGATTAGACTAGGTGAATCATAAATAAACCTGATAGTCAACACTACTCAAGCCTACCTACTTATCAACCTAATCGATCGGTCAACAGTTAACATTAAAACAGTGCTCGGAAACCGAGAGAGGTATTGGAAAAACAACGGTAAGTTAAGAAGGTAATGGTCAGTTGAAGAGTCAGTAAGTCAACAACCAATATCATATAATAGTACAGTGCAATAATCAATCCAGAAAGTTCGGTGAATTAAGACAATCATGCATAACATTTAAAACGTGTGATTAAACTTATGAAAGTAACCTGCGTGTAGGCATACATATGAAATAGGAACAACAATAAAATACACATTAACATAGTAAGTAATTAACACATAACTTCCTTGTAGTTTTTGAAAACAAACAGTAACACTCACCTTAAACAGTGCAAGCGAGAACCACGGTAAGAACAACGAATCACAGGATAACAGACGGATCACCTATATAGAAAACGACTAGTTACTAACTAGAATTTCAAACGAAAGTCCAAATTGTAAAAACTAAAAGGTCAACGAAAGGATGGAAAAGGTAGGTTTCGAACTCAGGACCTTAAGGTTGAACTAGTTTGCACTAAACCAACTATGCTAGCCCCCACGTGGTTACAAAGGTTTAAAGAAAAAGGAATTGAAGGTCATTTAGTTTGAAATACGAAAAGCTTAGCACAGTTTCACAACCCAAGATAGGAAGGGCAATAGTCAACTTCAGTCGACAGTCCAACTAATTATTTGCGATCCCGACTCGGTTCAAGGGTAAAAACGTCAAGTCACAATCAACAGGGGCAATTCTGTAATTGTTCCAAGGTGAGCAAGGGTCTTAAAAGCCAAAGCAGTAACTCAGTGGGTCAAACCGTAATTTTCAGAAAGCTAGGTCAACAGTCAACCAGTCACCAAAGTCAAACCGTCCAGAAAATATGAAAGGGTAAAACGGGTCAATTCATAAACGTAGTCAACTACCAATCAAAAATTCAGTCCAACCGCAAGGGTATAACGGTCAACAATCCCTTCAGGGGTAAAATAGTCAATTCCAGAATCTCACAAGGGTATAACAGTCAATTACAAGACAGGGGTAAAACGGTCAAGTCCAGATTTCGTAGGGGTAAAATAGTCCAGAAAACAAACGAAGAAGAAGAAAAAGGAATCGAGATTTACCTTTCAAAATGGGAAAACGAGATCGTATCTGTTACAATCAAACTAACGAAACAAACAAGAAAAACGGGATTTAATCCCAAAAACGACTCAAAATCGAGGTCTCAAGTCGAAACAAAAATAAAAGAAAATGAAATGGAATTGATTGAACAATCTCGAACATATCGAGACTTACCATGACTGGACGCGTAGAACGGAGGATGGAACAGGGTCGGGTCAGATCAGCGAGTAGAACAGAGCAGAGACGGAGATGGATAGGACCGGAGCTGAGCGAACTGAACGGAGCGGACAGAACCGGTCGCGAGCAGGCGGCAAAAATGGAGCAAAACAGGCTGCTCCGGTTGACGGTGATGATGGATACGGTGATGAAGATGACAATGGTGGATGATGATGACGAGAAGATGGGTTCCGGTGGTGGTTACGTGGTGGTGATGATTGATAAAGATAGAGGTGAAGGAGAGTCTCCTTTCTTTTTCTTGGTTGGTGGCTGCGCGTGGAGGGGAGAAGAGAGGGGAAGAAAATGAAACTGAAATTGATGTTGGGTTTAGGTTTAGGGTTTTGAGGGGAAAGGGCCAGCTGAACAATTGGGCCAAGATAAGGGCCAACGAAATGGGCTCCTTCAGTCTTGTAGAGAAGACTACATCCTTAGCCCAAAAACGAAAAGCAAACGATCCACTTAATTGATAGTCTTTCCAAAATGAATTTGTTGACGAGGGAAAGAAATTAAATAAATAAATTACTCCGGTAATTAATTAATAAAATAAAAATTAAAAAAAAGGGGATGTTACAGAAAGATTTAGTGTAGGTACTAGTTAGGTGCTTTCGTTTGTTGATGATGTACTTTGTTTTTACAAATGAACTATTAAAGCACTAGAACCGCTCAGAAACTTGAAGATTCAAAGACTGAAGACTTAGAAGAATTATGAGAAAGGTATCTACAAAGGCACATGTTGCTCAGAAAGTGAGATTTTCAGCAACAGCTTGCATAAGTGAAAATCTTTATGACAGAGTAGGTTGTGTGCTTGTTGAAACTGAGACTGACCACTTGCTGACAAACATATGTGACCTCGTTGCTTAAGAGTACTTGAATTTTGGCTCCAACGTACACATTGAAATTGATTCAAATGAACATTAAATGCAAAGTAGGCAGGCGAAGAACATGAAGACTAGAAGACAAATGAAGGACACTGCTGAAAGTACAAAAACAAGATAGTGACATTTTAAGGTGCAAAGCCTTAGAAGTTGAAATTCAAATGGCTCCCTTGAGACACTATAAATAGAGGTCATCTGGCAAAGTAGAAGTGTGTCAACAACGTGATCAAACTCTCACTTGTGCTTTAAACACTCAAAACCTTCTATACTCTTTACTGCCTATTGATCCGTTCCAAGACTTAAGCATGAAACTAAAGCTACTTGTGAAGAAGTAGAACATTCACGGCTAAGAAATTAGTTAATTGTTCTTTCTTTTGAACAAGAACAAGTTTTGACACCAAAAACAACTTAACTTGCTTACAGAAAAGTATTACAAGTTGTGTTTCTTTAGATAACTTGTTATAGCTGAAAAGTTGTACTCAAGTCATCTCATCCCAAACCTCTCTAACTGATAAACACCATTTTCAAGCGTGAAATTCAGGGGGAATTAATCAAGCATTGTGTTGCTGATTATAAGTCCCAAGTTTGGTGGAGAACAAGGTTACAGTTCTTTAGTTAGGTTGGAAACGAAGCAAGTGTGTTTTGGTTTCTGAAGAATCGTTAGTGATAGGATTTGTAAGGAACCTCACATCTTATCTTAGTGGATTCAATCCTAGAAAGGACAAAGTGGATTAGTTGAGAGATTACGCCACTCTGAGACACCACTATAAAAGTGTTTGTGTGATTTACTTTACCGCATTTAGTTTTTAGCAAGCTACACTTATTGTACATTGACACTCTGCTCACTTGCTGAAACTAGCATTCTCTGAAAAGTTATTATATAAAGTCTTCCGCACTCTGTTTTTAAAGTACCAGTAAACTCGTTACTAAAAAGTAACGAGTACTTACTGAGAAAGTTAAGTACCAGCAAACTCATTACTGAAAAGTAATAAGCACTTGCTGAGAAAGTTTTAAACGACGAAAAGTTTGAAAAGACTATTCACCCCCCCCCTAGTCTTTTGTTGTTGTTTAAAGGGACCAACAAGTGGTATCAGAGCTGGAGGTTCTTTAACCTTCAGCACTGAACCTAGATTCCCTTAGGTGCTTTCCGTAAATGAATTTCACTTGATCAGTTTGGTAGTCTTTTGCTGACAGGATGTCGCTAGGAGACGCTCCCTTGCTGAAGCTGGAAAACTATGAAAACTGGCGAAACAACATGATGCTACATCTTGAGGCCATTAGTGATGAAATGGTTACTGTCATAAATGATGGACCTATCAAGATCAATAAACTTGAGAGAAGTTTTCCTCACAAAACCACAGATACTGCTGGAAAGGAAACTATCTTAGGAGAACCGGTTGATATCGCCGTTCCAAAACAAAGAGAGGAATAGACTTCCGACGAAGCCAAAGGATTCCGTCTTGATGGCCAAGCAAGAAACATCATTATTCGATCTACTCCAGATACTATACAGTGCAAACTGTGGGGTGCCAAAACTGCTAAGGAAGCTTGGAAAATGGTTCAAGATCTTTGTGCTGGATCTGACAAAACCAAGGAAAAAAAACTCGAAGTGCTAAAGTTGAAATTCCAAAACTTTAAACAAGGTACAAATGAGTCACTGGAAGACTTGGATTTCAGATTCACAACTCTAGTGAGTGAGATGGCTGCCTTAGGAGTTGGAAACTTCTATTCAGATTCTGAAAAAGTGAAAACCATTATTAGAAGTTTGAACCAAGAATGGATCCATACTCAGAACTTCTACTACAATCAAGGAATGCCAAATATCACTCCAACTGAGTTGTTCTCGCATCTTGCTACTGTCAACTACGAGAAGCAAAGAGAAAATGTGTTTGCTGAAAAATCGCAAAATATTGCTCTTGTTGCTAAGCCATCATCTTCTGAAAAGAAGAATGATAAAGAGCCTGCTGATGAAAACGCTCTTGTTGTTAGAAACATGAAGAAATTCATCAGTAAGGTACTTGAAAGGCGAAAAGCAAAAGAGAAGATGAAAAAGCATCTTGGTAACAACTACCATAAATACAAGAATGAAGCTAGCTCGCCGAACAAGCAAGCTCAACAAGTAAACTCCTCTGAAGAACCAGCAGTTGGCAATGATCTTTGATTTTATTGCAAAAAGCCTGGACACTTCAAGAAAAAATCGATGCTCTTTGCATTGAAACAAGCTCTGTAGACAGTGAGGTAGAGAGTTCAGCCACTGAAGAAGAAGAAGCCACTCTTGATGTAGAGATCGGCAAGGAAGTTTGTGGAATAGCTATGGAAGCTTATCCAGATGTGTCAAACTACGAATTCTGCCTCATGGCCAGTCAGGTAAATTGTCCTACCTCTGACTCTGATTCAGAAAGTGAAGATGACATTGACCTTGATAGAATTCAAGGAGAAACCGAAAGATTTGAGAAAACTCTGAGCAAACAGCAAGAGAAACTACAGAATGCTAAACTTCTGACTAAGCAAACTACTGAAAAGTATGTCTTGCTGAGCGTTGAGTCAGAAAAGAAGAATGCTGAAATATTGCATCTCAAGAAGTTAATTGCTGAAGCTACATAGAAGAATGCTCAAATGGCAATAGAATTGGAAGAGTATCAGTCCTCAATTCTAAAGTTACTTGCTGAAATACAAGAAATGAAAAAGATGAAAGTCAATTTCAAATCTTATGCTGATGCTAGTAACACGCTGAATGAACTAAACTCTTATCTGAGAGATCCATCTCAAAAAGAATATTTAGGTGCAACGTATGAAGGTGATGATGTAATACTCTTGAGTAAAGACAAATCAGCAAACACCTTTGTTCGTGCAACAGATAGTGGTCAACCAGAACTCTATCAGATTGGTCAATCTAAGGTTGCTGAAATAAGCAATCAAGTACCTACGACCTTAAAGTCCGATGTTGCCACTCAAAGTAACAAGACTTTAAAAGGAAAACAGGTTGCTGAAAAGCAAACTGTTCAGAAAAAGGATGTTGTAAAGCATTCCGCCAAACAAGTTGCTGAAAAGCAATTTGTTAAGACTAAAGGGAAGATTACTAAAAGTAATCAGAAGACCTTTGCTGACAAACCTGAATCGAGTAAGCTTGCTGAGAGAAAAGCTCAGCACTCTCCGAAAACTGGACTTGGAGTCAAAACCAAGCAAAGTCAACTCTTTCATGAGTATAAGCAAAGTCAGCAAAGATACTTCAAATAGATGAACAAAACCCAGCCTACGAGTTCTGACAAAACTCAAAATGCTAGGACTAGGACGAACTTTGCTAGAAAAGAACTTTCTGAAAGGGTCAACCAAGCAAGACACCACATCAGAAAGTGGACTTGATTACCAATGATCAAAAGTCTTTCGGTTCTAAGCCCTCTAGTTCTTCAGCAAGTAGAAGACAAGTCAAAGTTGAAAAACTCAAGACTTGGGTTTACACTGGACGTTTTCTTGAACATGTTAATGGACATCCAATATTGGATCATTAACTTGTTTGCTCTTGATTGTGCAGACTTCAACCACGGAGACAAACAATGCAATTTGGCACTTTGACAGTGGTTGTGGAAAGCACATGACGGGCAACAAGAAAAACCTTATAAACTATAAACGGTGGTCTAAAGGTCCAACAATAAGGTTTGCTGGTGGAGGCTTTGGTTCTACTAAAGGTTATGGTGACGTGAAGTTAGGATGCATTACCATTTCGTGAGTTCTTTTTGTCAAAAATCTTAAGTTTAACATTTTCAGCATGAGTCAATTCGCTGACAAAGGTTACTTCATCAAAATCAAAAGTGATGAATGTAAACTTATTGACTTTGAGACAAAGAAGGTTATTATGGTTGCTAGAAGATCAGGAGGTCTCTATACCGTAGATTGGTCTTCAACAATCGTTGAAAAATGCCTTCTCTCAGATCATGATTGCCTTGTTGAAAAAGCATGGTTATGGCATAAACGAACAAGTCACCTAATCTTCAAGACGCTGAATAAGCTGTCTAAAAAGGCACTTGAAGTTGGATTACCTAAGGTTACTTTTAAGAAGGATGGTGTTTGTAATGCATGTCAGCAAGGAAAGCAAACCAAAACTTCTTTCAAGAACAAGCAGTACTACCGTCAACTATAGAACCTTTACAACTCTTGCACATGGACTTGTTTGAATCTTCTTCAACAAGCTATGCTGGCAAGAAGTATGGTCTGGTGGTGGTAGATGACTATTCAAGATTCACTTGGGTAGTATTTATCAAACACAAGTCTGAAACAAGGACTGAAATACCTAACGTACTGAACAAGCTTGAAGTCATGAAAAATGACAAGGTAAAAGTCATAAGAACAGACCATGGTACTGAGTTTGTAAACAAATACATAACTGAGTATTGCACTTCAAAAGGCATACAACATCAGTTATCCTCAGTAAGGACACCTCAACAAAATGGTGTTGCTGAAAGGAAGAATCGTACCCTTAAGGAAGCAGCTAGAACGATGCTTGCTCACACAGAAATAAGAGAAGCTTATTGGGTTGAAGCGATTAATACCGCCTGCTATACTCAAAATAGATGCTTTATAATAAGGAAAACAACAAAACTCCCTATGAGTTATTTGTTGGAAGACCTCCTAACATCACATATCTAAGAGTATTTGGTTGCAAATGCTTTGTTCTTAACAATGGTAGAGAATACTTAAGAACATTTCAACCAAAGGCAGACGAAGCGATATTTCTTGGCTACTCCTTGCATAGTAAAGCTTATAGAGTTTACAACAAAAAGGCACAAAAGATCGAAGAATAAGTGCATGTTGTATTCTATGAAAAATCACAAGGAGTCCCTGCTGAAGAAGAAATATCAGAATGTATGAAGAAATTACTCATACACGAGCAAAGAACTGAATTTGATGCTAGAAATATCAAATCAATTGAACTAAATGATGATTCTGACAATGAAACTCCTTCCCCAAGTCATGACAAGATACATATAGTTCATGATAAAGAATTTCCGGCTAAAGACGCGGTTGCTCCAGATGTTGCTGAAACTACGTAACTTCCTGTGTTTGCTGACGAGTTACCTCAAACCAGTAATGCTGAACAAGCAATTGCTGATGAACAAATTTCAACAGAGAGACATGATGAACGTGTATTTTACACTTTCATTCTAGTCTTTTTCACCAATTTAGCTATCCTCTAGGTTAATTTAGCTTATATTTTAGTGCAATTTATTAGAATAGTGTCATGTTTCCCTTTTCTTTGCATTTTTCAGGTTTTAGGTGAAAAACGTGTTTTATGGGAAATATTGATGAAGAGGATGAGGATTTGGTGTTTCGAGGACATTCGTGGAGTATCTACAAGGTTCTGGATGAGATTTGAGGCCTAGGGGACGAGTTTCAAGGCTTAAAGGTCACTAGAAGGCAAAATCCGAGTCCGGAAAGGAAAAGAAGACTAAAATCTCGCTGAAATTGATCTGGATGTCCCAGGCGAATCGCCTGGGACGAGGGGCGAATCGCCCCGTACCAGGCGAATCGCCCGGCGTCTGGGGCGGTTCGCCCCGTGCGTTTCCGACAGCTATATATATGTTTGCCCACGTTTTTCATACCTTTTCACATTATTTTGAGAGACAAATTCTCCAGAGCCTGTTCAGGGAATTCTTAGCATAAGAGACTATTTTTCTTATCAATTTGGAGGATTAAGCATAGCAATTGGACCTCGTTGTTTATCAATTCTTGCTTGTGAGTTAGCAATTCTTCGGAGATTGACAACCTTCGTCGGTAACATTGTATCTCACGATTTTTCTACTTTTATTTATTTCTTTCAACATGTTTTCATTCCATCTTGCTTTGATTCTTGTTGATTGCAATTTATCTATGAGTAGCTAAATCTATCGTTGGTGATAGTATGTGATTTTTTAGCTAGGGTTCTTAATTATGCATGAGTGGCTGTAACGCGATTTAGACTTGACTTATTGCTTTATTTCTTTGATCTATCTAAGCCCTCTATCTTCGTAGTGTTGAATTAAACGGAACACATTGGAGAATTCATGATCTTAGATTTCTATGCAAACGTTCAAGTACTTCATGCATGATTATTAACCTGATGCTCTGAATGATCATACTATCGCTAACTTCCATTATTATTGATAAGAAAATCTGTGCTAAGTCGTTTGTTGAATTTATAGTTTAAGTTAAATTAGATAAAGCTAGTTATAGTCCTTAGAGATTGACACTCGAGGTTATTTTACTTCTACACTACGTACCTTGGTTTTCGTTATAGTTGTGAATTGCCTTTGGCTAAAAACAAATTTATTTGATTAATTGAGTCTGACAATCTCGTTCATCAAATTGGCGCCGCTTCCGGGGACTATACTCCTTTTTTTCTATTTAGCTTATTTATATTTTCAACATTCAACTCCTAGTTATAGTAGTTTAGTTAATTTGATCTCTCTTGATACTCTTTTCTTAGCTTGTTACAGATAGTGTATGTGAAGTACACGCTCTAGAGGAACACCGCTTGCTGAACCAATCGCTGAAATCGAAAGAGTCTACCACCAAAGAAGGCGACTACTTCGACGACGTGAACTAGAGGAAATAGAGGATATCTAGACCACTGAAATCATAGGTTCAACCCACAAAGGATCGTATGAGAGGACCGGCGATTGTTCTTTCGTCTGCAACTCGACATTTGGAAATAAAAAACCACATGTTCCAGCAACTTCCGAGGTTCTATGGCTTGGTTAGGGAAGACGTGATGGGTTACTTGCATGATATGGATGACTTCGTCAACCAACTTCCACGACCCGGAGCTGAAATAACAGCGGATGAGTTGAGAATGAAGGTTTTTGCTATGGGGCTTGGCGACAAGGCCAAGGTATGGTTGAGTTCTCTACCGGCGGGTTCGCTTGACACGTGGGCAAAGGTTTTTTCAGCATTCATGGAGAAATACTTTCTTCACACATAAGGCGCAAATCACTGGATTCAAGCAAGACAATGATGAGACCATCTACACCGCGTTTGAGAGGTTCCAAGACCTCATGAACAAGTTCCCTCACCATGGTTTTGAGCTTTCGGGTCTTGTCCAACATTTCTACAATGGACTAACCTTTGAGAATCAGCAAGTGGTGGATTTCCAATGCCGTGGCAATATTTGGGAGGAAACCGCGGAAGCCGTTTGGGCGGTTTTCGAAAGACTTTCTAAGGGTTCGCAATTCAAGGATCCAAGAGCAATGGTTAGGAGACGTGGACCTGAAGCTCCACCTACTCAAGAGGCCCCTATGTATGGGGGAATGGTGATCGATTCAAGTGCTTTACCAATGAGTTGAAACAAGTCCTCAAGAGCTCCGTTGGAACATCTATGTCGAATGAAGTTTGACGAATATGCAAGAACTATGGGCATGGAGCTCATATGTGTAGATCGGAGCTTGCATATGATGATGGCAATTGGGTTCAAGGAAGCGAAGAGGAAGCTTTTGCTGCGGAATTTGGTATTCAAGAAGCTAGCTATGGACAAATTGGTAAGAATCCTCGAGGTGGATTTTGGAGAAGAGGGTTCCGAAACAATCAAGGATATGCACCGGCTAGCCAAACTTATGGCTCTAACCAAGACCGTAGTAAGCTTAGCTATGGTAATGATCACTGCGAAAATCCCACTCCCAAGGAGCAATCGAAGTCGAAGACGGCTCTACTCATGGAAAACTTGCAGAAAATGGTTGATCACACCCAAGGTTTTCTTAAGCGTTATGAAGAAGATTCTGAGAAGACTAGGGCGAGGCTGGATCGTTTGGAAGAGAGCACTAGGTTTGCCCATCAAAAGATGCAAGAGTTGATTGACCGTGGAGCGAGTAGGGAGCATGGAAAATTACCTAGCACCACTGAGAAGTCGATGTGTATTACATTGGTAGGTGATCTTCCTGTTGAGATCACTATCAAGAAGGGTGCTAATTGTGAGTGTTGCAAGAATGGAGAACCTCCACTAGCCAAGGAAGAAGAGAAGGACCTTGGATTTGATGCGAGTGATGAGGAGCAAGAGGATCTCGAGCCAATTCCTGAGAGTTTCGATGTAATTCCTGAGAGTTTCGATGTTAAGGTTGGGGTTGGTGAACCTGAAGATGTTCGTGCTACACTAGATACGGGATCTTACTCTAATGTGCTCCCAATGAATGTGTTTGGGAAGAGTGGCCTTGGAAAACTATCTGAGCATAAGGCTATTGTGCAATTGGCGGATGGATCCTTTGTGAGACCCGAAGGCGTTGTGAAGAACGTATTGGTTAATATTGGTGAAGCTTCTGTGTACACCAACTTTGTAGTTATGCAGGTGTCTACACCTGGGATGGGGGATGTTGTTCTCTTGGGGCGAACGTTCTTGACTAAGCTACGCTCTGTGATAGACATCTACCGAAGAACTTGCACCATTGAGGTGGATGGCAAGCAACATGTGTTGCAAGCCATATCTGATCCAAATATTCACTTCAATGCTTCTCACACAATTAACTACTTTGGTCTTGCTGTCTATGTTCATTCTCATTCACAGGTTCGTGGCATGAGGAAAAGATCCATGAAGGGGAAGTCTAGTACCCTAAAAAAGAAGAACTAAGAGCAAGAAGAAGTCGAGTCAAAGACTATAAACAATGGCACTATCCGGGAGGCAACCCGGAGTTTTTATCGCTTTATTGCATTGCATGCATTCATACATTGAACAAGTTGCCTTTCTTTATGTGAATTTGTTCGTTTATGTGATGTTTTGTGCCTATGTTTATGTTTGAGTGAATTTTTTTGAGTGATTTTATGAGGAGAATGGTTTTCGGGGATAAAAACTGAATTTTTTTCGAAAATTTTCATCTCCCCACCTCTGAAGGTGGAGGACGAATCGCCCCACGTCGCCAGAGAGCCGACAGTGGGGGGCGATTCGCCCCACATATGGGGCGATTCGCCCCACACCGCCAGAGAGCTTCAATAGGGGGCGAATCGCCTCTCTGGCGGTGTGGGGCGAATCGCCCACCGTTCTCAGATAGTATATGAGCAGGTTTTCTCCCCCAAATCCTCATTATCTCATCTTCTTTACCTCTCCTACTCTAAAACACCCAAAAACTCAAAAAATCTTCTTTCTTCCATAATTCCTTCAATTCTCCATCAAATTTGGTGTTCCTTAGCTTCAATCGAAGCCCATTGCGTGCTCTTTAATTCTATCCGAACAACTTTCATCCTAGTTCATTTGTTTTTCAGATATGAGGTAACTTCACATGAACCCTAATTTTTCAAATTTGGGGGTTTCTTGATTTATGCTTCAATTGAGCTTATATAATGTATGGGTTGATTGTTTATGTGATTAGAATCAATTTTCATTACCAATTGCTTGCTCATTTTTGCTTGGTTTGATAAATTGGGAATTTTGCTTACTTGATGTCTATGTCTCGTTTTGCATTTCTTCTTTTCTTTCATTCCATGTTATATGATGAGATTATTGGTATGATAAAGGTAGACATGTTGGTAGAACACTTGATTGATGGGGTTTGAGACTTTTTGGTGAATTTTTTTGAGTACTATGGTTTGAATGAATCTTATCATTTGAGGTTACTAGTTATCTAGCATAAAGCTTGTTGAGATATGTTACATATTATGATATGTTGATACGTTGCATTATGGTAGCTAGATTAGACTTGGTGTTTTGAAGATTAGGCGTGATGATGGAGTTACTCATTTGTTTCACTCTTGCATTTGCATATGGATGAAGCTTTTTGCTGTACAAGGTACTAATGGATGTTTGTAGGTACCATGCCACAAAGAGAGAGGATCACTTTCGTTTGTCTACAATGAGGTATCGGAGGTGGTTCGATTCCTACCATGTCGAAGGATTTGACAAGGACGTTCTCCATGAGTTCTATGTTGGGTATACTAATCTTCAAGAGAAGGAGAGTGATCTAGTTAGAGGTGTGTTCGAGCCATGGACTTTTGCATCAACTTCGCGCTTTATCCATATGGTGGAACGAGAATTCACGGGGAGTGACCATTCTTATGTCTATTCACGTACCACTAAAGGGATCGGAAGCAATATCACGGCAGAAATCTGCCACGGGGAATGCAAGGTTCGAGAGACTAGGAAGCAACCGGGGCGGCCTCATCACAACAGATTTAGTCTTGAGTCGACAGTGGTGATGAAGTTCCGTATCGCTAACTTGATTCCAAAACATAATGACACGAACACCCATCCCTTCTTTGTGGTGATCCTCGACTGCTTATTGAGGGAGCACCATATAGACATCGGGAGCATCATCCATGAAGGATATGGGCGACATTGGGCAAAGAAGAATACTTCCATGGGGTAGATGACATTGGTGAGGGAGACTCTAAGAGCACGGCTCTTTCCCCTTCAACAATTCACGGGCTATTAGAGAGATACCGGATGGAAAACCCCATAGCTGCAGCGGCTAATCTTGAGGCTTCTCTTTGACAACGCAATTCTTCTAATGGTGATGATGGTAACAATGAAGACAATAAGGACAATGAGGATACCATGAACACTGATGGAGGAATTGGCCCTATTCGATCTGTTAGTAGAACCACCACCACCACCACGGGCTCCGATGATCACCAACAAGGGCCCTCGAGCAATCTCAATACCTTACATCCTCTGCACTCAGCCGACCGAGGCCAAACCACTCGGTAACATCTAGTATCACTTCTTATTTCCTCATTCTCTTATTGCTTGGGACTAGCTTTAGTTTCATGAGGGGGGATGGGATTTAAGTGAACTATTTAGTTTGGAGCTTGGCATTGGTATTTTGAGTATAATACCTTGTATTTTGTTGAAATTCGTTTGCATTAGCATTTGCACGTTTATCGCTTTACTAGTAATTTAGTTGCATACACTACGTACACTACATTCATTCTAGTCTAGTCTTGCATGTCTTATGTGGAGTTTATTGCCAAATTTTTTGAAGTTTTTTATTGGGTAGATTAACTAATTATGACCTTTGACCATGCATTTCATCTCTATGAATATGTTTGAGGTTTTTCTCGCTTGGCTTGTCACATTTATATATGCACTTAGTTAAGCTTGGTAGTCTCGACATCACTTAGTGGTGTTTTCTCTACTGCGGTTCACGAAGGCCTTTATAATAGGATGATGCATGTTAGAGTCTTGTGGTTGTTTTCCCGTGTAATTATGTACCTAAGACGCAACAAGTCTTCACCTTGCTTTGAGATTGCTAAATGCCTAGGAAGGAGGTAGTGTGAGATTGTGTGATCCTTTGTTTGCAACCTATTCTTTCGAATAGGTTTGGGGAGGGGATTATACCGTTATGATGGCTTGTTTTTCGATTTTGAGTGTTGTGAGTTTGTTTTCCTTTTTCGTAAAGTTTGTGCTTCAACCTATTCTTTCGAATAGGTTTGGGGAGGTCGTCTGTGAGTCATTGTAATTTCCTTTTCGTTGTTCTACTGCTGGCTATATATAAAATAAAAAAAAATCGAAAAAAAAAGAGAAAAAATTCCAGGAAAAAGAAAAGATCTGGAAAAGGAAAAAAAAAAGAAAAAAAAAAGACTCCAAAAAAAGCAAAGAAGGGTCCAAAGAAAGCCAAAAAGCAGTTTAGCAAAGTGTTTGTCTTGTTTTCCAATTCATGTAATGTTCGTAATCGAGTTGTAAAGTCTGTTTGTTGTTTGTTTGAGTGTCATCTGTTCTAGACCACCATCGTCCTGCCATTTAGGAAGTGGTGATTAGTTTATGACTTTGCTTGAAAGATGGGTAGAATAGGAGAGTGTGAACTTTTAGGGAACCCTCCTTCGTTTCATGAGAGCCAGTATTGGTTCGACCTCTTTGAGGGAAAGTCTTAACTTGGTGAACAGCAGTAAGTCCTCAGTTTTATAGGCACGGGACAACCATTCGTATTTTAACATGTTTCATTACGTCGTCACTGACTAGGTCCAGGTAGAGAATGTTACGAGAGACTATCTTGTTTAACGTAGTGCATATGTGAATGTGTATGAGTCAATCGAGGCATTCTTCAACCAATATCCATGTTATGATTTGTATGGTCATTGTTCATAAGTTTTTGATAGACTCAATAGATTAGTTCATTTCATTTGGCATGAGACTCCATTTTGTGTGTTGCATTTATTTTTGCATTAGAGTCTAGCTTAGTTGCTTGAGGACAAGCAAAGGTTCGGTTTGGGGAGTTTGATGAACGTGTATTTTACACTTTCATTCGAGTCTTTTTCACCTATTTTAGCTATCCTCTATGTTAATTTAGCTTATATTTTAGTGCATTTTATTAGAATAGTGTCACGTTTCCCTTTAGATTTTATTTTATACGTTTTGGTTGAAAAACGAGGATTTCCGGGCAATTATATTAAAGTTGACAAGGAATTGGTGTTCCAGAAGCCTATTTGGAGTATTTGAAGGTTTCTGGATAGGATTTGGAGTCTAGGGGTCGAATCTGGAGGTTAGAAGGCCACTAGAAGTAAGAAACCGAGTCCGAAAAGGGGAAGAAATCCAAAAACGCGTCGAAAACGCGGAATTCCGCGAATTTTACTCCCGGGCGAATCGCCCGGGACGTGGGGCGAATCGCCCCACACCGGGCGAATCGCCCGGTGTGTGGGGCCCTTCGCCCCACACAAATTCGAGGCCTATATATAGTTGCTCAGATTTTCTCCAAAATTCATACTTTTCCAGACCTATTCTCTCACCTTTCTCTGTAGTTTTAGTTAGGAACTTCCCAGAGCCTGTTCTGGGGGTTCGTTGCTTAGGAGACACTTTTTCATAGCAGTTTGGAGCTTGTAAGATCGCGATTCTTCGGAGACTGACAACCTTCGGTAACATTGTATCTTACAGTTTATTCTACTTATTTTTATATATCTTTCAACATGTTTTCTTCTATGATTTCTGTTGATTGCATGACAACTATGAGTAGCTGAACTTATCGTTGGTGGTAGTATGTGAATTCTTAGCGAAGGGTAGATAATCATGCCAATGGTTATATCGCGCATTATACTCCGTGTTATTGCTTTATTTCGTTGATCAGGCTCAACCTATATCTTCGTATGTTGATTAATTATTATGCACAATTGGACCCTCGTCGACCTATGCATATCTATATCTTCGTAGTGTTGAATAATTACGGAACACAATTGGACAATAGTGCTTGACTTGTCAGTATCTATATCTTCGTAGTGTGTGATAATTGCAACAGGACAATTGATTGATCAAAGATCTCCATGCAAGACCGAGGAATTTACGCATGATTATTAACCCGTTATGCTTTGAAGGATCATACTATCACCAATCTCCATTATCTGTTAGAAAAACCTTTGCTATACCGTTTGCTGTTTTTATATTCTTTAGTTAAATAGTTAAAGCTACTTATAGTCCTTAGAGAACGACACTCGAGGTCATTCTACTGCTACACTACGGTTTTCGTTGTAGTTATGAATTGCCTTTGGCTAAATAACAAATTTATTTGATTTGCTCGGAGCACGACATCCGCGCGTTCATCACATAGACGGAGCCTTTTTCAATGCACTTTTAGCAAGCTTTAGTGCTTGACTGACATCTTCTTCATAGCTTTTGTGATGTAGACTGATGTCTTTCTGAGCTATGGTAAGTGTAGCTCAGCACAGTAGTCAGTATTTTGCCAATATCAAGCGGACTCTCAACAAGCAAGGCATCATCCTCTTCTTGGCATGGTTTGTGAACAGCCATCAGTGCCTTTATTCTAGGAGTAAACTCCTCAACGTTTGGGAACGGCACTAGAGAGGGAGTGAGTGAATGAGCTTTGATTTCAGTAGCGAATTGATCATCATTTCTCAGCAAACGACTTCTCTCAGCATCTCCTTCAACAGCTAAGAGAGATGGTGGAGGAATTTCAACCACTGTGGGTTCAACTTTCTTTGTATTTTCTTATTTATTTGTTGAGAACTTAGATAGATCTTTTTCTTCATCAGATTCGTCAAGGCGAGCAACCTTCATACCCAAATCCTTAGCTCCAGACACTTCTTGTTGAGTGGTTGCTGAGGGAAACTCTTTGGACTCAACGACTGGAGTTTCACCAGTAGTAGGTGGAAGGGAGGAGACTTCCGTGTTGTTCACTCCTGAAGATTGAGCAATATCCAGATTCTTTGTATGACTATCATGAATCTGTAGACTATTCTGTAAAGCTCTTTGGTAATCTGCATCCATTTATTCTTCTTCTCCAAGGTTTGGATCAGTGACCTTAGCTTCGAGTAATGCTAACTCGGCATCAGAAAGCTTAGCTTTTCCTTTGTGCATTTCAGCACGCTTTCTGGCGTACTCTTCTTCAGTTTCAGCAACTTGTTCAGTTGCTGGAGTACTTGTCTCAACAGGAGCGGGAGTAGATTCTTGGTGCTGACTGGGAGTTTGGTCAGCTTGCTGATTCTCAGTGTTTTGATTGTCATTATCAGCAACTGTCATTTTTACTCCGCCAGCATCAGGACTAGCACCTTGATTATCATTAACATCGTCCTTGTTTTCCTTAAAATCTTTGGCTTCATCATCACATGTGTCTTTAGGGATATTTTCATCCTCTTCTTCTTCATCATCGTCCGTCCGTATGACTAACTCGAGATGTTTGTACATTGCAACACTTGTAACTTCCTCTTCCTCATTGATTTTGTGGGAATCAGCCACCACGGGTACAAAGGAACCTTTGAGCACCACAACTTGTTCAGCTGGAGAGGCACTCTTGAACTTTGCTTTCATATTCTCTCTGATTGTAGCAATCAGACTTGAACTCATTTGCTGAGAATATGTGAGTTCTTCTGGAAGTATTGAGTGTACAAACGTCTCAAGTTTTACTAGAGAGATTCTCTTTTTCTGATTGGACACATGGATGTGAAGATCGGAAAAATCCATCCTTCTATACCTTTGCCAGTTGCTAACAGACTCAGGAACTCTGGTCAAAGTGTTCTTTTTGAAGTTTGAGTATAGTTCTTCAGAACTAACTCCAAGATCTTCATTGATGTGAACCACTTCATCGTTCTCCTTTTGAACCTGAATAAGAGTAAAGTTAATTTCAGGAAAGTTTTGGAAAATAGTTTTAGAGTCTAAAACTGTAACATGATTTTCCTGTTGATTTTCAGCAAGCTCATGTTGCACACTAAGTTGTGCTGGTACTATTTCCATTGCTTCCGGAGCTGTGGCAACATCCTTGAATTGTTCATCCTGAAATAACTTTATATTAGATACAAGTACTAAGTTTTTAAACTTAGTAGAATTACAAAAATTTTCATCTACCTGTTGAACAGGAGTTGTGGATTCTGGTGCAGAAGTTTCAGCAATCTTCTGACTTGTATCTTGAGAAGTCTGTAAAGAAACAATTATATTAGCTAAAGATAAAGTTTCAGACAATGAAGTTTTGCTTATATCTGAGTTATCTACCTGCTGAAGAAGGGCAGGTGGTGACTCAGTCCTTTCAGCAATGATAGCAGCTTCATTATCTGGGACTTGTTCTTCAGCAGACTTCTTCTCTTTCTCTAACTGAGAAGGCTGTGCAGATTCAGCAATCTCCCTTCTCTCTGAATTGACAAGTTGAGCAGAGACATCTTGACCTCTAAGTTCACTACTTTTCATTAACAGGTCTACTGACTTATTGGAGTTGTCATCAATCTCCAAGTCCATTTGCTGGCTTAGGTCAGTCAGCACCAGTTGAACTTTGTCAATAGAAGTCATTGGTGAACTAGGTCTAATATTCTCAGCATCTTGAGATGCGTCGTCGAATACTGTCTCCTGTTGTGTTTCAGCAACCTCTGGGACTTGAACCATTGCAGTTTCAGCAACTGGTTCTTCAGCAATTGCAGCTTCAGCAATTTCTTGGACTGGACTAGTTGCGTTTTCAGCAACTGTCTCTTCTGCGACATTTTCAACAAGTGCAGCTTTTCTCAAATCTCCAGCGATGTCACTTGCTGGTTCCAGAGTGTTGTCATGAAGATTATCTACAATGTAGATATCTTCTAGGGGATCTTGGGCAGGATTTTCATTTCCACGGCCATGTGGTCTTGCATCAGCAGATGAATCCAAATTAATTGGATTGTTGAAGGCTTCTACAAACACTTCAACAACATCTACTACAGTGGCTTGCGTTTCAGCAACCACTGGAACATCATCATCCTGAATGACATGGACAATTGGAACGGACTTGCGTGTCGTTGTTTTATTTCTTGGGTAAGTCTTTGTCCGTTCCTTCTTAGGAATAGGATCAGCTGATGAAGCTGCAGTTTGAGTGTCATTATCAGTTTTCCTCTTTTTCTTCTTAGATTTCTCACTGGGTGCATTAGTGTCAGCAACCGCAGCAGAATCAGCAGTAACATCTGCAGTTGTTGCATTCTCAACAACATTTGCAGCTGTTGTATACCTAGCTTGCTGATCAGTATCTGCAATATTTGCAGTTGTTGCATTCATAGACTGGTTATCAGTCTCAGCAACATTTGCAGCTGTTGGCTTCTTTGACTTCTTGTCAGCAACCTTAGGTCCATTCAGCTTGTAAAAAGCTCTTCCCACATTGCATACTGATTTCTTAATCGGCAATGGGTTTCTTAGTTGAATCCTGAAATGTTCAAGGATGTAGCATATTTTCCATCCATACATCACTGGAAACCAAGGTGAGGTTGTGTTGTCTTCAACCTTCACCCTGAACTTTGTAACACAATCAACAAGCCTGTTGAAAATGTACTTAGCCCAGTTGATTTCAGTTTTGTTCTCATAGATATGCATCAACAATGGCCACCTTCTCAGGCCTACTTGGTCAATTCCTCCAACTTGGGAGTCTAAGACTTTGATGAGTAGCAGAGCTACCAGACCAAGTGAACGGCAAAGATGCTTCCTTTTTATGTGCTTTGTCCAAGTCACGGGAGCAATCTCTCATTTCTTCATCCTTTCATTTCTAACATCACTGTAGAAGGCTTCAATTTCTTCATCAGAAGCAGTGATGTCATCGTCAGTTCCAGTAGTTGGAATCTGAAAGATGTTTGCTAAATCAATCCATTCCAGGATGATTTTCACTCCTTGAACTGTGGTAGAAATCACTTTTTCAGTGACTCCTTGTCCATCAGTAAGGGTTTGGACTTCTGCATTATTGTACAATGATGAATCGGAATTTGTCAGATTCTAATTAATCAAATAAATTTGTATTTAGCCAAAGGCAATTCACAACTACAACGAAAACCGTAGTGTAGCAGTAGAATAACCTCGAGTGTCGATCTCTAAGGACTATAACTAGCTTTATCTAATATAATTTAAGAATATAAAACAGCAGACGACTTAGCAAACGTTTTTCTTAACAGATAATGGAGATTGGTGATAGTATGGTCATTCAAAGCATAACAGGTTAATAATCATGCATAAATTCCTCGGTCTTGCATGGAGATCTTTGATCAATGAATTGTCCAGTTGTGTTCCGTAATTATTCAACACTACGAAGATATAGATTTAGATAGATCAAAGAAATAAAGCAATAACTCAGAGTATAATGCGCGATATAGCCATTAGCATAATTATTAACCCTTCGCTAAGAAATCACATACTATCACCAACGAGAAGTTGAGCTACTCATAGATGTCATGCAATCAACAGAAATCATACCACGAATGAATGAAAACATGATGAAAGATATATAAATATAAATAGAAAAACTATAAGATACAATGTTACCGAAGGTTGTCAATCTCCGAAGAATCGCGATCTTACAAGCTCCAAACTGCTAAGAAAAAGTATCTCCTAAGCTAAGAACCCCCAGAACAGGCTCTGGAGAATTCCTACCTAAAACTACAGAGAAAGGTGAGAGAAAAGGTCTGGGAAAGTATGAAAAACGGAGAAAACTGAGCAACTATATATAGGTATTCGAATTGTGTGGGGCGAAGGACCCCACACACCGGGCGATTCGCCGGGTGTGGGGTGATTCGCCCCACGTCCCGGGCGACTCGCCCGGGAGTAAATTTCGGCCCTTTACGCGTTTTCGACGCGTTTATGGATTTCTTCCCCTTTTCGGACTCGGTTTTTGCCTTCTAGTGACCTTTTAGCCTTGAGACTTGACCCCTAGACTTCAAATCCTATCCGGAATCTTTCAGATACTCCAATTAGGCTTCTGGAACACCAATTCCTTGTCTACTTCAATATAATTGCCCGGAAAACCTCGTTTTTCAACCAAAACCTGTAAAATATAAACTAGAGGGAAACGTGACACTAGTCTAAGAAAATGCACTAAAATATAGCTAAATTAACATAGAGGATAGCTAAAATAGGTGAAAAAGACTCAAATGAAAGTGTAAAATACACATTCATCAAACTCCCCAAACCGAACCTTTGCATGTCCTCAAGCAACTAAGCTAGACTCTAATGCAAAAAACAATGCAACAAAAAAAATGGAGTCTCATGCCAAATGAAATGAACTAATCTATCGAATCTATCAAAAAACATATGAACAAAAACCATATAAATCATAACATGAATATAGGTTGAAGAATGCCTCGATTGACTCATACACATTCACATAAGCACTTATGTGAAGACATGATAGTCTCTCGTAACATTCTCTACCTGGACCTAGTCAGTGACAACGTAATGAAACATGTTAGAATACGAATGGTTGTCCCGTACCTATGAAACTGAGGACTTACTACTGTTCACCAAGTTAAGACTTTTCCTCAAAGAGGTCGAACCAATACTGGCTCTCATCAAACGAAGGAGGGTTCCCTAAAAAAAGATAACACTCCCGTATTCTACCCATCTCTCAAGCAAAGTCTTAAGCTATTCACCACTTTCTGAATGGCAGGACGAGGGTGGTCTAGAACAGATGACACTCAAAAACAAAAGAAAAGATAAAAAATTACAACACGATTACGAACATTACAAGAATTGTAAAATGAGACACAACACTTTGCTAAACTGCTTTTTGGCTTTCTATTTTTTGGACCCTTCTTTGCTTTTTTGGGGTCTTTTCCGTTTTTTTTTTTCTTTTCCAGTGTTTTTTTTTCTTTTTTTCTGGAATTTTTCTTTTCTTTTTTTTTTCGATTTTTTTAGACAGCAGTAGCACGACGAAAAAGAAATAAAATGACTCACAAACGACTTCCCCAAACCTATTCGAAAGAATAGGTTGGAGTACAAAATTTACGAGAAAGGAAAAATAAACTCACAATACATAATTGAAAAACGAAAAACAAGTCTAATGAAAGTGTAACCCCCTCCCCAAACCTATTTGGAAGAATAGGTTGCAAACAAAGGATCACACAATCTCACACTACATCCTTCCTAGGCATTTAGCAATCTCAAAGCATGGTGAAGACTTGTTGCCTCTTAGGTACATAATTACTCGGGAAAACAACCATAAGACCCTAACATGCATAATCCTATTATAAAGGCCTTCGTGAACCGCAGTAGAGAAAACACCACTAAGTGATGTCGAGACTACCAAGCTAAACTAAGTGCAATACATAAATGTGACAAGCCTGATGGACGCGCTGGTGTCGTGCTCCAACGCGAATGGATCAAATAAATTTGTAATTAGCCAAAGGCAATCCACAACTACAACGAAAACCGTAGTGTAGCAGTAGAATGACTCGAGTGTCGTTCTCTCAGGACTATAACTAGCTTTATCTATTTAACAAGAGAATATAAAACATCAGACAGATAGCAAAATGGGGTTTCTAGCAGATAATGGAGATTGGTGATAGTATGGTCCTTCTTAACATAACGGGTCGATAATCATGCATAAATTCCTCGGTCTTGCATAGAGATCTTTGAATCAATCTAGTGTCCTGTTGCAAATATTAAGCTCTACGAAGATAATTGGTCTGACAAGTCAATCACTATTGTCCTAATGTGTTCCGTAATTATTCAACACTACGAAGATAATTGGTATAATGGTCGACAAGTGTCCAATTGTGCAAAATAATTAATACAACATACGAGAATTTAGGCTGTGCCTGATCAACGAAATAAAGCAATGAGACGGAGTATAATGCGCGATATAGCCATTAGCATGATTATCTTCCCTTCGCTAAGAATTCACATACTACCACCAACGATAAGTTTAGCTACTCATAATAGGAATGCAATCAGCAGAAATCATAGAAGAAAACATATTGAAAGATATATAAAATAAGTAGATTAAACTGTAAGATACAAGTTACCGAAGGTTGTCAATCTCCGAGGAATTGCGATCCTACGAGCTCCAATCCGCTATGAAAAAGTATCCCCTAAGCTACAGAACTCCCAGGACAGGCCCCGGGAAGTTCCTACCTAAAACTATAGAGAGAGGTGAGAAAGTAGGTCTGGAAAAGTATGATTTTCGGAGAAAACTGAGCAACTACATATAGGCCCCGAAATAACACGGGGCGGTTCGCCCCAGCTCCGCGGCGGTTCGCCCACGAGCTTTTCTCGCGGAATTCCGCGTTTTCGATGCGTTTTTGGATTTCTTCCCCTTTTTGGACTCGGTTTCTGACTTCTAGTAGCCTTCTAACCTCCAGATTCGGCCCCTAGACTTCAAATCCTATCCGGAAACCTTCAGATACTCCAAATAGGCTTCTGGAACACCAATTCCTTGTCAACTTCAATATAATTGCCCGGAAATCTTCGAATTTCAACCAAAACCTGTAAAATAAAATCTAAAGGGAAACGTGACACTATTCTAATAAAATGCATTAAAATATAGCTAAATTAACATAGAGGATAGCTAAAATAGGTG
Organism: Plantago ovata; assembly: GCA_028274465.1. Lineage (NCBI taxonomy): Eukaryota > Viridiplantae > Streptophyta > Magnoliopsida > Lamiales > Plantaginaceae > Plantago > Plantago ovata. The sequence goes on along the minus strand of CM051456.1, from coordinate 35,733,408 downwards.
AAAAAGACTCGAATGAAAGTGTAAAATACACATTCATCAAACCCAAGCGAGAAAAACCTCAAACAAACTCATAGAGATGAAGCATATGATTAATGGCATAATTAGTTAAGCTACCCAATAAAAAAGTTCAAAAATTTGGCAATAAACTCCATATAAAACATGCAAGACTATCCTAGGATGAATGTAGTGAATGCAACCTAAAAACTAAGAAAGCAGTAAACGTGCAAATGCAAACAAAAAACAAGATACAAATCAACAAAAAGCCAAACAATACTTAACATCACGGTTCACATCCCACCCCCCTTACGAAACTTAAGCTAGTCCCTAGCAAAAGAGAATGAGTAATAAGAAGTGATACTAGATGTTACCGAACGGTTTGGCCTCGGTTGGCTGAGAGTGGACATGTGAAAAGACTAGTCATCGGGATTGTAATCCCCATAATAGTCCCTCCACATGTCAGAAAGGAGATCATTGGACTGCTGTAGAGCTTCCTGTTGCTGACGGATGAGCTATTGTTGCTCCCACCTTGCTTGCCTATCCTCTCGGCGATGCTCCTCAAATATCTCCCAATCGCGGTTGAGCTGGGCAATGTGCCCGTCGAGGTCTTGTCGCAGTCCTTGGACATAAGTGGTCAAGGCTGCAGCACTAGCATCAACTCTATCAAAACGGTCGTCGAGGTAGGCCCGGATTCAGAGAAGTCAATACCTCTAGACCCATGTGGTGCTCGGGGCGGTGCATGTGGTGCCCTATGGACTGGGAATATCCGGGATAGGGGCTCGGCCATCATCAGCTTCCATAGCATCCTCATAGTCATTTTCATTATCCCAATCGGACGGTCGGAAGGGTGCTTTCACATCAGCAGCGGCAGCCGTGGGGTTCTTTATTTGATACCTAGCAAGCTCTATATCAATAGTTGAGGGTGAAAGGGCAGCGACCTCGCAATCCCCTCATCAATGTCCTCGACCCCGTAATATTTGCAGTAGGCAGTGATGAAGCTCGAAAAGATGAAGGGCTTCTTCTTCTTTTCCCAGTGGCACTCATACTCCTCATACATGATGTGACCGATGTCGATTCGATGCTTGTCTATCAAGCAGTAGAGGAGCTCGACGTAATTTGGCTGTATCCAAGTGTCATTCTTTCTAGGGATCAAGTTGAAGATGCAGAATTTCATCATCACCTTAGCCTCGATGCTAAGGTCACTCTGACGGATCCGTGCAAGTTGTTCTCCGGTTTCGGGATACCTGTACTCCCTGTTGCAGATCACCTCCGTAATGTGACTTCCTATCCCCCTAGAGGCCCTTGAATATTCGTAGGCATGGTTGCTCCCTGTGAAGTCCCGTTGCCCAAAATGGATGAATGAAGAAATTGATTCTGGTGTCCATGGTACAATTAGGTCTCGAACTAGTACCCCCTCCTTCTCCTCAAGATCTGTGAATCCAACGTAGAACTCTTGGAGGAGGCTCATGTCATACCCCTTGAATCTGTTTGAAGTATACCAAACCCAATTCCTTTTTGTCGCCAATCGGGAGAGCGTCCTGTACCCTGCCGTTTGAGCTACCTCATCCGGAATATCTATCCGCATGTCTGGTATGATCGATCTCCCACCTTGGGCTAGCTCCACTTCGAGCCTTTGTCGGACATCTATCGCAGCTAGAGACAACTCGTACACGTCGTGAGAAGGTTGGGAGCTTGATGCTACCCCCTTTCCCTTCTTGCTCGAGCCAGCTTTCCTTGATCCTCTTGGAGCCATGATTCCTACAAACAGCAATTAGTATCTTGTATGACACAAAACAGACTTATGCATATGCAAATGTACGAGCGAACAAACGAGCGATATCTACAACAATCGAACTCCTCAAAAACCCAATGTCTAGTCTAGCTACTTCATCATGCAACATATCAATGTAACTACTACAATCACATATCACATTATGCTCTTGCTAGACAACAAATGCCTTGAATCACAAGGCTCAATTCATACCATAGTAACAAAAATCTAACATCATAAATCCTCAACTTCATCAATCATGCATTCTACCATTACACCCATCATTATCATATCAACAAACACAAGTTTAAACATGGAATGAAAGTAAAAGATACATTGCCTAACAAGATATATCATCTAATAGCAAAAATCTCAAACCATCAAACAAAGCCTAATTGAACATGCAATTGATAGTGAATAACGTTTCTAATCACACAAATCATCAACCCATACATCGTACAAGCTTAATTGAAACATAAATCAAAAAACCCCCAAATTTGAAAAATTAGGGTTCATAAGAAGGTACCTCAGATCTGGAAAACGAATGCACAAGAGTGAAAGTTGTTCAGATGAAAGAAAGAGCACATAATGGGCTTCGATTGAAGCTACAGAACACTAAATTTGGTGGAGTAATGAAGGTTTTACGAAGATTTGAAGATATTTTCGCGAGTTTCGGTTTTTTGGGGAGTAAGAAGGGTGAAGAGATGAAGAAATGAGGAGAATGGGGGTTTCTCGCGTTTTTAAGCTCCAGAAGTCGTGGGGCGAGTCGCCCCGTGCGGAGCGAATCGCCCCCCATGGGGGGCGATTCGCCCTCCACCTCCTGAGGTGGGGATACGAAACTTTTCGAAAAAACGCGGTTTTTAAGTTCCCGAAAACCATTTTACTCATTAAACCACTCGTAAAAGCTCACTCAAACAAAAACAAAAGCACATACGACACAGAGACGAACAAATTCACATATGAAAAGCAAATTGTTCAAGTACAAAATTGTCCCCCATCCCAGGTGTAGACGCCGGCATAACTACAAAATTGGTGTATACAGAAGCTTCACCAATCTTGACCAATACATTCTTCAGAACGCCTTCGGGTCTCACAAAGGATCCATCCGCCAGTTGCACAATAGCCTTATGCTCAGATAGTTTTCCAACGCTACTCTTCTCGAACACATTCATTGGGAGCATATTAGAGTAGGATCCCGTGTCTAGTGTGGCACGGACATCTTCAAGTTCACCAATCCCGACCTTAACATCGAAACTTTGAGGGAGTGGCTCGGGATCCTCTTGCTCCTCTTCACTCTCATCCGAACCAAGGTCCTTCTCTTCTTCCTTGGCTAGTGGAGATTCTTCCTTCTTGCAACAATCGCACTTAGGAACCTTCTTGATGGTGATTTCGACAGGTAGATCACCCACCAAGGTAATGGACATCGACTTCTCAGTGGTGCTAGGCAGCTTGCCTTGCTCCCTACTTGCTCCTCGGTCGATCAACTCTTGCATCTTTTGATGGGCAAGCCTAGTGCTCTCTTCCAATCGATCAAGCCTTGCCCTAGTGTTCTCAGAATCTTCTTCATAACGTTTGAGAAAACTTTGGGTGTGATCAACCATTTTTTGCAAGTTCTCCATCAGTTGAGCCGACTTCGACTTCGGTTGCTCTTTCGGAGCGGGATTTTTGCAGTGATCATTACCATAGTTAAGCCTACTACGGTCTTGGTTAGGGCCATAAGTTTGGCTAGCCGGTGCATATCCTTGATTGTTTCGGAACCCTCTTCTCCAAAATCCACCTCGAGGATTCCTACCGTCTTGTCCGTAGCTAGCCTCCTTGAACCCAGTTGCCATCATCATATGCGAGCTCCGATCTACACATATGAGCTCCATGCCCATAGTTCTTGCATATTCGGCAAACCTCGTTTGACATAGCTGTTCCAGTGGCGCTTTTGAGGACTTGTTTCAATTCGTTGGTAAAGCACTCGAATTGATCCCCATTCCCCCTATACATTGGGGCTTCTTGAGTAGGTGAAGCTTCAGGTCCACGTCTCCTAACCATTGCCCTTGGGTCCTTGAACTGCGAACCCTTAGCAAGCCTTTCGAAAACTGCCAAACGGCTTCCGCGGTTTCCTCCCAAGTATTGCCACGACATTGGAAGTCCACCACTTGTTGGTTCTCGAAGGTTAGTCCATTGTAGAAGTGTTGGACTAGATCAGAAAGTACAAAACCATAGTGAGGGCACTTGTTCATGAGGTCTTGGAACCTCTCAAACGCGGTGTAGATGGTCTCATCATAGTCCTGTTTGAATCCTGTGATTTGCGCCTTAAGCGCGGTAGTCAAGGTGTAAGGGAAGTATTTTTCCATGAAAGCTGAGAAAACCTTCTCCCAAGTGTCCAGCGAGTCCGCTGGTAGAGAACTCAACCATGAGTTGGCTCTGTCGCCAAGCCCTATAGCAAAAACCTTCATCCTCAACTCATCCGTTGTTATTTCAGCTCCGGGTCGTGGGAGTTGGTTGACGAAATCATCCATATCGTGCAAGTACCCCATCATATCTTCCCTTGCTAAGCCATATAACCTCGGAAGTTGTTGGAACGCGTGGTTCTTGATTTCCAGATCTCGAGTTGCAGATGAAAAAACAATCGCCGGTCCCCTCATACGATCCTTGGAGGGTTGAACCCATGCTTTCAGTGGTCTAGCTTCTGCCATTCCGTCGATTTCCTTAAAAAGACTGTGTAGAGATTCAGAGAAATTGGTATCCTCTATTTCCTCTAGTTCACGCCTTCGAAGTAGTCGCCTTCTTTGGTGGTAGACTCTGTCGATCTCATCAATTGAATCATCAAGCGGTGTTCCTCTAGATCGTGTATGTGGCATACACTATCTGTACCAAACTAGGAAAGGAGTATCAGAGAGAGATTAAATAGAAAAACTAAAACTACTAGAACTAGGAATTGAATGCTGAAAATATAAACAAATTAAACAGAGAAAAGGAGTACAGTCCCCGGCAGCGGCGCCAATTTGATGAACCAGAATTTGTCAGATTCTAATTAATCAAATAAATTTGTATTTAGCCAAAGGCAATTCACAACTACAACGAAAACCGTAGTGTAGCAGTAGAATAACCTCGAGTGTCGATCTCTAAGGACTATAACAAGCTTTATCTGATCTAATTTAAGAATATAAAACAGCAGACGACTTAGCAAAGGTTTTTCTTAACAGATAATGGAGATTGGTGATAGTTTGGTCATTCAAAGCATAGCAGGTTAATAATCATGCATAAATTCCTCGGTCTTGCATGGAGATCTTTGATCAATGAATTGTCCAGTTGTGTTCCGTAATTATTCAACACTACGAAGATATAGATTTAGATAGATCAAAGAAATAAAGCAATAACTCAGAGTATAATGCGCGATATAGCCATTAGCATAATTATTAACCCTTCGCTAAGAAATCACATACTATCACCAACGAGAAGTTTAGCTACTCATAGATGTCATGCAATCAACAGAAATCATACCACGAATGAATGAAAACATGATGAAAGATATATAAATATAAATAGAAAAACTATAAGATACAATGTTACCGAAGGTTGTCAATCTCCGAAGAATCGCGATCTTACAAGCTCCAAACTGCTAAGAAAAAGTATCTCCTAAGCTAAGAACCCCCAGAACAGGCTCTGGGGAATTCCTACCTAAAACTATAGAGAAAGGTGAGAGAAAAGCTGGAAAAGTATGAAAAACGGAGAAAATTGAGCAACTATATATAGGTATTCGAATTGTGTGGGGCGATTCTCCCCACGTCCCGGGTGATGAACGGAGATTTGTCGGGTCTCGATTCAGCAAATAAATTTGTTATTAAGCCAAAGGCAATCCACAACTACAACGAAAACCGTAGTGTAGCAGTAGAATGACTCGAGTGTCGTTCTCTCAGGACTATAACTTGCTTTATCTATTTAACAAGAGAATATAAAACAGCAGACAGATAGCAATAGGGGGTTTCTAGCAGATAATGGAGATTGGTGATAGTATGGTCCTTCTTATCATAATGGGTCGATAATCATGCATAAATTCCTCGGTCTTGCATAGAGATCTTTGAATCAATCTAGTGTCCTGTTGCAAGTATTAAACACTACGAAGATAATTGGTCTGACAAGTCAATCACGATTGTCCTAATGTGTTCCGTAATTATTCAACACTACGAAGATAATTGGTCTGATGGTCGACAAGTGTCCAATTGTGCATAATAATCAATACAACATACGAGAATTTTGGTTACAACTGATCAACGAAATAAAGCAATGACACGGAGTATAATGCGCGATATAGCCATTAGCATGATTATCTTCCCTTCACTAAGAATTCACATACTACCACCAATGATAAGTTTAGCTACTCATAATAGGCATGCAATCAACAGAAATCATAGAAGAAAACATGTTGAAAGAATATAATAAAATAAGTAGAATAAAACTGTAAGATACAAAGTTACCGAAGGTTGTCAATCTCCGAATGATTGCGGTCCTACGAGCTCCAAACTGCTATGAAAAAGTATCCTCTAAGCTACAGAACTCCCAGGACAGTCCCCGGGAAGTTCCTACCTAAAACTATAGAGAGAGGTGAGAAAGTAGGTCTGGAAAGATATGATTTTCGGAGAAAAAATGAGCACTATATATAGGCCCCGAAAAAACACGGGGCGGTTCGCCCCAGCCTGTGGCGGTTCGTCCCCGGGTAATTCTCGCGGAATTCCGCGTTTTTGGATTTCTTTCCCTTTTCGGACTCGGTTTCTGACTTCTAGTAGCCTTCTAACCTCCATATTCGCCCCCTAGACTTCAAATCCTATATGGAAACCTTCAGATACTCCAAATAGGCTTCTGGAACACCAATTCCTTATAAACTTCAATATAATTGCCCGGAAATCTTCGAATTTCAACCAAAACCTGTAAAATAAAATCTAAAGAGAAACGTGACACTCTTCTAATAAAATGTACTAAAATATAGCTAAATTAACATAGAGGATAGCTAAAATAGGTGAAAAAGACTCGAATGAAAGTGTAAAATACACATTCATCAAACTCCCCAAACCGAACCTTTGCTTGTCCTCAAGCAACTAAGCTAGACTCTAATACAAAAAACATGCAAGACACAAAATGGAGTTTCATGCCAAATAAAATGAACTATTCTACTGAATCTATCAAATAACATATGAACAAAAACCATATAAATCAAAGCATGAATATAGGTTGAAGAATACCTCGATTGACTTATATACATCCACATAAGCACTTATGTCAAGACAAGATAGTCTCTCGTAACATTCTCTACCTGGACCTAGTCAGTGACGACGTAATGAAGCGTGCTAAGATACGAATGGTTGCCCCGTGCCTATGAAACTGAGGACTTACTGCTGTTCGACCATGTTAAGACTTTTCCTCAAAAGATGTCGAACAAGTACTGGCTCTCATCAAACGAAGGAGGGTTCCCTATAAAAGATAACACTCCCCTATTCTACCCACCTCTCAAGTAAAAGCAGGGCGAGGGTGGTCTAGAACAGATGACACTCAAAAGATTAAAAAAAAAAAATACAAAATTACAACACGATTACGAACATTACAAAAAATGGAAAAGACTCAACACTTTGCTAAACTGCTATTTGGCTTTCTTTTTTGGACCCTTCTTTGCTTTTTTGGGGTCTTTTCTTTTTTTTCTTTTTTTCTTTCCAGATTCTTTCTTTTTTTCTTTTTCTCTTTTTTTTTGGAAATTTTTCTTTCTTTTTTTTCGATTTTTTCTAGCCAGCAGTAGCATAACAAAAAGAGAAACAAAATGACTCACACGACTTTCCCAAACCTATTCGAAAGAATAGGTTGGAGTACAAAATTCACGGAAAAGGAAAAATAAACTTACGATACGAAAATGAAAAACAGAAACAAGTCTATGATGGTGTAACCCCCTCCCCAAACCTATTCGAAAGAATAGGTTATAAACAAAGGATCACACAACCTCACACTACCTCCTTCCTAGACATTTAGCAATCTCAAAGCATGGTGAAGACTTGTTGCCTCTTAGGTACATAATTACTCGGGAAAACAACCATAAGACCCTAACATGCATCATCCTATTATAAAGGCCTTCGTGAACCGCAGTAGAGAAAACACCACTAAGTGATGTCGAGACTACCATGCTTAACTAAGTGCAATAGATAAATGTGACAAGCCAAGCGAGAAAAAACCTCAAACAAATTCATAGAGATGAAGCATACGATTAATGGCATAGCTAGTTGATCTACCCAATAAAAAAGTTCAAAAAAATCCGACAATAAACTCCATATAAAACATGCAAGACTATCCTAGGATGAATGCAGCCTAAAAAATCTAAGAAAGCAGTAAACGTGCAAATGCAGACGAATAACGCATGCGAGGTACTATACTCATCCTACCAATACCAAGCTCCAAACTAACAACATTAGATCACTTAAATCCCATCCCCCCTCATGAAATTAACGCTAGTCCCTAGCAGTAAGAAAATGAGGAAATAAGATGTGATACTAGATGTTACCCCATGGTTTGGCCTCGGTCGGCTGAGTATGCTGCTTGTGAGTTATTGGGCCTCCTCTCGGAGATTTATAGTGTGTCATCAGGTCTTCTGGTAGGTGCCGTAGTTCCATTTTTAGGCCGGACATGAACAACTCCTCTATCAGAATCATCATTGCCCGTATGGCCTTCATTGTCACTACTGTCACCATCATCATCGCCAGTAGAGTTGTAGTGGCAGGTAGAATACTCAAGATTAGCCGCCGATGTTATTGAATCCTCCATCCTGTAGCCCTCCAATAGGACATGAACTGTTGAAGGGGAAAGGGCAGTGGTATCAGGACCTCCCCCTCCAACGTTTTACATCAAGAGAAGGTTACAGTAGGCCGCTCGGATACTCAGAAGTCTTCTATCTTTTTCTCCAATTTCGACCACATTCTCTACGGTGGATCCGACCGATGTCTATATGATACTCACTTTAGAGGCAGGCAAGGGGCACCCCAACAGGGTGCTGATTACCCATGTCATTATGTTTTGGAACCAAGCTAGCGCTTCGAAATCTTCTAGCAACTGTGAACTCAAGATTGAATCCGCCGCGGCGAGAATGTCCCGGTGCCTTCCTATTCACTCGAACTCTGCAGTCCTCGTGATGGAGTGATGACGTAATAATGGTTTCTGTCCCTTCGGTGGTGCATGAATAGGCATAGGAGTCCTTACTCCAGGTGTACTATAGCTCCTCCTCTTGGATAATCCACGACGTTGTTGCAAAACTCCTTGGCTCGAACGCACATCTAGCGAGATCACCTTCCTTGACATGGTTCTTCACAGCAATCATACGGGAATACTCCCTTCCCTTGGTATGGTACCTACAAACAGCGGTTAGCACCTCGTTTGACACAAAACCGACTCGAATACATGCTAGTGTAAAAGCGAAACACACAAGTGGTAAAACCAACAATCGAACGCCCCAAACCGTAATGTCTAGCCTAGCTCCTTCATCATGCAACATACCAATGTAACTACTACATGCAATACATCACATCATGCTCTTACTAGACAACCAATATCCTTGATAACAAGGCTCAATTCATACGTAGCAGCGAAAAATCCAATCATCATAAATCCTCATACTCAACAATTAAGCATTCTATCGTCAAATCTACCAACATTACGTCAATAAACACAATCATATGCAAGAAATCAAAGATAAAGACATATTGCAGAACAAGATATATCATCTAGCAGCAAAATACCCAAATCAACAATCCAAGCAAAATTGAGCATGCAATTGATAGTAAATAACATGTCTAATCATACAAACATCATACCCATGCATCAAATAAGCATAATTGAAGCTCAAAATACAAAACCCCCAAATTCGAAAATTAGGGTTCTAAGGATGATACCTCAGATCTGCAAATCTAACGAATTAGGATGAAATCTGTTCGGATAAGATGATAGATCATGTAATAGGCTTCGAATTAAGCTAAAGAACACTCAATTTGGTCAAGAAATGAAGAAGTTATGAAGATTTAGATGTAAAATCGCACTTTTCGGGTTTTTGGGAGGATGGATGAAGAAGAATGAAGAAAACAAGGTTTTGGGGATGAAATCCGCGTTTTAGAAGTTCTGGGACCGTGGGGCGGTTCGTCCCACGTGCGGGGCGGTTCGCCCCGTGCTCCCCAATTCGGGGAGACGGTTCCCGTTGTCAGAAAATGCGGTTTTAATCCCCGAAACAAATTTTTTCAAAAAACCACTCGAAAAAAAATCTCACTCAAACGAAAGCATATACGACACAGACATGAACAAATTCGCATACAGTTCAAGAATGAATGCATGCAGAAAAGCAGTAAAGAAAGCGGTAAAAATTCCGGGTTGCCTCCCGGATAGCGTCATTGTTTAAAGTCTTTGACTCGACTCCTGTCTGCGCCTATCTTTTCTTTTTGCGGGTACTAGGCTTCCCCTTCATTGATCTCCTTTCCATGCCACGAACCTGTGAATAAGAAAGAATATAGGCTGCAAGACCACAGTAGTGAGTAGTAATATCAGGCGGTTCAGGTGGATCAGGTATGGCTTGCAATACGTGTTGCTTGCCATCCACTTTGATAGTGCAAGTTCATTGGTAAATGTCCATCACGAAGCGTAGTTTGGTCAAGAATGTTTGCCCTAAGAGTATGACATCCCCGTTCCAGGTGCGGATGTCGGCATAACTACGAAATTGGTGTATATAGATGCTTCACCAATCTTGACCAACACATTGTTCACAACGCCCTCGGGTCTCATAAAGGATCCATCCGCCAGTTGCACAATAGCCCTTTGCTCAGATAGTTTTCCGATGTTGCTCTTTTCAAACACATTCAAAGGAATTATGTTCGAGTAGGATCCCGTGTCTAGTGTGGCACGGACATCTTCAAGCTCACCAATCCCTACCTTAACATCGAAACTTTTAGGGAGTGGTTCGGGATCCTCTTGCTCCTCATCACTTGTGTCAGAACCAAGGTCCTTCTCTTCTTCCTCAGCCTGTAGAAGTTCTTCCTTCATGCAACACTCGCACCTAACAACCTTCCTGATGGTGATTTCGTCAGGTACATCACAAGCCAGTGTAATGGCATTCGACTTCACAGTGCTGCTAGGCAGTTTGCCTTGTTCCCTACTTGCTCCTCGGTCGATCAACTCTTGCATCTTTTGATGGGCAAGCCTAGTGCTCTATTCCAACTTATCAAGCCTTGCCCTAGTTTTCTCGGAATCTTCTTCATAACGTTTGAGAAAACTCTGTGTGTGATCAACCATCTTCTGCAAGTTCTCCATCAGTTGAGCCGACTTCGACTTCTGTGGCTCTTTCGGAGCGGGGTTTTCGCAGTGATCATTACCATAGTTCAGCCTACTACGGTCTTGGTTAGGTCCATAAGTTTGGTTAGCCGGTGCATATCCTTGATTGTTACGGAATCCTCTTCTCCAAAATCCACCTCGAGGATTCCTACCGTCTTGTCCATAGCTTACTTCTTGAGTGCCAAACTCCGTAGCAAAGGCTTCTTCTTTGCCTCCTCGAGCCCAGTTGCCATCATCGTATGCCAGATCAGATCTACACATATGAGCCCCATGCCCATAGTTCTTGCATATTCGGCATACTTCGTTCGAAACAGTTGTTCCGGTGGCGCTCTTGAGGACTTGCTTCAATTCGTTGGTAAAGCACTCGAATTGATCCACATTCCCCCTGTACATAGGGGCTTCTTGAGTCGGTGGAGCTTCAGGTCCACGTCTCCTAAAATTTCTCTTGGGTCCTTGAACTACGAACCCTTAGCTAGCCTTTCGAAAACTGCCCAGACGGCTTCTGCGGTTTCCTCCCAAATATTGCCTCGGCATTGGAAATCCACCACTTGTTGGTTCTCGAAGGTTAGTGTATTGTAGAAGTGTTGGACTAGGTCGGAAAGTTCAAACCATGGTGAGGGCACTTGTTCGTGAGATCTTGGAACCTCTCGAACGCGGTGTAGATGGTCTCATCATAGTCCTGCTTGAATCCAGTGATTTGCGCCTTTGGCGCGGTAGTCAAGGTGTGAGGGAAGTATTTCTCCATGAAAGCTGAAAAAACCTTTTCCCAAGTGTCCAGCGAGCCTGCTGGAAGAGAACTCAGCCATGACTTGGCTCTGTCGCCAAGTCCCATAGCAAAAACCTTCATCCTCAACTCATCCGTTGTTATGTCAGCTCCGGGTCGTGGGAGTTGGTTGACGAAATCATCGATATCGTGCAAGTACCCCATCACATCTTCCCTTGATAAGCCATAAAACCTCGGAAGTTGTTGGAATGCGTGGTTCTTGATCTCCAGATCTCGGGTTGCAGACGAAAGAACAATCGCCGGTCCCCTCATACGATCCTTGGTGGGTTGAACCCATGCCTTCAGTGGTCTAGCTTCTGCCATTCCGTCGATTTCCTTGAAAAGACTAAGTAGAGATTCAGAGAAATCGATTTCCTCAATTTCCTCTAGTGCGCGCCTTTCAAGTAGTCACCTTCTTTGGTGGTAGACTCTGTCGATCTCAGCAATTAAATCAGCAAGCGGTGTTCCTGCAGAACGTGTATGCGACATACACAATCTGAAACAGACTAGGAAAGGTGATTAGAAACAGACTAGGAAAGCAGTATGAGAGAGAGATTAAAAAGGAAAACTAAAACTAATAGAATTAGGATTCTAAAGATGTAAATATAAACAAATTAAACAGAAATAAGGAGTATAGTCCCCGGCAACGGCGCCAATTTGATGAACGGAGATTTGTCGGGTCTCGATTCAGCAAATAAATTTATTATTAAGCCAAAGGCAATCCACAACTACAACGAAAACCGTAGTGTAGCAGTAGAATGACTCGAGTGTCGTTCTCTCAGGACTATGACTTGCTTTATCTATTTAACAAGAGAATATAAAACAGCAGACATATAGCAATAGGGGGTTTCTAGCAAATAATGGAGATTGGTGATAGTATGGTCCTTCTTAACATAATGGGTCGATAATCATGCATAAATTCCTCGGTCTTGCATAGAGATCTTTGAATCAATCTAGTGTCCTGTTGCAAGTATTAAGCACTACGAATATAATTGGTCTGACAAGTCAATCACGATTGTCCTAATGTGTTCCGTAATTATTCAACACTACGAAGATATTTGGTCTGATGGTCGACAAGTGTCCAATTGTGCATAATAATCAATACAACATACGAGAATTTTTGTTACAACTGATCAACGAAATAAAGCAATGACACGGAGTATAATGCGCGATATAGCCATTAGCATGATTATCTTCCCTTCGCTAAGAATTCACATACTACCACCAATGATAAGTTTAGCTACTCATAATAGGCATGCAATCAACAGAAATCATAGAAGAAAACATGTTGAAAGAATATAATAAAATAAGTAGAATAAAACTGTAAGATACAAAGTTACCGAAGGTTGTCAATCTCCGGATGATTGCGGTCCTACGAGCTCCAAACTGCTATGAAAAAGTACCCCCTAAGCTACAGAACTCCCAGGACAGGCCCCGGGAAGTTCCTACCTAAAACTATAGAGAGAGGTGAGAAAGTAGGTCTGGAAAGATATGATTTTCGGAGAAAAACTGAGCACTATATATAGGCCCTGAAAAAACACGGGGCGGTTCGCCCCCGGGTAATTCTCGCGGAATTCTGCATTTTCGACGCGTTTTTGGATTTCTTCCCCTTTTCGGACTCGGTTTCTGACTTCTAGTAGCCTTCTAACCTCCAGATTCGGTCCCTAGACTTCAAATCCTATCCGGAAAACTTCAGATACTCCAAATAGGCTTCTGGAACACCAATTCCTTGTAAACTTCAATATAATTTCCCGGAAATCTTCGAATTTCAACCAAAACCTATAAAATAAAATCTAAAGGGAAACGTGACACTATTCTAATAAAATGTACTAAAATATAGCTAAATTAACATAGATGATAGCTAAAATAGGTGAAAAAGACTCGAATGAAAGTGTAAAATACACATTCATCACCGGGCGACTCGTCCGGGAGACTTTTTCGGCCAGATACGCGTTTTCGACGCGTTTTTGGATTTCTTCCCCTTTTTGGACTCGGTTTTTGCCTTCTAGTGACCTTTTAGCCTTCAGACTCGACCCCTAGACTTCAAATCCTATCCGGAATCTTTCAGATACTCCAATTAGGCTTCTGGAACACCAATTCCTTGTCTACTTCAATATAATTTCCTGGAAAACCTCGTTTTTCAACCAAAACCTGTAAAATATAAACTAGAGGGAAACGTGACACTAGTATAATAAAATGCACTAAAATATAGCTAAATTAACATAGAGGATAGCTAAAATAGGTGAAAAAGATTCAAATGAAAGTGTAAAATACACATTCATCATAGAATTCCATGGTGTCCAACATGCTCACTTGTTTAGTGCGAGCAGTGATGAAGAAAAGTAGGCCTTGTTGATTAATAAGATTCAACGCCTCTTCGTTTTCTTCGTCCAGTTCTTGTTCATAGAAGTATCTAATGTACTTCTCTTTGGCAAATCCTCCCCATTTCATCATCTGCTCACACTTTGCAGTGTCGAGATATGCAGGAGGCATGGGTCTTTTAGTGATTCGGTTGTTAGATAATACGATTTTCACTGTATTTTTCATCGGTGTTTCAACCGGAGTAGGAGCAGTGCTTTTTCTAGCACTATCTGCCTTTGAGGATTTTGAGGTCTTGGAGGATTGTCTTTTGGGAGCCATCTCTTATATAGTATTCTGAGGGTTTGAGAGTTGTACGAAAAAGAGATTTTTCTTTTTGACCGGAGGTACAGTAATTTAGAGCACAGGCTAGAAAAAATTGCAGAGAAAGGAAATGTGAGTTAAAGAATTTTTTCTTTCTCTAACTCTTCATTTATATAGTATCTATGTTATGTGAGAAGCTCAATGGTTTTGAGTTCTTAGCAAGGGTAAAACAGAGATTCATTGTGTTAGTGGATCCTTTGCCTTAAATGTGTAGTGGACCACTAACATAAAACCGTCAGAGCATACTTACTCTTTGTAATATCAATCGTTGGATCAGCAACTGCTTTAAAATCAATGGCCACCATTGTATTTCATGTCATGATTAACAGCGAGTTTATCTGAGCCATGATTAACGTCACAAATTGATTTTACCTTGATTCACGGGATTTGATCTTTTTTACTCCAAAGCTAATTGCTTGCTGAAGTAAATAAGAATCTTTTCAGCGATTTTAATCAATCTGACTTTAGTACTTACCTTTTCAAGTAACAAGCCTTGTATTTTCTGAAAATTTCCCCTTAATCAAATATCTCATATTTCTTTAAGATAAAAGACATTTTTGAGTTCCCGTCTCAGCAAAGTCTTTTTATATTGAGATATCCTTAGGTAAACTTTGAGAAGTATTTTTGCTATTTGTTGAGTTCCCGTCTCAGATCTTTCTTTTGATACTTGAATACCTGTTCCAGTATCCTTGATTGTCGAAATGCCAGTTTAGGCAATCTTTGAAGTTTTTCTTTACTGAGTACCCGTCTCAGCAAATGATCAAGTTTCCTAACAAATACCCGGTTTGAAGGAATTACTTGTTGAATGCCTGTTTCAGCAACCATATAGTGTACGGTCATCTCTTTTTAGAGAAGTTTTTTTTTTTTAATAATCGAACTATTACAAAGAAAGTAATAAACTATAAATAATTCCGCACTTGGCGAGAATTGAACCTATGACCTCTAGTGTCATGACACCTCAGTCTAACCAAAAACTTAATATTGTGGGCGCTGGTTTTAGAGAAGTTAATGGAAAGGGACTTTTCAAGGAATACTTTTAAGCAATCATTGGCTTGCTCAATGCCTGTTTCAACAATCCACCAAATGTATTCCTTTTTATTGAGGTAGTTCAATCAACACAAGGTTATACCTTAGCATTGCGAACCTATTATCTGGTGGGGGCTTGGTAAAGATGTCAGCAAGTTGATCATCAGTACCTACCTTTACAACCTCAATGTCTCATTTTTCCACATGATCTGTAATGAAATGATGTCTAATATCAATGTGCTTTGTCCTTGAGTGGAACTTAGGATTTTGCATGATAGCAATAGCACTTGTATTATCACAAAAGATTGGTGTTTTCTTTGTAGAAATACCATACTCTCTTAATTATTGCTGAATCCATAGGATTTGAGTTGTGCAACAACCAGCCGCAATGTATTCAGATTCAGTGGATGAATGGGCAACACAGGTTTGCTTCTTGCTGAACCATGATATTAATCTTGTACCTAGAAACTGACAAGTTCCAGGAGTACTTTTTCTATCAAGAGTTGATCCTCCATGATCAAAATCAGAATAACCAACAAATTCCAATCAAGAATCTTTTGGATACCGTAATCCAACATTGACTGTACCTTTGACATATTTCAGTATCTTAAGTGTCTTTTTGTAGTGTGATTCTCTTGGATCCGATTGGAATCTTGCACACACACAAACAACATACTGAATGTCAGGTCTACTTGCTGTTAAATATTGCAAGGAACCAATGAGCTTCCTATACTTGTGTTCATCAACACTTTTATCTTGTTTAGTATAGCCCAATTTGGTACCAACGCTCATGGGGATCTTTTCAGGTTTTTCTTCCTCTTTGATCCTGAACTTTATGAGCATTTCCTTTGCATACTTTGCTTGATTTATGAATATTCCATCTTTGAGTTGCTTGACTTGCAATCCTAGGAAATAATTCAATTTACCCATCATACTCATTTCAAATTTGTTTGTCATGAGTTAGGCAAAACCATCACAAAGTTGCTTGTCCTTAGATCCAAATATTATGTCATCCACATAAATCTGGACTAAGAGTATTTTACCATCATGGTTCATGGTAAATAAGGTTTTGTCAACTTCACCTTTCTTGAAACCATTATCCAGCAAGAACTTAGCTAAGGTATCATACCAAGCTCTTGGTGCTTGCTTTAGACCATATACAGCTTTCTGAAGCTTGTATACCACCTTGGTTTCTAAGGGAAGTTCAAAGCCAGGGGGTTGTTCTAAGTAGACTTCTTCAGCAAGTTCACCATTTAGGAATTGATGATGTCGTTTTTCACCAATTAAATTTGTTTAAAAGCCTAAGAACACTTATCACTACACAAACTAGAGTGCAATGGCAAGTTGTCCCGGAGTGTCGTTCTCTCGGGACCTAACGTGGCTTTGCTTGAGGTTTTTGCTAGTAATTTCAGTCAACGAGTTCAATGTTTATAGAATCGTTTTCTTTGAACAAAGCAACGAGAAATCAGATTGATGTAATCAAGTTCGGAAAACGGTTGGTGGTAGAAATCAAATACACATGCATGGGTTACGAATATGCTCACAAGTTCAGTGCGTAAAACCTTCAATCAAGTCTTCTAAGCAACTCGTCTAGGTAACTTTAAGACACACATCATAAAAGACCACTATCAATACTTTAGAGGTGCTTGTCACTAACACCATTTATCTAGCATGCTGCAAATCTCTAACATACAATCCTATAGCTTTCATTGACCAAGAGTTTGTCACTATACTCAATTCGAATATATTTTATAGGCAACTAAGAATCATATGAAGGAATTTGCAGCAAGATTGAATCACAATCTCATGTAAGCATAAACATAACCCATAGCATGCATATTCTACATTCTACCACCAACACAAAAGATTTAGCTACTCATATTCATCAACATAGACATCAATTCATATGAATAATAATGAGAATACATCATATCAAACTACAAGACAAGAGAGTGATACAAGTTACCACCAAAGCTGTCACTAATCGGTGGAAATCAAAGAAAACCTCTCCGTAGATGATTACAAAGGATGAATTCCAATCAAAACCTTGAATCCCAAGCTAAAATACAATGTAATCTGAGTTTTCTCTGAGTTTTGGGGCTTAGGAGCTCTCCAAAACGAAGCTACCGTTCAAAAGGTATTCAAAAAATGACTAAAGATCAGATCTAAGAAGGAAAATCTGAAAACGTAACCGCTGCCAAGCGGACCGCTTGGAGAAGCCAAGCGGAGCGCTTGGCAAGCGAAGCGCTTTGGTACTCCAAGCGCTTCTCTTGGCTTCTGTGCCAAAGCTCCTGGAAAATGAAGCGGAGCGCTTCACTATTCCAGGCGCTTAGCTTGGCTCCTGGGCAGATTTTTGTCTTCAAACTCAATCTTTTTGCCCTCGCATGGCCCTCGGGTGCCTTGGAATCATCCTTCTCGATGCTTATTGATGCTCAAACACTTGCGAACAAGCCACGGAGATTGGGGAACTTCAACGGGGCCATCTTTTCCTTCAAAAAGGCTCGTTTTTAGCTCCAAAAACGCCGTTTCGTACCTAAGTGCCTGAAAATGCAGAAAGCACAAAACGTGACACTATTCTACAAAACTAACCAAAAAACAAGGCTAAAAGATAGCAAAAGAAGGTAAAAAAGACAAGATGAACGCGTCAAAAATACGTTCATCAGGAATGCACTTTTAACATACATTTGATAAACAATGAAGTCATTGTGAGCCGCAAAGGCTAAGAAAAGTCTAATTGCATCCAATCTTGCAACTGGTTCATAAGACTCATCATAGTTCCATCATTCAGTCTGGCAGTAACCTTGAGAAACTAAACGTGCTTTGTTCCATGTTACTTCTCCAGACTCACTCAGCTTGTTTCTGAACACCCACTTTGTACCAATTGCTTTCTTTCCTTCAGCAAGGGGTACAAGTTTCCAGACTTTGTTCCTTTCAAATTGATCCAGTTCTTCTTGCATTGTCTTGATCCATTCAGAATGCTTTAAAGCTTCTTCTATGGTCTTGGGTTCAATTTATGAAACAAAGAAAGAGAACAAAGCTTCTACTTCAATGATGTTTGATTCTTCAGCAAGTTCTAGATTAGTAGATACTTTGGATCTAGTCACTTGGTGTTTGTGAATATCACCAATCATATCCGTAGAGGGATGATCTCTAATCCATTTATTAACAGGTTTTCTGCTCTTTGGATCTGGATAAGTTTGCATTTCAGCATGTGACTCTTCAGCATGTACATGTTCAGTACTACTGGTATCTTGATGTGTGTCTGCTGAAATTGGTTCATCAGCAACTGCTTGTTCAACATTGCTGGTTTGTGGTAACTCGTCAGCAGACACAGGAGGTTGCGTAGTTTCAACAACATCTAGAGCAACCGCATCTTTTGCCGGAAATTCTTTATCATGAACTATATTTATCTTGTCATGACTTGGGGGAGGTGAGTCAATGTCAGAATCATCATTTAGTTCAATTGATTTGATATTCCTAGCATCAGATTCAGTTCTTTGCTCGTGTATGAGTAACTTCTTCATATATTCTGTTATTTCTTCTTCAGCAAGGGCTCCTTGTGACTTTTTCGTAGAATACAACATGCACCGATTTTTCGATCTTTTGTGCCTTTTTGTTGTAAATTCTATAAGCTTTTTGTTGTAGTCAAGAAATATCGCTTCGTCTGCCTTTGGTTGAAATGTTCTTAAGTATTCTCTACCATTGTTAAGAACAAAGCATTTGCAACCAAATCCTCTTAGATGGGTGATGTTAGGAGGTCTTCCAACAAATAACTCATAGGGAGTTTTGTTGTATTCCTTAGTTATCAAGCATCTATTTTGAGTATAGCAGGCGGTATTAATCGCTTCAACCCAATAAGCTTCACTTATTTCAGTGTCAGCAAGCATCGTTCTAGCTGCTTTCTTAAGGGTGCGATTCTTCCTTTCAGCAACACCATTTTGTTGAGGTGTCCTTACTGAGGATAACTGATGTTGTATGCCTTTCGAAGTGCAATACTCAGTTATGTACTGGTTTACAAACTCAGTACCATGGTCTGTTCTTATGACTTTTACCTTGTCATTTTTCATGACTTCAAGCTTGTTCAACAAGTTATGTATTTCAGTCCTTGTTTCAGACTTGTGTTTGATAAATACTACCAAAGTGAATCTTGAATAGTAATCTACCACCACCAGACCATACTTCTTGCCAGCATAGCTTGTTGAAGAAGATTTAAACAAGTCCATGTGCAAGAGTTGTAAAGGTTTTGTAGTTGACGGTACTGCCTTGTTCTTGAAAGAAGATTTGGTTTGCTTTCCTTGCTGACATGCATTGCAAACACCATCCTTCTTAAAAGTAACATTGGGTAATCCAACTACAAGTGCCTTTTTAGACAACTTATTCAGCGTCTTGAAGTTTAGGTGACTTGTTCGTTTATGCCATAACCATGCTTTTTCAGCAAGGCAATCATTATCTGAGACAAGACATTTTTCAACGATTGCTGAAGACCAATCTACAGTATAGGGTCCTCTTGATCTTCTAGCAACCATAATAACCTTCTTTGTCTCAAAGTCTATAAGTTTTCATTCATCACTTTTGATTTTGATGAAGTAACCTTTGTCAGCGAATTGACTCATGCTGAAAAGGTTAAACTTAATATTTTTGACATAAAGAACTCCCGAAATGGTAATGCATCCTAACTTCACGTCACCATAACCTTTAGTAGAACCAAAGCCTCCACCAGCAAACCTTATTGTTGGACCTTTATACCACTGTCTGTCTATAGTTTATAAGGTTTTCTTGTTGCCCGTCATGTACATTCCACAATCACTGTCAAAGTGTCAAATTGCATTGTTTGTCTCCGTGGCTGAAGTCTGCACAATCAAGAGCAAACAAGTTAATTATCCAATATTGGATGTCCATTAACATGTTGAAGAAAGCGTCTAGTGGAAACCCAAGTCTTGAGTTTTTCAACTTTGACTTGTTTTCTACTTGCTGAGGAACTAGAGGGCTAAGAACCGAAAGCCTTTTGATCATTGCTAATCAAGTCCACTTTCTGATGTGGTCTCTTGCTTGGTTGACCCTTTTGCTGAACATACTTTTCAGTAAGTTCTTTTCTGGCAAGGTTCATTCTAGTCCTAGCGTTTTGAGTTTTGTCAGAACTCCTAGGCTTAGCTTTGTTCATCTCTTTAAAATATCTTTGCTGACTTTGCTTACACTCATGAAAGAGTTGACTTTGCTTGGTTTTGAATCCAAGTCCACTTTTCGGAGAATGCTGAACTTTTGTCTCAGCAACCTTACTTGATTCAGGTTTGTCAGCAAAGGTCTTCTGATTACTTTTCAGCAACTTGTTTGGCGGAATGCTTTACAACATCCTTTTTCTTAACAGTTTGCTTTTCAGCAACCTGTTTCCTTTTAAAGTCTTGTTACTTTGAGTAGCAACAACGGGCTTTATGGTCGTAGGTACTTGATTGCATATTTCTTCAGCAATCAAGTACACACGGGCTTCATTCTTGTATTTATGGTAGTTGTTACCAAGATGCTTTTTCAGCTTCTATTTTGCTTTTCGTCTTTCAAGTTCCTTACTGATGAATTTCTTCATGTTTCTAACAACAAGAGAATTTTCATCAGCAGGCTCTTTATCATTCTTCTTTGCAGAAGATGATGGCTTAGCGACAAGAGCAATGTTTTGTGATAATCAGCAAACACATTTTCTCTTTACTTTGTCTCGTAATCGACAATAGCAAGATGAAAGAACAACTCTGTTCGAGTGATATTTGGCATTCCTTGATTGTAGTAGAAGTTCTGAGTATGAATCCATTCTTGGTTCAGACTTCTGATAATGGTTTTCACCTTCTCAGAATTTGAATAGAAGTTTCCAACTCCTAAGGCAGCAATCTCACTCACTAGAGTTGTGAATCTGAAATCCAAGTCTTCTAGTGACTCATTTGTACCTTGTTTAAAGTTTTGGAACTTTAACTTTAGCACTTCGAGTTTGTTTTCCTTGGTTTTGTTAGATCCAACACAAAGATCTTGAACTATTTTCCAAGCTTCCTTAGCAGTTTTGGCACCCCACAGTTTGCACTGTATAGTATCTGGAGTTGATCGAATAATGATGTTTCTTTCTTGGCCATCAAGACGGAATCTTTTGGCTTCGTCGGAAGTCCATTCCTCTCTTGGTTTTGGAACGATGGTATCAACTAGTTCTCCTAAGATAGTTTCCTTTCCAGCAGTATCCGTGGTTTTGTGAGGAAAGCTTCTCTCAAGTTTAGTGATCTTGATAGGTCCATCATTTATGACAGTAACCATCTCATAACTAATGACCTCAAGATGTAACATCATGTTGTTTCACCATTTTTCATAGTTTCCAGCTTCAGCAAGGGAGCGTCTCCTAGCGACATCCTGTCAGCAAAAGACTACCAAACTGATCAAGTAAAAGTGATTTACTGAAAGCACCTAAGGGGATCTAGGTTCAGTGCGGAAGGTTAAAGAACCTGGCTCTGAAACCACTTGTTGGTCCCTTTAAACAACAAGAAAACACTAGAGGGGGGGGGGGGTGAATAGTCTTTTCAAACTTTTGTCGTTTAAAAACTTTCTCAGCAAGTGCTTATTACTTTTCAGTAATGAGTTTGCTGGTACTTAACTTTCTCAGCAAGTACTTGTTACTTTTCAGTAACGAGTTTACTGGTACTTTAAAAATAGAGTGCGGAAGACTTTATACAATAAGTGCTTTTCTGAGAGTGCTAGTTTCAGCAAGTGAGCAGAGTGACAGTGTACAATAAGTATAGCTTGCTCAAAACTAAATGCGGTAAAGTAAATCACACAAACACTTTTATAGCGGTATCTGAGAGTGGCGTAAACTCTCAACTAATCCATTTTGTCCTTTCTAGGACTGAATCTACTAAGATAAGATTGAGGTTCTTTACAAATCCTATCTATAATGATTTTTTAGAAACCAAAGCACACTTGCTTCGTTTCCAACCTAACTAGAGAACTGTAACCTTCTTCTCCACCAAACTTGGGACTTATAATCAGAAACACAATGCTTGATTAATTCCCCTGAATTCAAGCCTGAAAAAGGGTGTTTATCAGTTAGAGAGGTTTTGGATGAGATGACTTGAGTATAACTTTTTCAGCTATAACAAGTTATCTAAAGAAACACAACTTATAATACTTTTCAGTAAGTAAGTTAAGTTGTTTCTTGTGTCAAGACTTGTTCTTGTTCAAAAGAAAGAATACTAAGCTAATTTCTTAGCCATGAATGTTCTACTTCTTCACAAGTAGATTTTGTTTCAAGCTTAAGTCTAGGAACGGATCAATAGGCAGTAAAGAGTATGGAGATTGAGTGTGTAAGCACAAGTGAGAGTTTGATCACGTTGTTGACACACTTCAACTCTT
Organism: Plantago ovata; assembly: GCA_028274465.1. NCBI lineage: Eukaryota > Viridiplantae > Streptophyta > Magnoliopsida > Lamiales > Plantaginaceae > Plantago > Plantago ovata. The sequence goes on along the minus strand of CM051456.1, from coordinate 35,710,459 downwards.
TGCCGGATGACCTCTATTTATAGTGTATCAAGGGAGCCGTTTGAATTTCAAATTCTAAGTCTTTGCACCTTAAGATGTCACTATCTTGCTTTTGTACTTTCAGCAGCGTCCTTCATATGTCTTCTAGTCTTCATGTTCTTCGCGTGCCTACTTTGCATTTAATGTTCATTTGAATCGAATTAAAATGTGAACGTTGGAGCCAAAATGCAAGTACTTTCAGCAAGGAGGTAACATATTTTTTTCAGCAAGTGGTCAGTCTCAGTTTCAGCAAGCACAACATACTCTATCATATAGATTTTTACTTATGCAAGTTGTTGCTGAAAATCTCACTTTCTGAGCAACATGTGCCTTTGTAGATACCTTTCTCAGAATTCTTCTTAAGTCTTCAGTCTTCGAATCTTCAAGTTTCTGAGCGATTCTAGTGCTTCAATAGTTCATTTGTAAAAACAAAGTACATGATCAGCAAACTAAAGCACCTAACTAGTACCTACACTAAGTCTTCAGCAAACGTTCCTCTTTTACAATGTCCTTAAAATTCTAAATTCCTATGGACCTTAAGAGTACTAGTTACTAGACTTTCCTTAATTTAGCATGGTTAATTGCTCATCAAAATTACAAGTTTCCTACAAAGGCACCACCCAGTTGTTCAGCATTATATTCTCGAGCAAGCACTTGGTTCCAGACTGTTTCGAACTTGATCTTGCTGTACCAACACATTCCCTTGATTGACCGTGGCAGATGATACACCTTCACAAACCAGGGGCCACGTTCCACCCATATCATTCCTGTCGTTTGTGCATATACCGTGATGTCTTTGCTTGAATTGCGGGTTGCGAAATCAAACATCTTAACCACATGGGTTTCCTGCTACAATGGTTTGAGGGATTTAGTCAACCTAGGGATGTTTGGGTTGACAAACCACATAAGGCCCATCTTCATTGGACCTGTCAGCCTTCCGCAGATGGCAGCGCACAAAGTCACATAGTCAAAGGTGTTCCTGTCTTCGACGTATATGTACGCGACCCTACCATAAGCATAGTGAACTTCACCAGTTGGGTCTCGGACAAACCTCCCATTAAAATGCACCTTAATTCTCCATGGTTGTGCCAACGGAGCTGGTGCTGCGAGAACAAAAAGAGAGGGTGAATGTAGGTCTTGTAGTGACAGAAAAATCATGTGAATGATAGCAGTAAAGAAATGGATATTAATGAAAATATTGCTTGAAAGCTTACGATCTACGGTTTTATGAGGGCGACCACGCTTTCTAGGAGCTGGAGTTTCCTTGGAAGCTGATGCAACTACTGCATCATCACAACTCTTTGTGCCTTTGTTTACCAATTGATATAATTAGAAGTGTAAGAAATCATAGAGGTTCCAGCTATGAGGCAGTATTAATTGCAAGTTAGTAGACAAACCTTCATGAGACAATGCAGGAGGCAGACCACTCAAACCTGAAAATGCATGTTGTATTGTATAAGATTCCATAACACCTGCCCCTGCATCCACAATCTTTGTTCCTAGATAATAATAACAAACAATTAGTGTTAATAGTTTCTAATCAGTACACATAATAGGTATAACTGTTTGATAAATATAAGTGTGAAGAAGGCATGTACTTTTTGTGCTGCCCCTTGGGCGTCCACGTTTCCGGGGAGCAGTGATTTGTACACTGTGGTTTCAGTAGGAGCAGTTGGTGGCAGTGGTTGCTCGTCCAACAGTTGCTTGACTTTAACAAGAACAATATGGAATTAAAAGAGTTGGAGCAAAATAGATGCCTTATTTCGTAACATTGATTAACAGTTCAGTGCAATATACACAAAGTTAACATGAACTTATTTCGTAATGATTATCGTTTTTCATGTACAAAGGATGATCATTAAATATCAATAATGTCTGATCTCAACATGAATTTCTATCATCTATTTAACAGATCAAAACCATGAACAAGAACACTGATGAATGTGTATTTTACACCTTCATTCGAGTCTTTTTTCACCTATTTTAGCTATACTCTATGTTAATTTAGCTATATTATAGTGCATTTTATTAGAATAGTGTCACGTTTCCCTTTAGTTTTCATTTTACAGGTTTTAGGTGAAAAACGTGGTTTTCTGGGCAATTATATTGAAGAGAACGAAGAATCGGTGTTCCGAGGACATTTTTGGAGTATCTAGAAGATTCCAGATGGGATTTGAAGTCTAGGGGTCGAGTCTGAAGGCTAAAAGGTCACTAGAAGGCAAAAACCGAGTCCGAAAAGGAAAAGAAATCCAAAAACGCGTCGAAAACGCGTCTCCCGCCGACTGGAACTCCCGGGCAATTCGCCCGGGATGTGGGACGATTCGCCCCACACCAGGCAATTCGCCCGGTGTGTGGGGCGAATCGCCCCATGCGTGCCGAACTCCTATATATAATTGTTGTTTCTCTACGTTTTTTCATACTTTCTCAGACCTTTTTTCATACCTTTCTCATTAGTTTTAGGTAGGAATTCTCCAGAGCCTGTTCTGGGAATTCTTAGCATAGGAGACACTTTTTCTTATCGATTTGGAGCTTGTGAGATCGCGATTCTTCGGAGATTGACAACCTTCGGTAACCTTGTATCTCACAATTTTTTCTATTTATATTTATATATCTTTCAACATATTTTCATTCAATCTTGCTATGATTTCTGTTGATTGCATGACATCTATGAGTAGCTAAATCTGTCGTTGGTGATAGTATGTGATTTCTTAGTGAGGGTTATTAATTGTGCATGATGGCGGTAATGCGAATCAGACTTTGAGTTATTGCTTTATTTCTTTGATCTATCTAAGCCCTCTATCTTCGTAGTGTTGAATAAAACGGAACACATTGGACAATTCATGATCAAAGATCTCTATGCAAAATGATCGGGTACTTCATGCATGATTATTAACCCACTATGCTTTGAATGATCATACTATCACTAACTTCCATTATCTTAATAAGAAAAACCTGTGCTAAGTCGTTTGTTGATTTTATAGTTTAAGTTAGATTAGATAAAGCTAGCTATATTCCTTAGAGATCGACACTCGAGGTTATTTTACTGCTACACTACGGTTTTCGTTGTAGTTGTGAATTTCCTTTGGCTAAAAAACAAATTTATTTAATTAATTAGAATCTGACAAATTCCGGTTCATCAAATTGGCGCCGTTGTCGGGGCTATACTCCTTCTTTCTGTTTAGCTTATTTATATTTTCAGCATTCAATTCCTAGTTTTAGTAGTTTTTATTTTTTCTGTTTGATCTCTCTGATACTCCTTTCTTAGCTTGTTACAGATAGTGTACGCGAAATACACGATCTAGGGGAACACCGCTTGCTGAATCAAACGCTGAAATCGACAGAGTCTACCACCAAAGAAGGCGACTACTTCTACGACGTGAACTAGAGGAAATAGAGGATACCGATTTCTCTGAATCTCTACACAGTCTTTTAAGGAAATCGTCTTAATGGCAGAAGCTAGACCACTGAAAGCATGGGTTCAACCTACCAAGGATCGTATGAGGGGACCGACGATTGTTCTTTCGTCTGCAACTCGAGATCTGGAAATAAAAAACCACGCGTTCCAACAACTTCCGAAGTTCTATGGCTTAGCAAGGGAAGATGTGATGGGGTACTTGCACGATATCGATGATTTCGTCAACCAACTCCCATGACCCGGAGCTGAAATAACAACAGAAGAGTTGAGGATGAAGGTTTTTGCTATGGGACTTGGCGACCGAGCCAAGTCATGGTTGAGTTCTCTACCAGCAGGCTCGCTGGACACTTGGGAGAAGGTTTTCTCAGCGTTCATGGAGAAATACTTCCCTCACACCTTGACTACCGCGCTTAAGGCGCAAATCACTGGGTTCAAACAAGACTATGATGAGACCATCTACACCGCGTTCGAGAGGTTCCAAGACCTCATGAACAAGTGCCCTCACCATGGTTTTGAGCTTTCGGATCTTGTCCAACACTTCTACAATGGACTGACCTTTAAGAACCAGCAGGTGGTGGATTTCCAATGCCGCAGCAATATTTGGGAAGAAACCGCGGAAGCCTTCTTGGCGGTTTTTGAAAGGCTTGCTAAGGGTTCGTAATTCAAGGATCCAAGAGTAATGGCTAGGAGACATAGACCTGAAGCTCCACCTACTCAAGAGGCCCCTATGTATGGGGGAATGGGGATCGATTCGAGTGCTTTACCAATGAGTTGAAACAAGTCCTCAAGAACTCCGCTGGAACATCCATGTCAAATGAGGTTTGCCCAATATGCAAGAACTATGGGCATGGAGCTCATATGTGTAGATCGGAGCTTGCCTATGACGATGGCAATTGGGTTCAAGGAGGCGAAGAGGAAGCCTTTGCAACGGAATTTGGTACTCAAGAAGCTAGCCGGACAAGATAGTAGGAATCCTCGAGGTGGATTTTGGAGAAGAGGGTTCCGGAACAATCAAGGATATGCACCGGCTAGCCAAACTTATGGCCCTAACCAAGACCGTAGTAGGCTTAACTATGGTAATGATCACTGCGGAAATCCCACTCCCAAAGAGAAACTGAAGTCGAAGACAGCTCTACTCATGGAGAACTTGCAAAAGATGGTTGATCACACCCAATGTTTTCTTAAGCGTTATGAAGAAGATTCTGAGAAGACGAGGGCGAGACTTGATCGATTGGAAGAGAGCACTAGGCTTGCCCATCAAAAGATGCAAGAGTTGATTGACCGTGGAGCAAGTAGGGAGCAAGAGAAGTTGCCTAGCAACACTGAAAAGTCTATGTCCATTACCTTGGTGGGTGATCTTCCTGTTGAAATCACCATCAAGAAGGTTGCTAAATGTGAGCGTTGCAAGGATGAAGAACCCCCACTAGCCAAGGAAGAAGAGAAGGACCTTGGTTCTGATGAGATTGAAGAGGAGCAAGAGGATCCCGAGCCAATCCCTGAGAGTTTCGATGTTAAGGTCGGGATTGGTGAACTTGAAGATGTTCGTGCTACATTAGATACGGGATCTTACTCTAATGTTCTCCCAATGAATATGTTTGAGAAGAGTAGCCTTGGAAAACTATCTGAGCATAAGGCTATTGTGCAATTGGCGGATGGATCCTTTGTGAGACCCGAAGGCGTTGTGAAGAACGTATTGGTTAAGATTGGTGAAGCTTCTGTGTACACCAACTTTGTAGTTATGCCGGCGTCTGCACCTGGGATGGGGGATGTTGTTCTCTTGGGGCGAACGTTGTTGACTAAACTACGCTCGGTGATAGACATCTACCGAAAAACTTGCACTGTTGAGGTGGATGGCAAGCGACATGTGTTGCGAGCCATATCTGATCCAAATATTCACTTCAATGCTTCTCACACCGTTAACTATTTTGGTCTTGCTGTCTATGTTCATTCTCATTCACAGGTTCGTGGCATGAGGAGGAGATCCATGAAGGGGAAGTCTAGTACCCTCAATAAGAAGAGCTAGGAGCAAGAAGAAGTCGAGTCAAAGACTAGAAACAATGGCTCTATCCGGGAGGCAACCCGGAGTTTTTATCGCTTTTTTACCGCTTTTTTGCATGCATTCATACATTGAACAATTTGCTTTTCTTATGTGAATTTGTTCGTCTCTGTGTCGTTTGTGCTTATGTTTATGTTTGAGTGAACTTTTTCGAGTGTTTATTATGAGTAGAATGGTTTACGGGGATAAAAAACTGCGTTTTTTAAAAAATTCGTCTCCCCACCTCTGGAGATGGGGGAGAATCGCCCCACATGGCCCGCTCTGGACGTGGGGGGCGAGCTCTCTGGCCATGTGGGGCGATTCGCCCCGCGGTATCTGAAAGTAGAAAAACGGGGCTTTGCCCCCATTTCCTCATTTTTCCATCTTCTTCACTATCTTACTACCAAAATTCCCAAAAAATCAAAATTTCTTCAATCTTTCATAAGACCTTCAATCTTCCACCAAATTTGTGTTCTTTAGCTTCAATCGAAGCCCATTACGTGCTCTTTCTTTTCATCCGAACAAATTTCTTCCTAGTTCATTCATTAGTCAGATTTCATATGAACCCTAATTTTTCAAATTTGGGGTTTTTTTGATTTATGCTTCAATTAAGCTTATATGATGTATGGGTTGATTGTTTGTGTGATTAGAAACGTTATTCACTATCAATTGCATGTTCAATTATGCTTGGTTTGTTGGTTTGAGAATTTTGCCTACTAGATGTCTATGTCTTAAGGTGCAATGCTTCCTTTCCTTCCATTCCATGTTTAAGGATGTGTTTGTTGATGTGATAATGATGGGCATGATGGTAGAATGCATGATTGATGAGTTTGAGGATTTATGATGATAGATTTTTTGCTATTATGGTATCAATTGAGCCTTATGATTTAAGGCTATTTGTTGTCTAGCAAGAGCATAATGTGATATGTGCATGTCGAAGTTATATTGGTATTATGCATGTTAGTTCTAAAAGTAGCTAGACTAGACATGGAGGTTTTGAGGAGTTCGATTGTTGTAGTTATCTCTCGTGTGTTTCACTCTTGCATTCGCATATGCATAAGTCTGTTTTGTGTCATACAAGATACTAATTACTGTTTGTAGGAACCATGCCTCCAAGAGACAAGAAGAAAGCTGGCTCGTCCAAGAGCAAGAAGGGTAAAGGGGTAGCATCAAGCTCCCAACCTTCCCACGAGCTTTTCGAATTATCTCTTGCCGCAATCGACGTCCGACAGAGGCTCGAAGCGGAGCTAGCACAAGGTGGGCGATCAATTATACCAGACAGAAGGATTGACATTCCGGATGGACTTTCTAACAGGCCAGGTTACGGGACGCTCTCCCGCCTGGCAAGAAAAAGGAATTGGGGTTGGTTTACTTCCAACCAATTCAAGGGGTACGATACGAGCCTCCTCCATGAGTTCTATGTTGGGTACTGATGAACGCGGGTTTGTCAGTTCCGGTTCAAGCAAATAAATTTTTTATTTAGCCAAAGGCAATTCACAACTACAACGAAAAGCGTAGTGTAGCAGTAGAATGACCTCGAGTGTCGTTCTCTCAGGACTATAACTAGCTTTATCTATTTAACTAGAGAATATAAAAACAGCAATCGGTAAAGCAAGGAGTTTTTTCTAACAGATAATGGAGATCATGCGTAAATTCCTCGGTCTTGCATGGAGATCTTTGATCAATCTAATGTCCTGTTGCAGTTATTAAGCACTACGAAGATAATGATACTGACAAGTCAAGCACTATTGTCCAATTGTGTTCCGTAATTATTCAACACTACGAAGATAAACATGCGCATAGGTCGACGAGGGTCCAATTGTGCATAATAATTAATACAACATACGAGAATTTAGGCTGAGCCTGATCAACGAATAAAGCAATAACACGGAGTATAATGCGCGATATAGCCATTAGCATGATTATCTTCCCTTCGCTAAGAATTCACATACTACCACCAACGATAAGTTTAGCTACTCATAATAGGCATGCAATCAACAGAAATCATAGAAGAAAACATGTTGAAAGATATATTAAATAAGTAGAATAAACTGTAAGATACAATGTTACCGAAGGTTGTCAATCTCCGAAGAATTGCGATCCTACAAGCTCCAATCTGCTATGAAAAAGTGTCCCCTAAGATACGAACCCCCAGAACAGGCTTTGGGAAGTCCCTACCTAAAACTACAGAGAAAGGTGAGAGAATAGGTCTGGAAAAGTATGAATTTCGGAGAAAAACTGAGCAACTATATATAGGCCTCGAATAAGTGTGGGGCCACACACCGGGCGGTTCGCCCGGTGTGGGGCAAGTCGCCCCACGTCCCGGGCGGTTCGCCCGGGAGTGATTTTCGCGGAATTCCGCGTTTTCGACGCGTTTTGGATTTCTTCCCCTTTTCGGACTCGGTTTCTGACTTCTAGTGGCCTTCTAACCTCCAGATTCGACCCCTAGACTCCAAATCCTATCCGGAAACCTTCAGATACTCCAAATAGGTTTCTGGAACACCAATTCCTTGCCAACTTCAATATAATTGCTCGGAAATCCTCGTTTTTCAACCAACCTGTAAAATAAAATCTAAAGGGAAACGTGACACTATTCTAATAAAATGTACTAAAATATAGCTAAATTAACATAGAGGATAGCTAAAATAGGTGAAAAAGACTCAAATGAAAGTGTAAAATACACATTCATCAAACTCCCCAAACCGAACCTTTGCTTGTCCTCAAGCAACTAAGCTAGACTCTAATACAAAAAACAATGCAAGACACAAAATGGAGTCTCATGCCAAATAAAATGAACTAATCTACTGAATCCATCAAAAAACATATGAACAAAAACCATATAAATCGAAGCATGAATATAGGTTGAAGAATACCTCGATTGACTTATACACATCCACATAAGCACTTATGTCTATACAAGATAGTCTCTCCTAACATTCTCTACCTGGACCTAGTCAGTGACGACGTAATGAAGCATGCTAAGATACGAATGGTTGTCCCGTGCCTATGAAACTGAGGACTTACTGTTGTTCCACCATGTTTAGACTTTTCCTCAAAGAGGTCGAACCAGTACTGGCTCTCATCAAATGAAGAAGGGTTCCCTATAAAAGATAATACTCCCCTATTCTGATAGTGTATATGTCCTAGAGACAGTCCTTACTAAGGGCATGGTGCCCTTGTAGAGGACATATATGTACTATTACACAGGTCAATGTAATATAATATATGTTTGTTGCATTTTACTATTGAGTATCGCTTTCATATTTATATTACACCATGTTGCAGCATGTCATATCTTTATTGTTGTCTGTATTGATATCAAACATGTCCCCTCGGATAGATGACCGATCACATAGATAGTGGGAGCTATGTGAGTTATCATCTATCCCAAACTCTCCCTAGTCGAGGTTCATCTCGGATGTGGGGGTCTGAATGAACCAGACAAGACAAGTATGCGTGGAGGTTATACTTGTTGGAGCAAGTGTGAGCCGATCCCACGGCCACAGAACGGATTGTTGGACAATCCAGGAACGTTCCCATAACTGCGCATAGTTGCGAAGAAGCTTTATCGAACAATGGAAGTACCCACCGGACACTCCCATCGATGTATACTCTACACCGAAGTGTCTATGGGAACCGGTGAGTTGTCGAAGTGATGCCATTCGTCCTTTGTACTTGCAGGACTTTATCATCACATTTGTTGCCCCATATCCTTGGTGGACCCGTCGATGTCAGCTCTGAATAAGCAGCTGACCTAAGACACGATCCAGGATTATGGCTAAATACAAATGGGGGTGATAAGTGATTCTGTGAAGGATTCATCTCTCAAGTGTAGCACAGGAGAGCACTGCTCATAGTCTGCATAGTTGTGTTGGTAAAGTCACTGGCCAGTGCAAATGATATATTATGATGGTCATAAGTATATCTTAACCAAGCAACTCCCTGAGACGCCCATGGATGTATTATTGGGATATACACTTCATCGATCCTAGGTACATTCGAGCAAGTCAGATGACATCATTTAGAATTAACATATGCACTTGGGCAAAATCTACTTGGAGTTTGAATTGCCTTAGAACTATAAGTGGGTCCCAATTTGGGACCCACCTACTGTCCTTGGGAAACGCGCGTGATGAACGTATTTTTGACGCGTTCATCTTGTCTTTTTTACCTTCTTTTGCTATCTTCTAGCCTTGTTTTTTGGTTAGTTTTGTAGAATAGTGTCACGTTTTGTGTTTTCTGCATTTTCAGGCACTTAGGTACGAAACGGCGTTTTTGGAGCTAAAAACGAGCCCTTTTGATGGAAAAGATGGCCCCGTTGAAGTTCCCCAATCTCCGTGGCTTGTTCGTAAGTGTTTGAGCATCAATAAGCGTCGAGAAGGATGAGTCCAAGGCACCCGAGGGCCATGCGAGGGCAAAAAAATTGAGTTTGAAGACAAAAATCTGCCCAGGAGCCAAGCTAAGCGCCTGGAATAGTGAAGCGCTCCGCTTCAATTTCCAGGAGCTTTGGCACAGAAGCCAAGCGAAGCGCTTGGAGTGCCCGAAGCGCTTCGCTTGCCAAGCGCTCCGCTTGGCAGCGGTTACGTTTTCGGATTTTCCTTCTTAGATCTGATCTTTGATCATTTTTTGAAGATCTTTTGGACTGTAACTTCGTTTTGGAGAGCTCCTAAGCCCCAAAACTCAGAGAAAACTCAGATTACATTGTATTTTAGCTTGGGATTCAAGGTTTTGATTGGGATTCATCCTTTGTAATCATCTACGGAGAGGTTTTCTTTGCTTTCCACCGATTAGTGACAGCTTTGGTGGTAACTTGTATCACTCTCTTGTCTTGTAGTTTGATATGATGTATTCTGATTATTATTCATATGAATTGATGTCTATGTTGATGAATATGAGTAGCTAAATCTTTTGTGTTGGTGGTAGAATGTAGAATATGCATGCTATGGGTTATGTTTATGCTTACATGAGATTGTGATTCAATCTTGCTGCAAATCCCTTCATATGATTCTTAGTTGCCTATAAAACATATTCGAATTGAGTATAGTGACAAACTCTTGGTCAATGAAAGCTATAGGATTGTATGTTAGAGATTTGCAACATGCTAGATAAATGGTGTTGGTGACAAGCACCTCTAAAGTATTGATAGTGATCTTTTATGATGTGTGTCTTAAAGTTGCCTAGATGAGTTGCTTAGCAGACTTGATCGAAGGTTTTACGCACTGAACTTGTGAGCATATTCGTAACCCATGCATATGTATTTGATTTCTACCACCAACCGTTTTCCAAGCTTGATTACATAAATCTGATTTCTCGTTGCTTTGTTCTAAAGAAAACGATTCTATCAACATTTGAAATCGTTGACTGAAATTACTAGCAAAAACCTCAAGCAAAGCCACGTTAGGTCCCGAGAGAACGACACTCGGGGACAACTTGCCATTGCACTCTAGTTTGTGTAGTGATAAGTGTTCTTAGGCTTTTAAACAAATTTAATTGGTGAAAAACGACATCATCAATTTGGCGCCGTTGCCGGGGACTTAACTCCTTCGGTTGGTGTTTTTGTTTTGGTTTTTTCAGCCAACATCTCTTTCCCTCCCCTTATTTCTTTCTTCATTGAATTGTGTGAAAGTTTTGCGAAACTAACGGAAACTTATAGTTAGTTGAAGGCTTTGTTGTTGGACAGGTATGGAAGAAGTTTGCTTGAACGAAGCTTTCAAAGTCCGGTATGAGGCAATAAGGAAAGAGCCGGCGATTTATCTTGAACCGGAGGCTAGGTTATATGAGGTCACTGATGAAATTCTCTATAGCATAGCTACCTTCCGAGATTCACCATGCGAGAATGCATTACGACTCGTGGTAGAATACCGGCGTGATGTTGGATTGTTACCACCACGAGATTTGAATGATGATCAGCTCTTGCGTCGGTTGTTTCCATGTGCTCTTACTGGAAAACCAAAGGAATGGTTGAGATCTTTGCCTGGGGGATCACTGAGGAGTTGGCAAGACGTGGTAGACGCCTTTCTTGATCGGTTCCTTTCGCCTAGGGAAAATGAAGAGCTCAAGAAGCGGATAATTGAATTCACTTAGCGGAAGGGAGAAAGGTTCTGCGATGCTCTAGAGAGATTTGAGCTCTACAAGAGCGAATGCCCACATCATCGGTTGAGCGAACATGAACTGATTACTTGCTTTTATCGGGGATTGGATGAAGACTTGCAGTTGGTGATAGATGGTGCATGTGACGGTATGGAGAATTGTACCGTATCCCAAATCAAAGAGGGTTTTGGGAAATTGCTCGTTGCGACACGTAACCATGCTCTTGTGCCACCGGTTGACTACTCGGAGATGTATCGAGCACCCAAGCCTATTGCCATTAGTTCTTATGATGACAACTTTGATTATAAAGTGAAGACATGCTCGGGCGAAAATATTCCATATTACGTCTTTGAGGTGGAAGACTCGCAAGCTCAAGGTGAAGAGGAGTGCTTCACTGAAGAGGAAGAAGAAGTGTTATCCACTCTAATGGAGGTTTGGGGAAGTGTGCTCGAAGTAGCGGGTAAATACCAAGAGGATTTTGATACTAGAATGGAGTGTGTGTATGAAGTTCTAGGAGAATCTGAGGTCATGCTGGAGTTACTAGAAGAGAAAATGAGTGAAGAAAGGGGTTCCGAGTGTCATATGCATGAAGAAAATTCACTGGAAATCCAGGCTAAGCGCTTGGAACAGTCAAGCGGAGCGCTTGAAATTCCAGGAGAGGAAGAAGAGGGAAAAAAAGAAGCTCCAGGAGCCAGGCGAAGCGCTTGGCCGGAGCCAAGCGAAGCGCTTGGCAAGCGCTCCGCTTGCGCTCTGTCAAGCGGTCCGCCTGAGACCTGGGAGGAAAATTCTGATTTTTCCAAAAATGAGAGAAATCTTAATCGTCAAGAGGAGTTCATGGAGGGACATGAGGCTGATCTAGAAAGCGAAGAAGAACATTGTGAAAGCTCCAGGATTGAGGAGGAACTTGAAGAGGCAAACATACTTTTGCGAAGTGGCAAGGAATCAAGACCACCATATCCTTTGATGTATCCTTCTAAAACTAAATCTTTGCCTAATAATACATGTGATACAGGTGATGATGAGCAGCTGGAGAAGGAGGTAGTAGAAGAAGCCGCACCAACCCCTGAACTTGTTACCGAAAAGGATAAGGAAGATGAGGGAGGGGGTGCACAACAAAAGGAGGGCGGACTCCATAAGTCGCCTAATCCTTATGTGCCACCTAAACCCCATCTTCCCTTTCCCGGAAGGATAAAGGAAGCTAAGAAGGACATCCGAGACTCACCTATATATGGGATCCTATCAAAAGTAGAGGTGAACGTTCCCCTTCTAGAATTGATTCAAAATATTCCCGCTTACACGAAATTTTTCAAAGAGGTGAGGAGTAATAAGAAGATTTTCCAGAAAGGGGATGTGGCTGAACTTGGAATGGTTAACTCGGTGCATGAGTTACCTTTGAAGCAAAAGGATCCCGGGAGTTTCATAATTAGTATCACCATGGGAAACGGCCGATCCACAAAAGCAATGCTTGATTTGGGGGCTAGCATTAATCTAATGCCATACTCCATCTACAAGGCGTTGGGGTTGGGAAAAATCCAACCCACTAGCATGGTCGTTCAAATGGCTGATCGAAGTGTGAAACGCCCACTGGGGATAGTCGAGGATATTCTAGTGAAGGTTGATAGAATCATTGTACCAACTGACTTTGTGGTGATGGAAACAGCAGACGAGGGTACAAGTTCGAGGAAGGAGCATATTGTGCTTTTGGGCAGACCCTTCATGGCTACCACCAACACATGTTTGGAGCTTCGAGGGAAAAAGATCACCATGGAGGTACTCGGAGACAAAGTTCAGATCGAGCAATACAAACAGGTATGTGAACCTGACTCTGAGGAAGCTATGATTGAAGAACTTAAATTTGTTGATTGTTATAAATATGTCTCTTGTGATACTTATTTTGCTCATCAAGTTAGCGACCCTTTAGAAGCCGCTCTTACTATGAACCTTGAAGAGGGATTTGTCACCGAAGAAGTGTTAGCTATGACAGCCCTCCTAGATAATGCACCCGAAGTTCCTCTACGAGAAGAAGTAGAAGAGCCTCTAGGAATAGATGAGGAAGAAGGAGTGACCCCTCCACCTAGTGAACCAACCCTTGAGCTTAAACCATTACCAAGCCATTTGAAATATGTCTTCCCAGGAGAGAATGAGTCTAAACCTGTAATCATATATTCTAAACTTGGTAAGGAGGAAGAGGCTAAGTTAGTGGAGGTGTTGAAAAGAAACACCGGAGCCATATGATGGAGCATAGGTGACATCAAGGGTATAAGCCCGGTGCAATCTACCCACAAAATAGCCTTAGAGGAAGATGCGAAACCTGTTAGGCAACCACAACGTAGGCTAAACCCAGCTATGCAAGAAGTTGTGAAGAAAGAGGTGCTTAAACTCCTAGATGCTAAGATGATTTACCCAGCTCCCGATAGCAAATGGGTTAGCCCCGTCCATGTAGTCCCTAAGAAGTCGGGTATCACGGTCGAAGCAAATGATAAAGGGGAATTAGTACCCGTTAGGAAAACAACGGGGTGGCGTATGTGCATCGATTATAGGAAATTGAATTCTGCCACAAAGAAGATCATTTTCCTTTACCATTTATTGATGATATGCTTAACCGCCTAGCTGGGCAAGAGTTCTATTGTTTCTTGGATGGTTTGTCAGGTTTCTACCAGATTCCTATAGCTCCCGAGGACCAAGAGAAGACCACCTTCACATGTCCTTTTGGCACTTTCGCATACCGTAGGATGCCCTTCAGATTGTGCAATGCTCCAGCCACTTTCCAACGCTGCATGCTCTCCGTCTTCTCCGACATGGTGAATAAATTTGTTGAGGTATTTATGGATGATTTTTCCGTTTACGGTGATTCATTTGATGATTGTCTTGATAAACTTGATCGTGTGTTAAGGAGGTGTATTGAATGTAATCTTACCTTGAGTTGGGAAAAGAGTCACTATATGGTTAAAGAGGGAATTGTGTTGGGACATGCTATTTCTAAATGAGGGATAGAGGTAGAGAAAGGGAAACTTGAAATCATTGAAAAGTTACCTCCACCTACTTGTGTGCGTGAATTGCAATCCTTCCTTGGGCATGTAGGCTTCCATAGGAGATTTATCAAAGATTTCTCTAAGATAGCTAAGTCCTTGAGTAACTTGCTTGCTAAAGATGTTCCCTTCGATTTCACACAAGAATGTCTTGACGCTTTCCACACACTTAAGGAGAAACTCTTAACAACCCCTATTGTAGTCTCTCCGGATTGGGAAATTCCTTTTGAAATTATGTGTGATGCTTCTGACTATGCTATGGGTGCTGTTCTTGGTCAAAAGGTTGATAACCGTTTCAGAGTGATTTACTATGCTAGTAAGACCTTAGATGCTGCTCAGATTAATTATACTACCACTGAGAAAGAATTCTTAGCGGTTATTTTTGCTCTAAGTAAATTCAGGTCCTATATTACTGGGTAATAAGTTTTTGTTCACACTGGCCATGCAGCTCTCAAGCATTTGATTGCTAAGCGTGAAACCAAGCCACGCTTGATGCGTTGGGTACTTCTTCTCCAAGAGTTCAAGGTGGAGATAATTGATAAAAGTGGCAAGGAAAATCTAGTGGCGGACCACTTGTCCCGGTTGCCAAACATTCCACAAGATGACACACCCGTCCCAGATGATTTGCGCGATGATCAGTTGATGCGCATAGAGTTGGAACCATGGTACGCTGATATCGTTAACTTCTTAGCCACAAATGTGATGCCAACCCATCTCTCTGGACCTGAACGGCGTTCACTTGTGAGGAATTGTCGCCATTACATATGGGATGACCCGTACTTGTTCCGCAAGGGAGGAGATGAAGTCTTGCATAGGTGTGTACCCGAGAAAGAGCAATTGTCGATACTGAGATTCTGCCATGAGTTAGAGTGTGGAGGGCATTATAGTGGCCAAAAAACTGCCCGCAAGGTGCTTCAATCTGGGTTCTTTTGGCCCAGCTTGTATGAAGATGCACGCTCATTTGTGTGGTAATGTGACTCATGCCAACGGAGTGGCAACATTGGCAAGCAACAAGAGATGCCCCAGCAAGGTAACTTAGTTGTTGAGCCTTTTGATGTTTGGGGTATAGACTTTATGGGACCATTCCCTAAGAGTAATGGGTACGAATATATCTTGGTTGCGGTCGACTATGTCACCAAATGGGTAGAGGTTGTTCCCACCCGGACTAATGATGCCAAGGTTGTACTCTCTTTTCTTCGAGATGTGATCTTCAATAGGTTTGGGACCCCGAGGTCCATTATCAGCGACCGGGGAACTCACTTTGTGAACAAGGTCTTCGCTAATCTCATGAAGAAGTACAGGGTGACACATTTCGTTGCTACTCCATATCATCCTCAAACATCTGGCCAAGTGGAAGTGAGCAATCGGCAAATCAAGAAAATCTTGGAGCGGGTGGTCAAACCCTCGAGGAAGGATTGGTCCACAAAGTTGCCGGATGCAATATGGGCATATAGGACCTCGTTCAAAACGGTGATTGGTACCACTCCCTACCAGCTTGTGTACGAGAAAGCTTGCCATCTACCCGTGGAGTTGGAGCATAGAGCACTTTGGGCCATCAAGCAATTGAACCTTGATATGGAGAAAGCCGGTGAAGAAAGACTTTTGCAACTCACCGAGCTAGATGAGCTAAGATTGAAAGCCTTCAAGAGTGGTAAGATATACAAGAAACGGGCAAAGAGGTATCATGATAGAGGCATCATCCGCAAGGATTTAGTCCCAGGTCAAAAAGCACTCCTCTTCAACTCTCGGTTGTGACTTTTTCCTGGAAAACTCCGTTCTAGATGGGACGGACCATTTGAAATTGTCCGAGTAGCACCCCATGGTGCTGTGGAACTCTTGGACAACAAAACCGGAGCTACGTTCAAGGTCAATGGCCAAAGAGTTAAGTCGTACCTAGAGCTTCTCGAGTCGACTCATGAAGTGGAGGTTGACTTGGTCGAGGTACCTTTTGTATCTTAGTTCATTTCATTAGTTTCTTGCATTCTCTTTATTTGCTTTTGTAGTTGTGGCCTGTGTGCCTTTTGTCGTGATTAGTTTAGTCGAGTTTTTGTCTTGGTGCCTTAGGTGATTAAGATAGGAAAAAACATCGAAAATATGGAAACAGGGCCAAGCGAAGCGCTTGGAAGGGCCAAGCGGTCCGCTTCAAATTCCAGGAAGTTTTGCAACTTCCTGGAAATTCAAGCGGAGCGCCTGGAGCCTCCCAAGCGCTCCGCTTGACCAAGCGAACCGCTTGGCGGCCAAGCGGTCCGCTTGGACCCTGTACCCAGATTTTCCTCGTTTTTCCATTCTTCTCACCTTTGCGCACCCGTTTTCACTTGTTTCATGAGTCCTTTTAGGTACTACTTATATATAGGAGATTGGACACGAACCTTTATCTCAGGGAAGTGTACTTTCAATCCAATTTTTCCTTTTCTTTTAACTTTTCTTTGCTCGAGGACGAGCAAAAGTTTAGGTTTGGGGAGGGGGTATTGGATTTTCAGTACTATATGCTTGTGTGGTTCGTACATGCCTGATTTTACTCAAGTTCATGTGATTTGTCGTGTTTTTTCAAATTTTTGCATGCATATCATCCACATGTTGTTGTGTGTGGAGTTTATTGCCATGTCTTTTGAACTTTTTTATTGAGTAGACTAAGTGTTTATGACCATTGATCATATGTTGCATCACTTTGCAAGTAGTTTGAGGCTTGTCTCGCTTGGTTTGTCACATTCGCATGTGCACTAGTTAAGCTTAGTAGTCTCGACATCACCTTGAGTGGTGTTTCTTCTGCTGCGGTTCACGATGGCCTTATGAAATGATGCATGTTAGAGTCTATGGGTGTAACCCGTGTAATTATGTACGTAAGAGGCGACAAGTTGTTCACCTTGATTAGAGATTGCCAAATGCCTAGGAAGGAGGTAGTGTGACGTGTGCGATTCCTTGTATTAAACCTATTCTATCAAATAGGTTTGGGGAGGGGGTTGCTTCGTTGATCTTGTCTTTCGTCTTTGAGTCGTTGTAAAGTTTCCTTTTTCTTTTTCTTTTGTTTTGTGTCCCAACCTATTCTTTCGAATAGGTTTGGGGAGGTGTCTTTGTAAAAGAGTCTTTCCTTTTCTTTTTCGTCTTTGTGCTCAAACCTATTCTCTCGAATAGGTTTGGGGAGGTGTTTTTGACACATAGTACTGCTGCTTGCCCCTATATAAAAGAAAAAAAGGAGAAAAAGAAACGAAGAAAAAAAAAAAAAAGAGAAAAGAAAAAAAGAAAAGAGAAAATTAAAAAAGGGGAGAAAGAAAATAAAGAATAAGACCCAAAAGCAAAAGAAGGGTCGTTGCAAGCCAAAAGCAGTCTAGTAAAGTGTCAAGTGTCATGTAAATATTTGTTATTGAAGTGTCGAGTTGTAAATTCTATCTTTCGTATCGTGTCGCCTTTGTCCAAGGCCTGTTCTTGACCACCCTCGTCTTGCTATTCAAGAAGTGGTTGAAAGAGGCTCATTCTTGAGAGTCTGGGTAGAATAGGGGAGTGTTATCTTTCTAATGGAACCCTCCTTCGTTTGATGAGAGCCAGTATTGGTTCGCCCTCTCTTGAGGAAAAGTCTCGCTTGGTGAACAGAAGTAAGTCCTCGGTTTCATAGGCACGGGGCAATTGTAGTATGATAACATGCATCATTGTGTCGTCACTGACCAGGTCCAGGTAGAAGATGTTACGTGAGACTCCTTTGTTTAACCAAATGCACTTGAGAATGTGTATATTCACAATCGAGGCATACTTCAACTTATTTGCATGTCATGCTCATTTGGTTTTGTTCATAAGCATTTGGTAGATTCAATAGATTAGTTCACTTTACTTGGCATGAGACTCCTTTTGTGTTGCATTTAAGATAGTTTGTTGCTTGAGGACAACCAAAGGTTTGGTTTGGGGAGTTTGATGAACGTATTTTTGACGCGTTCATCTTGTCTTTTTTACCTTCTTTCGCTATCTTCTAGCCTTGTTTTTTGGTTAGTTTTGTAGAATAGTGTCACGTTTTGTGTTTTCTGCATTTTCAGGCACTTAGGTACGAAACGGCGTTTTTGGAGCTAAAAACGAGCCTTTTTGATGGAAAAGATGGCCCCGTTGAAGTTCCCCAATCTCCGTGGCTTGTTCGTAAGTGTTTGAGCATCAATAAGCGTTGAGAAGGATGAGTCCAAGGCACCCGAGGGCCATGCGAGGGTAAAACGATTGAGTTTGAAGACAAAAATCTGCCCAGGAGCCAAGCTAAGCGTCTGGAATAGTGAAGCGCTCCGCTTCAATTTCCAGGAGCTTGGGCACAGAAGCCAAGCGAAGCGCTTGGAGTGCCCGAAGCGCTTCGCTTGCCAAGCGCTCCGCTTGGCCTCTCCAAGCGGTCCGCTTGGCAGCGGTTACGTTTTCGGATTTTCCTTCTTAGATCTGATCTTTGATCATTTTTTGAAGATCTTTTGGACTGTAACTTCGTTTTGGAGAGCTCCTAAGCCCCAAAACTCAGAGAAAACTCAGATTACATTGTATTTTTGCTTGGGATTCAAGGTTTTGATTGGGATTCATCCTTTGTAATCATCTACGGAGAGGTTTTCTTTGCTTTCCACCGATTAGTGACAGCTTTGGTGGTAACTTGTATCACTCTCTTGTCTTGTAGTTTGATATGATGTATTCTGATTATTATTCATATGAATTGGTGTCTATGTTGATGAATATGAGTAGCTAAATCTTTTGTGTTGGTGGTAGAATGTAGAATATGCATGCTATGGGTTATGTTTATGCTTACATGAGATTGTGATTCAATCTTGCTGCAAATCCCTTCATATGATTCTTAGTTGCCTATAAAACATATTTGAATTGAGTATAGTGACAAACTCTTGGTCAATGAAAGCTATAGGATTGTATGTTAGAGATTTGCAGCATGCTAGATAAATGGTGTTGGTGACAAGCACCTCTAAAGTATTGATAGTGATCTTTTATGATGTGTGTCTTAAAGTTGCCTAGACGAGTTGCTTAGCAGACTTGATCGAAGGTTTTACGCACTGAACTTGTGAGCATATTCGTAACCCATGCATGTGTATTTGATTTCTACCACCAACCGTTTTCCAAGCTTGATTACATAAATCTGATTTCTCGTTGCTTTGTTCTAAAGAAAACGATTCTATCAACATTTGAAATCGTTGACTGAAATTACTAGCAAAAACCTCAAGCAAAGCCACGTTAGGTCCCGAGAGAACGACACTCGGGGACAACTTGCCATTGCACTCTATTTTGTGTAGTGATAAGTGTTCTTGGGCTTTTAAACAAATTTAATTGGTGAAAAACGACATCATCAGCGCGCGCGCGCAGGAGCTGGGTAGGGGAAGGAGTTCGACTCCTTCCTCTATTATAAGTCCAAGGGATAAGTTAGATTTTCCTGATTGAGTTTTAATTTGATTGGGAATGAATCTAGACTTGATATTGGATTCCTTGTGCTATAAGAATTAGATTCTTATTCCTTTACGAAGTCTAATTGCTTATGCTTTAGGCTTCTCTTGACTACTATATATAGTAGACTATTAGAGAGTTTTTGACATAGACTTTGACAGTCATTCTACCCAGTTTTCTTAGAGAAAATAAAAACTCTCCCCTCCTCTTCAGCCAACCCGCGCGCGCGCCACTGCCGGATGAATTGCCGCCCCGTCTTCTTGGTCACACAAAGAATATCCTAGCATTCTTCCGATAGGCTGTTCATCCGTGGATACCAAGGTTGAGGTTCTAGGAGCTGGAAACTAACTCTTATTGTCTTGCAGATATACAGAGTATAGTAGACATCTTCGACTTCGGCGAAGGAGAAGATACACCGGAATATTACGAAGACTTGGAAGCTGCTTTGGAACTAAGGTTAGTCTTCTAATTGACGTGTTTATATATACACGACATATGCATAATCAATTAACCTGTATGTTAAGAAATTTTTTGAAATTCCGCTGCGTACCCTAGGGGTAACTCTGACCATATTTTCTTACAGTGGTATCGGAGCGAGGTTAATTGATTACGTATATACGTACATATATTGTATGATTTTGTAGATATGTGGATGCAATTGATTCTATGATAAATTCGATTTTCAAAAGTTTTATTTTTTTATATGAATTTAGAATTTATATTTTTTTTCAAAAAAAAAAAGAAATTAAATATATATATATTTTTCGACCTGGCCGCCTGCGCGACTCAGGCGACGGCCGGCCGCCGGCGCGACGCACGCGGGCGCCGTGCGCCCGGGGCCGCGTGCATCGTCCCACGTTTTCAAAAGAAAAAAAAAATTATATATATTTTCGGGTTGGACCCAAAATCGAATTTTGAAAGTTTTGAGGATTGAATTTTATATTTGGAATATAAATATGATTTAATTGTAATTGTTTTAAACTAGACGGGTTAAATTTAATTAGTATAAAGTTAAAGGACTTATTTGTAATTTATCAATTTATTGTTTATTGCAAATTAGTCCTTCTACTTTTGAATTTTAGATTTAACACCTCCAAGGTTTTTAAAATTACAATTAAGTCCTTCGGGTTTTCGAAAATTGCTACTTGGTCAATAGAATTTTCGAATATTCAATCTAGTCCAAATTTTCAATTATTTCATAGATATTATAAGTATGGGATTATAATTTTCATAATGAAATTATGAAGTCATTTATCATCCACATAGGCTACTACTTTTTTCATATGCTTAATATGCTATTGTTTGACAATGCATGTTTAATACCATGTTTTTACATTCCGTTCGACCGCTATGCATGCGTTTAGAACTAGAATGGATAGGCGGCATCCATTACGTGTAGACCGTTCATGCATGATGGGTAGGCGGCGCCCTTATTTGTTTGTAGATGACTGATAACAACCCTCAAGCTACAAGCCCCAACCAATATAAGTACAGAAATATATATATATATATATATATATATATATATGTATGTATTTCTGAGATGCTTTCCATATGGTGCTTTAATTCTGAACTTTCATTGCGTTTTCTTGTATTGGCGACCTCGTCTTACAGACTCGCAGTAATCGTCAGATTAGACTAAGCCTATGGTTGTGACTTACTGCATATTGTATCTAGCGACCTCGATAGGTACAATATGTAGGGCATCGGGTTAAATTAGATTTAACAACCAAGAGTTGCGTGACGCAATTGGATAGTCTTACTAGTCCTACCGGTCATATTATGCTATGCGACCAACCCCCGTTGGAGTATGGCATAATATGGATTTGGATCTTGGCCACTACGGTAACTTGTTGGACATTACCCGTATGTTTGTTGTGGGGGCAAGCATATGTGAAAATAGTGGGAGCTAAACACCTAAAGGACCTTGTTGTTTAGTTATGTTGACTGTGTATTTAGAAATAATATTTCAATAGTTGATTTATTGTTTTCGTTCTATATTATTTCTCCTTAGGATATTAGATATGGCGAGTATCTCGCTTCGTGCTGTCTTGGAGAAGCAAATTTTAACCGGACAAAACTTCCTAGATTGGATCAGGAAGATACGTTTGGTGCTGAGGTACGAAAAGATTGAGTACGTCTTGGACGAGGTCATTCCCGTGTGCCCCGAAAATCAGACTGCCGATCAGGTTGCTGCTTGGAATCAAGCCAACAAGGCAAGGTCTGATAAGCATCTTGAGGATGCTAAATCCGCGCAGTGTATTATGCTGGCGGCAATGAGCAACGAGCTGCAGAGGCAACATGAAAGCATGTTGCCGTATGAGATGTTGAAGCATCTTGAGTCACTCTTTAAGACGACAGCTAGAAGTGTTGAATTTGATTTGATAAAAGACATACACAGATGCAAGCTCAGTGAAGGAGGGAACATGTCTGAGCATGTTCTCAAAATGATTGGTCTCTTTGAAAAGCTTGCCGATGCCGGCGTTAAGCTAGAGAACAAGATCATGGTGATCTTTGTCCTTCAATCATTGCCGAGTTCGTATTCGCAGTTCATCATTAATTACACGATGAATGCGAAGGACGTGACACTGCCTGAACTTCATAATCTGCTGAAGACATATGATCAAACTCTTCCTAAGAAGGAAAAGTCGATCATGCTTGTTGGGCAACCGTATAACTCAAACCCGAAAAGCAAAGGTGCTAAGGGTAAGGGAAAGTCGGGAGCCAAGGCTAACACTTGGAGTGATAAGCCTAAGCGTCCAAACCAGAAAAGGAAGTTCAAGAGAAGTGGAACGGTGCGCACAGATGAATGTCTTTTCTGTAAGCAGAACGGACATTGGAAGAAAGATTGCCCTAAGCTTAGGGCAGATCAAGCCAAGAAGTCATCAGCTTCTGGCTCAGGTATGTTTGTTATTGAAATGAACATGACTACTTTTGACTCCAATGGTTGGGTATTAGATACAGCCTGTGGCTCACACATTTGTAATAATGTGCAGGGGCTAATTGATCACAGGCTAGTCAAGCAAGGTGAAATCGACTTGCATGTTGGGAACGGCAATCCAGTTGAAGCCAAACGCGTTGGACGCAGCAAGATAGATTTACTTTTGGGACAATGTTTAGAACTTGATAATGTTTATTTTGTTCCATCCATTGTCAGAAATATTATTTCCATTCCATTGTTAGACAATATGGGGTTTTCCTTTCGATTTGCGAATAATACTTGTTATTTTTCATTAAATGATCAGTACTATGGAAAGGCTCGCTTGGTGAATGGTTTATATAGTTTGCAAAGTAGTCTACCTTTATTTCAAATACATAACAAACAACCGTCTTCAAGTAAGAAGAATAATCCATCTTATCTATGGCATTGTCGGCTAGGCCATATCAATGAAACACGGATTCAAAGACTAAGGAAGTTGGACTACTTAGAACCATTTGATTTCGAATCATATGGTACATGTGAATCTTGTGTTAAGGGTAAGATGACGAACAAACCTTTTGTTGGACAAGGTGTTCGTGCCACTCGCTGCTTAGAGCTCATACATACCGATGTATGTGGACCGTTTAAAGTCCATGCGCGTGGAGGTTATCCTTACTTCGTTACCTTTACTGACGATTTCTCAAGGTACGGATATATTTATCTTATGAAGAATAAATCCGAGACCTTTGGGAAATTCAAGGAGTTTAGGAACGAGGTCGAGAATGAATTGAACCTAAGGATAGTCACTCTTCGATCAGATCGAGGAGGTGAATACCTTAGTGAAGAATTTATCGATTACTTGAAGCCAAATGGGATTGAATCGCAATGGACTCCTCCTGGAACACCAAAGTTAAACGGTGTGTCTAAGAGGAGGAATCGAACCCTGTTAGACATGGTAAGATCAATGATTGGATTCTCAACTCTTCCAAAATATTTGTGGGGATATGCACTACAAACTGCAATCTACATCTGAACCGTGTACCATCTAAATCAGTGGAGAAAACTCCTTATGAGTTATGGAAGGGAAAGAAGCCTTCACTAGGCTATCTTAGACCTTGGGGCTCTCCTGCGATAGTCAAGCTGATGGTCACTGATAAGTTAGATGCCAAGGGTGTCAAAGTATATTTCATAGTCTATCCTCGTCAGACGAGAGGCTATGAATTCTATCATGCTGAAGATCACAAGGTGATTGTGTCTAGAAACGTGAAGTTTTTAGAAGCTGAATACCTCGAAGAAGAGAGGTTAGATGATATGATTGAACTTGAAAAAATTCAAGACTTTGACACGCGCGAACATGAGGTCTCTAAATCTTCTGATTTGGACTCAAGTTCAGTGGGAGCTTTCGAAGCAGACAAAGGTGATGATATGAAACTTGCTAGGCATGTCATAGTTAGTGGGAGTCCTGTGATCAGATCAACAGTTGAAACCACACCAATAGAACCCGTTGTCAACCAACCTGTGCAACAAGTTGCACAAGAGCAGCCTCCCGCAAGGGAACAGGGTCGCGCCCAACGACCAGCTGCATCAGTACCCACTGATAATGTTCGTGTTTCACGAAGCCAGATTACGATGAAACCTTTTCACCAGTAGCAAAATTGAAGTCCATTCGAATTCTACTTGCGATAGCTGCCTACTATGATTATGAAATCTGGCAGATGGATGTAAAGACAGCCTTCCTCAATGGCAACCTTGAGGAAGAAGTCTATATGGTACAACCGGAAGGTTTTATTAGTAAAACCAAGGCCAACTGTTGTATGCAAATTACAAAGATCCATCTATGGGCTAAAGCAAGCGTCAAGGAGCTGGAATATCCGCTTTGATGAAGCTGTCAAATCGTTTGACTTTATCAGAAGCAAGGAAGATCCCTGTGTCTACGCGAGACACAGCGACAAAGAAGTTGTTTTCATGATCATTTATGTAGATGACATTTTGATCATGGGAAACAATGTCTCTATGCTAGAAGAGACTAAAGTTTGGTTATCAAGTACCTTCTCGATGAAGGACTTGGGTGAAGCGAACTACATCCTAGGGATCAAGATCTTTAGAGATAGATCCAAGAGGATGTTGGGAATGACACAGTCCACCTACATCGACAAAATACTGAAGCGTTATAAGATGGACGACTCAAAGAGAGGCTTTCTCCCA
Source organism: Plantago ovata (assembly GCA_028274465.1). Taxonomy (NCBI): domain Eukaryota; kingdom Viridiplantae; phylum Streptophyta; class Magnoliopsida; order Lamiales; family Plantaginaceae; genus Plantago; species Plantago ovata. The sequence goes on along the minus strand of CM051456.1, from coordinate 35,685,350 downwards.
GCTAGGCATGGGATTGTCTTATCAGTTAAGGATGGTCCTAAAACTGATGAAGAAAGAAATGCAATGAGTCGTGTGCCCTATGCTTCGGCAGTAGGGTCTATAATGTATGCAATGAATTGCACAAGGCCTGATGTGGCATATGCTCTTAGTGTCACTTGTCGACACCAACAGAATCCAGGAGTACCTCACTGGACTGCTGTGAAGAACATTCTTAAGTACCTTAGACGGACTAAAGAGATGTTCTTGGTGTTTGGTGGAGAACCAGAATTAAAGATGTCTGGGTATGTCGACGCTGGATTTGAATCAGATCCTGATGACTTTAAGTCACAGACAGGATACGTATTCAAATTGAACGGAGGAGCTATCTGTTGGAAGAGTTCTAAGCAAGGCACGATTGCTGACTCATCCACAGAGGCCGAGTACATTGCTGCATCAGAAGCATCGAAAGAAGCTGTCTGGATTTCAGAGTTCTTGAAGGAATTGAGGGTTGTTCCTGCTCCCAGTCCAATAACGATTTATTGTGACAATACGGGCACCGACGCTCAAGCTAGGGAGCCTAGATCTACAAACAAGAACAAACATGTACTTAGAAAATATCACGTTATACGTGAGATTATAGATAGAGGAGAAGTTAGTATAGAACGTGTCTCTACCATGGACAACGTGGCAGATCCTTTCACTAAGGTCTTATCAGTGGAAGTCCATTTAAGACATTATGCTAATCTGGGCATTAGGCATAAAGGTGACTGGCTCTAGTCCAAGTCGGAGATTGATAGTGTATATGTCCTAGAGACAGTCCTTACTAAGGGCATGGTGCCCTTATAGAGGACATATATGTACTATTACACAGGTCAACGTAATATAATATATGTTTGTTGCATTTTACTATTGAGTATCGCTTTCATATTTATATTACACCAGGCTGCAACATGTCATATCTTTATTGCTGTCTGTATTGATATCAAACATGTCCCCTCGGATAGATGACCGATCACATATATAGTGGGAGCTATGTGAGTTATCATCTATCCCAAACTCTCCCTAGTCGAGGTTCATCTCGGATGTGGGGGTCTAAATGAACCAGACAAGACTAGTATGCGTGGAGGTTATACTTGTTGGAGCAAGTGTGAGCCGATCCCACGGCCACGGAACGGATTGTTGGACAATCAAGGAACGTTCCCATAACTGCGCATAGTTGTTCGAAGAAGCTTTATCGAACAATGGAAGTACCCACCGGACACTCCCATCGATGTATACTCTACACCGAAGTGTCTATGGGAACCGGTGAGTTGTCGAGATGCCATTCGTCCTTTGTACTTGCAGGACTTTATCATCACATTTGTTGCCCCATATCCTTGGTGGACCCGTCGATGTCAGCTCTGAATAAGCAGCTGGCCTAAGACACGATCCAGGATTATGGCTAAATACAAATGGGGGTGATAAGTGATTCTGTGAAGAATTCTTCTCTCAAGTGTAGCACAGGAGAGCACTGCTCATAGTCTGCATAGTTGTGTTGATAAAGTCACTGGCCAGTGCAAATGATATATTATGATGGTCATAAGTATATCTTAACCAAGCAACTCCCTGAGACGCCCATGGATGTATTATTGGGATAGACACTTCATCGATCCTAGATACATTCGAGCAAGTCAGATGAAGGGACGTTACCATCGCCGCGTTGAGCGCAACAGGCTTCGCAACGAAAGGGTTAGCTTTGAGAAACCTCTCAAACGTCCTCACGTATTAATATTGCAAATGGAACCGTCTAGGAATTCCATGTTGCCTAGTCTAGGACTTGCTTAATACGGTGAGGCCCTATGGGTCACACTATGTGGTGATTCAGTCTATCAGAATATCCTTGAAGATGGAATCGCAATTAATTTGGAATTAATTGTGGTTGATGGATTATAATTGATTTGGAATTAATTATAATATTTGGTGGCTCAATTAATGATTTGGAATTATTAATTGAATTCGCTAATTAATTGTATTTTATGTAAATACAATTAAAGATTATATTTTGGAAATATAATGGAGGTTTGATTAAAAAGGATATGTTAATTTAGAATTAACATATGCACTTGGGAAAAATCTACTTGGAGTTTGAATTTCCTTAGAACTATAAGTGGGTCCCAAAATTGGGACCCACCTACTGTCCCTAGGAAGCGCGCGCGCAGGAGCTGGGTAGGGGAAGGAGTTCGACTCCTTCCTCTATTAGAAGTCCAAGGGATAAGTTAGATTTTCCTGATTGAGTTTTAATTTGATTGGGAATGAATCTAGACTTGATATTGGTTTCCTTGTGCGATAAGAATTAGATTCTTATTCCTTTACGAAGTCTAATTGCTTATGCTTTAGGCTTCTATTGACTACTATATATAGTAGACTATTAGAGAGTTTTTGACATAGACTTTGACAGTCATTCTACCCAGTTTTCTTAGAGAAAATAAAAACTCTCCCCTCCTCTTTAGCCAACCCGCGGGTGCTCACCACCACCGGGGGAATTGCCGCCCCGTCTTCTTGGTCACACAAAGAATATCCTAGCATTCTTCTGATAGGCTGTTCATCCGTGGATACCAAGGTTGAGGTTCTAGGAGCTGGAAACTAACTCTTATTATCTTGCAGATATACAGAGTATTGTAGACATCTTCGACTTCGACGAAGGAGAAGATACACCGGAATATTACGAAGACTTGGAAGCTGCTTTGGAAGTAAGGTTAGTCTTCTAATTGACGTGTTTATATATATACGACATATGCATAATCAATTAACCTGTATGTTAAGAAAATTTTTGAAATTTCGCTGCGTACCCTAGGGGTAACTCTAACCATATTTTCTTACATATTCTACCCATCTCTCAAGTAAAGTCTTAAGCTATTCACCACTTCCTGAATGGCAGGTCGAGGGTGGTCTAGAACAGATGACACTCAAGACAAAAAACAAAAAATAGAAAATTACAACACGATTACGAACATTACAAGAATTGGAAAATGAGACACAACACTTTGCTAAACTGCTATTTGACTTTCTTTTTTGGACCCTTCTTTGCTTTTTTGGGGTCTTTTCTTTTTTCTTTCCAGTTTCTTTTTTCCTTTTTTTTTCTTTTTTCCTGGAATTTTTCTTTCTTATTCTTTTTTTTTTTTTTTTTTTTTTTTAGCCAGCAGTAGCATAACAAAAAGAGAAACAAAATGACTCACACGACTTCCCCAAACCTATTCGAAAGAATAGGTTGGAGTACAAAATTTACGGAAAAGGAAAAATAAATTCACGATACGAAAATGGAAAACGAAAAACAAGTCTATGACGGTGTAACCCCCTCCCCAAACCTATTCGAAAGAATAGGTTATAAACAAAGGATCACACAACCTCACACTACCTCCTTCCTAGGAATTTAGCAATCTCAAAGCATGGTGAAGACTTGTTGCCTCTTAGGTACATAATTACTCGGGAAAACAACCATAAGACCCTAACATGCATCATCCTATTATAAAGGCCTTCGTGAACCGCAGTAGAGAAAACACCACTAAGTGATGTCGAGACTACCAAGCTTAACTAAGTGCAATACATAAATGTGACAAGCCAAGCGAGAAAAACCTCAAACAAATTCATAGAGATGAAGCATACGATTAATGGCATAGTTAGTTGATCTACCCAATAAAAAAGTTCAAAAAATTCGGCAATAAACTCCATATAAAACATGCAAGACTATCCTAGGATGAATGTAGTGAATGCAACCTAAAAAATCTAAGAAAGCAGTAAACGTGCAAATGCAAATGTAGACGCATAAAACATGCGAGGTACTATACTCATCCTACCAATACCAAGCTCCAAGCTAACAATACTAGATCACTTAAATTCCATCCCCCCTCATGAAATTATCGCTAGTCCCTAGCAGTAAGAAAATGAGGAAATAAGATGTGATACTAGATGTTACCCCATGGTTTGGCCTCGGTCGGCTGAGTGTGCTGCTTGTGAGTTATTGGGACGGCTCTGGGATCCTTATATATGATCATCGGGACTTGTGGTAGTGGCGGTAGTTCCATCGATGGATCGGATAGGACCAATTCAACCATCTGTATCATCATTGTCCCTATTGTCTTCATTGTCACTACTGTCACACACATCGTCACTAGTAGAGTTGTAGTGTCGAAGGGAATCTTCAAGATTGGCCGCCTCTGTTATGGAATCTTCCACCCGGTATCTCTCCAACAGGTTGTGAACTATTGAAGGGGAAAGGGCAGTGGTATCAGAACCTCCCTCTCCAATGTTTAACACCCCGTAGAGGTTACAACAAGCTGCTCGGATATTCAGAGGTTGTTTTCCATTTTTTCCTATGTCGACCACATTCTCTACAGTTGATGCTCCCGATGTCTATATGATGCTCCCTTTAGAGGCAGTCAAGGGGCACCCGAACGAGGGGCCGGGCACCCATGTTATTATGTTTTGGAACCAAGCTAGCGCTTCGGAACCTTCTAGCAACTGCGAACTCGAGATTGAATCCGTCGCAGCTAGATTGTCCCGGTGCCTTCCAGTTCACTCGAACTTTGCAGTTCTTGTGATGGATTGCTGACGTAATAATGGTTTTTGTCCCTTCGGTGGTGCATGAATAGGCATAGGAGTCCTTACTCCAGGTGTACTCTAGCTCCTCCTCTTGGGTAATCCACGACGTTGTTGCAAAACCCCTTGGCTCGAACGCACATCTAACGAGGTCACTCTTCTTGACATGGTTGTAATCGATCCCCCTCCAATACTTCATAGTAATCATACGGGAATGCTCCTTTCCCTTGGCATGGTTCCTACAAACAACAGTTAGTACCTCGTATGACACAAAACTGACTCATGCATATGCTAGTGTAAGAACGAAACACACAAGTGATAAAATCAACAATCGAGCTTCCCAAACCTTTAATGTCTAGCCTAGCTTCTTCATTATGCAACATACCAATGTAACTACTACATGCAATACATCACATTATGCTCTTGCTAGACAACCAATATCCTAGATAACAAGGCTCAAATCATACCATAGTAGCGAAAAATTCTAGCATCATAAATCCTCAAACTCAACAATTAAGCATTCTACCATCAAATCCAACATCATTACACCAATAAACACAATCATATGCAAGAAATCAAGATAAAGACATATTGCATAACAAGATATATCATCTAGTAGAAAAATTTCCAAATCAACAATCCAAGCATAATTGAGCATGCAATTGATATTAAATAACACTTCTAAACACACAAACAACCTACCCATGCATCAAATAAGCATAATTGAAGCTCAAATTAGAAAACCCCCAAATTCGAAAATTAGGGTTCATAAGAAGATACCTCAGATCTAAAAATCTAATGCATTAGGACGAAATCTGTTCGGATGAAAAGATAGATCACGTAATAGGCTTCGATTCAAGCTAAAGAACACTAAATTTGGTCAAGAAATGAAGAAGTTATGAGATTTTGAAGGTAAAATCGCGATTTTCGGTTTTTGGGGAGGATGAATGATGAAGATATGAAGAAAATGAGGTAAAGAGGAAGAAATTCGCGTTTTTAACTTACTGGAGCCGTGGGGCGAGTCGCCCCCGGTGTGGGGAGAGTCGCCCCATGCGGGGCGGTTCGCCCCTCATGGGGCGCGATTCGCCCCCCGCTCCCCGATGCGGGGAGACGGTTCCTTTCGTCAGAAAACGCGGTTTTAATCCCCGAAACCAATTTTTCAAAAACCACTCGAAAAATATCACTCAAACATAAGCATATACGACACAGACATGAACAAATTTGCATACGAGAAGCAAATAGTTCAAGAATGAATGCATGCAATAAAGCGGTAAAGAAAGCGATAAAAACTCCGGGTTGCCTCCCGGACAGCGCCATTGTTTAAAGTCTTTGACTCGACTCCTGTTTGTGCCTATCTCTTCTTTCTGCGGGTACTAGACTTCCCCTTCATTGATCTCCTCTCCATGCCACGAACCTATGAATAAGAAAGAATATAGGCTGCAAGACCACAGTAGTGAGTAGTGAAAGAAATATCAGGCAGATCAGGTGGATCAGATATGGATTGCAACACGTGTTGCTTGCCATCTAGTTCAATAGTGCAAGTTCTTTGGTAGATGTCCATCACGGAGCGTAGTTTAGTCAAGAACGTTCGCCCTAAGAGTATGACATCCCCCGTTCCGGGTGCAGACGCCGACATAACTACAAAATTGGTGTATACAGAAGCTTCACCAATCTTGACCAACACATTTTTCACAACGCCTTCGGGTCTCATAAAGGATCCATCCGCCAGTTGCACAATAGCCCTATGCTCAGATAGTTTTCCAAGGCTACTCTTTTCAAACACATTTAAAGGGAGTATGTTTGAGTAGGATCCCGTGTCTAGTGTGACACGGACATCTTCAAGGTCACCAATCCCTACCTTAACATCGAAACTTTTAGGGAGTGGCTCGGGATCCTCTTGCTCCTCTTCAGTTTCGTCAGAACCAAGGTCCTTCTCTTCTTCCTTAGCCTGTAGAAGTTCCTCCTTCTTGCAACACTCGCACTTAGCAACCTTCTTGATGGTGATTTTGTCAGGTAGATCACCATCCAATGTAATGGAATTCGACTTCTCAGTGTTGCTAGGCAGTTTGCCTTGTTCCCTACTTGCTCCTTGGTCGATCAACTCTTGCATCTTTTGATGGGCAAGCCTAGTGCTCTCTTCCAACCTATCAAGCCTTGCCCTAGTCTTCTCGGAATCTTCTTCATAACGTTTGAGAAAACTTTGTGTGTGATCAACCATCTTTTGCAAGTTCTCCATCAGTTGAGCCAACTTCGACTTCGGTGGCTCTTTCGGAGCGGGGTTTTCGCAGTGATCATTACCATAGTTTAGCCTACTACGGTCTTGGTTAGGGCCATAAGTTTGGTTAGCCGGTGCATATCCTTGATTGTTTCGGAATCCTCTTCTCCAAAATCCACCTCGAGGATTCCTACCGTCTTGTCCGTAGCTAACTTCTTGAGTACCAAACTCCGTAGCAATGGCTTCCTCTTCGCCTCCTCGAGCCCAGTTGCCATCATCATACGCAAGCTCCGATCTACACATATGAGCCCCATTCCCATAGTTCTAGTGGCGCTCTTGAGGACTTGCTTCAGTTCGTTGGTAAAGCACTCGAATTGATCCCCATTCCCCCTATACATAGGGGCTTCTTGAGTCGGTAAAGCTTCAGGTCCACGTCTCCTAACCATTGCTCTTGGGTCCTTGAATTGCGAACCCTTAGCAAGCCTTTCGAAAACTGCCCAGACGGCTTCTGCGGTTTCCTCCCAAATATTGTCTCGGCATTGGAAATCTACCACTTGTTGGTTCTCGAAGGTTAGTCCATTGTAGAAGCGTTGGACTAGGTCAGACAGTTCAAAACCATGGTGAGGGCACTTGTTCGTGAGATCTTGGAACCTCTCAAACGCGGTGTAGATGGTCTCATCATAGTCCTGCTTCAATCCAGTGATTCGCGCCTTTAGCGCGGTAGTCAAGGTGTGAGGGAAGTATTTCTCCATGAAATATGAAAAAACCTTCTCCCAAGTGTCCAGCGAGCCCGCTGGTAGTGAACTCAACCATGACTTGGCTCTATCGCCAAGTCCCATAGCAAAAACCTTCATCCTCAACTCATCCGTTGTTATTTCAGCTCCGGGTCGTGGGAGTTGGTTGACGAAATCATCGATATCGTGCAAGTACCCCATCACATCTTCCCTTGATAAGCCATAGAACCTCGGAAGTTGTTGTAACGCGTGGTTCTTGATTTCCAGATCTCGAGTTGCAGACGAAAGAACAATCGCCGGTCCCCTCATACGATCCTTGGTGGGTTGAACCCATGCTTTCAGTTGTCTAGCTTCTGCCATTCCATCGATTTCCTTGAAAAGACTGTGTAGAGATTCAGAGAAATCGGTATCCTCTATTTCCTCTAGTGCACGCCTTTGAAGTAGTCGCCTTCTTTGGTGGTAGACTCTGTCGATCTCAGCAAGTGGTATTCCTTTAGATCGTGTATGTGGCATACACTATCTGTAACAGACTAGGAAAGCAGTATCAGAGAGAGATTAAAAAGGTAAACTAAAACTAATAGAATTAGGAATCGAAAGCAGAAAATATAAACAAATTAAACAGAAAAAAGGAGTATAGTCCCCGGCAACGGCGCCAATTTGATGAACGCGGGTTTGTCAGTTCCGGTTCAAGCAAATAATTTGTTATTTAGACAAAGGCAATTCACAACTACAACGAAAACCGTAGTGTAGCAGTAGAATGACCTCGAGTGTCGTTCTCTCAGGACTATAACTAGCTTTATCTATTTAACTAGAGAATATAAAAACAGCAATCGGTAAAGCAAGGACTTTTTTCTAATAGATAATGGAGATTGGTGATAGTATGATCGTTCAAAGCATAACGGGTCAATAATCATGCGTAAATTCCTCGGTCTTGCATGGAGATCTTTGATCAATCTAATGTCCTGTTGCAGTTATTAAGCACTACGAAGATAATGATACTAACAACTCAAGCACTATTGTCAAATTGTGTTCCGTAATTATTCAACACTACGAAGATAAACATGCGCATAGGTCGACGAGGGTCCAATTGGGCATAATAATTAATACAACATACGAGAATTTAGGCTGAGCCTGATCAACGAAATAAAGCAATAACACGGAGTATAATGCGCGATATAGCCATTAGCATGATTATCTTCCCTTCGCTAAGAATTCACATACTACCACCAATGATAAGTTTAGCTACTCATAATAGGCATGCAATCAACAGAAATCATAGAATAAAACATGTTGAAAGATATATTAAAATAAGTAGAATAAACTGTAAGATACAATGTTACCGAAGGTTGTCAATCTCCGAAGAATTGCGATCCTACAAGCTCCAATCTGCTATGAAAAAGTGTCCCCTAAGCTACGAACCCCCAGAACAGGCTCTGGGAAGTCCCTACCTAAAACTACAGAGAAAGGTGAGAGAATAGGTCTGGAAAAGTATGAAAATCGGAGAAAAACTGAGCAACTATATATAGGCCTCGAAATAGTGTGGGGCGAAGGGTCCCACACACCGGGCTGTTCGCCCGGTGTGGGGCGAGTCTCCCCACGTCCCGGGCGGTTCGCCCGGCAGTGATTTTCACGGAATTCCGCGTTGTCGACGCGTTTTTGGATTTCTTCCCCTTTTCGGACTTGGTTTCTGACTTCTAGTGGCCTTCTAACCTCCAGATTCGACCCCTAGACTCCAAATCCTATCCGAAAACCTTCAGATACTCCAAATAGGCTTCTGGAACACCAATTCCTCGTTTTTCAACCAAAACCTGTAAAATAAAATCTAAAGGGAAACGTGACACTATTCTAATAAAATGTACTAAAATATAGCTAAATTAACATAGAGGATAGCTAAAATAGGTGAAAAAGACTCAAATGAAAGTGTAAAATACAAATTCATCAGGTACACTGATCTTGAGGAGAAGGATGGGGTACTCGTTCGAGGCGTAATTGTGCCATGGACGCCGACCTCAATTTCTGCATTCATCCATTTTGGGGAACGAGAGTTCACCGGAAGCAACCACTCCTACGTGTATTCGAGGGCCACTAGATGGATCGAAAGTGGCATCACAAATGTGATTTGCAACAAAGAATATGTGTATCTAGATACCGGGGCACAACCTGGACGGATCCATCAGAGTGACCTTAGTATCGAGGCTAAGGTGGTTATGAAATTCTGCATTTTCAACTTGATCCCTAGAATGAATGACACGTGGATACAGCCGAATTATGCTGAGCTCCTCTAATGCTTGATAGGCAAGCATCGAATAGATATCGGTCAGATCATGTATGCCGAATATGAGCGTCATTGGGAGAAGAAGAAGAAGCCCATCATTTTTCCGAGCTTCATCACAGCATACTGCAAATATCACGGGATTGAGGACATTGATGAGGGGGATTGCGAGGTCGCTGCCCTTTCCCCTTCAACTATTGATGTGCAACTGAGTAGGTATCAAATGAAGAACCCCACAGTTGCTGCTGCTGATGTTGAAGCTTCCCTCCAACAGACTGATTCTGACAATCATAATGATTATGAGGATGCTATGGAAGCTGACGATGGCCGAGTTCCAATCCATGATATTCCCTTTGTACGTAGAGCACCACATGCACCGCCTCGAGTACCACATGGGTCTCAAGGTTTTGACTTCTCTGAATTTCGGGCCCACTTCGTTGCTAGTGTTGCAGCCTTGACCACTACTGTCCAAGGGATGCGACATGACCTTGATGGACACATTGCCCAACGCAACCGCAATTGGGAGATGATTGAGGAGCATCATCGAAATGAGAGGTAGATAATGTGGGAGCAGCAACAGCTCATCTGTCAGGAACAGGAGGCCCTGCAGCAGTCCAATGATCTCCTGTCTGACATGTGGAGAGACTATTATGGGGATTACAATCCCGATAATTAGTCTTATCACATGTCCGCTCTCAGCCGACCGAGGCCAAACCGTTCGGTAACATCTAGTATCACTTTTTATTTACTCATTCTCTTTTGCTAGGGACTAGCTTAAGTTTCATGAGGGGGATGGGATGTGAACCATGATGTTAAGTATTGTTTGGCTTTGTGATGTTGAGTATGGTATCTTGTTTTTTGTTTCCATTTGCACGTTTACCGCTTTCTTAGTATTTAGTTGCATACACTACATTCATCCTAGTATAGTCTTGCATGTTTTATGTGGAGTTTATTGCCAAATTTTTTGAGCTTTCAATGTTCTACTTCTTCACAAGTAGCTTTTGTTTCAAGCTTAAGTCTTGGAACGGATCAATAGGCAGTAAAGAGTAGAGAAGGATTTGAGTGTTTAAAGCACAAGTGAGAGTTTGATCACGTTGTTGACACACCTTCTACTCTTGCCTGATGACCTCTATTTATATTGTCTCAAGGGAGCCGTTTGAAATTCAAATTCTAAGGCTTTCTACCTTAAGATGTCACTATCTTGCTTTTGTACTTTCAGCAGCGTTCTTCATTTGTCTTCTTGTCTTCATGTTCTTCGCGTGGTTACTTTGAATTTAATGTTCTTTATCAAATTCAAATATGAACGTTGGAGCCAAAAAAGTACTCTTCAGCAAGGAGGTCACATATGTTGTCAGCAAGTGGTCAGTCTCAGTTTCAGCAAGCACAACCTACTCTTTCATATAGATTTTCACTTATGCAAGTTGTTGTTGAGATTCTCACTTTCTGAAGCAACATGTGCCTTTGTAGATACCTTTCTCACAATTTTTCAAAGTATTCAGTCTTCGAATCTTCAACTTTCTGAACGGTTCTAAGTCTTCAATAGTTCGTTTGTAATAACGAAGTACATCATCAACAAACAAAAGAACCTAACTATTACCCACACTAAGTCTTTCAGCAAACGTTCCTCTTTTATAATGTCCTTAAAATTCTAAATTCCTATGGACCTTAAGAGTACTAGTTACTGGACTTTCCTTAATTTAGCATGGTTAATTGCTCATCAAAATTACAAGTTTCCTAACAAATTTCTCCCTTTTTGACGTTAGCAATCCATGGCTAAATTAATTGTTACCCTTTTAGAGGTTCCTGATGTTGAATAAATCAGTTGATTAATGCAAACATACTTGAATAATAAAATAGTAAGCATAAATAATTTGCATAATCAAGAACCAATAAGAGTCAAAAAGTTCATTGCTGATAGTTATCTTTTAGTAATAAGTTTACAAGAAAGTTCACAGATAACTAATACAATCAGCAAGCAAAACAAAGCTTTTCAAGGGTCTATTCTATTCCAGCAGAGGATTCTCTAAGAATCTCTTTTACACTATTCTTAGCAAGAGCTGTAAATTCAACGCAGTCCTTCTCGTGATCTTCAAGTATATTATGGACTTCAAGTTGAACTATACTTGCATTCTTGGAGGCAGTATAGTGATGGTTTTCACCATTTATTTCTTTGAAGTGTAATACCCACAAGTGCATGCCCCATTTGCTAGCATGTAGTAACTGAGTGTCTGAAATTTCCTTGTTGGCATGAATCTTCCTTAACCAAACAAGATCTTTTTCTTGATCCTTTGCAGTGAGATAGACATACTCATAAGGAATCAAGCCATATTTCATTTTGGACTCGTTGTTCATAGGATCATTATAGTAAGCGACATCCATCGGCTTGATTAGATCAGGTTCTTGCTTCAGCTTCTAGCTGATGGAAGTTCTTCTTACTAAGATCTCAATGTTCAGCCATTTCACAGCTATGTTTCTTGAGTAGGGAGGAGGATCCCTTTCTTTCTTTGTAACCTTTAAATCAATCCAAGTGTACATTTGGTTTAGTACAGCAGTTGGAAAGAAGTCATTTTCCAGTAGGTCTTCTAGCTTAATGATCCAGCCACCATGGAGGTTTCTGACCACATTTTAAGTGGTTTCCTCATTAATGATCTTTGTGTAATCAATGCCAGTGCCTATAGCAATGTTAGCTAGCCTTCTTTCTTCTTCTCTTTGCTTTCTTCTTCTTAAATTAGCATTTCCTCGATCCTTTGCTGAAGATCTGGAGTCAGAAGAGAAATGCTTGGACTGTCCAGATGGAGTCAAGGCAGAAAGAGACTTAGCCCTTATAGCTTGAGCTATTGTTTGGTCATCATCATTGTCATCATCTTCATTAAAACCTTGATGACTTTAATTTTGACAGAATTCTGGAGTATCAGCAGAAGTTTTTCTCCTTTTAGGATTTGCTGAACTTCTCTCAGAATCTATTTCAGCTCTTCTTTTGGAACTTTGCTCTATTTCAGCAAGAGGTTCTCTGGGTGGCGGTCCAGGCAACTTTAGTGGAGCTGAAGAGGGAGTATCTCCTGAAGACTTCCTTTTCCTTGAATCTTCCCCCTTAGACATGGATTGCATCATCGGTTTGATATGAATAGAGAAAAACTCATTGCAATTTTAAGCAAGAGTATGGAGGCTGTTGTACTTGAGAATCATGTCTTGCTAATCAGAGGTCAGCTTAGACAATTCTTCCTTGATAAAAGCCGAACTCTCCTCATGTCTTCGCTCACTGTTTACTTTTTCTTCCATTATTGCTTGAGCCTTTGTCAATGCACTTTTGGCTAACTTGAGTGCTTGACTGACATCATCTTCATAGCTCTTGTGATGAAGACTTATATCTTTTTGAGCTATGTTAAGAGTAGTAGTGCGTCTCAGCACAGTAGTCAGTAGCTTTTCGATATTCAGTGGACTCTCAGCAAGCAGTGCATCATCATCATCTTGGCATGCTTTGTGAACAACCATTAGTGCTTTGATTCTTGGAGTAAACTCCTCAATGTATGGAAACGACACTAAAGAGGGAGTAAGTGAATGGGCTTTTAGTTTTGTGGCAATCTGGTCATCGTTTCTCAGCAAGCGGCTTCCTTCCAAATCTCCTTCATCAGAAATGATGGATGCTGGAGGAATTTCTACCACTTTTGGTTCAACTTTCTTTGCCTTTTCTTCTTCATTTGCTGAAAAATCGGACAAGTCTTCTTCCTCATCAGGTTCATCAAGGCCAGCAAGCTTGACGCCTAAATCTTTTGCCTCAGACACTTTTGGTTGAGTGGTTGCTGAAGGCAACTCTTGTGACTCAACGACTGGAGTTTCACCAGTAGTAGATGGAAGGGAGGAATCTTCCAAGTTGTTCACTCCTAAAGATTGAGTAATGTCTAGATGTTGAGTACTTTTGTCATGAATCTATAGACTATTCTGTAATGCTTGTTGATAATCTTCATCAATGTCTTCATTTTTCTCAATGTTTGAATCAGTGACCTGAGCTTCGAGTAATGCTAACTCGGCATCAGAAAGCTTAGCTTTTACTTTAGGCAATTTAGCCTGGTTTCTGGCGTATTCTTCTTCAGTCTCAGTAACTTGTTCAATTGCTGGAGTGTTTTTCTCAGTAGGAGTCGAAGCAGATTCCTATTGCTGACTGGGAGGTTGTACAACATTTTGATTTTCAGCATCTGCTTGATCTTCTTGATCAGCAACTAACAACTTTTCTCTGCCAGCATCGGAACTAGTACCTTATTGTCATCATCATCGTCCTTACTGTCCTTAGAATCTTTTGATTCATCATTACTGGTATCTTTAGGGACATTTTCATCATCTTCTTCTTCATCATCATCTGTTAGAATAACTAACTCAAGATGTTTGTATTTTGCAGCACTTGCTACCTCTTCTTCCTCATTAATTTTGTGGGGATCAGCCACTACTGGTACAAAGGAACCTTTGAGCATCACAGCTTGTTCAGTTGGAGAGGCACTCTTGAAATTAGCTTTCATATTCTCTCTGATTGTGACAACCAGATTAACATTCATTTGTTGAGAATATGATAGCTCATCAGGAAGTGTAGAGTGTACAAATGTCTCGAGTTTGATGAGAGAGTTTCTCTTCTTTTCGTTCGAGAGATGGATGTGAAGATCTGAGAAGTCCATCATTTTGTTAGGAAACTTGTAATTTTGATGAGCAATTAACCATGCTAAATTAATGAAAGTCCAGTAAGTAGTACTCTTAAGGTCCATAGGAATTTAGAATTTTAAGGACATTGTAAAAGAGGAACGTTCGCTGAAAGACTTAGTGTAGGTACTAGTTTGGTTCTTTCATTTGCTGATGGTGTACTTTGTTTTTACAAACAAACTATTGAAGACTTAGAACCGCCCAAAAAGTTGAAGATTCGAAGACTAAAGACTTAGAAGAATTCTGAGAAAGGTATTTACAAAGGCACATGTTCCTTCAGATAGTGAGATTTTCAGCAACAACTTGCATAAGTGAAAATATATATGACAAAGTAGGTTGTGCTTGCTGAAAACTGAGACTAATCACTTGCTGACTACATATGTGACCTCCTTGCTGAAGAGTACTTGCATTTTGGCTCCAACGTTCATATTTGAATTTGATTCAAAAGAACATTAAATGCAAAGTAATAACGCGAGGAACATGAAGACAAGAAGACAAATGAAGGACGCTGCTGAAAGTACAAAAGCAAGATAGTGACATCTTAAGGTACAAAGCCTTAGAATTTGAAATTCAAACGGCTCCCTTAAGACACTATAAATAAAGGTCATCAGGCAAGAGTAGAAGGTGTGTCAACAACGTGATCAAACTCTCACTTGTGCTTTAAACACTCAAATCCTTCTCTACTCCCTACTACCTATTGATCCGTTCCAAGACTTGAGCTTGAAACAAATGATACTTGTGAAGAAGTAGAACATTCACGGCTAAGAAATTAGTTAAGTGTTCTTTCTTTGGAACAAGAACAAGTCTTGACACCAGAAACAACAAACTTGCTTACTGCAAAGTATTACAAGTTTTGTTTCTTCAGATAACTTGTTATAGCTGAAAAGTTATACTCAAGTCATCTCATCCCAAACCTCTCTAACTGATAAACACCCTTTTCAGGCGTGAAGTTCAGGGGGAATTAATCAAGCATAGTGTTGTTGGTTATAAGTCCCAAGTTTGGTGGAGAACCACGTTACAGTTCTCTAGTTTAGGTTGGAAACAAGGCAAGTGTGCTTTGGTTTCTGAGAATCATTAGTGATATGATTTGTAAGGAACCTCATATCTTATCATAGTGGATTGAGTCCTAGAAAGGTCAAAGTGTATTAGTTGAGAGATTACGCCACTCTCAGATATCACTATAAAAGAGTCTGTGTGATTTACTTTACTGCACTTAGTTTTCAGCAAGTTACATTTCTCGTACATTGTCACTCTGCTCACTTGCTGAAACTTGCTCTCTGATAAAAACACTTATTGTAAAAGACTTCCGCACTCTGTTTTTAAGTACCAGCAAACTCATTACTCAAAATTAATAAGTACTTGCTGAGAAAGTTAAGTACCAGCAAACTCATTACTGAAAAGTAATAAGCATTTGCTGAGAAAGTTTTAAACGACGAAAAGTTTGAAAAGACTATTCAACCCTCCCTCTAGTCTTTTCTTGTTGTTTAAAGGGACCAACAAGTGGTATTAGAGCTGGAGGTTCTTTAACCTTCAGCACTGAACCTAGATCCCCTTCGGTGCTTTCCGTAAATCACTTTCACTTGATCAGTTTGGTAGTCATTTGCTGACAGGATGTCGCTAGGAGACGCTCCCTTGCTGAAGCTGGAAAACTATGAAAAATGGCGAAACAACATGATGCTACATCTTGAGGCCATTAGTAATGAGATGGTTACTGTCATAAACGATGGACCAATCAAGATCACTAAACTTGAGAGAATTTTTCCTCACAAAACCACACATACTGCTGGAAAGGAAACTATCTTAGATGAACCGGTCGATACCATCGTCCCAAAACCAAGAGAGGAATGGACTTCAGATGAAGCTAAAAGATTCCGTCTTGAAGGCCAAGCAAGAAATATCATTATTCGATCTACTCCAGATACTATACAGTGCAAACTTTGGGTGCCAAAACTGCTAAGGAAGCTTGGAAAATGTTTCAAGATCTTTGTGTTGGATCTGACAAAACCAAGGAAAACAAACTCGAAGTGCTAAAGTTGAAGTTTCAAAACTTCAAACAAGGTGCCAATGAGTCACTGGAAGACTTGGATTTCAGATTCACAACTCTAGTGAGTGAGATGGTTGCCTGATGAATGTGTATTTTACACTTTCATTTGAGTCTTTTTCACCTATTTTAGCTATCCTCTATGTTAATTTAGCTATATTTTAGTGCATTTTATTAGAATAGTGTCACGTTTCCCTTTAGTTTTTATTTTACAGGTTTTGGTTGAAAAACGAGGATTTCAGGGCAATTATATTGAAGTTGACAAGGAATTGTTGTTCCAGAAGCCTATTTGGAGTATCTGAAGGTTTCCGGATAGGATTTGGAGTCTAGGGGTCGAATCTGGAGGTTAGAAGGCCAGTAGAAGTCAGAAACCGATTCCGAAAAGGGGAAGAAATCCAAAAACGCGTCGAAAACGCGCAAAATCCCCGATTTTACTCCGGGCAAATCGCCCTGGATGTGGGGCGAATCGCCCCACACCAGGCGACTCGCCCGGTGTGTGGGGCCCTTCGCCCCACACAAATTCGAACACTATATATAGTTTCTCAGTTTTTCTCCGAATTTCATACTTTTCCAACCTATTCTCTCACCTTTCTCTGTAGTTTTAGGTAGGAACTTCCCAGAGCTTGTTCTGGGGGTTCATAGCTTAGGAGATACTTTTTCATAGCTGTTTGGAGCTTGTAAGATCGCGATTCTTCAGAGACTGACAACCTTCGGTAACATTGTATCTTACAGTTTTTCTACTTATTTTTATATATCTTTCAACATGTTTTCTTCTATGATTTCTGTTGATTGCATGACAACTATGAGTAGCTAAACTTCTCGTTGGTGATAGTATGTGAATTCTTAGCGAAGGGTTGATAATTATGCTAATGTCTATATCGCGCATTATACTCCGTGTTATTGCTTTATTTCTTTGATCTAGCGGAATCTCTATCTTCGTATTGTTGAATAATTATTGTGCACAATTGGACAATAGTCTTTAACCTATCAGAATCTATATCTTCGTAGTGTTGAATAATTACGGAACACAATTGGACAGTAGTGTTTGACCTATCAGAATCTATATCTTCGTAGTGTTTGATAATTTCAACAGGACAATTTATTGATCAAAGATATCCATGCAAGACCGAGGAATTTACGCATGATTATTAACCCGTTATGCTTTGAAGGACCATACTATCACCAATCTCCATTATCTGTTAGAAAACCTTTTGCTATATCGTCTGCTGTTTTTATATTCTAAATTAGATTTGATAAAGCTAGTTATAGTTCTTAGAGATCGACACTCGAGATTATTCTACTGCTACACTACGGTTTTCGTTGTAGTTGTGAATTGCCTTTGGCTAAATAACAAATTTATTTGACTGATTCGCGTTGGAACACGACACCAGCGCGTTCATCAAATTGGCGTCGCTGCCGGGGACTATACTCCTTTTTTCTGTTTAATTTGTTTATATTTTCAGCATTCAATTCCTAGTTCTAGTAGATTTAGTTTTCCTTTTTAATCTCTCTCTGATACTGCTTTCCTAGTCTGTTACAGATAGTGTATGCCACATACACGATCTAGGGGAACACCGCTTGCTGATTCAATAGCTGAGATCGACAGAGTCTACCACCAAAGAAGGCGTGAGCTAGAGGAAATAAAGGATACCGATTTCTCTAAATCTCTACACAGTCTTTTCAAGGAAATTGACGGAATGGCAGAAGCTAGACCACTGAAAGCATGGGTTCAACCCTCCAAGGATCGTATGAGGGGACCGGCGATTGTTCTTTTGTCTGCAACTCGAGATTTGGATATCAAGAACCACGCATTCCAACAACTTCCGAGGTTCTATGGCTTAGCAAGGGAAGATGTGATGGGGTACTTGCACGATATCGATGATTTCGTCAACCAACTCCCACAACCCGGAGCTGAAATAACAACGGATGAGTTGCGGATGAAGGTTTTTGCTATGGGACTTGGCAACAGAGCCAAGTCATGGTTGAGTTCTCTACCAGCAGGCTCGCTGGACACTTGGGAGAAGGTTTTTTCAGCTTTCATGGAAAAATACTTCCCTCACACCTTGACTGCCTCTAAAGGGAACATCATATAGACATCGGGGGCATCAACCGTAGAGAATGTGGTCGACATTGGAAAAAAATGGTAGAAGACTTCTGAGTATCCGAGAAGCTTACTGTAACCTCCTCGGGGTGTAAAACGTTGGAGAGGGAGGCTCTGATACCACTGCTCTTTCCCCTTCAACAGTTCACACCTTGACTACCGCGCTAAAGGCGCAAATCACTAGATTCATGCAGGACTATGATGAGACCATCTACATCGCGTTTGAGAGGTTCCAAGATCTCACGAACAAGTTCCCTCACCATGGTTTTGAGCTTTCTTACCTAGTCCAACACTTCTACAATGGACTAACCTTCGAGAACCAACAAGTGGTGGATTTCCAATGCCGATGCAATATTTGGGAGGAAACCGCAGAAGCCGTCTGGGCAGTTTTCGAAAGGCTAGCTAAGGGTTCGCAGTTCAAGGACCCAAGGGCAATGGTTAGGAGACGTGGACCTGAAGCTCCACCGACTCAAGAAGCCCCTATGTATAGGGGCAATGGGGATCAATTCGAGTGCTTTACCAACGAATTGAAGCAAGTCCTCAAGAGCGCCACTGGGACAACTGAAGTTTGCCGAATATGCAAGAACTATGGGCATGGGGCTCATATGTGTAGATCGTAGCTTGCGTATGATAATGGCAACTGGGCTCAAGGAGGCGAAGAGGAAGCCTTTGCTACGGAGTTTGGAACTCAAGAAGCTAGCTACGAACAAGATGGTAGGAATCGTCGAGGCGGATTTTGGAGAAGAGGGTTCCGAAACAATCAAGGATATGCACCATCTAGCCAAACTTATGGCCCTAACCATGACCGTAGTAGGCTTAACTATGGTAATAACCACTGCGAAAACCCGGCTCCGAAAGAGCAACCGAAGTCGAAGTCGGCTCAACTAATGGAGCACTTGTAGAAGATGGTTGATCACACCCAAAGTTTTCTCAAACGTTATGAAGAAGATTCTGAGAAGACTAGGGCAAGGCTTGATAGGTTGGAAGAGAGCACTAGGCTTGCCCATCAAAAGATGCAAGAGTTGATCGACCGAGGAGCAAGTAGGGAGCAAGGCAAGCTGCCTAGCAACACTGACAAGTCGATGTCCATTACCTTGGTGGGTGATCTACCTGTTGAAATCACCATCAAGAAGTTGCTAAGTGCGAGAGTTGCGAGGGGGAAGTGCCCCCACAGGTTGAGGAAGAAGAGAAGGACCTTGGTGCTAACGAGATTGAAGAGGAGCAAGAGAATCCCGAGCCACTCCCTCAAAGTTTCGATGTTAAGGTCGGGATTGGGGAACTTGAAGATGTCCGTGCCACACTAGACACGGGATCCTACTCTAATGAGCTCCCTTTGAATGTGTTCGAGAAGAGTAGCCTTGGAAAACTATTTGTGCATAAGGCTATTGTGCAACTTGCGGATGGATCCTTTGTGAGACCCGAAGGCGTTGTGAAGAATGTATTGGTCAAGATTGGTGAAGCTTCTGTATACACCAATTTTGTAGTTATGCCGGCGTCTACACCTGGGACGGGGGATGTCATTCTCTTGGGGCGAACGTTCTTGACTAAGCTACGCTCCGTGATGGACATCTACCGAAGGACTTGCACTATTGAAGTGGATGGCAAGCAACATGTGTTGCGAGCCATATATGATCCACCTTATCCACCTGATACTTCTCACACCGTTGACTACAGTGGTCTTAATGTCTATGTTCATTCTTATTCACAGGTTCGAGGCATGAGGAGGAGATCCATGAAGGGGAAGTCTAGTACCCTCAAGAAGAAGACCTAGGCACAGACAGGAGTCGAGTCAAAGACTTTAAACAATGACGCTATCTGGGAGGCAACCCGGAGTTTTTATCGCTTTCTTTACCGCTTTATTGCATGCATTCATACTTGAACAATTTGCTTTTCATATGTGAATTTGTTCGTCTCTGTGTCGTATGTGCTTATGTTATGTTTGAGTGAGATTTTTCGAGTGATTTTTTTAGAAAAATGGTTTTTGGGGACTTTAAACCGCATTTTTTCGAAACGATCGTCTCCCCACCTCAGGAGGTGGGGGGCGAATCGTCCTACGAGTCCAGAGCACACGCGCGGGGCGATTCGCCCCGCACGGGGCAATTAGCCCCACGACCTGCAGAGACAAAAATCGGGGGTCTCCCCCATTTCTTCATTTTTTCTCCATCTTCTTCACCTAAACTCCAAAAAACTTCTCCATTTTCCAAATATCTTCAAACCTTCATAACATCTTCATCTTTCCATCAAATTGTGTCTTCTTTAGCTTCAATCGAAGCCCGTTACGTGCTCTTTCTTTTCATCAAAACAAATTTCTTCCTAGTTCATTCAATCTTCGGGTTTGAGGTAATCTCACATGAACCCTAATTTTTCAAATTTGGGAATTTTTGATTTATGCTTCAGTTAAGCTTGTATAATGTATGGGTTGATGATTTATGTGAGTAGAAACGTTATTCATTATCAATTGCATGTTCAATTAGGCTTGGTTTGTTGGTTTGATATTTTTTGCTATTAGATGATATATCTTGTTAATGTATCTTTTACTTTCATTCCATGTTTAAACATGTGTTTGTTGATATGATAATGGTGGATGTAATGGTAGAATGCATGATTGATGAAGTTGAGGATTTATGTGAGATTTTAGATTTTTGTTATTATGGTATGGATTGAACCTTGTGATTCAAGGCATTTGTTGTTTAGCAAGAGCGTAATGTGATATGTTATTGTAGTAGTTACATTGATATGTTGCGTGATGAAGTAGCTAGACTAGACATTGGGTTTTGAGGAGTTGGATTGTTGAAGATATTGCTCGTTTGTTCGCTCGTACATTTACATATGCATATGTCTGTTTTGCGTCATACAAGATACTAATTGCTGTTTGTAGGAATCATGGCACCAAGAGGATCGAGGAGAGCTGGCTCGAGCAGAAAGGGGAAGGGAGTAGCATCAAGCTCCCAACCTTCTCACCACATGTACGAGATGTCTTTAGCGGCGATAGATGTCCGACAAAGGCTCGAAGCGGAGATGTCCCCATTCCCCCTATACATAGGGGCTTCTTGAGTCGGTGGTAAAGCCTTTGCTACGGATTTTGGTACTCAAGAAGCTAGCTACGGACAAGATGGGAGGAATCCTCGAGCTGGATTTTGGAGAAGAGGATTCCGAAACAATCAAGGATATGCACCAGCTAGCCAAACTTATGGCCCTAACCAAGACCGTAGTAGGCTAAACTATGGTAATGATCACTGCGAAAACCCCGCTCCGAAAGAGCCACCGAAGTCGAAGTCGGCTCAACTGATGGAGAACTTGCAAAAGATGGTTGATCACACCCAAAGTTTTCTCAAACGTTATGAAGAAGATTCTGAGAAGACTAGAGCGAGACTTGATAGGTTGGAAGAGAGCACTAGGCTTGCCCATCAAAAGATGCAAGAATTGATCGACCGAGGAGCAAGTAGGGAGCAAGGCAAGCTGCCTAGCAACACTTACAACTCGATGTACATTACCTTGGTGGGTGATCTACCTGTTGAAATCACCATCAAGAAGGTTGCTAAGTGCGAGAGTTGCGAGGGGGAAGTGCCACCACAGGCTAAGGAAGAAGAGAAGGACCTTGGTGCTGACGAGAGTGAAGAGGAGCAAGAGGATCCCGAGCCACTCCCTCAAAGTTTCGATGTTAAAGTCGGGATTGGGGAACTTGAAGATGTCCGTGCCACACTAGACACGGGATCCTACTCAAATGTGCTCCATTTGAATGTGTTCGAGAAGAGTAGCCTTGGAAAACTATCTGTGCATAAGGCTATTGTGCAACTGGCGGATGGATCCTTTGTAAGACTCGAAGGCGTTGTGAAGAATGTATTGGCCAAGATTGGTGAAGCTTCTGTATACACCAATTTTGTAGTTATGCCGGCGTCTACACCTGGGACGGGGGATGTCATCATCTTGGGGCGAACGTTCTTGACTAAGCTACGCTCCGTAATGGACATCTACCGAAGGACTTGCACTATTGAAGTAGATGGCAAGCAACACGTGTTGCGAGCCATATCTGATCCACCTGATACTTCTCACAATATTGACTATAGTGGTCTTAATGTCTATGTTCATTCTTATTCACATGTTCGAGGCATGAGGAAGAGATCCATGAAGGGGAAGTCTAGTACCCTCAAGAAGAAGAGCTAGGCGAAGACAGCAGTCGAGTCAGAGACTTTAAACAATGGCTCTATCCGGGAGGCAACCCGGGGATTTTATCGCTTTCTTTACCGCTTTATTGCATGCATTCATACTTGAACAATTTGCTTTTCATATGTGAATTTGTTCGTCTCTCTGTCGTATGTGCTTATGTTATGTTTGAGTGAGATTTTTCGAGTGATTTTTTGAGAAAAATGGTTTTCGGGGACTAAAAACCGCATTTTATTTCGAAACGTTCGTCTCCCCACCTCAGGAGGTGGGGGGCGACTCACCCTACGATCCAGAGCGCGCGCGCGCGCTCCAGAAGCGCGGGGCGATTCGCCCCACGGCCTGCAGAGACAAAAATCGGGGGTCTCCCCCATTTCTTCATTTTTTTTCCATCTTCTCCACCAAAACTCCAAAAAACTTCTCCATTTTCAAAGTATCTTCAAACCTTCATAACTTCTTCATATTTCCATCAATTTGTGTGTTCTTTAGCTTCAATCGAAGCCCGTTACGTGCTCTTTCTTTTCATATGAACAAATTTCTTCCTAGTTCATTCAATCTTCGGATTTGAGGTAATCTCACATGAACCCTAATTTTTCGAATTTGGGGGTTTTTGATTTATGCTTCAATTAAGCTTGTACAATGTATGGGTTGATGATTTATGTGATTAGAAACGTTATTCATTATCAATTGCATGTTCAATTAGGCTTGGTTTGATGATTTTAGATTTTTGCTATTAGATGATATATCTTGTTAGGAAATGTATCTCTTACTTTCATTCCATGCTTAAACATGTGTTTGTTGATATGATAATGATGGATGTAATGGTAGAATGCATGATTGAAGAAGTTGAGGATTTATGATTTTTGTTATTATGGTATGGATTGAACCTTGTGATTCAAGGAATTTGTTGTTTAGCAAGAGCGTAATGTGATATGTTATTGTAGTAGTTACATTGATATGTTGCGTGATGAAGTAGCTAGACTAGACATTGGGTTTTTGAGGAGTTGGATTGTTGAAGATATTGCTCGGTTGTTCGCTTGTACATTTACATATGCATATGTCTGTTTTGCGTCATACAAGATACTAATTGCTGTTTGTAGGAATCATGGCACCAAGAGGATCGAGGAGAGCTGGCTCGAGCAGAAAGGGGAAGGGAGTAGCATCAAGCTCCCAACCTTCTCACCACATGTACGAGATGTCTTTAGCGGCGATAGATGTCCGACAAAGGCTCGAAGCGGAGATGGCCGAAGGGGGAAGATCGATCATTCCAGACAGGAGGATTGATATTCCAGAGTCAGCAGCTGGAACGGCGGGGTATAGGACGCTATCCCGATTGGCATCAAGAAGGAATTGGGTTTGGTACAGTTCCAACAGGTTCAAGGGGTACGACGTGAGCCTCCTCCAAGAGTTCTACACAGGATTCACTGATCTCGAGGAGAAGAATGGGGTACTAGTTCGAGGCCTGATAATACCATGGACACCAGAGACCATTTCTTCATTCATCCATTTTGGGCAGCTGGAGTTCACAGGGAGCGACCATGCCTACCTGTATTCGAGGGCCTCTAGGGGGATAAGAAGACATATTACGGACGTGATCTGCAACAAGGAGTACAGATATCCAGAAATCGGGGGAGAACCTGCACGGATCCGTCAGAGCGACCTTAGCATTGAATCTAAGGTAATGATGAAATTCTGCATCTTCAACTTGATCCCTAGGAAGAATGACACATGGATACAGCCCTACTACGCCGAGCTTCTCTACTGCTTGATAGACAGACATCGGATCAACATCGGGCACATCATGTATGAAGAGTATGAGCGCCACTGGGAAAAGAAGAAGAAGCCCTTCATCTTCCGAGCTTCATCACTGCCTACTGCAAATATCATGGGGTCGAGGACATTGACGAGGGGGATTGCGAAGTCGCTGCCCTTTCACCCTCGACTATTGAGGTGCAGCTGGCTAGGTATCAGTTGAAGAACCCCACGGCTGCCGCTGCTGATGTGGAAGCACCCTTCCAACCGAGCGATTCCGATAATGAGAATGATTATGAGGATGCTATGGAGGCTGATGATGGCCAAGCCCCTATCCCGGATATCCCATTTGTCCATACAGCACCGCATGGACCGCCTTGAGCACCACAGGGGTCTAGAGGATTTGACTTCTCTTAATTCCATACCTACCTCGACGGCCGTTTCGATAGAATTGATGCCAGTACCACGGCCTTGCGACAGGATCTCGACGGGCACATTGACCAGCGCAACCGCGATTGGGAGACATTCGAGGAGCATCGCCGAGAAGATAGGCAACAAAGGTGGGAGCAGCAACAGCTCATCGAGCAGCAACAGGAGGCCCTACGACAGTCAAATGAGCTCCTGTCTGACATGTGGAGGGACTTTTATGGGGATTTCAATCCCGATGATTAGTCTTTTCACATGTCCACTCTTAGCCAACCGAGGCCAAACCGTTCGGTAACATCTAGTATCACTTCTTATTACTCATTCTCTTTTGCTAGGGCTAGCTTAAGAATCATAAGGGGGATGGGATGTGAACCGCGATGTTAAGTATTGTTTGGCTTTGTGTTGATTAGTATCTTGTTCTTCGTTTGCATTTGCATTTGCACGTTTACCGCTTTCTTAGATTTTTTAGGTTGCATTCACTGCATTCATCCTAGGATAGTCTTGCATGTTTTTTATGGAGTTTATTGCCGAATTTTTTGAACTTTTTTATTGGGTAGATTATCTAACTATGCCACTAATCATATGCTTCATCTCTATGAATTTGTTTGAGGTTTTACTCGCTTGGCATGTCACATTTATGTATTGCACTTAGTTAAGCTCGGTAGTCTCGACATCACTTAGTGGTGTTTTCTCTACTGCGGTTCACGAAGGCCTTTATAATAGGATGATGCATGTTAGGTCTTATGGTTGTTTTCCCGAGTAATTATGGACCTAAGAGGCAACAAGTCTTCACCATGCTTTGAGATTGCTAAATGCCTAGGAAGGAGGTAGTGTGAGGTTGTGTGATCCTTTGTTTATAATCTATTCTTTCGAATAGGTTTGGGGAGGGGGTTGCACTATCATTAGACTTGTTTTTCGTTTTTCGTTTCCGTGTTGTGAGTTTATTTTTTCCTTTCTCGTAAATTTTGTACTCCAACCAATTCTTTCGAATAGGCTTGGGGAAGTCGTTGTGAGTCATTTTGTTTCTCTTTTTGTTGTGCTACTGCTGGCTAAAAAAAATAAAAAATCGAAAAAAAAAGGAAAATTCCAGGAAAAACGAAAAAAAAAAAGAAAAATGGAAACTGGAAAGAAAAAAAGAAAAGAAAGAGAAAAGACCCCAAAAAAGCAAAGAAGTGTCCAAAAAAGAAAACCAAATAGCAGTTTAGCAAAGTGTTTCGCATTTTCCAATTCTTGTAATGTTCGTAATCGTGTTGTAATTTTCTATTTTTTGTCTTTTGTTTGAGTGTCATCTGTTCTAGACCACCCTCGTCCTGCCATTCAGGAAGTGGTGAAGAGCTTAAGACTTTGCTTGAGAGACGGGTAGAATAGGGGAGTGTTATCTTTTATAGGGAACCCTCCTTCGTTTGATGAGAGCCAGTACTGGTTCGACCTCTTGGAGGAAAAGTCTTATCGTGGTGAACAACAGTAAGTCCTCAGTTTCATAGGCATGGGACAACCATTCGTATCTTAGCATGCTTCATTACGTCGTCACTGACTAGGTCCAGGTAGAGAATGTTACGAGAGACTATCCTGTCTTGACATAAGTGCTTATGTGGATGTGTATGAGTCAATCGAGGTATTCTTCAACCTATATTCATGTTTTGATTTATATGGTTTTTGTTCATATTTTTTTTGATAGATTCAGTAGATTTGTTCATTTTCTTTGGCATGATACTCCATTTTATGTGTTGCATTGTTTTTTGCATTAGAGTCTAGCTTAGTTGCTTGAGGACAAGCAAAGGTTCGGTTTGGGGAGTTTGATGAATGTGTATTTTACACTTTCATTTGAGTCTTTTTCACCTAATTTAGCTATCCCCTATGTTAATTTAGCTATATTTTAGTGCATTTCATTAGAATAGTGTCACGTTTCCCTTTAGTTTTTATTTTACAGGTTCTGGTTGAAAAACGAGGATTTCCGGGCAATTATATTGAAGTTGACAAGGAATTGGTGTTCCAGAAGCCTATTTGGAGTATCTGAAGGTTTCCGGATAGGATTTGGAGTCTAGGGGTTGAATCTGGAGGTTAGAAGGCCACTAGAAGTCAGAAACCGAGTTCGAAAAGGGGAAGAAATCCAAAAACGCGTCGAAAACGCGCAAAATCCCGGATTTTACTCCCTGGCGAATCGCCCGGGATGTGGGGAGAATCGCCCCACACCAGGCGACTCGCCCGTTGTGTGGGGCTCTTCGCCCCACACAAATTCGAACACTATATATAGTCGCTCAGTTTTTCTCCGAATTTCATACTTTTCTAGACCTATTCTCTCACCTTTCTCTATAGTTTTAGGTAGGAACTTCCCAGAGCCTGTTCTGGGGGTTCATAGCTTAGGAGATACTTTTTCATAGCAGTTTGGAGCTTGTAAAATCGCGATTCTTCGGAGACTGACAACCTTCGGTAACATTGTATCTTACAGTTTTTCTACTTATTTTTATATATCTTTCAACATGTTTTCTTCTATGAAATCTGTTGATTGCGTGACAACTATGAGTAGCTAAACTTCTCGTTGGTGATAGTATATGAATTCTTAGCGAAGGGTTGATAATTATGGTAATGGCTATATCGCGCACTATACTCCGTGTTATTGCTTTATTTCTTTGATCTAGCGGAATCTCTATCTTCGTATTGTTGAATAATTATTGTGCACAATTGGACAATAGTCTTTAACCTATCAGAATCTATATCTTCGTAGTGTTGAATAATTACGGAACACAATTGGACAGTAGTGTTTGACCTATCAGAATCTATATCTTCGTAGTGTTTGATAATTTCAACATGACAATTTATTGATCAAAGATCTCCATGCAAGACCGAGGAATTTACGCATGATTATTAACCCATTATGCTTTGAAGGACCATACTATCACCAATCTCCATTATCTGTTAGATAACCTTTTGCTATATCGTCTGCTGTTTTTATATTCTAAATTAGATTTGATAAAGCTAGTTATAGTCCTTAGAGATCGACACTCGAGGTTATTCTACTGCTACACTACGGTTTTCGTTGTAGTTGTGAATTGCCTTTGGCCAAATAACAAATTTATTTGACTGATTCGCGTTGGAACACGATACCAGCGCGTTCATCATTGCCTTAGTAATGACAGTGTTTTTTACACTATCATTCGAGTCTTTTTTCACCAATTTAGCTATCCTCTTGCATGCATTTTAGTGCATTTTGTTAGAATAGTGTCACGTATCCATTTCTTTTGTTCTTTTCAGGTTTTAGGTGGAAATCGCATTTTTGGAAGTAATTCATGGCAAAACAATGATGTTTTGGTGCAACGAGATCACCCGTGGTGTGTCAAGGAGTACCGAGACGAGTTTCAAGGCCAAGAGATCAAGTTTCGGAGCTCAAAACCATGCAAGGAGCCGAATTCGAAGATCCGATGAAGGAATTCCGCACGGGCCGCATTCTGCCCGTGTGGGGCGCCCCACCGCGTGCGCGGTGGTGCGCCGGGGGCGTTCCGACAGCTCTATATATATATATATCCCAAAATCTGCGAATTTTCATATCTTTCATCATATGTTTCCAGACATAAACCCTAGAGCTTGTTCTGGGTATATTTCTCTTAGAACCTTTCTATCTTAGCGAATTTGGAGCTAGAGGAGAGATTTGGACACCTTTTTATCTCACCTTGCTAGATCTTTGTGAGATTTAGCCATTCACCGGAGATTGACAACCTTTGGTGGTAACCTTGTATCTCACAATTCTGCTATTTATCTTTCAATTCACCATGTTTTCATTCATTATTGCTTCAATTATGATTGTTGATTGTGTTATTAATATGAGTGACTAAGCATCTAGTTGGTGATAGTATCACCTTTCTTGACATGGTTCTTCACAGCAATCATACGGGAATGCTCCCTTCCCTTGGTATGGAACCTACAAGCAGCAATTAGCACCTTGTATGACACAAAACAGACTCAAATATATGCTAGTGTAAAAGCGAAAAATACGAGTGATAAAATCAACAATCAAGCTCCCAAAACCGTAATGTCTAGCCTAGTTTCTTCATTATGCAAAATACCAAAGTAACTACTACGTGCAGTACATCACATCATGCTGTTACTAGACAACCAATATCCTTGATAACAAGGCTCAATTCATACCATAGCAGCGCAAAAATTCTACCAACACAAATCCTCATACTCAACAATTAAGCATTCTAATGTCAAATCCACCAACATTACTCCAATAAACATATTCATATGCAAGAAACCCAAGATAAAGACATATTGCAGAACAACATATATCATCTAGCAGCAAAATACCCAAATCAACAATCCAAGCAAAATTGAGCATGCAATTGATAGTAAATAACATGTCTAATCATACAAACAACATACCCATGCATCAAATAAGCATAATCGAAGCTCAAATTAAAAAATCCCCAAATTCGAAAATTAGGGTTCTAAGGATGATACCTCAGATATGCAAATCTAACGAGTTAGGATGAAATCTGTTCTGATAGGATGATAGATCATGTAATAGGCTTCGAATTAAGCTAAAGAACACTCAATTTGGCCAAGAAATGAAGAAGTTATGAAGATTTAGAAGCAAAATCGCACTTTTCGGGTTTTTTGGGTATGGATGAAGAAGAATGAAGAAAATAGAGTTTTGGGGTTGAAATCCGCATTTTTTAAGATCTGGGACTGTGGGGCGGTTCGCCCCCCAAGTGGGGCGGTTCGCCCCGTGCTCCCCAATGCGGGGAGACGGGTCCCGATGTCAAAAATCGCGGTTTAAATCCCGAAACTAATTTTTTCAAAAAACCACTCGAAAATTCTCACTCAAACATAAGCATATACGACACAGACATGAACAAATTCGCATATGAGAAGCAATTAGTTCAAGAATGAATGCATGCAGAAAAGCAGTAAAGAAAGCGGTAAAAATTCCGGGTTGCCTCCCGGATAGCGTCATTGTTTAAAGTCTTTGACTCGACTCCTGTCTGCGCCTATCTCTTCTTTTTGCGGGTACTAGCCTTCCCCTTCATTGATCTCCTTTCCATGCCACGAACCTGTGAATAAGAAAGAATATAGGTTGCAAGACCACAGTAGTGAGTAGTAATATCAGGCGGTTCAGGTGGATCAGGTATGGCTTGTAATACGTGTTGCTTGCCATTCACTTCGATGGTGCAAGTTCTTTGGTAGATATCCATCACTGAGCGTAGTTTAGTCAAGAATGTTTGCCCTAAGAGTATGACATCCCCAGTACCAGGTGCAGACGCCGGCATAACTACAAAGTTGGTGTATATAGATGCTTCACCAATCTTGACCAACACATTTTTCACAACGCCCTCGGGTCTCATAAATGATCCATCCGCCAGTTGCACAATAGCCCTTTGCTCAGATAGTTTTCCGATGTTGCTCTTCTCGAAAACGTTCAAAGGGAGCACATTAGAGTAGGATCCAGTGTCTAGTGTGGCTCGGACATCTTCAAGCTCCCCAATCCCGACCTTAATATCGAAACTTTGAGGGAGTGGCTCGGGATCCTCTTGCTCCTCTTCACTCTTGTTAGTGCCAAGGTCCTTTTCTTCTTCTTCGGCCTGTGGGGGCAGTTCCCTCTTGCAACTCTCGCACTTAGCAACCTCTTGATGGTGATTTCAACAGGTAGATCACCCACTAAGTTAATGGATAATGACTTCTCAGTGTTGCTAGGCAGTTTGCCTTGCTCCCTACTTGCTCCTCGGTCGATCAAGTCTTGCAACTTTTGATGGGCAAGCCTACTGCTCTCTTCCAACTTATCGAGTCTTGCCCTAGTCTTCTCAGAATCTTCTTCATAACGTTTGAGAAAACTTTGTGTGTGATCAACCATCTTCTGCAAGTTCTCCATCAGTAGAGCCGACTTCGACTTCGGTGGCTCTTTCGGAGCTGGGTTTTCACAGTGATCGTTACCATAGTTCAGCCTACTACGGTCTTGGTTAGGTCCATAAGTTTGGTTAGCCGGTGCATATCCTTGATTGTTGCGGTATCCTCTTCTCCAAAATCCACCTCGAGGATTCCTGCCGTCTTGTCCGTAGCTAACTTCCTGAGTACCAAACGCCGTAGCAAAGGCTTCTTCTTCTCCTCCTCGAGCCCAGTTGCCATCATCGTATGCCAGCTCCGATCTACACATATGAGCCCCATGCCCATAGTTCTTGCATATTCGGCATACTTCGTTCGAAACAGTTGTTCCGTTGGCGCTCTTGAGGACTTGCTTCAATTCGTTGGTAAAGCACTCGAATTGATCCCCATTCCCCCTGTACATAGGGGCTTCTTGAGTTGGTGGAGCTTCAGGTCCACGCCTCCTAACCATTTCTCTTGGGTCCTTGAACTGCGAACCCTTAGCAAGCCTTTCGAAAACTGCCGAGACGGCTTCTGCGGTTTCCTCCCAAATATTGCCTCGGCATTGGAAATCCACCACTTGTTGGTTCTCGAAGGTTAGTCCATTGTAGAAGTGTTGGACTAGGTCGGAGAGTTCAAAACCATGGTGAGGGCACTTGTTCGTGAGATCTTGGAACCTCTAGAACGCGGTGTAGATGGTCTCATCATAGTCTTGCTTGAATCCAGGGATATGCGCCTTAAGCGCGGTAGTTAGAGTATGTGGGAAGTATTTCTACATGAAAGCTGAAAAAACCTTTTCCCAAGTGTCCAGCGAGCCTGCTGGAAGAGAGCTCAGCCATGACTTGGCTTTGTCGCCAAGTCCCATAGCAAAAACCTTCATCCTTAACTCATCCGTGGTTATGTCAGCTTCGGGTCGTGGGAGTTGGTTGACGAAATAATCGATATCGTGCAAGTACCCCATCACATCTTCCCTTGATAAGCCATAGAACCTCGGAAGTTGTTGGAATGCGTGGTTCTTGATCTCCAGATCTCGGGTTGCAGACGAAAGAACTATCGCCGGTCCCCTCATACGATCCTTGGTGGGTTGTACCCATGCCTTCAGTGGTCTAACTTCTGCCATTCCGTCGATTTCCTTGAATAGACTAATTAGAGATTCATAGAAATCGGTTTCCTCTATTTCCTCTAGTGCGCGCCTTTCAAGTAGTCGCCTTCTTTGGTGGTAGACTCTATCGATCTCAGCAATTGAATTAGCAAGCGGTGTTCCTGCAGAACGTGTATGCGGCATACACTATCTGTGACAGACTAGGAAAGGTGATTAGCAACAAACTAGGAAAGCAGAGAGAGATTAAAAAGGAAAACTAAAACTAAAAGAATTAGGAATCTAAAGCTGTAAATATAAACAAATTAAACAGAAAAAAGGAGTATAGTCCCTGGCAACGGCGCCAATTTGATGAACGTGTCAGATTCAGTCAAATAAATTTGTAATAGCCAAAGGCAATCCACAACTACAACGAAAAGCGTAGTGTAGTAGTAGAATGACTCGAGCATCGTTCTCTCAGGACTATACTAGCTTTATCAAATCTAATTAAGAATATAAAACAACAGATAGAAAGCAATAGGGGGTTTTCAAGCAGATAATGGAGATTGGTGATAGTATGGTCCTTCTTAACATAATGGGTCGATAATCATGCATAAATTCCTCGGTCTTGCATAGAGATCTTTGAATCAATCTTGTGTCCTGTTGCAAGTATTAAGCACTACGAAGATAATATGGGTCTGACTCATCAACAACTAACGTCCTAATGTGTTCCGTAATTATTCAACACTACGAAGATAATTGGTCTGATTGGTTGACAAGTGTCCAAGTGTGCATAATGATCAATACAACATATGATAATTTTGGTTTCAACTGATCAACGAAATAAAGCAATGACACGGAGTATAATGCGTGATATAGCCATTAGCATGATTATCTTCCCTCGCTAAGAATTCACATACTACCACCAACGATAAATTTAGCTACTCATAATAGGCATGCAATCAATAGCAATCATAGAAGAAAACATATTGAAAGAATATAAAATAAGTAGATAAAAACTGTAAGATACAAAGTTACCGAAGGTTGTCAATCTCCAGATGATTGCGATCCTACGCGCTCCAATCTGCTATGAAAAAGTATCCCCTAAGCTATGGAACTCCCAGGACAGGCCCCGAGAAGTTCCTACCTAAAACTATAGAGAGAGGTGAGAAAGTAGGCTTGGAAAGATATGATTTTCGGAGAGAAAACTTGCAACTATATATAGGCCCGAATTTCTTCTGGGGCGGTTCGCCTCTGGCTGGGGCGGTTCGCCCCACAGTATAAACGTGGAATTTTCGCGTTTTCGACGCGGATTTGGATTTCTTCACCTTTTCGGACTCGGTTTCAAACTTCTAATGGCCTCTAACCTCCAGATTCGACCCGTAGACTCCAAATCTTATCCGGAAACCTTCAGATACTCCAAATAGGCTTCTGGAACACCAATTCCTTGTAGACTTCAATATAATTGCCCATAAATCTCCGAATTTCAACCAAAACCTGTAAAATAAAATCTAAAGGGAAACGTGACACTATTCTAATAAAATGTACTAAAATATAGCTAAATTAACATAGAGGATAGCTAAATTAGGTGAAAAAGACTCGAATGAAAGTATAAAATACACATTCATCAGACTCTAACATGCATCATTTCATAAGGCCATCGTGAACCGCAGTAGAAGAAACACCACTCAAGGTGATGTCGAGACTACTAAGCTTAACTAGTGCACAAGCGAATGTGACAAACCAAGCGAGACAAGCCTCAAACTACTTGCAAAGTGATGCAACATATGATCAATGGTCATAAACACTTAGTCTACTCAATAAAAAAGTTCAAAAGACTTGGCAATAAACTCCACACACAACAACGTGCAACAACTAATCTAGGGATGATATGCATGCAAAAATTTGAAAAAAACACGACAAATCACATGAACTTGAGTAAAATCAGGCATGTACGAACCACACAAGCATATAGTACTGAAAATCCAATACCCCCTCCCCAAACCTAAACTTCTGCTCGTCCTCGAGCAAAAGTTGAAAGAAACGGAAAAATTGGATTGAAAGTACACTTCCCTGAGATAAAGGTTCGTGTCCAATCTCCTATATATGAGTAGTACCTGAAAGGACTCAAGAAACAAGTGAAAACGGGTGCGCAAAGGTGAGAAGAATGGAAAAACGAGGAAAATCTGGGTACAGGGTCCAAGCGGACCGCTTGGGAGGCTCTAGGCGCTCCGCTTAAATTTCCAGGAAGTTGCAAAATTTCCTGGAATTTGAAGCGGACCGCTTGGCCCTTCCAAGCGCTTCGCTTGGCCCTGTTTCCAGATTTTCGATATTTTTTTCCTATCTTAATCACCTAAGGCACCAAGACAAAAACTCGACTAAACTAATCACGACAAAAGGCACACAGGCCACAACTACGAAAGCAAATAAAGAGTACAAGAGTCATAAGTCATATCAGATAAGAGTATCAAATAGGAGTACCACCACCGCAAAATCACTCGGATTCGAACCCTTGCTCTACTTCGAAGCGGTGGAGTATCAGATTGTGTGTCTCTATGCCGATTGGTTCCCTCGATGCCTCGGTGAGCCGGATGTTTGGCACATTTGCTTTCTCACACATAGCAGTGATCAGATGTGGGAAGACTAGTGGGTGGCCGGGTTCTCGTTTAATCTTGAATTGCTGGAAGATGATGTCCCCGGGAGTGATGGGCAAGTTCTCCATGAGGGAATAGACTAAGATCCCGACTTCCGGCGTTATCTCTTCGGTTATGAGTCCCGGGATCAGATTAGCTACCACGAAAGGTAGGATCATGCGGGCGTGCAAATGCAAATCTTTATACTTCAAGGTGTTATCGAGACGCGTCTTCCTTGGCTTATAGTCCTCGGTTGTCAGAACCCCGGCTATCTTCCTCGGAAACTTCTCAATCGTTGGGTCATAGACATAGTGCACAAAGGGATCACTCACATAGTATGCTACCTTATTCTTGTCTTCCCTCAAGGGTTCCTCTAGTCCCATAATGAAACTAGTGATACTCAATGGCGAGAAAGGGACCATCACACCACGAATAGGTACTGCTTCGGCCTTATAGTTATAGTCCTCGAAGGCAATGTGGAACTCCTCGACAAGGTCTCTATCCCATCCGGAGATTTCTTTCCCATAGAAGATCCATCCTCTCGCCGTTATAAGCCTGGTAAGGTGAGCATAGGGTACATCAAAGAAAAGCCCCTTGCTCTCATATTTTGTCCCCTTAAGTACGTCCAACTCCTTTGAAGTAAAGGAGATGCTATGGTCCCAAATCACTGACCGTTCTCCTCCCCTATAGAAGTTGTATCGGAACCTCCGCAATGCGTCCGATTCTTTGTATGGGTCACGGTCGCTTTCATCACGGGGAATCTCCTTGGAGGTTGAAGCTCCATCATTCCTTGCTTTCTTCTTGGCTCTTGTGTCCATGGTACCTAGAATAATCTTGTTAGATAACTTCAAGAGACAATGAGACTTAGACTCGACTCCTAGACTCCAATACTCACTCAAGTAATCTCATGGTGAGTTTGAAGGCTGGCTAAAGTTCATATGAAAAAATCGAGAAGCTTTAACACTTCGTTACGATAAATCCATACGAATCTAAACCAAGCAAACAAACTCTCCAATTAAATTACCTAACCAATCCAACACATTCTCATGCAATCACAACTTCACCATAATCATATCATAACTCAAATTCAAGGCTAACAATCATCAAACAATTACATAGAAAAATATTCGAATCATAACATAACTCAAATTCAAGGCTACCAATCATCAAACAATTACATAGCAAAAATTCGAATCACTAGAGTTCATCATAAATCAAGAGGAGCAAAATTCGAATTTAGACATCACATCTAGTAAGAAACATGCTCAATAATCATTATCAAACTCTAATTCACCAATGCATAACACAATTGAAGCTAATTAAGACAAAATCCCATATTCAAGAAAGTTACGGTTCATGAGAGGTACCTTTGATTCCTTGCTATGGATGCTTCAAACGTGAAATTTGATCGGTTTAGATGATAGAGGGGGTGATGGGCTTTGTAAAATGCACAAGATTGCAAGAATTGGTGGAGAATTGAGAGAGATTGAGATTTTTGGGGTGCAAAATCGGCTATGGAGGAAGAAAAACGAAGTGGGAGGCTTTGAATCTCAAGTGCCCCGCTTAGCTTCGTTAAGGAAAGCCAAGCGAAGCGCTTGGGCGTCCCAAGCGAAGCGCTTGGCAAGCGGTCCGCTTGGGAACTCCCAAGCGCTCCGCTTGGATTTCCAGTAGGAATTTTCATTCCTACTGGAAATCCAAGCGGACCGCTTGGGCTTTCCAAGCGGTTCGCTTGGGACCTGAAGCTCCCAAATCCATTTTTTTTCGACTTTTGCTAAATTTTCACCCCAAAAACCTTGTCTAAACAACGAAACAAAACTTTAAACGTGCTTCTAATCTATATGCAATTACCTTCAACCTCGGGTTGCCTCCCGAGAAGCGCCTTCGTTTAAAAGTCGTTGGCTCGACTCATCTTAGCTCATGCGGGATCAATTTTGCATCGGGTACTAGACTTCCCCGTCCAAGTGCTCTTCAAAGCTTTAAGTCCCTGCACATCTTGACGAACATAAAGAGGAGAAAAGAATCCTACTAGTTCGTTAGTATCAACATAAGCACATGAATTAACTATGGCTCGCAACGTATGTTGCTTGCCATTTACCTCGAAGCTACATGTACGACGGTACATGTCTATCACCATATGTACTTTGTTGATGAAGGCTCTACCCAAAAGAACCACATCCTTGAGCTTTGCGGAGGATGTAGGCATGACGATGAAGTTCGTCTTGACCTCTACACCGGCGACTCTTACCACTAGATTCTCGATCACACCCAATGGCTTCTTCATAGACCCATCCGCCAATTGCACCATGCACTTCATTGGTCTTAAGCCATACAAACCCGACTCTTCATACATGTTCAAAGGTATGACATTCACACCCGCTCCCGTGTCTAGAGTTGCCACTATTCCATCCTTCTTACCCAAGCCGATTTCCACATCAAAGCTCTCTTGGATAGGCACTTCCACCATATCCACCAACTCATCCTCAGACGATGAGTTTTCATTCACTTCCTCAACTATCGCATCAGATTGTGCGACCACTTTCTCTTCCACAACTACCTTAGGAGTCTCAAGCTCCTCACTCACCTTGCAAGTTTCAGTTATCTTGCAACTTGGCACCTCAACTAGTGCATTGTCTCTCACAACCGTGATCTCCACGGGCAAATCAGTCACCACGGTTATGGCCATAGCCTTCTCCGTGTTTCCGGGAAACTTCCCTTGCTCTCTACTCGCCCCTCGATCTATAAGCTCTTGTAGCTTCTTATGGAGACTGCTACTACTAGCCTCAAGCTTCTCAAAGCGTTGATTGTTAGTAGCCTCATTACGATAGTAATGCTCCATGAATTTGTTCGTCTTCATAACCAGATCATTGAGTGAAGAGACAAGAGGTGAAGGAAGCACCCCTCCACCCTGTGGTCCCGAACTAGCAACCTGAGGTGGAGGTGTAGGATTAGAAGGCGGTGCTCCTTCATACCAATTGTTCCCATAGCTGAGACGACTTCTATCTTGATTGGTCCCATAGGCATTTTGATCCGAGTTATGAAAATAACCACGGTTGCCTTGATTCTGGTACCCTCCTCGGGGTCCACGGTTTTGTGGCCTCACATTGCCATAACCTTGCCCGTAGTTCACATCTCCAACTACTTGCTCTCCCTCAGCAGCATATACTTCTTGACGGACATCGTTCGTGATATATTGCTCTCTAGCAAATTCAGAACGGCATAAGTAGTTCACATCTCCAACTACTTGCCCGTAGTTCACATCTCCAACTACTTGCTCTCCCTCAGCAGCATATACTTCTTGACGGACATCGTTCGTGATATATTGCTCTCTAGCAAATTCAGAACGGCATAAGTAGGCCGGGTGCCCATAGTTCTTGCACACACCACAAACTTCCGTAGAAGAAGAAGGAAGGCTTTGCCTCAAAGCTTGCTTCACTTCATGGGCGAACCCATCGAAGGCATTTTGTTCCACTACTACCTTGGCCTCACCTCTTTGCTCCTTTTGGAGCACACGAGCCCTCACATTCCGGTTTTGGGAATTCCGGTACATCATATCCAGCTTCACTTGGGCTTGAGAAGGAAGCAACTCCCCCATACTACCTCCACAAATACTATCCACTTGAGATTGAATCTCAGGATGTAAACCATTGTAAAAGAATTGGAGAAGCTGACCTTTATCATACCCGTTATGTGGGCATCGATGATGCAACCCCATGAAACGATCATAGGCCTCGTGGAAAGGCTCATCGTACCTCTTCTCGAAGGAGCTAATTTGGCTCTTCATAGCCATTGTCTTGGAAGCGGGGTAGTAACGCTCCATGAACTTATCGAAACATAGATCCCATGTTGTCAAAGACCCGGCCTCCAAAGTATTGAGCCAAGCCTTTGCACGATCGCCTAGACCCATAGAAAAGACCTTCATGCGGAGATCATCATTTGTAACACCAGCTCCTGGTCGCCCAAGATGGAGAACAAAGTTCTCGAGCTCATTCAAGTACCCTATCACGTCCTCATTAGCCATCCCATAGAATTTGGGAAGTTGTTGGAACATGTGATTCTTGATCTCCAAGTTCCTGGTGGCATCATTGAGGACAATTGCTGGTCTTCTAGCCCCAACCGTAGGCTTAGTAAGTGTACGTATAGGTCTCTCCGCCATTTCACCTTCCAAGTAAACAGATTCAAGAATCGGCTCCAAAAGATAAGAAGAAGACTCTTCCCGAGCTCTAGATGCTACTCCTTCAAACTCGAGATTCAAATTCCTCCTTCTCCTTTGAAACAAACGATCAATCTCGTCTACAAAAGGTTCAATAATAGGTCCACCCGTTCGGCTTCTAGGCATGCACTCACCTGAAATACAAAATAGTGAGTATCTCAAGCAAAAAGAAACAAAAAACAGAAATGAGACAAAGAAGAGATGTTGGCTGAAAAAACCAAAACAAAAACACCAACCAAAGGAGTTAAGTCCCCGGCAACGGCGCCAAATTGATGACTGTCGTTTTTCACCAATTAAATTTGTTTAAAAGCCTAAGAACACTTATCACTACACAAACTAGAGTGCAATGGCAAGTTGTCCCCGAGTGTCGTTCTCTCGGGACCTAACGTGGCTTTGTTTGAGGTTTTTGCTAGCAATTTCAGTCAACAAATTCAAATGTTGATAGAATCATTTTCTTTAGAACAAAGCAACGAGAAATCAGATTTATGTAATCAAGCTTAGAAAACGGTTGGTGGTAGAAATCAAATACACATGCATGGGTTACGAATATGCTCCCAAGTTCAGTGCGTAAAACCTTCGATCAAGTCTGCTAAGCAACTCGTCTAGGCAACTTTAAGACACACATCATAAAAGATCACTATCAATACTTTTGAGGTGCTTGTCACCAACACAATTTATCTAGCATGCTGCAAATCTCTAACATACAATCCTATAGCTTTCATTGACTAAGAGTTTGTCACTATACTCAATTCGAATATATTTTATAGGCAACTAAGAATCATATGTAGGGATTTGCAGCAAGATTGAATCACAATCTCATGTAAGCATAAACATAACCCATAGCATGCATATTCTACATTCTACCACCAACACAAAAGATTTAGCTACTCATATTCATCAACATAGACATCAATTCATATGAACAATAATCAGAATACATCATATCAAACTACAAGACAAGAGAGTGATACAAGTTACCACCAAGGCTGTCACTAATCGGTGGAAAGCAAAGAAAACCTCTCCGTAGATGATTACAAAGGATGAATCCCAATCAAAACCTTGAATCCCAAGCTAAAATACAATGTTATCTGAGTTTTCTCTGAGTTTTGGGGCTTAGGAGCTCTCCAAAACGAAGTTACAGTTCAAAAGATATTAAAAAAATGATCAAATATCAGATCTAAGAAGGAAAATCCGAAAACGTAACCGCTGCCAAGCGGACCGCTTGGAGAAGCCAAGCGGAGCGCTTGGCAAGCGAAGCGCTTCGGGAACTCCAAGCGCTTCTCTTGGCTTCTGTGCCAAAGCTCCTGGAAATTGAAGCGGAGCGCTTCACTATTCCAGGCGCTTAGCTTGGCTCCTGGGCAGATTTTTGTCTTCAAACTCAATCTTTTTGCCCTCGCATGGCCCTCAGGTGCCTTGGACTCATCCTTCTCGATGCTTATTGATGCTCAAACACTTACGAACAAGCCACGGAGATTGGGGAACTTCAACGGGGCCATCTTTTCCATAAAAAAGGCTCGTTTTTAGCTCCAAAAACGCCGTTTCGTACCTAAGTGCCTGAAAATGCAGAAAACACAAAACGTGACACTATTCTACAAAACTAACCAAAAAACAAGGCTAGAAGATAGCAAAAGAAGGTAAAAAAGACAAGATGAACGCGTCAAAAATACGTTCATCAGGAGACAAACGATGCAATCTGGCACTTTGATAGTGGTTGTGGAAAGCACTTGATGGGCAACAAGAATAACCTTATAAACTATAGACGGTGGTCTAAAGGTCCAACAATAAGGTTTGCTGGTGGAGGCTCCGGTTCTACAAAAGGCTATGGTGACGTGAAGTTAGGATGCATAACCATTACTGGAGTTTTTTATGTGAAAAATCTTAAGTTTAACCTTTTCAACATGAGTCAGTTTGCTGACAAAGGATACTTCATCAAAATCCAAAGTGATGAATGTAAACTTATAGATTTCGAGACTAAAAAGGTAATAATGATTGCAAGAAGATCAGGAGGCTTGTACACCGTTGATTGGTCTTCAGCAATTGTTGAAAAATGCCTTGTCTCAGATCATGATTGCCTTGCTGAAAAAACGTAGTTATGGCATAAACGAACAAGTCATCTAAACTTCAAGACGCTGAATAAGCTGTCTAAAAAGGCACTTGTAGTTGGATTAACTAGGGTTACTTTTAAGAAGGATGGTGTTTGCAATGCATGTCAGCAAGGAAACCAAACCAAATCTTCTTTCAATAACAAGGCAGTACCGTCAACTACAAAACCTTTACAACTCTGGCACATGGACTTGTTTGAATCTTCATCAACAAGCTATGCTGGTAAGAAGTAAGGTCTAGTCGTGGTAGATGACTATTCAAGATTCACTTGGGTAGTATTCATCAAGCACAAATCTGAAACCAAGACTGAAATACCTAACTTGCTGAATAAGCTTGAAGTCATGAAAGATGACAATGTAAAAGTCATAAGGGCAGACCATGGTACTGAGTTTGTAAACCAGTACATAACTGAATATTGTACCTCAAAAGGAATACAACATCTGTTATCCTCAGTAAGAACACCACAGCAAAACGGTGTTGCTGAACGGAAGAATCGTACCCTGAAAGAAGCCGCAAGAACAATGCTTGCTGACACTGAAATAAGTGAGGCTTATTGGGTTGAAGCGATTAATACCGCCTGCTATACTCAAAACAGATGTTTGATTACTAAGGAATACAACAAAACTCCTTATGAATTGTTTGTTGGAAGACCTCCTAACATCACTCATCTAAGAGTATTTGGTTGCAAGTGCTTCGTTCTTAACAATGGTAGAGAATATCTAAGAACATTTCAACCAAAGGCAGACGAAGCGATATTTCTCGGCTACTCCTTGCATAGTAAAGCTTATAGAGTTTACAACAAAAAAAGCACAAAAGATTGAAGAATCAGTGCATGTTGTATTCTACGAAAAGTCACAAGGAGTGCCTGCTGAAGAAGAAATATCAGAATGTATGAAAAAGCTAATCATACATGAGCAAAGAACTGAATTTGATGCTAGGCAAATCAAGTCAATTGAACTAAATGATGATTCTGACAATGACTCTCCTCCCCCTAGTCATGACAAGATAAATATAGTTCACGACAAAGAATTTCCAGCAAAAGACGCGGTTGCTCCGGAAGTTGCTGAAATTACGCAATCTCCAGTGCCTGCTGATGAACTACCTCAATCGAGCAATGTTGAACAAGCAGTTGCTGATGAACAAATCTCAATAGAGACACAAATTCCCAATAGTACTGAACAAGTACATACTGAAGAGTCACATGCTGATGAGCAAACATATCCTGATCCAACAAGCAGAAAACCTGTTAATAAATGGATTAGAGATCATCCCTCTACGGATATGATTGGTGATATTAATAAACGCCAGGTGACTAGATCCAAAGCTACTCATGGTCATTGTTCTCTTGCTTTGTTTCAGAAATTGAACCTAAAACCATAGAAGAAGCTTTAAAGCATTCTGAATGGATAAAGGCAATGCAAGAAGAACTGGATCAATTTGAAAGAAACAAAGTCTTGAAACTTGTGCCACTTGCTGAAGACAAGAAAGCTATTGGTACAAAGTGGGTGTTCAGAAACAAGCTGAGCGAGTCTGGTGAAGTAACAAGAAATAAAGCATGTTTAGTTGCTCAAGGTTACTGTCAGA
Organism: Plantago ovata; assembly: GCA_028274465.1. Lineage (NCBI taxonomy): Eukaryota > Viridiplantae > Streptophyta > Magnoliopsida > Lamiales > Plantaginaceae > Plantago > Plantago ovata. The sequence continues at coordinate 35,642,944 of CM051456.1, read as the reverse complement.
CTGAAGGATTGGACTATGATGAGTCTTATGCACCGGTTGCAAGATTGGATGCAATTAGGCTGTTCTTGGCCTTTGTTGCTCACAATGACTTCATTGTTTACCAAATGGATGTTAAAAGTGCATTCTTGAATGGTGAACTTGCTGAAGAAATCTACCTAGAACAACCCCCTGGCTTTGAACTTCCCTCATAAATCAAGATGGTATACAAGCTTCAGAAAGCTGTATATGGTCTAAAGCAAGCACCAAGAGCATGGTATGATACCTTGGCTAAGTTCTTGCTGGAAAATGGTTTCAAGAAAGGTGAAGTTGACAAAACTTTATTTACCATGAACCATGATGGTAAAATACTCTTAGTTCAAATTTATGTGGATGACATAATTTTTGGATCTAAGGACAAGCAACTTTGTGATGATTTTGCCAAACTCATGACAAATAAATTTGAAATGAGTATGATGGGAAAATTGAATTATTTCCTAGGATTGCAAGTCAAGCAACTCAAAGATGGAATATTCATAAATCAAGCAAAGTATGCGAAAGAAATGCACATAAAGTTTAGGATCAAAGAGGATGAGAAACCTGAAAAGATCCCTATGAGTGTTGGTACCAAATTGGGCTATACTAAGGAAGATAAAAGTGTTGAAGAACACAAGTATAGGAAGCTCATTGGTTCCTTGTTGTATCTAACAGCAAGTAGACCTGACATTCAGTATGCTGTTTGTGTGTGTGCAAGATTCCAATCTGATCCAAGAGAATCACACTACAAAAAGGCAATCAAGATACTGAAATATGTTAAAGGTACAGTCAATGTTGGATTATGGTATCCTAAAGATTCTGGACTTGAATTGGTTGGTTATTCTGATGCTGATCATGGAGGATCAACTCTTGATAGAAAAAGTACCTCTAGAACTTGTCAGTTTTTGGGTACTAGATTAATATCATGGTTCAGCATGAAGCAAACCTGTGTTGCCAATTCATCTACTGAATCTGAATACATTGCAGCTGGTTGTTGCACAGCTCAAATCCTATGGATTCAGCAAAAATAAAGAGGTTATGGTATTTCTGCAAAGAAAACACCAATCTTTTGTGATAATACAAGTGCTATTCCAATCACGCAAAATCCTAAGTTTCACTCAAGGACTAAGCACATTGATATTAGACATCATTTCATTAGAGATCATGTGGAAAAAGGAGATATTGAGGTTGTGAAAATAGGCACTGATGATCAGCTTGCTGACATCTTTACCAAGCCCCTACCGGATAATATGTTCGCAATGCTAAGGTATAACGTTGGATTGATTGAACTACCTCAATAAAGGATACACCTGGCAGAATGCTGAAACAGGTATTCAGCAAGCCAAAGTATTCTTGTTTAAAAGACTCATTCACTGATTTTTTCTAAGAAATGATAGGTCACTACATGATTGCTGAAACAGGCTTTCAGCAAGTAATTCCTTCAAAACAGGTATTTCTTCGGAAACTTGATAACTTGCTGAGACAGGCACTCAGTAAGAGAAAGAGCTTAAGGATTGCTGAAACAGGCATTCAGACAATCAAAGATACTGAAACAGGTATTCAAGTATTAAGGGAATATTCTGAGACGGGAACTCAGAAAAAGAGCTAAGCTCATCTCTCAGATTTTACCAAAGGATATCTCAAGTACAAAAGAATTTACTAATACGGGAAATCAAAAATATCTTTTAAACTTAAGAAAATATGAGATATCTGAGTAAGGGGGAACTTTCAGCAAGTATCTAGGTTGATAATTCAAACTCACTGAAAAGATTCTTGTCTATTTCAGCAAGCAATCTATTCCCTTAAAACTCGGTAAAATCAATTTGTGACGTTAATCGGGTACAGATAAACTCGTAATAATCATGATATAAAATTCAATCGTGGCCATTGATTAAAAGGAGTTACTAATCTAACGGTTAATAAAACAAAGAGAGAGAGTGCTATGACGGTTTCAAGTTAGTGGGCCACTACGCATTTAATGCAAAGGCTCCACTAACGCCTGTGTTTCTCTGTTTTACCCTTGCTGAGAGCTCAAATCGATTGAGTTTCTCACACACCAGAGACACTATATAAAGAAGGAGTTAGAGAAATGACAAATTTCTTTAACTCACATTTCCTTTCTCTGCAAATTTTAGCCTGAATCTACTGTACCTCCGGTCAAAAAGCAAACTCTCTCTTTTCGTACACATTTTCTCTGCTCTATAAAAGAAATGGCTCCCAAGAGACAGTCTTCCAAGTCCTCAAAGTCATCAAAGGTTGACAGTGCTGAAACACGCACTGCTCCGGTGACTACTCCGGCTACAAACACAACGAAAGTTGTGTTGAAAAACGATCGCATATCAGAAAAACCTATGCCTCCGTCATATCTTGACACTGCAAAGTGTGAGATGTTGATGCAATGGGGAGGTTTTGCAAAAGAAATGTACATTAGGTACTTTTATGAACAAGAACTCGACGACGAGAATGAAGAGGCGCTTCAGCTTATCAAGCAACAAGGCCTCATGAACTTTATATCTGCTCTCACTAAACAGGTGAGCATGATAGACACTATGGAATTCTACAACAATGCAGAAATCCAGTCCCTTACTGATAGTAAAGGAATCACTGAAAAAATGATCTTTACTACAGTTCAGAACACGCAAATCGTCCTGAAATGGACTGATTTAGCGGAGATATTTCAGATTCCAACCACTGGAACTGAAGATGACGTCACTGCCACTGACGAAGAAATTGAAGCTTTCTACAGTGACGTCAGAAACGAGAAAATGAAGAAAGGCGAGATTGCTCCCGTGACTTGGACAAAGCACGTTAAGAGAAAGCATCTCTGCCACTCACTTGGTCTAGTAGCTCTGCTACTGATAAAAGTTCTTGACTCCCAAGTTGGAGGAATTGACCAAGTAGGCCTGAGAAGATGTCCATTGCTGATGCATATCCATGAAAATAAAACGGAACTTAACTGGGCTAAGTACATTTTCAACAGGCTTGTTGATTGTGTTACTAAGTTTAAGGTAAAGGTAGAAGACAACAAGGTGTCACCTTCCTTTCCAGTTATGTATGGAATCAAGATATGCTACATCCTTGAACATTTCAGGATTCAGCTAAGAAACCCATTGCCAATCAAGAAATCTGTGTGCAATGTGGGAAGATCATTCTACAAGCAGAATGTACCTAAGACTGTTGGAAAGAAAACTAAGAAGACAACAACTGCAAATGTTGTCAGCACAAGCCAGCAAGAAAGGTATACAACAGCTGCAGATGTTACCACCCAACAACTTAGAGATGAAACTGTTGTTGGTGGTGGTAACACAAATGAAACTGCTGTAGAAAATCAACAAGGTACGTGTACAACAGCCGTTGCTGAAAATGCAACTATAGATGCCTCTAGGAAACTGGAGAAATCTAACAAGAAAAAGAGGAAAGCTGATGATGACACTCAGACTGCAGCGTCATCAGCAAACCCCGTACCTAAGAGGAAACGGACCAGCAACAAAAGGAAGAAAACACTGGCCCACAAGTCAGTTCCTGCTGTCCAAGACCTCTCAGACAATTCCCAGACAAATGCTGAAACGCATTTGCCAGTAGATGTTGCTGAGGTGATTACTGAAACCTATGTCAGCAATGTTGAAGTGTTTGCGGAAGCCTTCAACAATCAACTTAACGTTGATACTTCTACTGAGAATAGACCAGAAGGCAGCGGAAATGAAATTCCTGCCCAAGTCAGATGGTTGCTGAAGCCTCTGCACCAGAACCAACACTCCCTGCTCAGAAGGTAGTTAATGTTTTTGGTATTAAAACTAAGTTTGACAGCTTAGTACTTGTGTCTAACTCTAATTTATTTCAGGATGAACAAGTGGAGGATGCTACTCAAGCTCCTCATGGAATGGAAATTGTACAACATGAGCTTGCTGACTCTCAGCAGGTAAATCATATTTCAGATATGAACTCTAAAACAATTTTCCAAACCAATCCTGATCTAAATAACGTTCTTTTTCAGGCTCAAAAGGAGACCACTGAAGTGGTACTCATCATTGAAGATCATCAAGTAAATTCTGAGGAACTGTACTTGAACTTCAAAAGGACAACTTTGTCAAGAGTTGCTAAGTCCGTCAGCAACTGGCAAAGATACAGGCGAATGGATTTTTCTGATCTCCATCTTCATCTATCTAATGAGAAAAAGAGATATTCTCTGCTAAAGCTCGAGACATTCGTTCATTCCATACTTCCTGAAGAAATGTCATATTCTCAGCAAATGAGTTCAAATCTGATTGCTCAAATCAGAGAGAATATGAAGGAAAAATTCAAGAGTGCCTCTCCAGTTGAACAAGCTGTGATGCTCAAGGGTTCATTTGTACCCGTGGTGGCTGATCCCTACAAAATAAATGAGGAAGAGGAAGTAACGAGTGTTGCTTTGTGCAAGCATCTCGAGCTAGTAATTCTGACTGATGATGATGAAGAGGAAGAAGATGAAAACATTCCCACTGATCCAAGTGATGATGAAGGGAAAGATTCCAAGGACAAGAAAGACGATGATGATGACAATCAAGGTCCAAGTCCTGATGCTGGAGGATTGAAGTTGACATTTGCTGAAAATGCTCAACCCGAAAATCAGCAAGCTGAACAACAACATCCTCAGCAAGAATCTCAACCTCCTCCTGCTGCTGCTGAAAATCAAGCACCTGTGCAAGGTGCTGATACTGAAGAGGAATATGCCAGAAAAAGGGTTGCCTTGAAAAATGGCAAAAGTCCAGTTTCTGATGCCAAGGTTACTGAAGAAAACCTTGAGGTTGATGATGAACAAGATGAAGATTACCAACGCGCTCTCCAGAACAGTCTCTTGATCCATGCAAGGCATACGCAGGATCTAGAAATTGGTCAATCTTCAGGAGTAAGATCAAAGGAAGTCCCCTCCCTTCCATTTACTACTGGCGAAACTCCAGTAATTGAGTCTCATACTCAATTAAAACTAACTACTGGCGAAACTCCAGTCATTGAGTCTCAAACGTGCCTTCAGCAACTACTCAATTAAAACTAACTACTGGTGAAACTCCAGTTGTTGAGTCTGAAGCGTTGCCATCAGCAACCACTCAACAAAAAGGAAGTGAAGCTACTGATAAAGGTTCTAAAGTTGCTCAACTTGATGAATCTGAGGATGACGACTACTTGTCAGAAAATGAGGATGAACAATCCAAGCGAGACCCCAAAGTTGTTCAGATTCCTCCTCCTGATTACATCAATGATTTAGACGATGGTCTAAGAGCAGAATTGCTGATACGGGATGATCACTTTGCTTTCGAACTTAAGGTTAATTCCTTGACACCACATCTAGTGTCGTTCCCAAGAGTTGAGGAGTTTACTCCTAGAATTTTAGCACTAAAGGAAGTCCATGATGCCTGCAAAACTGAAGATGAGGCATTGCTTGCTGAGATCCCACTTGACTTTGGAAAGATTTTGGCTACAGTGCTGAGACGCACTACTACTTTGACCATATCTCAGAAAGACATCAGTCTTTATCACAAAACCTATGAAGAAGATGTAAGTCAAGCTCTAAAGCTAGCAAAGAATGCTCTCGTGAAGGCACAGACTTTCATGGATGAGAAGGCCGCAACAGAGTATAACAGCTTAAGCACTCTTGCTGAAAATTGCAATGAGTTTTATTCTCTGCACATCACTCCGATGTTGCAATCCATGTCTAAGGGGGAAAAGAACAGCACCATAAAAACAAACCAAACCCCTCCTGCTGTTGATGTGCCACTGTCCATAGAACCGCGTGCTGAAAGAGAGCAAAGTTCTAAAAGGCAAGCAGAATCTGAGTTTTTTTGCCATACTGGAAGTCATCACAATCTGAATGAAGATGATGACAATCAAACAATATCTCAAGCCATAAGAGCAAGACCCTTAACAGCCTTGACTCCGTCTGGCCACTCAAAGCATTTCTCGTCTGACTCTTCAGCAAGAGATCAAGACAATGCTAAGACAAGAAGAAGAAGGCAAAGACAGGAAGAAAAGAGGCTGGCCGGCATTGCTATTGGCTCCGGCATTGAATACACAAAGACCAGCAATGAAGAAACCACTCAGAATGTAATCAGAAACATTCATGGTTGCCGGATCTTAAAGCCGGAAGACTTGATGGTGAATGAGTTCTTTCCTACAACCATATTGAATCAAATGTTCAAATGGATTGAACTCAAAGTTGAAAGAAATCAAAGGGAAGAATCCCTCCCAAGAAATATTGCTGGGAGATGGTTGAATCTTGAGGTCTCAGTAAGAAGAATCGCCATTGGTAAGACATACAAACAAGAACCAAATCTGATCAAACCACCTGGCATTGCTTACTACTCTGACCCAGTAACAAAGAAAACAAAGAAGAGACTTGGATTGATTCCTTACGAGTACTTCTATCTCACTGCTAAGGATCAAGAAGAAGATCTTTCCTGGCTAAGAAAGATTCATCCAAAAAGCATTTCAGATACACAGCTTCTCCATGCCAGCAATTGGGGCATGCATTTATGGGTGACTAATTACATGGAAATGAATGCTGAAAAGCATCATCATACCGCCTGCAAAAAATGCAAGAATTCTTCAACTACAAGTCCGTAGGCTTCTGGAAAACTACAAAAAGGACTGTGTTGAATTTACTGCACTTGCGGAGAAGAGTGTAAGAGAGATTTTGAGAAAATCATCTGGAAGAGCTTAACTCTCTGTAATAGTTTTTGTTAAAGTTTTTGTTTGCTGATTTTGTTTAAGTTATCTTTGCTTTTTCATGTTAACTTCTGAAAGATAACTATCAGCAATGAAGCTTTTGACTCTTATTGGTTTTTGATTATGCAATTTACTTATGCTTACTGTTTAATTATTCAAGTATGCTTGCATTAATCAACTGATTTTTTCAACATCAGAAACCTCTAAAAGGGTAACAATTAATTTAGCCATGGATTGCTAACATCAAAAAGGGGGAAATTTGTTAGGAAACTTGTAATTTTGATGAGCAATTAACCATGCTAAATTAAGGAAAGTCCAGTAAGTAGTACTCTTAAGGTCCATAGGAATTTAGAATTTTAAGGACATTGTAAAAGAGGAACGTTTGCTGAAGACTTAGATTAGGTGCTAGATAGGTTGGTTTTTACCGCTTACGATGTATTTTATTTTCTGAAAAGAAAATAACTTATTGAAGCTTTAGCTTATGATGTATCTTATTTTCGGAAAATAAAATAACCTATTGAAGCATTTTCTTACGATGTATTTTATTTTCTGAAAAGAAAATAACTTATTGAAGCTTTAGCTTATGATGTATCTTATTTTCTGAAAAGAAAATAACCTATTGAAGCATTTGCTTACAATGTATTTTATTTTCTGAAAAGAAAATAACTTATTGAAGCTTTAGCTTATGATGTATCTTATTTTCTGAAAAGAAAATAACCTATTGAAGCATTTGCTTACGATGTATTTTATTTTCTGAAAAGAAAATAACCTATTGAAGCATTTGCTTACGATGTATTTTATTTTCTGAAAAGAAAATAACTTATTGAAGCTTTAGCTTATGATGTATCTTATTTTCTGAAAAGAAAATAACCTATTGAAGCATTTGCTGACGATGTACTTTGTTTTTACAAACAAACTATTGAAGCATTTAGAAACCGCTCAGAATCTTGAAGATTTTTGAAGATCTGAAGACTTGAAGAATTCGAAGATCTGAAGACAAGAAGATTACTGAAGACTGGTATCTACAAAGGCACGTGTTGCTCAGAAAGTGGAAACTTCAGCAACAACATTGCATAAGTGAAAATCTGAAAGACAGAGTAGGTTGTGCTTGCTGAAACTGAGACTGACCACTTGTTGATGGAACATATGTGACCTCTTGCTGAAAGTACTGACTTTTGCGCTCCAATGTTACTGTTTGAATTCTATTAAAATAAGCATTAAATGCAAAGCATGCACGCGAAGGACATGAAGACTAGAAGATAAACAAGGACACTGCTGAAAGTACAAAAGCAAGATAGTGACATCTTAAGGATCAAAAGCCTTGGAATTTAAAATGCAAACGGCTCCTTATTTTCACTATAAATAGAGGTCATCCGGCGAAGAGTTGAAGTGTGTCAACAACGTGATCATACTCTCACTTGTGCTTAAATTCACATACCTTCAAACTCTCTATACTGCCATTGATCCGTTCCAAGACTTAAAGCTTGAAAAATCTACTTGTGAAGAAGTAGAACAAACTCGGCTAAGAAATTAGTTAAGTGTTCTTTCTTTCGAACAAGAACAAGTCTTGACACCAGAAACAATCAAACTTGTTTAATGCAAAGTATTCAAAGTTGTGTTTCTTAGATTAATTGTTGTAACTGAATAAGTTATAATTAAGTTATCTCACCCCAAAACTCTCTAACTGAAAATACACCCTTTCAGGCGTGATATTCAGGGGGAACTTAATCGAGCATAGTTTTGCTGATTAAAAGTACCAAGTTTGGTGGAGAACAAGGTTACGTTCTCTAGATTAGGTTGGAGACGAAGCAAGTGTGCTTTGGTTTCTGTTTGAATCGCTCTAGATAGGAGATTGTAAGGAACCTCAATCATATCTTAGTGGATTCAGTCCTAAAAAGGACAAAGTGGATTAGTTGAGAGATTACGCCACTCTCAGATACCACTATAAAAGTGTGTGTGTGATTTACTTACTGTACTTAGTTTTCAGCAAATCATATCTGTCTGTACACAGTCACTCACATCACTTGCTGAAACCTTTACTTACTGAAAGAGCACTTATTGTATCAAAGACTTCCGCTCTCTGATTTTAAGTATCAGCAAACCTAGCTACTGTAAAGTAACTTACGCTTGCTGAGAAAGTAAGTATCAGCAAACTCATTACTGAAAAGTAATAAGCACTTTCTGAGAAAGTTTTCAACGACGAAAGTTTGAAAAGACTATTCACCCCCCCCCCCCCTAGTCTTTTCTTGTTGTTTAAAGGGACCAACAAGATGACACTCCAAAACAAAAGACAAAAAATAGAAAATTACAACACGATTACGAACATTACAAGAATTGGAAAATGAGACACAACACTTTGCTAAACTGCTATTTGGCTTTATTTTTTGGACCCTTCTTTGCTTTTTTTGGGGTCTTTTTCTTTTTTCTTCCAGTTTCTTTTTTTCTTTTTTTTCTTTTTTCCTGGAATTTTTCTTTCTTTTTTTCGATTTTTTTTTAGCCAGCAGTAGCACAACGAAAAAGAAACAAAATGACTCACAAACGACTTCCCCAAACCTATTCAATAGAATAGGTTGGAGTACAAAATTTACGAGAAAGGAAAAATAAACTCACAACACAGAAATGAAAAACGAAAAACAAGTCTACGATAGTGTAACCCCCTCCCCAAACCTATTCGAAAGAATAGGTTATAAACAAAGGATCACACATCCTCACACTACCTCCTTCCTAGGCATTTAGCAATCTCAAAGCATGGTGAAGACTTGTTGCCTCTTAGGTACATAACTACTCGGGAAAACAACCATAAGACCTTAACATGCATCATCCTATTATAAAGGCCTTCGTGAACCGCAATAGAGAAAACACCACTAAGTGATGTCGAGACTACCAAGCTTAACTAAGTGCAATACATAAATGTGACAAGCCAAGCGAGAAAAACCTCAAACAAATTCATAGAGATGAAGCATATGATTAATGGCATAGTTAGTTAATCTACCCCATAAAAAGGTTCAAAAACTTCGGCAATAAACTCCATATAAACATGCAAGACTATCCTAGGATGAATGTAGTGAATGCAACCTAAAAAATCTAAGAAAGCAGTAAACGTGCAAATGCAAATGCAGACGGATAAAGCATGCGAGGTACTATACTCATCCTACCAATTCCAAGCTCCAAACTAACAACATCAGATCACTTAAATCCCATCCCCCCTCATGAAATTAACGCTAGTCCCTAGCAATAAGAAAATGAGGAAATAAGATGTGATACTGGATGTTACCCAATGGTTTGGCCTCGGTCGGCTGAGTATGCTGCTTGTGATTTATTGGGCCTCCTCTGGGAGCTTTATAGGTGGTTATCAGGTCTTCTGGTAGGTGCGGTAGTTCCATTTATAAGGCCAGACAGGAACAACTCCTCTATTAGAATCATCATTGCCCGTATGGCCTTCATTGTCACTACTGTCACCATCATCATTGCCAGTAGAGTTGTAGTGGCAGGTAGAATTCTCATGGTGAAGACTGCTCTGGGAGCTTTATAGGTGGTCATCAGGTCTTCTGGTAGGTGCGGTAGTTCCATTTATAGGCCAGATAGGAACAACTCCTCCATCTGTATCATTATTGTCTGTATGGCCTTCATTGTCACTACTGTCATCATCATCGTCACCAGTAGAGTTGCATCGTCGAAGAGAATCTTCAAGATTGGCCGCCACTGTTATGGAATCTTCCACCCGGTATCTCTCCAATAGGTTGTGAACTGTTGAAGGGGAAAGGACAGTGGTATCAGAGCCTCCCTTTCCAACGTTTTACACCTCGAGGAGGTTACATCAAGCTGTTCGGATACCCGGAGGTTGTCTTCCATTTTTTCCTATGTCGACCACATTCTCTATAGTTGATGCTTCCGATGTCTATATGATGCTCCCTTTAGAGGCAGTCAAGGGGCATCCCAACGAGGGGCTGGGCACCCATGCCATTATGTTTTGGAACCAAGCTAGCGCTTCGGAAACTTCTAGCAACTGTGAACTCAAGATTGAATCCGTCGCGGCAAGATCGTCCCGGTGCCTTCCAATTCACTCGAACTTTGCAGTCCTTGTGATGGATTGCTGACGTAATAATTGTTTCTGTCCCTTCGGTGGTGCATGAATAGGCATAGGAGTCCTTACTCCAGGTGTACTCTAGCTCCTCCTCTTGGATAATCCGCGACGTTGCTGCAAGAGCCCGTGGCTCGAACGCACCTCTAACGAGATCACTCTCCTTGACATGGTTGTAATCGATCCCCCTCCAATACTTCATAGTAATCATACGGGAGTGCTCCTCTCCCTTGGCATGGTTCTTACAAACAACAGTTAGTACCTCGTAAGACACAAAACTGACTCATGCATATGCTAGTGTAAGAACGAAACACGCAAGTGATAAAATCAACAAACGAACCCCCCAAATCCTTTATGTCTAGCCTAGCTTCTTCAACACGCAACATACCAATGTAGCTACTACATGCAATACGTCACATTATGCTCTTGCTAGACAACCAATAACCTAAATAACAAGGCTCAATTCATACCATAGAAGCGAAACATTTTATCAACATAAATCCTCATACTCAATAATTATGTATTCTACCATCAAATCCATCATCATTACATCAATAAACACAATCATATGCAAGGAATCAAAGAAAAAGATATATTGCATAACAAGATATATCATCTAGTAACAAAATTCCCAAATCAACAATCCAAGCACAATTGAGCTTGCAATTGATAGTAAATAATGCTTCTAATCACACAAACAACCTACCCATGCATCATATAAGCATAATTGAATCTCAAATTAGAAAACCCCTAAATTTGAAAAATTAGGGTTCATAAGAAGATACCTCAGATCTGGAAACCGAATGCACTAGGGTGAAATCTGTAAGGATGAAAAGATAGATCACGTAATAGGCTTCGATTGAAGCTATAGAACACTAAATTTGGTGGAAAAATGGAGGGTTTATGGAGATTTGAAGTTATTTTCGCGAAATTCGGTTTTTGGAGAGAAGGTGGAGAGAATGAAGAAAATGAGCTGAAAAGAGGACTTCCGCGTTTTTATTTTTCAGAGATCGTGGGGCGAGTCGCCCCATATGGGGTGATTCACCCCCCACTCCCTGATGCGGGGAGACGAAATCCTCCGGAAAAAACACGGTTTTAAGTCCCTGAAAGCCATTTTTCTCATAAAACCACTCGAAAAATCTCACTCAAACATAACATAAGCACATACGACACAGAGACGAACAAATTCACATATGAAAAGCAAATTGTTCAAGTATGAATGCATGCAATAAAGCGGTAAAGAAAGCGATAAAAACTCCGGGTTGCCTCCCGGATAGCGCCATTGTTTAAAGTCTTTGACTCGACTCCTGTCTGCGCCTAGCTCTTCTTTTTGAGGGAACTAGACTTCCCCTTCATGGATCTCCTCCTCATGCCTCGAACCTGTGAATAAGAATGAACATAGACATCAACACCACGGTAGTCAACAGTGTGAGACGTATCAGGTGGATCAGATATGGCTCGCAACGCATGTCGCTTGCCATCCACTTCAATAGTGCAAGTCCTTCGGTAGATGTCCATCACGGAGCGTAGCTTAGTCAAGAACGTTCGTCCCAAGAGAATGACATCCCCCGTCCCAGGTGTAGACGCCGGCTTAACTACAAAATTGGTGTATACAGAAGTTTCACCAATCTTGACCAATACATTCTTCACAACGCCTTCGAGTCTCACAAAGGATCCATCCGCCAGTTGCACAATAGCCTTATGCTCAGATAGTTTTCCAAGGCTACTCTTCTCAAACACATTCAAAGGGAGCACATTAGAGTAGGATCCCGTGTCTAGTGTGGCACGGACATCTTCAAGCTCACCAATCCCAACCTTAATATCGAAACTTTGAGGGAGTGGCTCGGGATCCTCTTGCTCCTCTTCACTCTCGTCAGAACTAAGGTCCTTCTCTTCTTCCTTAGCCTGTGGAGGTTCTTCCCTCTTGCAACACTCGCACTTAGCAACCTTCTTGATGGTGATTTCGACAGGCAGATCACCAGCCAACGTAATGGACATCGACTTCTCAGTGTTGCTAGGTAGCTTGCCTTGTTCCCTACTTGCTCCTCGATCGTTCAACTCTTGCATCTTTTGTTGGGCAAGCCTAGTGCTCTCTTCCAACCTATCAAGTCTCGCTCTAGTCTTCTCAGAATCTTCTTCATAACGTTTGAGAAAACTTTGGGTGTGATCAACCATCTTTTGCAAGTTCTCCATCAGTTGAGCCGACTTCGACTTCGGTGGCTCTTTCGGAGCCGGGTTTTCGTAGTGATCATTACCATAGTTAAGCCTACTACGCTCTTGGTTAGGGCCATAAGTTTGGCTAGCCGGCGCATATCCTTGATTGTTTCGGAACCCTCTTCTCCAAAATCCACCTCGAGGATTCCTACCTTCTTGTCCGTAGCTAGCCTCTTGAGTACCAAACTCCGTAGCAAAGGCTTCCTCTTCGCCTCCTTGAGCCCAGTTGCCATCATCATACGCAAGCTCCGATCTACACATATGAGCCCCATGCCCACTGTTCTTGCATATTCGTCAAACTTCGTTCGAGACAGTTGTTCCAGCGGCGCTCTTGAGGACTTGCTTCAATTCGTTGGTAAAGCACTCGAATTGATCCCCATTCCCCCTATACATAGGGGCTTCTTGAGTCGGTGGAGCTTCAGGTCCACGTCTCCTAACCATTGCCCTTGGGTCCTTGAACTGCGAACCCTTAGTAAGCCTTTCGAAAACTGCCCAGACGGCTTCTGCGGTTTCCTCCCAAATATTGCCTCGGCATTGGAAATCTACCACTTGTTGGTTCTCGAAGGTTAGTCCATTGTAGAAGTGTTGTACTAGGTCAGAAAGCTCAAAACCATGGTGAGGGCACTTGTTCGTGAGATCTTGGAACCTCTCAAACGCGGTGTAGATGGTCTCATCATAGTCCTGCTTGAATCCAGTGATTTGCGCCTTTAGCGCAGTAGTCAAGGTGTGAGGGAAGTATTTTTCCATGAAAGCTGAAAAAACCTTCTCCCAAGTGTCCAACGAGCCTGCTGGTAGAGAACTCAACCATGACTTGGCTCTGTTGCCAAGCCCCATAGCAAAAACCTTCATCCTCAACTCATCCGTTGTTATTTCAGCTCCGGGTCGTGGGAGTTGGTTGACGAAATCATCGATATCGTGCAAGTACCCCATCACATCTTCCCTTGCTAAGCCATAGAACCTAGGAAGTTGTTGGAATGCGTGGTTCTTGATTTCCAGATCTCGAGTTGCAGACGAAAGAACAATCGCCGGCCCCCTCATACGATCCTTGGAGGGTTGAACCCATGCTCTCAGTGGTCTAGCTTCTGCCATTCCGTCGATTTCCTTGAAAAGGCTGTGTAGAGATTCAGAGAAATCGGTATCCTCTATTTCCTCTAGTTCACGCCTTTGAAGTAGTCGCCTTCTTTGGTGGTAGACTCTGTCGATCTCAGCAATTGAATCAGCAAGCGGTGTTCCTCTAGATCGTGTATGTGGCATACACTATCTATAACAGACTAGGAAAACAGTATCACAGAGAGATTAAAAAGGAAAACTAAAACTACTAGAATTAGGAATTGAATGCTGAAAATATAAACAAATTAAATAGAAAAAAAGAGTATAGTCCCCGGCAGCGGCGCCAATTTGATGATGCGCGGATTGTCAGTTCCGGATTATCAAATAAATTTGTTATTTAGCCAAAGACAATTCACAACTACAACGAAAACCGTAGTGTAGCAGTAGAATAACCTCGAGTGTCGATCTCTAAGGACTATAACTAGCTTTATCTAATCTAATTTAGAATATAAAACAGTAGACGGTTTAGCAAAGGTTTTTCTTAACAGATAATGGAGATTGGTGATAGCATGGTCCTTCAAAGCATAACGGGTTAATAATCATGCATAAATTCCTCGGTTTTGCATGGAGATCTTTGATCAATGAATTGTCCTGTTGTAATTATCAAACACTACGAAGATATAGATTTAGATAGGTCGAAGACCAATGAATTGTCCAATTGTGTGTAATAATTAATCAACAATACTAAGATATAAATTTAGATAGATCAAAGAAATAAAGCAATAACACGGAGTATAATGCGCGATATAGCCATTAGCATAATTATCAACCCTTCGCTAAGAATTCACATACTATCACCAACGAGAAGTTTAGCTACTCATAGTTGTCATGCAATCAACATAAACCATAGAAGAAAACATGTTGAAAGATATATAAAAATAAGTAGAAAAACTGTAAGATACAATGTTACCGAAGGTTGTCAGTCTCCGAAGAATCGCGATCTTACGAGCTCCAAACTGCTATGAAAAAGTATCTCCTAAGCTACGAACCCCCAGAACAGGCTCTGGGAATTCGCTACCTAAAACTACAGAGAAAGGTGAGAGAATAGGTCTGGAAAAGTATGAAAATCGGAGAAAAAACTGAGCAACTATATATAGGCCTCGAAATAGTGCGGGGCGAAGGGCCCCACACACCGGGCGAGTCGCCTGGTGTGGGGCTATTCGCCCCACATCCCGGGCAATTCGCCCGGGAGTATTTTCCGGGAATTCACGTGTTTTCGATGCGTTTTTGGATTTCTTCCCCTTTTCGAACTCGGTTTCTGACTTCTAGTGGCCTTCTAACCTCCAGATTCGACCCCTAGACTTCAAATCCTATCCGGAAACCTTCAGATACTCCAAATAGGCTTCTGGAACACCAATTCCTTGTCAACTTCAATATAATTGCCCGGAAATCCTCGTTTTTCAACCAAAACCTGTAAAATAAAAACTAAAGGGAAACGTGACACTATTCTAATAAAATGCACTAAAATATAGCTAAATTAACATAGAGGATAGCTAAAATAGGTGAAAAAGACTCAAATGAAAGTGTAAAATACACATTCATCAGTAACCCACCAACAAAATGCCAAATCAACTCCCCATCGTCGAAACGGTGATGGGGGCACTCTCGTTTATACTTCTCAAACCGATCGTGGTGTCACAAAACCGCTCATCTTCTCCTTGCTAGAAGTGTTCAATCTGTCCTCGCCATTGTCTCTTGGTAGGGCATAAATGATGAACGTGTATTTTACACTTTTATTTGAGTCTTTTTCACCAATTTAGCTAACCTCTAGGTTAATTTAGCTTATATTTTAGTGCATTTTATTAGAATAGTGTCATGTTTCCCTTTTCTTTGCATTTTTCACGTTTTAGGTGAAAAACGTACTTTTGATTGACAACTATGGTAAAGAGAATGAAGTTTGGGTGCTTCGTGGTCATCCGTGGTGAGTCTAGAAGTTTCCAGACGAGTTTTGAGGCCTAGGGGACGAGTTTCAAGGCTTAAAGGTCACTAGAAGGCAAAATCGAGTCCAAAAAGGAAACCAAAACCAAAATCTCGCTGCAGGTCCCGGGCGGTTCGCCTGGCACCGGGGGCGGTTCGCCCGGGAGGTTTCGACAAGTATATATAGTTTCGCCAGTTTAGTTCGTTTTTCAGACCTTTTCACCTTATTTTGAGAGACAAATTCTCCAGAGCTTGTTCCGGGAATTATTAGCATAGAAGACTTTTTTTCTTATTGATTTGGAAGCTTAAGCATAGAGATTGGACATCTTTGATTCTAGATTCTTGCTTGTGAGTTAGCAATTCATTGGAGATGGACAACCTTCGCTGGTAACTTGTATCTCACGATTTTTCTGCTTTTATTTATTTCATTGAACATGTTTTCATTCAATCTTGCTTTGATTCTTGTTGATTGTAATTTATCTATGAGTAGCTAAATCTATCGTTGGTGATAGTATGTGATTTCTTAGCTAGGGTTCTTAATTATGCATGAGTGGCTTCGCGCGTTTAAGACTTGATTTATTGTTTTATTTCTTTGATCTATCTAAGCCATCTATCTTCGTAGTGGTGAATTGAAAGGAACACATAGGACAATTTACGATCATAGAATTCTATACAAACTTCAAGTACTTCATGCATGATTATTACCCGTTGCTTTGAATGATCATACTATCACTAACTTCCATTATATTGATAAGGAAAATCTGTGCTTTGCTTGATTCCTGATTTATTGTTTAAGTTAAATTAGATAAAGCTAGTTATAGTCCTTAGAGATCGACACTCGACGTTATCTTACTTCTACACTACGTGCCTTGGTTTTCGTTGTAGTTGTGAGTTGCCTTTGGCTAAAAACAAATTTATTTGATTAATTGAGTCTGACAATCACGTTCATCAAATTGGCGCCGCTGCCGGGGACTATACTCCTTTTTTCTCTTTAGCTTATTCATATTTTCAACATTCAATTCTCAGAGTGTTAGGAAACTTGTAATTTTGATGAGCAATTGACCATGCTAAATTAAGGAAAGTCCAGTAACTAGTACTCTTAAGGTCCATAGGAATTTAGAATTTTAAGGACATTGTAAAAGACGAACGTTTGCTGAAGACTTAGAGTAGGTGCTAGATAGGTTGGTTTTACCCCTTATGTTATATCTTGTTTTCTGAAAAGAAATACAACCTATTGAAGCATTTGCTCATGATGTACTTTTGTTTACACAAACAAACTATTGAAGCATTTAGAACCGCTCAGAAACTTGAAGAATTCGAAGATCTGAAGACTGGTATCTACAAAGGCACATGTTGCTCAGAAAGTGGAAAATTCAGCAACAACATTGCATAAGTGAAAATCTAAACGACAGAGTAGGTTGTGCTTGCTGAAACTGAGACTGACCACTTGCTGATGAACATTTGTGACCACTTGCTGAAAGTACTTGTATTTGCGCTCCAATATTACTGTTTGAATTTCATTCAAATGAGCATTAAATGCAAAGCATGCACGCGAAGGACATGAAGACTAGAAGACAACAAAGGACGTTGTTGAAAGTATTTAAGCAAGATAGTGACATCTTAAGGAACAAAACCCTTAGAATTTAAAATTCAAACGGCTCCTTATTTTCACTATAAATAGAGGTCATCCGGCAAAGAGTTGAAGTGTGTCAACAACGTGATCAAACTCTCACTTGTGCTTAAACTCACATACCCTTCAAACACTCTTTACTGCCATTGATCCGTTCCAATAATTAAAGCTTGAAAAAGCTACTTGTGAATAAGTAGAACTTACACGGCTAAGAAATTAGTTAAGTGTTCTTTCTTTCTTTCGAACAAGAACAAGTCTTGACACCAGAAACAATCAAACTTGTTTACTGCAAAGTATTCAAAGTTTTGTTTCTTAGATTACTTATTGTAACTGAATAAGTTATAATTAAGTTATCTCATCCCAAACCTCTCTAACTGAAAATACACCCTTTCAGGCGTGATATTCAGGGGGAACTTAATTGAGCATAGTGTTGCTGATTAAAAGTCCCAAGTTTGGTGGAGAACAAGGTTTCGTTCTCTAGTTAGGTTGGAAACGAAGCAAGTGTGCTTTGGTTTCTGTTTGGATCGCTCTAGATAGGTGTTGTAAGGAACCTCAAAACTTATCTTAGTGGATTCTGTCCTAGAAAAGACAAAGTGGATTAGTTGAGAGATTACGCCACTCTCAGATACCACTATAAAAGTGTTTGTGTGATTTACTTACTGCATATAGTTTTCAGCAAAGCATATCTATCTGTACACAGTCACTCACTTCACTTGCTGAAACTATCACTTACTAGCAAAGCACTTATTGTATCAAAGACTTCTGCTCTCTGATTTTAAGTATCAGCAAAACTAGTTACTGAGAAGTAACTTGCGCTTGCTGAGAAAGTTAAGTATCAGCAAACTCATTACTGAAAAGTAATAAGTACTTGCTGAAAAATGGCGAAACAACATGTTGCTACATCTTGAGGCCATTAGTGATGAGATGGTTACTGTCATTAATGATGGACCTATCAAAATCACTAAGGTTGAAAGAAGTTTTCCTAAAAAAACCACAGAAGCTGGAAAGGAAACTATCTTAGGCGAACCAGTTGATACTGTCGTTCCAAAACCAAGAGAGGAATGGACTTCCGACGAAGCCTAGAGATTCCGTCTTGATGGCCAAGCAAGAAACACCATCATTCGATCAACTCCGGATACTATACAGTGTAAACTGTGGGGTGCTAAAACTTCTAAGGAAGCTTGGAAAATGGTTCAACATCTTTGTGCTGGATCTGATAAAACCAAGGAAAACAAACTCGAAGTGTTGAAGTTAAAGTTCCAGAACTTTAAACAAGGTACAAATGAGTCACTGGAAGACTTGGACTTCAGATTCACAACTCTAGTTAGTGAGATGGCAGCCTTGGGTGTTGGAAATCTTTACTCAGATTCCGAGAAGGTGAAAACCATCATCAGAAGTCTGAACCAAGAATAGATCCACAGTCAGAACTTCTACTACAGTCAAGGAATGCCAGACATTACACCAACAGAGTCGTTCTCTCATCTTGCTACTGTCAACTACGAGACAAAGCAAAGAGAAAATGTGTTTGCTGAAAAATCGCAAAACATTGCTCTTGCTGCAAAGCCGTCATCTTTTGAAAAGAAGAATGATAAAGAGCCTGCTGATGAAAATGCTTTGGTTGTTAAAAATATGAATAAATTCATCAGTAAGGAACTTGAAAGGCGAAAAGAAAAAGAGAAGCTGAAAAAGCATCTTGGTAACAACTACCATAAGTACAAGAATGAGACTGGCTCGCTGAACAAGCAAGCTCAGCAAGCAACCTCATCAGAAGAACCAGCAGTTGGAAATGATCTCTGCTTTTACTGCAAAAAGCCTGGACACTTCAAAGCAAATTGTCCTTTGCTGAAAGGAAAATCTGCTGAAAAGAAGAAGAAGTTCAAAAGAGCTTTTATTGCTGAAGAAAAGAAGAAGCTTCAAGCAAAAATCGATGCATTATGCATTGATACTAGATCCGAAGACAGTGAGGATGAAAGCTCAGACACTGACGATGAAGAAGCCACTCTTGACGTAGAGATTGACAAAGAAGTTTGTGGAATAGCTATGGAAGCTTATCCAGATGTGTCAAACTACGAGTTCTGCCTCATGGCCGGTCAAGTAAATAATCCTACCTCTGACTCTGACTCAGAAAGTGAAGACGACATTGACCTTCACAAGATTCAAGGAGAAATCGAAAGATTTGAGAAAATTCTGAGCAAACAGCAAGAGAAACTACAGAATGCTGAAACTCTGACCAAGCAGACTACTGAAAAGTATGTCTTGCTGAAAGAAGAGACAGAAGAGAAGGATGCTGAAATAAGGCGTCTAAAGAAGTTGATTGTTGAAGCTACAGAGAAGAATTCTCAAATGGCAATAGAATTGGAAGAGTATCAGTCCTCAATTCTAAAGTTACTTGCTGAAATCCAAGAGATGAAAAAGATGAAAATCAATTTCAAATCTTATGCTGATGCAAGTAATACGCTGACTGAACTAAACTCTTACTTGAGAGATCCATCTCAGAAAGAAGGTTTAGGTGCAACGTATGAAGGTGATGACGTAATAATCTTGAGTAAAGACAAATCACCGATTTCCTTTGTACGTGCTACTGATAGTGGTCAACCAGAACTCTATCAGTTTGGTCAATCTAAGATTGCTGAAAAATGCAATCAAGTACCTATGACAGTAAAGCCCGCTGTTGCTACTCAAAGTAACAAGACTTTAAAAGGAAAACAGGTTGCTGAGAAGCAAACTGTAAAGAAAAAGGATGTTGTAAAGCATTTCGCCAAACAAGTTGCTGAAAAGCAGTTTGTTAAGTCAAAAGGCAAGATTACTAAAAGTAATCAGAAGACCTTTGCTGACAAACCTGAATCAAGTAAGGTTGCTGACACAAAAGCTCAGCATTCTCCGAAAAGTGGACTAGGTTTCAAAACCAAGCAAAGTCAACTTTTTCACGAGTATAAGCAAAGTCAGCAAAGATACTTCAAAGAGATGAACAAAATCAAGCCTAAGAGTTCTGAAAAGACTCAAAATGCTAGGGCTAGAAGGAACCTTGCTAGAAAAGAACTTACTGAAAAGTATGTTCATTAAAAAGGACAACCGAGCAAGACACCACATCAGAAAGTGGACTTGATCAGCACGAATCAAAAGTCTTTTGGCTCAAGACCTTCTAGTTCCTCAGCAAGTAGAAAACAAGTCAAAGTTGAAAAACTTAAGACTTGGGTTTCCACTGGACGCATTCTTGAACATGTTAATGGACATCCAATATTGGATAATTAACTTGTTTGCTCTTGATTGTGCAGACTTCAGCCACGGAGACAAACGATGCAATCTGGCACTTTGACAGTGGTTGTGGAAAGCACATGACGGGCAACAAGAATAACCTTATAAACTATAGACGGTGGTCTAAAGGTCCAACAATAAGGTTTGCTGGTGGAGGCTCTGATTCTACAAAAGGCTATGGTGACGTGAAGTTAGGATGCATTACCATTACAGGAGTTCTTTATGTCAAAAATCTTAAGTTTAATCTTTTCAGCATGAGTCAGTTTGCTGACAAAGGATACTTCATCAGAATCAAAAGTGATGAATGTAAACTTATAGATTTCGAGACAAAGAAGGTTATTATGATTGCAAGAAGATCAGGAGGCTTGTACACCGTAGATTGGTCTTCAGCAATCGTTGAAAAATGCCTTGTCTCAGATCACGATTGTCTTGCTGAAAAAGCATGGTTATGGCATAAACGAACAAGTCATCTAAACTTCAAGACGCTGAATAAGCTGTCTAAAAGGGCACTTGTAGTTGGATTACCTAAGGTTACTTTTAAGAAGGATGGTGTTTGCAATGCATGTCAGCAAGGAAAGCAAACCAAATCTTCTTTCAAGAACAAGGCAGTACCATCAACTACAAAACCTTTACAACTCTTGCACATGGACTTGTTTGAATCTTCTTCAACAAGCTATGTTGGTAAGAAGTATGGTCTGGTGGTGGTAGATGACTATTCAAGATTCACTTGGGTAGTATTTATCAAGCACAAATCTGAAACAATGACTGAAATACCTAACTTTCTGAATAAGCTTGAAGTCATGAAAAATGACAAGGTAAAGGTCATAAGGACAGACCATGGTACTGAGTTTGTAAACCAGTACATAACTGAGTATTGCACTTCAAAAGGCATACACCATCAGTTATCCTCAGTAAGGACACCACAACAAAACGGTGTTGCTGAATGGAAGAATCGTACCCTAAAAGAAGCCGCAAGAACAATGCTTGCTGACGCTGAAATAAGTGAGGCTTACTGGGTTGAAGCGATTAATACCGCCTGTGACACTCAAAATAGATGTCTGATTACTAAGGAATAAAACAAAACTCCATATGAGTTGTTTGTTGGTAGACCTCCTAATATCACTCATCTAAGAGTATTTGGTTGTAAGTCTTTCATTCTTAATAACGGTAGAGAATACCTAAGAACATTTCAACCAAAGGCAGACGAAGCGATATTTCTTGGTTACTCCTTGGATAGTAAAGCTTATAGAGTTTACAACAAAAAGGCACAAAAGATCGAAGAATCAGTGCATGTTGTCTTCTACCAAAAGACACAAGGAGTGCCTGCTGAAGAAGAAATATCAGAATGTATGAAAAAGTTAATCATACATGAGCAAAGAACTGAATCTAATGCTAGGGAAATCAAGTCAATTGAACTAAATGATGATTCTGACAATGACTCTCCTCCCCCAAGTCATGACAAGATAAATGTAGTTCACGACAAAAATTTCCAGCAAAAGACGCAGTTGCTCCAGAAGTTGCTGAAACTACGCAACCTCCCGTGCCTGCTGATGAGTTACCACAATCTAGCAATGTTGAACAAGCAGTTGGTGATGAACCAATCTCAGCAGAGAGACAAAATCCCAGTAGTACTGAACAAGTACATGCTGAAGAGTCACATGCTGATGAACAAACATATCCAGATCCAACGAGCAAAAAACCTGTTAATAAATGGATTAGAGATCATTCCTCTACGGATATGATTGGTGATATTGATAAACGCCAAGTGACTAGATCCAAAGTTTCTGCTACTCATGGACTTGCTGAAGAAGCAAATGTCGTAGAAGTAGAATCATTGTTCTCTTGCTTTGTTTCAAAAATTGAACCTAAGACCATAGAAGAAGCTTTAAAGCATTCTGAATGGATCAAGGCAATGCAAGAAGAACTGGATCAATTTGAAAGGAACAAATGATGAACGTATTTTTGACGCGTTCATCTTGTCTTTTTCACCTTCTTTTGTTATCTTCTAGCCTTATTTTTTGGTTAGTTTTGTAGAATAGTGTCACGTTTTGTGTTTTCTGCATTTTCAGGCACTTAGGTACGAAACGGCGTTTTTGGAGCTAAAAACGAGCCTTTTTGATGGAAAAGATGGCCCCGTTGAAGTTTCCCAATCTCCGTGGCTTGTTCGTAATTGTTTGAGCATCAATAAGCATCGAGAGGGATGAGTCAAAGGCACCCGAGGGCCATGCGAAGGCAAAAAGATAGAGTTTGAAGACAAAAATCTGCCCAGGAGCCAAGCTAAGCGCTTGGAATAGTGAAGCGCTCCGCTTCAAATTCCAAGAGCTTTGGCACAGAAGCCAAGCGAAGCGCTTGGAGTGCCGAAGCGCTTCGCTTGCCAAGCGCTCCGCTTGGCTTCTCCAAGCGGTCCGCTTGGCAGCGGTTACGTTTTCGGATTTTCCTTCTTAGATCTGATCTTTGGTCATTTTTTGAATATCTTTTGAACTGTAACTTCGTTTTGGAGAGCTCCTAAGCCCCAAAACTCAGAGAAAACTCAGAGTACATTGTATTTTAGCTTGGGATTCAAGGTTTTGATTGGGATTCATCCTTTGTAATCATCTACGGAAAGGTTTTCTTTGCTTTCCACCGATTAGTGACAGCTTTGGTGGTAACTTGTATCACTCTCTTGTCTTGTAGTTTGATATGATGTATTCTGATTATTATTCATATGAATTGATGTCTATGTTGATGAATATGAGTAGCTAAATCTTTTGTGTTGGTGGTAGAATGTAAAATATGCATGTTATGGGTTATGTTTATGCTTACATGAGATTGTGATTCAATCTTGCTGCAAATCCCTTCATATGATTCTTAGTTGCCTATAAAATATATTCGAATTGAGTATAGTGACAAACTCTTGGTCAATGAAAGCTATAGGATTGTATGTTAGAGATTTGCAGCATGCTAGATAAATGGTGTTGGTGACAAGCACCTCTAAAGTATTGATAGTGATCTTTTATGATGTGTGTCTTAAAGTTGCCTAGACGAGTTGGTTAGCAGACTTGATCGAAGGTTTTACGTACTGAACTTATGAGCATATTCGTAACCCATGCATGTGTATTTGATTTCTACCACCAACCGTTTTCCAAACTTGATTTACATAAATCTGATTTCTCGTTGCTTTGTTCTAAAGAAAACGATTCTATCAACATTTGAAATCGTTGACTGAAATTACTAGCAAAAACCTCAAAACGACATCATCAACAAAGTCTGGAAACTTGTACCACTTGCTGAAGGCAAGAAAGCTATCAGTACAAAGTGGGTGTTCAGAAACAAGTTGAGTGAGTCTGGTGAAGTAACAAGAAACAAAGCACGTTTAATTGCTCAAGGTTACTGTCAGACTGAAGGATTGGACTATGATGAGTCTTATGCACCAGTTGCAAGATTGGATGCAATTAGGCCTTTCTTGGCCTTTGCTGCTCACAATGACTTCATTGTTTACCAAATGGATGTTAAAAGTGCATTCTTGAATGGTGAACTTGCTGAAGAAGTCTACTTAGAACAACCCCCTGGCTTTGAAATTCCCTCAGAAACCAAGATGGTATACAAGCTTCAGAAAGTTGTATATGGTCTAAAGCAAGCACCAAGAGCTTGGTATGATACCTTGGCTAAGTTCTTGCTGGATAATGGTTTCAAGAAAGGTGACGTTGATAAAACTTTGTTTACCATGAACCATGATGGTAAAATACTCTTAGTTCAAATTTATGTGGATGACATAATTTTTGGATCTAAGGACAAGCAACTTTGTGATGATTTTGCCAAACTCATGACAAACAAATTTGAAATGAGTATGATGGGAAAATTGAATTATTTCCTAGGACTACAAGTCAAGCAACTCAAAGATGGAATATTCATAAATCAAGCAAAGTATCCGAAAGAAATGCTCATAAAGTTTAGGATCAAAGAGGAAGAGAAACCTGAAAAGATCCCTATGAGTGTTGGTACCAAATTGGGCTATACTAAAGAAGATAAAAGTGTTGAAGAACACAAGTATAGGAAGCTCATTGGTTCCTTATTGTATTTAACAGCAAGTAGACCTGACATTCAGTATGCTATTTGTGTGTGTGCAAGATTCCAATCTGATCCAAGAGAATCACACTACAAAAAGGTACTTAAGATACTGAAATATGTCAAAGGTACAGTCAATGTTGGATTATGGTATTCTAAAGATTCTGGACTTGAATTGGTTGGTTATTCTGATGCTGATCATGGAGGATCAACTCTTGATAGAAAAAGTACCTCTGGAACTTGTCAGTTTTTGGGTACTAGATTAATATCATGGTTCATCAAGAAGCAAACCTGTGTTTCCAATTCATCTACTGAATCTGAGTACATTGCAGCTGGTTGTTGCACAGCTCAAATCTTATGGATTCAGCAACAATTAAGAGATTATGGTATTTCTGCAAAGAAAACACCAATCTTTTGTGATAATACGAGTGCTATTGCTATCACGAAAAATCCTAAGTTTCACTCAAGGACCAAACACATTGATAGTAGACATCATTTTATTAGAGATCATGTGGAAAAGGGAGATATTGAGGTTGTCAAAGTAGGTATTGATGATCAACTTGCTGACATCTTTACCAAGCCCCTACCAGATAATAGATTAGCAATGCTAAGGTATAACCTTGGATTGATTGAATTACCTCAATAAACGATACAGTTGGTAGAATGCTGAAACATGTATTCAGCAAGCCAAAGTATTCTTACTTCATTAAAAGCTCCTTCCACTAATTTCTTCTAAGAAATGATAAGTCACTACATGATTGCTGAAACAGGCATTCAACAAGTAATTCCTTCAAAACCGGTATTTGTTAGGAAACTTGATAACTTGTTGAGACAGGCACTCAGTAAGAGAAAAACCTTGAAGATTGCTGAAACGGGTATTCAGACAATCAAAGATACTGAAACAGGTATTCAAGTATCAAGGGAATTTTCTGAGACGGGAACTCAGAAAAGAGCAAAACTCACTTCTCAAATTTTACCAAAAGATATCTCAAGTATAAAAAGAATTTACTGATATGGGAACTCAGAAATATCTTTTAAACTTAAGAAAATATGAGACGTCTGAGTAAGGAGGAACTTTCATCAAGTACCTAGGCTATTTATGCAAACTCGCTGAAAAGATTCTTGTTTATTTCAACAAGCAATCAAATCCCGTAAATCTCGGTAAAATCAATTTGTGACGTTAATCGGGCACAGATAAACTCGTAATAATCATGACATGAAATACAATCGTGGCCATTGATTAAAAGGAGTTATTAATCTAACGGTTAACATTACAAAGAGAGAGAGAGCTCTGACGGTTTTTGTTAGTGGGCCACTACGCATTTAATGCAAAGGCTCCACTAACGCCATTGTTTCTTTGTTTTACCCTTGCTGAAAACTCAAATCAATTGAGTTTCTCACACATCAGAGACACTATATAAAGAAGGAGTTAGAGAAATGACAAAATTCTTTAACTCACATTTCCTTTCTCTGCAAATTTTAGCCTGAATCTACTGTACCTCCGGTCAAAAAGCAAACAATCTTTTTCGTAAACTTTTTTCTCTATATAAAAAAAATGTCACCAAAGAGATAGTCATCAAAGACCTCAAAGTCGTCTAAGGTTGACAGTGCTGAGAAACGCACTGCTCCGGTGACAACTCCGGTGACAACCACAACGAAAGTTATGTTGAAAAACGATAGAATAACCGAAAAACCTATGCCTCCATATCTTGACACTGCAAAGTGTGAGATGATGATGCAATGGGGTGGTTTTGCTAAAGAGAAGTATATCCGATACTTCTATGAACAAGAACTAGACGGTGACAATGAAGAGGCGCTTGACTTCATCAAGCAGCAAGGCCTCATTCATTTTATAACTGCTCTCCCTAAGCAAGTGAGCATGTTGGATACAATGGAATTCCACAATAATGCAGAAATCCAGTCCCTAACTGATAGTCAAGGGTCACTGAAAAAGTGATCTTTACTACAGTTCAGAACACGCAAATCGTCCTGAAATGGACTAATTTAGCGGAAATCTTTCAGATTCCAACCACTGGATCTGAAGATGACATCACTGCCACTGATGAAGAGATAGAAGCCTTCTACAGTGATGTCAGAAATGAGAAAATGAAGAAAGGAGAGATTGCTCCCGTGACTTGGACAAAGCACGTTAAGAGGAAACATCTCTGCCATTCACTTGGTCTAGTAGCTCTGCTACTAATCAAAGTCTTAGACTCCCAAGTTGGAGGAATAGACCAAGTAGGCTTGAGAAGGTGGCCGCTGTTGATGCATATCTATGAAAACAAAACGGAGCTCAACTGGCAAAGTACATTTTCAACAGACTTGTTGATTGTGTTACAAAGTTCAAGGTCAAGGTTGAAGACAACAAGGTCTCACCTACCTTCCCAGTCATGTATGGACTGAAGATATGCTTTATCCTTGAGCACTTCAGGATTCAGCTGAGAAACCCATTGCCAATCAAGAAATCTGTATGCAATGTGGGAAGAGCCTTCTACAAGCAGAATGTACCTAAGACTGCTGGCAAGAAACTCGAAAAATCAAAGAAGACAACAGCTACAAATGTTGTCAACACAAGCCAGCAAGAAAGGTATACAATAGCTGCACATGTCACCACTCAGCAACTTAGAGATGAAACTGTTGTAGATGGTGATAGAGATGAAACTGTTGTAGATGGTGATCATGCAGACACCACTACACCTGTTGCTGAAAATGCAACTACTGACGCCTCTGCTGGGAAACTGGAAAAATCCAAGAAGAAAAAGAGGAAAGCTGATGATGACACTTAGACTGCAGCGTCATCAGCTAACCCCGTCCCCAAGAGAAAAAGGACAAATAACCCAAGAAAGAAAACATTGGCTCGCAAGTCAGTACCAATTGTCCTTGATCTCTCGGACGATTCCCAAGCAGTTGCTGAAAAGCAAACTCCAGTAGATGTTGACACGGTGGTTACTGAAACCTATGTCAGCAACGTTGAAGTGTTTGCGGAAGCCTTCAACAATCAACTCAATGTTGATTCATCTACTGTGAATAGACCACAAGGCAGTGGAAATGAAATTCCTGCCCCAATCCTAGATATCTACATTGTAGATAATCTTGATGACCAGACTCTGGAACCAGTGACTGATATCGCTTCTGACATAAGAACTGCAGCACTTGCTGAAGCTGACGTTGCTGAAAATATGGTTGCTGAACAAGCAACTCATCAAGTTGTTGAACAAGCAACTCATCAAGATGCTGAAGAACCAGTTGCTGAGACTGCAATGGTTCAAGTCCTAGAAGTCGTTGAAACAACACAAGAAGCATTATTCGACGACGCATCTCGTGATGCTGAGAATACTGGCCCCAGTTCACCAAAGACATCAATTGATAAAGTTCAGCTTGTGTTGGAAGAAATAAGCCATCAAATGGAGTTGGGTATTGAAGAAACATCCAACAAATCAATCGATGTCTTTATGACAAGCAGTGAGCTTAAGGTCAAGATGCTTCTGCTCAACTTGTCATTTCAGAGACAAGGGAGATTGCTGAAACCGCACAGCTTTCTCAAACAGAGCAAGCAAAGAAGTCTGCTGGAGAAACAATCCCAGAAACTGAAGAAGCTGTTATTGCTGAAAGGACTGAGCCACAACCTATCCTTCTTCAGCAGGTAGTTAACTCAACCATCAGCAAATCTTCACTTTCTGAAACTCAATCTTTTTCTAATATTATGATTTCTCTACAGACTTCTCAAGATGCAAGTCAGACGGTTGCTGAAGCCTCTGCACCAGAATCAACACTTCCTGCTCAGCAGGTAGTTAAAGTTTTTGGTAATACAACTAAGTTTGACAACTTAGTACTTGTATCTAACTCACATTTATTTCAGGATGAACAAATTGAGGATGCTTCGCAAGCTCCTCAAGGAATGGAAATTGTACCAGCACAAACAAGTGTGCAACATGACCTTGCTGAAACTCAGCAGGTAAATCATGTTTCAGCTATGGACTCTAAGACAATTATCCAAACCTTTCCTGACCTAAATGTTATTCTTTTTCAAGCTCTAAAGGAGACCACTAAAGTGGTGCACATCACTGAAGATCCAAAAGTGAGTTCTAAGGAACTTTACTTATACTTCAAGAGAAATACCTTGTCAAGAGTTGCTAAGTCTGTCAGCAACTGGCAAAGGTACAGAGGGATGGACTTTTCTGACCTTCATCTTCATCCACTCCATACTTCCGGAAGATATGTCATATTCTCAGGTAATGAGCTCAAATCTGATTGCTCAAATCAGAGAGAATATGAAGGCAAAATTTAAGAGTGCCTCTCCAGCTGAACAAGCTGTGATGCTCAAGGGTTCCTTTGTACCCGTGGTGGCTGATCCCCACAAAATCAATGAAGAAGAGGAAGTAACGAGTGTTGCTCGTTACAAACATCTCGAGTTGGTCATATTAAGAGATGATGATGAAGAGGAAGAAGATGAAAACATCCCAACTGATCCCAGTGATGATGAAGGGAAAGATTCAAAGGACAAAAAGGATGGTGATGATGACAATCAAGGTCCTAGTCCTGATACTGGTGGAGTCAAACTGACAGTTGCTGAAACTGAGAAGCAAGACAATCAGCAAGCTGAACAAACACCAAATCAGCAAGAATCTCAACCCACTCCTGATGAGACCAGTACTCAAGCACCTGTACAAGGCGCTGATACTGAGGAAGAATACGCCAGAAAGCGAGCCGCTTTGAAACTTGGCAAAGGCAAGCTTTCTGATGCCGAGTTATCTTTATTCGATGCCAAGGTCACTGATCCAAACCTTGATGATGAAGAAGAATTGGATGAAGATTACCAAAGAGCACTACAAAACAGTCTCCAAATTCATGCAAGGCACATGCAAAATTTGGATATTGCTCAATCTTCAAGAGTAAAGCCAAAGGAAGTCCCCTCCCTTCCACTTACTACTGGTGAAACTCCAGTAATTGAATCTCAAACGTTGCCCTCAACAACTACTCAATTAAAACTTACTACTGGTGAAACTCCAGTCGTTGAGTCTGAAGCGTTGTCATCAGCAACCACTCAACCCGAAAGGAATGAAGCTACTGATTTAGGTTCCAAGGTTGCAGGCCTTGATGAATCTGAGGATGAAGATGATCTATCAGCAAATGAGGATGAAAATTCCAAGAAAGACCCCAAAGTGGTTGAAATTCCTCCTCCTGACTACGAAAATGATGAAGGAGATGACTTGAGAAGTCAATTGCTGTTACAAGATGATCAATTTGCTTCAGAGCTCAAAGTTCATTCCTTGACCCCAAATCTAGTGCCGTTTCCATGTGTGGAGGATTTTACTCCAAGAATTTTGGCACTTAGGGAAGTCCACAAAGCCTGCAAAGCAGAATATGATGCACTGATTGCTGAGAGCCCGCTTGATATCGGAAAGATATTGGCTACTGTGCTGAGACGCACTACTACTCCTACAATAGCTCAGAAAGACATCAGTCTTTATACTATGAAGAAGATAAGTCAAGCACTCCGGCTAGCAAAGTCTGCATTAGTCAAGTCTCAGACTTTCATTGATGATAAGGTCCAAACAGAGCGCAGACATGAGGAGAATATGGTGAGTATTAAGCAAGAATTGTCAAAGCTGACCTCTGATCAGCAAGCAATCATTATGAAATACAACAGCCTAAGTACTCTTGCTGAAAATTGCAATGAGTTCTTCTCTTTGCACATTACTCCAATGATGCAATCCATGTCTAAGGGGGAAGATAAGCAAAAGTGAACTTCAAGGAAGAAAAACCCTACCCCTGCTGAAGCGCCACTGACAATAGAACCTCTTGCTGAAAAAGGGCAAAGTTCTAAAAGACAAGCAAAATCTGTGTTGAATTCAGCAAGTCCGAAAAAGAGAAAAACTGCTGCTGAAACTCAAGGATTCTGTCACACTGAAAGTCATCAAGCTCTGAATGAAGATGATGATGATGATGACAATCAAACCATAGCTCAAACCATAAGAGCTAGACCAATAACAGCCTTAACTCCGTGTGGCCATTCAAAGCATTTCTCTTCTGACTCAAGATCTTCAGCAAGAGGTCAAGACAATGCAAAGTAAGAAGAAGAAGGCAAAGACCTGAAGAAAAGAGGTTGGCCAGCATTTCTATTGGCTCCGGCATTGAATATACAAAGACCAGCAATGATGAAACCACTCAGAATGTGATCAGAAACGTTCATGGTTGCTGGATCTTAAAGATGGAAGACTTGCTGGTGAATGAGTTCTTTCCAACTGCTATACTGAACTAGATGTTCACTTGGATTGATCTCAAGGTGAAAAGAAAAGAAAGGGCTGAGTCCCTACCAAGAAATATTGTTGGGAGATGGTTGAATCTGGAAGTCTCAGTAAGAAGAACTTCAATTGGTAAGTCCATAAAACAAGAACCTGATTTGATAAAACCAATTGGAATTGCTTATTACTCTGACCCTGTGACCAAGAAAAGAAAGAAGAAACTTTGATTGATTCCTTATGAGTATTTCTATCTCACTGCTAAGGATCAAGAAGAAGATCTTCTCTGGCTAAGGAAGATTCATCCTAAAAGCATTTCAGATACACAACTTCTCCATGCCAGCAATTGGGGCATGCATTTGTGGGTAGTTCACTACATTGAAATGAATGCTGAAAAACATTATCATACCGCCTGCAAAAATGCAAGGATTCTTCAACTACAAGTCCGTAAGCTACTTGAAGATTACGAAAAGGACTGTATTGAATTCACTGCACTTGCTGAGAAGAGTGTAAGAGAGATTTTGAGAAAATCCTCTGGAAGAGCTTAACTCTCTGTAATAGTTATGTTCAAGTTTTTATTTGCTGATTTTGTGTAGTTATCTCTGATCGTTCCTGTAAACTTACTGAAAGATAACTATCAGCAATGAAGCTTTTGACTCTTATTGGTTTTTTATTATGCAATTTACTTATGCTTACTGTTTAACTATTCAAGTATGCTTGCATTAATCAACTGATTTATTCAACATCAGAAACCTCTAAAAGGGTAACAATTAATTTAACCATGGATTGCTAACATCAAAAAGGGGGAAATTTGTTAGGAAACTTGTAATTTTGATGAGCAATTAACCATGCTAAATTAAGGAAAGTCCAGTAACTAGTACTCTTAAGGTCCATAGGAATTTAGAATTTTAAGGACATTGTAAAAGAGGAACGTTTGCTGAAGACTTAGAGTAGGTGCTAGATAGGTTGGTTTTACCGCTTATGATGTATCTTGTTTTCTGAAAAGAAATACAACCTATTGAAGCATTTGTTGATGATGTACTTTGTTTACACAAACAAACTATTGAAGCATTTAGAATCGTTCAGAAACTTGAAGAATTTGAAGATCTGAAGACTAGAAGATTTCTGAAGACTGGTATCTACAAAGGCAGATGTTGCTCAGAAAGTGGAAACTTCAGCAACAACATTGCATAAGTGAAAATCTAAACGACATAGTAGGTTGTGCTTGCTGAAACTGAGACTGACCACTTGCTGATGAACATTTGTGACCACTTGCTGAAAGTACTTGTATTTGCGCTCCAATATTACTGTTTGAATTTCATTCAAATGAGCATTAAATGCAAAGCATGCACGCGAAGGACATGAACACTAGAAGACAACAAAGGACGCTGCTGAAAGTACAAAAGCAAGATAGTGACATCTTAAGGAACAAAAGCCTTAGAACTTAAAATTCAAACGGCTCCTTATTTTCACTATAAATAGAGGTCATCCGGCAAAGGGTTGAAGTGTGTCAACAACGTGATCAAACTCTCACTTGTGCTTAAACTCACATACCCTTCAAACACTCTTTACTGCCATTGATCCGTTCCAAGACTTAAAGCTTGAAAAAACTACTTGTGAAGAAGTAGAACTTACACGGCTAAGAAATTAGTTAAGTGTTCGTTCTTTCTTTCGAACAAGAACAAGTCTTGACACCAGAAACAATCAAACTTGTTTACTGCAAAGTATTCAAAGTTTTGTTTCTTAGATTACTTATTGTAACTGAATAAGTTATAATTAAGTTATCTCATCCCAAACCTCTCTAACTGAAAATACACCCTTTCGGGCGTGAAATTCAGGGGGGAACTTAATCGAGCATAGTGTTGCTGATTAAAAGTCTCAAGTTTGGTGGAGAACAAGGTTTCGTTCTCTAGTTAGGTTGGAAACGAAGCAAGTGTGCTTTGGTTTCTGTTTGGATCGCTCTAGATAGGTGTTGTAAGGAACCTCAAAACTTATGTTAGTGGATTCTTTCCTAGAAAGGACAAAGTGGATTAGTTGAGAGATTACGCCACTCTCAGATACCACTATAAAAGTGTTTGTGTGATTTACTTACTGCATTTAGTTTTCAGCAAAGCATATCTATCTGTACACAGTCACTCACTTCACTTGCTGAAACTATCACTTACTGGCAAAGCACTTATTGTATCAAAGACTTCCGCTCTCTGATTTTAAGTATCAGCAAAACTAATTACTGAGAAGTAACTTGCGCTTGCTGAGAAAGTTAAGTATCAGCAAACTCATTACTGAAAAGTAATAAGTACTTGCTGAGAAAGTTTTTAAACGACGAAAGTTTGAAAAGACTATTCACCCCCCTCCCCTCTAGTCTTTTCTTGTTGTTTAAAGGGACCAACACAGAGTTAGTAGTTAATTTGTTTCCAGAATGTTGCGACTTCTAACAGGGCTAATTTTCAGTTTTGAGTTACTCCTCTTGCTTATATTCAGGTATGACGTCCATGAAAGCTCGCATGATGCCCCAATTCTCGCAATTTAGGAGAAGTTCAACTATATACTTGGAGGAAGAGTTGAAGTGGTACGAAGCGACAAGTTCAGTGGTGAGAGACATACCGAGGTTCGAAGATGGATTGGGGATAAATCCGTTATGTTTCATCAGATCCTATGAGGAAGAAGCAAAAGTTCCAGCAAAGGGGTTCACTTAGGATCAATTATGCAGGAGATTATTTTCTTTCTCTCTCGGATATGAACCAAGGCTTTGGATATCCAGGTTAGCACCAGGATCGCTGAAAACATGGAGCCAAGTAGTAGAGGAGTTCTTGGCGCGATTTATGCCTTACCATGAGACAATTGCCTTACGAGATAGGATCAAACACTTCAAGCAAGGAGAGTATGGGCGGTTTTGTGACACCTACGAACGTTTTGAGTTGTATATGTGAGAAAATATGGTCAGAGTTACCCCTAGGGTACGCAGCGGAATTTTAAAAATTTTCTTAACATACTGGTTAATTGATTACGCATATGTCGTATATATATAAACACGTCAATTAGAAGACTAACCTTACTTCAAAAGCAGCTTCCAAGTCTTCGTAATAATCCGGTGTATCTTCTCCTTCGTCGAAGTCGAAGATATCTACAATACTCTGTATATCTGCAAGACAATAAGAGTTAGTTTCCAGCTCCTAGAACCTCAACCTTGGTATCCACGGATGAACAGCCTATCGGAAGAATGCTAGGATATTCTTTATGTGACCAAGAAGACGGGGCGGCAATTCCCTCCGGTGGCGGTGTGCGCGCGCGTGAGGCTAAGGGGAGGAGGGGAGAGTTTTTATTTTCTCTAAGAAAACTGGGTAGGAAGACTGTGAAAGTCTATGTCAGAAACTGTGTCTCAAATCGTGTTTAAAACTCTCTCTAATAGTCCACTATATATAGTAGTATTTAGAAGCCTAAAACATAAGCAATTAGACTTCGTAAAGGAATAAGAATCTAATTCTTATCGCACAAGGAAACCAATATCAAGTCTAGATTCATTCCCAATCAAATTAAAACTCAATCAGGAAAATCTAACTTATCCCTTGGACTTCTAATAGAGGAAGGAGTCGAACTCCTTCCCCTACCCTGCTAGGCGCGCGCGCGCGCCTGTCCTACGGGACTTGGGTCCCACTTTTGGGACCCACACATATTTCTAAGGCAATCCAAACTCCAAGTAGATTTTGCCCAAGTGCATATGTTAATTCTAAATTAACATATCCTTTACAATCAAACCTCCATTATATTTCCAAAATATAATCTTTAATTGTATTTACATAAAATACAATTAATAATTCCAAATCATTAATTGAGCCACCAATTATTATAATTAATTCCAAATCAATTATAATCCATCAATCACAATTAATTCCAAATTAATTGCGATTCCATCTTCAAGGATATTCTGATAGGCTGAATCACCACATACTGTGACCCATAGGGCCTCACCGTATTAAGCAAGTCCTAGACTAGGCAACATGGAATTCCTAGACGGTTCCATTTGCAATATTAATACGCGAGGACATTTGAGAGGTTTCTCAAAGCTAACCCTTTCGTTGCGAAGCCTGTTACGCTCAACGCGGCGATGGTAACGTCCCTTCATCTGACTTGCTCGGATGTATCTAGGATCGATGAAGTGTCTATCCCAATAATACATCCACGGGCGTCTCAGGGAGTTGTTTGGTTAAGATATACTTATGACCATCATAATATATCATTTGCACTGGCCAATGACTTTACCAACACAACTATGCAGACTACGAGCAGTGCTCTCCTGTGCTACACTTGAGAGATGAATCCTTCACAGAATCACTTATCACCCCCATTTGTATTTAGCCATAATCCTGGATCGTATCTTAGGTCAACTGCTTATTCAGAGCTGACATCGACGGGTCCACCAAGGATATGGAGCAACAAATGTGATGATAAAGTCCTGTAAGTGCAAAGGACGAATGGCATCACTTCAACAACTCACCGGTTTCCATAGACACGTCGGTGTAGAGTATACATCGATGGGAGTGTCCGGTGGGTACTTCCATTGTTCGATAAAGCTTCTTCGAACAACTATGCGCAGTTATGGGAACGTTCCTTGATTGTCCAACAATCCGTTCCGTGGCCATGGGATCGGCTCACACTTGCTCCAACAAGTATAACCTCCACGCATACTAGTCTTCTCAGGTTCATTCAGACCCCCACATCCAAGATGTACCACGACTAGGGAGAGTTTGGGATAGATGATAACTCACATAGCTCCCACTAACTGTGTGATCGGTCATCTATCCGAGGGGACATGTTCAGTATCAATACAGACAGCAATATAGATATGACATGCTGCAGCCTGGTGTAATATAAATATGAAAGCGATACTCAACAGTAAAATGAAACAAACATATATTATATTACGTTGACCTGTGTAATAGTACATATATGTCCTCTACAAGGGCACCATGCCCTTAGTAAGGACTGTCTCTAGGACATATACACTATCAATCTCCCACTTGGACTAGAGCCAGTCACCTTTATGCCTAATGCCCAGATTAGCATAATGTCTTAAGTGGACTTCCACTGATAAGACCTTGGTGAAAGGATCTGCCACGTTGTCCGTGGTTGAGACACGTTCTATACTAACTTCTCCTCTATCTATAATCTCACGTATAACGTGATATTTTCTAAGTACATGTACGTTCTTGTTTGTAGGTCTAGGCTCCTTAGCTTGAGCGACGGCGCCCGTATTGTCCCAATAAATCGTTATTGGACTAGGAGCAGGAACAACCCTCAATTCCTTCAAGAACTCTGAAATCCAGACAGCTTCTTTCGAAGCTTCTGATCCAGCAATGTACTCGGCTTCTGTGGATGAGTCAGCAATCGTGGCTTGCTTAGAGCTCTTCCAACAGACAGCTCCTCCGTTCAATTTGAATACGTATCTTGTCTGTGACTTAAAGTCATCAGGATCTGATTCAAATCCAGCGTCGACATACCCAGACATCTTCAATTCTGGTTCTCCACCAAACACCAAGAACATCTCTTTAGTCCGTCTAAGGTACTTAAGAATGTTCTTCACAGCAGTCCAGTGAGGTACTCCTGCATTCTGTTGGTGTCGACAAGTAACACTAAGCGCATATGCCACATCGGGCCTTGTGCAATTCATTGCATACATTATAGACCCTACTGCCGAAGCATTGGGCACACGACTCATTGCATTTCTTTCTTCATCAGTTTTAGGACCATCCTTAACTAATAAGACAATCCCATGCCTAGCTGGGAGAAAGCCTCTCTTTGAGTCGTCCATCTTATAACGCTTCAGTATTTTGTCGATGTAGGTGGACTGTGTCATTCCCAACATCCTCTTGGATCTATCTCTAAAGATCTTGATCCCTAGGATGTAGTTCGCTTCACCCAAGTCCTTCATCGAGAAGGTACTTGATAACCAAACTTTAGTCTCTTCTAGCATAGAGACATTGTTTCCCATGATCAAAATGTCATCTACATAAATGATCATGAAAACGACTCCTTTGTCGCTGTGTCTCGCATAGACACAGGGATCTTCCTTGCTTCTGATGAAGTCAAACGATTTGACAGCTTCATTAAAGCGGATATTCCAGCTCCTTGACGCTTGCTTTATGATTGACACAGCCTAGCCATTTGGGCCATAACGTTTTCATACAGCATTGTATTGACCTCAAACCAACTTCCACGCGTAGCTAACTCAAAGAGATATCCAACGGTATATTACACGCTCCGATGCGACATCATCAACTGCCCCAATCACCGTTTCAACGACAGGGAGTTGATTTGGTATTTTGTTGGTGGACTACGTGATAATGTTAGGCTTCAAGTGGATGTGATGTGTGGAGGATTAGAAGAATGTACAGTTGAAGAGGCAGAGAAGGTCCTTCGAAGGTACGCCAGTGGTTCTGCACAATCTGAGAGGCTAATGTCGAGTCAAGTCACCAATGGGGATTCAAATCGGGGTGAAACTAAAGGCTTATACGAAGGATATTCTGAAGACAAAGATATCAGTTAGGAGGATGAACTTGCGTTTTACGCAGGAATGAAGGCCATCGAAAGTGTTTATGAAATTGCACACGCCGGGCAAGTTGAAGATAATCTCCGTTTAGCGAAAGTTTTTGAAGGGGTCGAAGTAACTGAGTAGCTACTGGAGAAATTAAGCTTGTTAAAGTGTGAAAAAAGTAGAGGAGGTTCATAAACTCGAAGATGGGAAGATATTTGACGAAGACGCCCCCCTGGAGGTGGGGGGCGAACTGCCCAGCATAGGGGGCGAATCGCCCCCACAGACAGAGAGCTGGGGGCGTCCCAGCTCGCCCCAGGCGATTCGCCCGGGGCAGGGGGCGAACCGCCCCCCAGCTCCAGGGAGATGGACAACCCCAACTCCCCTGTTTCGACACCCGAAGCTGATTTCATCGATCCCAAGCCACTTCCAACAGTTACTACTGAGGTTCCTGAGTATCAGGAAGTGAAACTACTCCTCCGAGGTGGAAAGGTAACTACAAT
Organism: Plantago ovata; assembly: GCA_028274465.1. Lineage (NCBI taxonomy): Eukaryota > Viridiplantae > Streptophyta > Magnoliopsida > Lamiales > Plantaginaceae > Plantago > Plantago ovata. The sequence continues at coordinate 35,604,708 of CM051456.1, read as the reverse complement.
TCCTAATTTTGTACGTCCTAAACAAATTAAATCTACTGTGACTAACGATGCAGGAACAAGCACTGAACAAGAAGTTGGTCAAAGTTCGGAAGAACCTCAAGTGCAGGACGATAGACCTCAAACACCCGAAGGAGACGTTGTCGATGATGAGGTTACGGGGGATACGCCTAACAATACGGAGGTGCTTCATAAGTCCTCCAATCCATATGTGCCCCCAAAACCTCATGTACCATTCCCTAGTAGAATCAAACCGGTCAAGAAGGATATAATGGAGTCACCGATGTACCAACGCCTCTCTAAAGTCGAAGTCAATGTACCTCTTTTGGAGTTAATTCAGATTATTCTCGCCTATACGAAGTTCTTTCGGGAGGTGAAGAGTAACAAAAGAATTGCTTCGGGGAGGGAACTGAATGGGATCGAGACGGTGAATTCCATTGCGGAACTTCCAAGGAAGCAACGTGATCCGGGAAGCTTAATAATTGACATTACTATGGGCAATGGACGGTCCACCAAGGCTATGCTCGACTTAGGAGCTAGCATCAATCTCATGCCATACTCAGTCTATAAAGCTCTAGATCTTGGAGAAGTGAAGCCAATCGAGATGGTAGTACAAATGGCAGACCATAGCGTGAAGCGTCATGTGGGAATAGTTGAAGATATCCTTGTAAAAGTTGATAAACTAATAATTCCTGCAGATTTTGTGATCATGAAGTCGGTTGATGAAGGGAAGAGCCATGTTCGTGAGCACGTGGTGTTGCTTGGAAGACCATTCATGGCCACTACCAATACATGCCTCGAACTCAAAGGCAAGAAAATCTCGATGGAGGTAATGGGTGAGAAAATTGAATTGGTAGGATGTAGCATAGGAGATAAGGAAGTCGTAGAAGAATTAAATTTTGTCGATTGCTACGATTCTATGATTTCTGAATTTCATCATTGCTATGATAATCGTGAACCTCTTGAAGAGGCACTAACCATGCAGGTTGAGACTTGCTACTTATCCGAAGAAGCAAGGGAGATAGTTGAGATGATGGATAGTACGCCTGAAATTCCCGTAGGAGAAGAAGTGCTTGAACCTTTTGATGAACGTATTTTTGACGCGTTCATCTTGTCTTTTTTACATTCTTTTGCTATCTTTTAGCCTTGTTTTTTGGTTAGTTTTGTAGAATAGTGTCAGGTTTATTGTTTTCTGCATTTCCAGGCACTTAGGAACGAAATGGCGTTTTTGGAGCTAAAAACGAGCTTTTTTGATAGAAAATGGCCCCGTTGAAGTTCCTTGATCTCCACGGCTTGTTCGTGAGTGTTTGAGCATCAATAAGCATTGAGAAGGATGAGTCCAAGGCACCCGAGGGCCGTACGAGGGCAAAAAGATTGAGTTGGAAGACAAAAATCTGCCCAGGAGCCAAGCTAATCGCCTGGAATAGTGAAGCGCTCCGCTTCATTTTCCAGGAGTTTTGGCACAGCAGCCAAGCGAAGCGCTTGGAGGGCCCAAGCGCTCCGCTTGGCCTCTCCAAGTAGTCCGCTTCGCAGCGGTTACGTTTTCGGATTTTCCTTCTTAAATCTGATTTTCAGTTACTTTTTCCGTACTTTTGAACATTGGCTTCGTTTTGGCAGAGCTCCTAAGCCCCAAAACTCAGAGAAAACTCAGATTACATTGTATTTTAGATTGGATTAAAGGTTTTGGCATAGGATTGCATCCATTGTTTCATCTACGGAGAGGTTTTCATCAATACCCACCGATTAGTTACAACTTGGTGGTAACATTGTATCATTATCTCTTGTCTAGTAGTTTGATTTGATGTATTCCATTTACAATTCATATGATTTGATGTCTATGTTGATGAATATGAGTAGCTAAATCCTTTGTGTTGGTGGTAGAATGTAGAATATGCATGTTATGGGTTATGTTTATGCTTGCATGAGATTGTGATTCAATCTTGCTGCAAAAATCCTTCATATGATTCTTAGTTGCCTATAAAATATATTCGAATTGAGTATAGTGACAAACTCTTGGTCAATGAAAGCTATAGGATTGTATGTTAGAGATTTGCAGCATGCTAGATAAATGGTGTTAGTGACAAGCACCTCTAAAGTATTGATAGTGGTCTTTTATGATGTGTGTCTTGAAAGTTACCTAGACGAGTTGCTTAGCAGACTTGAGCAGACTTGATCGAAGGTTTTACACACTGAACTTGTGAGTATATTCGTAACCCATGCATGTGTATTTGATTTCTACCACCAACCTTTTTCCAAACTTGATTACAACAATCTGATTTCTCGTTGCTTTGTTCTAAGAAAACAATTCTATAAACACTTGAACACGTTGTCTGAAATAACTAGCAAAAACAACAAACAAAGCCACGTTAGGTCCCGAGAGAACGACACTCGGGGACAACTTGCCATTGCACTCCAGTTTGTGTAGTGATAAGTGTTCTTTGACTATTAAACAGATTTAATTGGTGAAAAACGACATCATCAATTTGGCGCCTTTGCCGGGGACTTAACTCCTTTGGTTGGTGTTTTTGTTTGGTTTTTTTCAGCCAACATCTCTTTCCCACCCCTTATTTCTTTCTTGATTGAATTGTGTGAAAGTTTTGCGTAACTAATAGAAACTTACGGTTAGTTGAAGGCTTTGTTGTTGGACAGGTATGGAAGAAGTTTGCTTGAACGAAGCTTTCAAGGTCCGGTATGAGGCGATAAGGAAAGAGCCGGCGATTTATCTTGAACCGGAGGCTAGGTTATATGAGGTCACTGATGAAATTCTCTATAGCATAGCTACCTTCCGAGATTCGCCTTGCGAGAATGCATTACGATTCGTGGTAGAATACCGGCGTGATGTTGGGTTGTTACCACCACGTGATTTGAATGATGATCAGCTCTTGCGTCGGTTGTTTCCATGTGCTCTTACTGGAAAACCCAAGGAATGGTTAAGATCTTTGCCTGGGGGATCACTGAGGAGTTGGCAAGACGTGGTAGACGCCTTTCTTGATCGGTTCCTTTCGTCTAGGGAAAATGAAGAGCTCAAGAGGCGGATAATTGAATTCACTCAGCGGAAGGGAGAAAGGTTATGTGATGCTCTAGAGAGATTTGAGCTCTACAAGAGCGAATGCCCACATCATCGGTTGAGCGAATATTAACTGATTACTTGTTTTTATCGAGGATTGGATGAAGACTTGCAGTTGGTGATAGATGGTGCATGTGACGGTATGGAGAGTTGTACCGTATCCCAAATCAAAGAGGTTTTTGGGAGGTTGCTCGTTGCGACACATAACCGTACTCTTGTGCCACCGGTTGACTACTCAGAGATGTATCGAGCACCCAAGCCTATTGCCATTAGTTCTTATGATGACAACTTCGATTATAAAGTGAAGACATGCTCGGGCGAAAATATTCCATATTACGTCTTTGAGGCTGAAGACTCGCAAGCTCAAGGTGAAGAGGAGTGCTTCTCCGAAGAGGAAGAGGAGGTGTTATCCACTCTAATGAAGGTTTGGGGAAATGTGCTCGAAGTAGCGGGTAAATACCAAGAGGATTTTGATACTAGAATGGAGTGTGTGTATGAAGTTCTAGGAGAATCTGAGGTCATGCTCGAGTTACTAGAAGAGAAAATGAGTGAAGAATGGGCATCCGAAAGCAAGAGGAAAATTCACTGAAATCTCAAGCTGAGCGCTTGGGACAGCCAAGTGGGGAGCTTGAATTTTCAGTAGCTGAAAAAGAAGAAAAAAATTGGGAGTCAGGTTCCAAGCGAAGCGCTTGGCCAGAGCCAAGCGAAGCGCTTGATAAGCGCTCCGCTTGCGCTCTCCCAAGCGGCTCGCTTGGGACCTGGGAGCAGAATCTGAAATTTTCCCCAACCGAGGGAATTTTGAATCTTGAAGGCGAGATAATTGAGGAGCTCAGGACTGATTTGGGAAGTGAAGAAGAGCATGGAGAGAGCTCAAATGTTGAGGAAGAACTTGAAGAGGCAAACATACTTTTGCGGAGTGGCAAGGAATCAAGACCACCATATCCTTTGATGTATACTTCTAAAGCTAAATCTTTGCCTAATAATACATGTGATACAAATGATGATGAGCAGCTGGAAAAGGAGGAGAAAGAAGAAGGGACACCAACTCCCAAGCTCGTTCTCGGAAAGGGAAAGGAAGGTGAGCAAGGGGGTGCACACCAAAAGGAAGGCGAACTTCATAAGTCAGCCAACCCTTACGTGCCTCCTAAGCCACATCTTCCATTTCCAGGGAGAGTTAAGGAGGCCAAGAGAGATATTCGAGACTCACCAATATATGGGATCTTGTCAAAAGTAGAGGTGAATGTTCCCCTTTTGGAATTGATTCAAAATATTCCTACCTACACGAAATTTTTCAAAGAGGTGCGGAGTAATAAGAAAATCTTTCAAAAGGGGGAGGTAGCTGAACTCGAGATGGTTAATTCCGTGAACGAGTTACCCTTGAAACAAAAATATCCCGGGAGTTTCATCATTAGTATCACCATGGGAAACGGCCGATCTGCAAAAGCAATGCTTGATTTGGGGGCTAGCATTAATCTAATGCCATACTCCATCTACAAGGCGTTGGGGTTAGGAGAAATCCAACCCACGAGCATGGTCGTTCAAATGGCTGATCGGAGTGTGAAACGCCCACTTGGGGTGGTTGAGGATATCCTAGTAAAGGTGGATCGACTCATCGTGCCAACCGACTTCGTGGTAATGGAAACGGCGGATGAGGGGACTAGTGTGAAAAAAGAGCACATAGTGCTTTTGGGCAGACCCTTTATGGCCACCACCAACACTTTCTTGGAGCTTCGAGGGAAGAAGATCACTATGGAAGTGCTCGGAGATAAGGTACAGATTGAACAATACAAACAGGTATATGCTCCTGACTCTGAAGAAGCTATAATTGAAGAGCTTAAATTTGTTGATTGCTATGAACCCGTTTCTTGCGATTCTTACTTTGCTCATCATATTAGTGACCCTTTAGAAGCCGCTCACTATGAACCTTGGAAAAGATTATGTAACTGAAGAAGTCCTAGCCATGACAGCCCTCCTAGATAATGCACACGAAATTCCTCTAGGAGAAGAAGTAGAAGAGTCTCTAGGAATAGATGAGGAAGGAGTGACCCCTCCACCTAGTGAACCAACCCTTGATCATAAACCATTACCAAGCCATTTGAAATATGTCTTCCTAGGAGAGAATGAGTCTAAACCTGTAATCATATCTTCTAAGCTTGGTAAGGAGGAAGAGGCTAAGTTAGTGGAGGTGTTGAAAAGAAACACCGGAGCCATAGGATGGAGCATAGGTGACATCAAGGGTATAAGCCCGGTGCAATGTACCCACAAAATAGCCTTAGAGGAAGATGCGAAACCTGTTAGGCAACCACAACGTAGGCTAAACCCAGCTATGTAAGAAGTTGTGAAGAAAGAGGTGCTTAAACTCCTAGATGCTAAGATGATTTACCCAGCTCCCGATAGCAAATGGGTTAGTCCCGTCCATGTAGTCCCTAAGAAGTCGGGTATCACGGTCGAAGCAAATGATAAAGGGGAATTAGTACCCGTTAGGAAAACAACGGGGTGGCGTATGTGCATCGATTATAGGAAATTGAATTCTGCCACAAAGAAAGATAATTTTCCTTTACCATTTATTGATGATATGCTTAACTGCCTAGCTGGGCAAGAGTTCTATTGATTCTTGGATGGTTTGCCAGGTTTCTACCAGATTCCTATAGCTCCCGAGGACCAAGAGAAGACCACCTTGACATGTCCTTTCGGCACTTTCGCATAACGTAGGATGCCCTTCGGATTGTGCAATGCTCCGGCCACTTTCCAACGTTGCATGCTCTCCGTCTTCTCCGACATGGTGAATAGATTTGTTGAGGTATTTATGGATGATTTTTCCGTTTACGGTGATTCATTTGATGATTGTCTTGATAAACTTGATCGTGTCTTAAAGAGGTGTATTGAATGTAATCTTACCTTGAGTTGGGAAAAGAGTCACTATATGGTTAAAGAGGGAATCGTGTTAGGACATGCTATTTCTAAAAGAGGGATAGAGGTAGACAAAGGGAAACTTGAAATCATTGAAAAGTTACCTCCACCTACTTGTGTGCGTGAATTGCAATCCTTCCTTGGGCATGTAGGCTTCCATAGGAGATTTATCAAAGATTTCTCTAAGATAGCTAAGTGCTTGAGTAACTTGCTTGCTAAAGATGTTCCCTTCGAATTCACATAAGAATGTCTTGACGCTTTCCACACACTTAAGGAGAAACTCTTAACAGCCCCTATTGTAGTCTCTCTGGATTGGAAAATTCCTTTTGAAATTATGTGTGATGCTTCTGACTATGCTATGGGTGTTGTTCTTGGTCAAAAGGTTGATAACCGTTTCAGAGTGATTTACTATGCTAGTAAGACCTTAGGTGCTGCTCAGATTAATTATACTACCACTGAGAAAGAATTCTTAGCGGTTATTTTTGCTCTAAGTAAATTCAGGTCCTATATTACTTGGTACAAAGTTTTTGTTCACACTGACCATGAAGCTCTCAAGCATTTGATTGCTAAGCGTGAAACCAAGCCCCGCTTGATGCGTTGGGTACTTCTTCTCCAAGAGTTCAAAGTGGAGATAATTGATAAAAGTGGCAAGGAAAATCTAGTGGCGGACCACTTGTCCCGGTTGCCAAACATTCCACAAGATGACACACCCGTCACAGATGATTTGCGCGATGATTAGTTGATGCGCATAGAGTTGGAACCATGGTACGCCGATATCGTTAACTTCTTAGCCACAAATGTGATGCCAACCCATCTCTCTGGACCTGAACGGCGTTCACTTGTGAGGAATTGTCGCCATTACATATGGGATGACCCGTACTTGTTCCGCAAGGGAGGAGATGAAGTCTTGCCGAGGTGTGTACCCGAGAAAGAGCAATTGTCGATACTGAGATTCTGCCATGAGTTAGAATGTGGAGGGCATTATAGTGGCCAAAAAACCGCTCGCAAGGTGCTTCAATCCGGGTTCTTTTGGCCCAGCTTGTTTGAAGATGAGCGCTCATTTGTGGCGCAATGTGACTCATGCCAACGGAGTGGCAACATTGGCAAGCAACAAGAGATGCCCCAACAAGGTAACTTAGTTGTTGAGCCTTTTGATGTTTGGGGTATAGACTTTATGGGACCATTCCCTAAGAGTAATGGGTACGAATATATCTTGGTTGCGGTCGACTATGTCACCAAATGGGTAGAGGCTGTTCCCACCCGGACTAATGATGCCAAGGTTGTACTCTCTTTTCTCTGTGATGTGATCTTCAATAGGTTTGGGACCCCGAGGTCCATTATCAGCGATGGGGGAGCTCACTTTGTGAACAAGGTCTTCGCTAATCTCATGAAGAAGTACGGGGTGACACATTTTGTTGCTACTCCATATCATCCTCAAACATCTGGCCAAGTGCTAAGGTGTGGATTCGTCTTCATGGATTGAGATTTGAATTCTTACATCGATCTATCATTCTAAGCTTGGCATCGGCTTTTGGGCGACCAATTACTCTAGACACTGGCTCACTGGATCGTTGCTTCGGTTCATACGTTCGAGTCTTAGTAGATGTGGATCTCTCCCAAGAGCTGGACGCTTTTATAATGCTCGAAACCCCGATGGGTGCTATCCGTATTGACATGTCAATGGAAAAAGTTCCAGACTTTTGCAAACATTGTATGTCCATAGGACATTTAGCCACCTCTTGTCGACGTTCTACACCTCGTTCTACTTCTGCTCCAGAACAGGTTACTATCAATTCTATACAAGTGTTACCAGATGTTCATCACAATGTATCCTCAGTATCTCCTTCGGCTCATGTTGAGACTCGACCCTTAACCAATACAGCTCCAGGAATTCTATCGATCCAGACTGATACTTCGCCAACTATTCAAACTAATTCTCAGCCAATGCAACCCGGGGGGGATGATTCCATCATTGATAATGCGGGATTTAAGGTTGTTTTTCCTAGAAGAGACAGGGGTCTACCTCGTCGTCTACCTCCTGCTAGGCCCTCCTCTTCTATCATGTCGAAGGTTTTTGCTGCAACAAATAACCAGTTCACACCTTTAACTGGTTTGGAAGTTACGAATGATAGCGTCGTCTCACAAGTTGAAGCTCCTCTGGTCGATGGTCACACTTCTGATTGCGACTCTGAGGCCTCTCTGGATCCGGGAGATAATTCTGTAGTGCATGATTCTATCCGTGATTCTATTGGCCTGGAAAAAGAACGTCGCTTGCTGGTCAGAGCCAACATGGACATTGCAGTTAAGCACTCTTGGGCTGATCTTATGGAAGCTGAGGAATGAGTTTGATTGTATTGTTGATCCGGTGGTTTGGGGCGTCTCCGGACACCCTCACTATCTTACGCAACGTTAACACTCAGGCACTCTTTTTCCCATTCATAGGTTTTTCCCACTGGGTTTACTATGAATGGGTTTTAACGAGGCTCGTGGTTGCAACCAGGAATCGCTTTTCCTGGGTTTAGTTTTCTTGTTTACTTTATTGTTTTTCAGTCCGGTTGTGGACTTGAGCTTTGCTCATGACTCTTGTACTTTACTTTCTTTCATTTAATATACGTTCGGCTTATTCAAAAAAAAAAAGTGGAAGTGAGCAATCGGCAAATCAAGAAAATCTTGGAGCGGGTGGTCAAACCCTCGAGGAAGGATTGGTCCACCAAGTTGCCAGATGCACTATGGGCATATAGGACTTTGTTCAAAACGGTGATTGGTACCACTACCTACCGGCTTGTGTACGGGAAAGCTTGCCATCTATCAGTGGAGTTGGAGAATAGAGCACTTTGGGCTATCAAGCAATTGAACCTTGATATGGAGAAAGCCGGTGAAGAAAGACTTTTGCAACTCACCGAGCTAGATGAGCTAAGATTGAAAGCCTTCGAAAGTGGTAAGATATACAAGGAACGAGCAAAGAGGTATCATGATAGAGGCATCATCCGCAAGGATTTAGTCCCAGGTCAAAAGGCACTCCGTTCTAGATGGGACGGACCATTTGAAATTGTCCGAGTAGCACCCCATGGTGCTGTCGAACTCTTGGACAATAAAACCGGAGCTACCTTCAAGGTCAATGGCCAGAGAGTTAAGCCGTACCTAGAGCCTCTCGAGTCGACTCATGAAGTGGAAGTTGACTTGGTCGAGGTACCTATTGTATCTTAGTTCATTTCATTAGTTTCTTACACTCTTTATTTGCTTTTGTAGTTGTGGCCTGTGAGCCTTTTGTCGTGATTCGTTTAGTCTAGTGTTTGTCTTGGTGCCTTAGGTGATTAAGATAGGAAAAAACATCGAAAATCTGGAAACAGAGCCAAGCGAAGCGCTTGGAAGGGCCAAGCGGTCCGCTTGAATCTTCAGTAAATCTAAAGTTTACTGGAATTTCAAGCGGAGCGCCTGGAGCCCCCCAAGCGCTCCGCTTGACAAGCGGACCGCTTGGCTCCCGCCAAGCAGTCCGCCTGGACCCTGTACCCAGATTTTTCTCATTTTTTCCATTCTTCTCACCTTTGCGCACCCGTTTTCACATGTTTCTTGAGTCCTTTCAGGTACTACTAATATATAGGATATTGGACACGAACCTTTATCTCAGTGAAGTGTACTTTCAATCCAATTTTTCCTTTTCATTCAACTTTTCTTTGCTCGAGGACGAGCAAAAGTTTAGGTTTGGGGAGGGGGTATTGGATTTTCAGTACTATATACTTGTGTGGTTCGTACATGCCTGATTTCACTCAAGTTCATGTGATTTGTCGTGTTTTTTTCAAATTTTTGCATGCATATCATCCATAGATTAGTTGTTGCACGTTGTTGTGTGGAGTCTATTGCCAAGTTTTTTCGAACTTTTCTATTGTGTAGACTAAGTGCTTATGACCATTATCATATGTTGCATCACTTTGCAAGTAGTTTGAGCCTTGTCTCGCTTGGTTTGTCACATTCACTTGTGCACTAGTTAAGCTTAGTAGTCTCGACATCACCTCGAGTGGTGTTTCTTCTACTGCGGTTCACGATGGCCATATAAAATGATGCATGTTAGAATGTATGGTTGTAACCCGTGTAATTATGTACGTAAGAGGCGACAAGTTCTTCACCTCGATTAGAGATTGCCAAATGCCTAGGAAGGAGGTAGTGTGAGGTGTGTGATTCCTTGTATTAAACCTATTCTCTCGAATAGGTTTGGGGAGGGGGTTGCCTTATTGATCTTGTCTTTCGTCCTTGAGTCGTTGTAAAGTTTTCTTTTTCTTTTTTATTTTTATTTTTACTTTTTGTCCCAACCTATTCTTTCGAATAGGTTTGGGGAGGTGTTTTGGACATTTAGTACTGCTGCTTGCCCCTATATATAAATAAAAAAAAAAAAAAAGATAGAGAAAGAGAAAAAGAAAAGAAAAAGAAATTAAAAAAAAAAAAGAAAAGGGAAATAAAGAATAAGACCCAAAAAGCAAAAGAAGGGTCGTTGCAAGACAAAAAGCAGTCTAGTAAAGTGTCAAGTGTCATGTAAATATTTATTATTGTGAAGTTATCGAGTTGTAAATTCTATCTTTCGTTTCGTATCGCCTTTGTCCAAGGCCTGTTCTTGACCACCCTCGTCTTTCTATTCAAGAAGTGGTTGAAAGAGGCTCATTCTTGAGAGTATGGGTAGAATAGGGGAGTGTTATCTTTTTAAGGGAACCCTCCTTCGTTTGATGAGAGCCAGTATTGGTTCGCCCTCTCTTGAGGAAAAGTCTCGCTTGGTGAACAGTAGTAAGCCCTCGGTTTCATAGGCACGGGGCAATTGTAGTATGATAACATGCATCATTGTGTCGTCACTGACCAGGTCCAGGTAGAAGATGTTACGAGAGACTCCTTTGTTTAACCAAGTGCACATGAGAATGTGTATATTCGCAATCGAGGCATTCTTCAACCTACTTGCATGTCATGCTCATTTGGTTTTGTTCATAAGCATTTGGTAGATTCAATAGATTAGTTCACTTTACTTGGCATGAGACTCCTTTTGTGTTGCATTTAGGATAGTTTGTTGCTTGAGAACAAGCAAAGGTTGGTTTGGGGAGTTTGATGAACGTATTTTTGACGCGTTCATCTTGTCTTTTTTACCTTCTTTTGCTATCTTTTAGCCTTGTGTTTTGGTTAGTTTTGTAGAATAGTGTCACGTATATTGTTTTCTGCATTTCCAGGCACTTAGGAACGAAATGGCGTTTTTGGAGCTAAAAACGAGCTTTTTTGATAGAAAATGGCCCCGTTGAAGTTCCTTGATCTCCACGGCTTGTTCGTGAGTGTTTCAGCATCAATAAGCATTGAGAAGGATGAGTCCAAGGCACCCGAGGGCCGTACGAGGGCAAAAAGATTGAGTTGCAAGACAAAAATCTGCCCAGGAGCCAAGCTAAGCGCCTGGAATAGTGAAGCGCTCCGCTTCATTTTCCAGGAGTTTTGGCACACCAGCCAAGCGAAGCGCTTGGAGGGCCCAAGCGCTTCGCTTGCCAAGCGCTCCGCTTGGCCTCTCCAAGTAGTCCGCTTCGCAGCGGTTACGTTTTCGGATTTTCCTTCTTAAATCTGATTTTCAGTTACTTTTTCCATACTTTTGAACATTGGCTTCGTTTTGGCAGAGCTCCTAAGCCCCAAAACTCAGAGAAAACTCAGATTACATTGTATTTTAGATTGGATTAAAGGTTTTGGCATAGGATTGCATCCATTGTTTCATCTACGGAGAGGTTTTCATCAATACCCACCGATTAGTGACAACTTGGTGGTAACATTGTATCATTATCTCTTGTCTAGTAGTTTGATTTGATGTATTCTATTTACAATTCATATGATTTGATGTCTATGTTGATGAATATGAGTAGCTAAATCCTTTGTGTTGGTGGTAGAATGTAGAATATGCATGCTATGGGTTATGTTTATGCTTATATGAGATTGTGATTCAATCTTGCTGCAAAAATCCTTCATATGATTCTTAGTTGCCTATAAAATATATTCGAATTGAGTATAGTGACAAACTCTTGGTCAATGAAAGCTATAGGATTGTATGTTAGAGATTTGCAGCATGCTAGATAAATGGTGTTAGTGACAAGCACCTCTAAAGCATTGATAGTGGTCTTGTATGATGTGTGTCTTCAAAGTTACCTAGACGAGTTGCTTAGCAGACTTGATCGAAGGTTTTACGCACTGAACTTGTGAGCATATTCGTAACCCATGCATGTGTATTTGATTTCTACCACCAACCGTTTTCCAAACTTGATTACAACAATCTGATTTCTCGTTGCTTTGTTCTAAGAAAACAATTCTATAAACACTTGAACACGTTGTCAGAAATAACTCGCAAAAACCACAAACAAAGCCACGTTAGGTCCCGAGAGAACGACACTCGGGGACAACTTGCCATTGCACTCTAGTTTGTGTAGTGATAAGTGTTCTTTGGCTATTAAACAAATTTAATTGGTGAAAAACGACATCATCACCTTTAGATGAAGAAGAGGTAGAGGGCAAATTTCCAGAAGACCCTAGCTTAGAATTAAAGCCCCTTCCTTCACACCTCAAGTATGTCTACTTAGGGGAAAATAAGAAAACACCTGTGATAGTCTCTTCACACCTCTCTAGCGATGAAGAAGGTAAGCTAATTGAGCTCTTAAGAAAAAATTCTACAGCCATAGGATGGGGGATTAGTGATATAAAGGGAATTAACCCAACACGGTGTGTGCACAATATCACTCTAGAGCAAGATGCCAAACTCGTTAGGTAACCTCAGCGTACGATAAATCCTGCAATGCAAGAAGTAGTGAAGAAAGAGGTGATTAAGTTGCTACACGCCGATATGATCTATCCCATTTCTCATAGTCGATGGGTGAGCCCCGTTCATATAGTTCCTAAGAAATCTGGGATTACGGTAAAAGAGAATGAGAAGGGAGAGTTAGTACCTGTTAGGAAAATCACGGGATGGCGAATGTGCATTGATTGTAGGAGATTGAATGCCGCCACCAAGAAAGACCACTTCCCTTTGCCATTTATTGATGACATGCTAAACCGCCTTGCGGGGCGGCAATTTTATTGTTTTCTTGATGGCTTGTCACGTTTCTACCAGATTCCGATTGCACCAGAGGATCAGGAGAAGACGACATTCACTTGCCCATTCGGAACGTTTGCTTATAGGAGGATGCCATTCGGGCTATGTAACGCCCCCGCCACTTTTCAGAGGTGCATGCTTTCTGTTTTCTCTGATATGGTGACCAAATTTGTTGAAGTTTTTATGGATGATTTTTCTCTCTTTGGTGATTCTTTTGATGAGTGTTTGCATAGATTAGATCTTGTTTTGAAAAGATGCATCGAATGCAATCTAACTTTGAGTTGAGAGAAAAGTCATTATATGGTTAGAGAAGGCATTGTTCTAGGACATGTGGTTTCTGAAACGGGGATTGAGGTTGATAAAGCTAAGATCGAAATAATTGAGAAACTTCCCCCACCTACTTGTGTGAAATAATTGCAGTCTTTTCTTGGTCATGTAGGTTTTCATAGGAGGTTTAAAGATTTTTCAAAAATTGCTAAACCTTTAAGTAACTTACTAGCAAAAGATGTGGTTTACCATTTTTCTGATGAGTGCTTGGTTGCTTTTAATATCCTTAAAGAAAAGCTTGTTACTGCTCCTATTGTTGTGCCACCTGATTGGAAACTTCCTTTTGAGATAATGTGTGATGCTTCGAATTTTGCTATGGGTGTTGTTCTATGCCAAAAAGTTGATAAGCAGTATCGTGTGATTTATTATGTTAGTAAGACTTTAGACTCAACTCAAGTTAATTATACAACTATTGAAAAGAAATTTTTAGCTGTTGTTTTTGCTTTACAAAAGTTTAGGTCTTACTTGATTTGTCATCCTGTGAATGTTCATACTGATCATGCTGCTTTACGACATTTAATTGCCAAACAAGATTCTAAGCCAAGGTTAATCCGTTGGGTCTTATTGTTACAAGATTTTGATTTGACCATAGTTGATAGAGCTGGTAGGGAGAATTTTGTTGCTGATCACTTGTCTAGAATTCCGAATATTCCCGTAGATTCGATTCCTATTAATGATGATCTTCCTGATGAGCACTTAATGAAAGTCAATGAAGACCCATGGTATGCTGATATTGTGAACTATTTGGCTATGGGTATTTGCCCAACTAATTTTTCAGCCTCCGATAGGAGAGCTCTTGCCAAGCGTTGCAGGTATTACATATGGGATGATCCGAATCTTTTTAAAAAAGGAGCTGATGGAATTCTGAGAAGGTGCATTCCGCAAGAAGAACAACAAAGTGTGCTGAGTCATTGCCATGAGCTTCATTGCGACGGACACTATAGTGGCATTGAAACGGCTCGCAAGGTGATACAAGCGGGATTTTTCTGGCCAAGTTTGCACCAAGATGCTCGAAGTTTTGTGAAAAATTGTGACCCATGTCAACGAGGGGGTAATATTGGCAAGAAGGAGGAAATGCCCCTTCAAGGGAATCTAGTGGTCGAGCCTTTTGACGTATGGGGCATTGATTTCATGGGACCGTTTCCATCAAGTGGGGGTTAGGAATACATTCTCGTCGCGGTGGATTCTGTGACGAAGTGGGTAGAGGCGATTCCCACAAGAAAGAATGATGCCGCGGTTTTTACGAAGTTCTTAAAGGATGTGATCTTTTCTAGATTTGGATGTCCTAGGACAATCATCAGTGATGGAGGTTTGCACTTCGTCAACAGAACCTTTGCTTCTCTTCTTAAGAAGTACGATGTCAACCATAGTGTTGCTACGCCATATCATCCACAGACTTCGGGACAAGTTGAAGTTAGCAACCGTCAGATTAAGAAGATTCTCGAGCGAGTGGTGAAGCTTAGTAGGAAAGATTGGGATGGAAAATTGAATGATGCGCTTTGGGCGTATAGAACTAGCTACAAGACGGTGATTGGAACCACTCCGTATAGACTTGTGTATGGGAAAGCATGCCATCTTCCTGTGGAATTGGAACACATGGCATATTGGGCTATTAAAGAGCTAAATCTTGATTTGGGAAAAGCTGGCGAAGAACGATTGTTACAACTTGATGAGATTGATGAATTACGCCTCAGTGCCTATGAGAACACCAAGATCTACAAGGAGCGTACCAAGAAGTATCATGATCGTGGTATAGTACGTAAGGAACTGATTCCTGGTCAAAAAGTTTTGGTGTTTAATTCTCACCTTCGTCTATTTCCTGGAAAGCTCCGTACTCGTTGGGATGGACCATACGAGATTGTCCAAGTTTCTCCCCATGGAGCTGTAGAACTCTTGGATCCAAAGACGGGAAATACTTTCAAAGTGAATGGGCAACGAGTGAAACCATACTTCGATCTTCCTTGTGATCAAGTAGAGGTTGATCATCTCGAACTAACCTTTCCCACCTATACTTAAGGATAGGTATGATGTATTTTGTTGTTTTGAGCATGTCATTGTGTTTTATTTTATATTTTCGTATGTTTTTGGTGATAAAATAGGTTTTAAGATGATAATTTTGCGTTTTGGGAGGAAAAAAGCGTCTCCAGGAGTCTGGGGATGCCAGGCGAACCGCCCCCCACGTGGGGCGATTCGCCTGGCAAGTCCAGGTTCCCTGTGACGTTCTGGACGCCCCAGGCGAATCGCCCCCCACCTGTGGCGGTTCGCCCCGGGTGTTCAGAAACCCGGAGTTCCGGATTTTTTGTTCGAAACCCAATTTTCTCCTATTATGCTAAATTATTGATCTTTTTACTTCTTTTATCGCCCGTTTTGGTTTCTCACGAGTTTCCTTGAGTCCTATAGGTTACAGGTACAAGTTAGCTCTCACCTTAAATCCACTTTCGACGTTCGGGACGAGCGACGACGTTCAGGTTTGGGGGGGCGGGTTATCGCTGGCTATCTCTATACTTGTTTTGCTTATGATAAACTCATGAAACCCTTTGTTTACATTTGCACGTTTACCGCTTTCTTAGTATTTAGTTGCATACACTACATTCATCCTAGTATAGTTTTGCATGTTTTTATGTGGAGTTTATTGCCAAATTTTTTTTGAACTTTTTTATTGGGTAGATTAACTAGTTATGACCTTTGACCATGCGTTTCATCTCTATGAATTTATTTGAGGTTTTTCTCGCTTGGCTTGTCACATTTATATATGCACTTAGTTAAGCTAGGTAGTCTCGACATCACTTAGTGGTGTTTTCTCTACTGCGGTTCACGAAGGCCTTTATAATAAGATGATGCATGTTAGAGTCTTATGGTTGTTTTCCCGTGTAATTATGTACCTAAGAGGCAACAAGTCTTCACCTTGCTTTGAGATTGCTAAATGCCTAGGAAGGAGGTAGTGTGAGATTGTGTGATCCTTTGTTTGAAAGCTATTCTAACGAATAGGTTTGGGGAGGGGGTTATACCGTTATGGTGACTTGTTTTTCGATTTTCAGTGTTGTGAGTTTGTTTTTCTTCCTTTTTCGTAAAGTTTGTGCTCCAACCTATTCTTTCGAATAGGTTTGGGGAGGTCGTTTGTGAGTCATTGTAATTTCTTTTTCGTTGTGATACTGCTTGCTATATACAAAAAAAATGATAGAGGAAAAAAAGAAAGGAAAAATCGAAAAAACAAGGAACAAGAAAAATTCCAGAAAAAAGAAACAAATCTGGAAAAAAAAAAAAAGAAAAAAAGAAAAGACCCCAAAAAAGTAAAGAATGGTCCAAAGAAAGCCAAAAAGCAGTTTAGCAAAGTGTTTGTCTCGTTTTTCAATTCTTGTAATGTTCGTAATCGAGTTGTAAAGTGTGTCTTTTGTTTGTTTGAGTGTCATCTGTTCTAGATCACCCTCGTCCTGCCATTCAGGAAGTGGTGATAGTTTATGACTTTGCTTGAGAGATGGGTAGAATAGGGTTGTGTGAACTTTTAGGGAACCCTCCTTCGTTTGATGAGAGCCAGTATTGGTTCGACCTCTTTGAGGGAAAGTCTTAACTTGGTGAACAGTAGTAAGTCCTCAGTTTCATAGGCACGGGACAGCCATTCGTATTTTAACATGTTTCATTGTGTCGTCACAGACTAGGTCCAAGTAGAGAATGTTACGAGATACTATCCTGTTTAACATTGTGCATATGTGAATGTGTATGAGTCAATCGAGGCATTCTTCAACCAATATCCATGTTATGATTTGTATGGTCCTTGTTCATATGTTTTTGATAGACTCAATAGATTAGTTCATTTTATTTGGCATGAGACTCCATTTTGTGTGTTGCATTGGTTTTTTTTTTTTTTGCATTAGAGTCTAGCTTAGTTGCTTGAGGACAAGCAAAGGTTCGGTTTGGGGAGTTTGATGAACGTGTATTTTACACTTTCATTCCAGTCTTTTTCACCAATTTAGCTATCCTCTAGGTTAATTTAGCTTATATTTTAGTGCATTTTATTAGAATAGTGTCACGTTTCCCTTTTCTTTGCATTTTTCAGGTTTTAGGTGAAAAACGTACTTTTGATGGGCAACTATGGTAAAGAGAATGAAGTATGGATGCTTCGTGGTCATCCGTGGTGTATCTAAAAGTTTCCAGACGAGTTTTGAGGCCTAGGGGACGAGTTTCAAGGCTTAAAGGTCACTAGAAGGCAAAATCGAGTCCAAAAAGGAAACCAAAACCAAAATCTCGCTGCAGGTCCCGGGCGGTTCGCCCCGTGCCAGGCGGTTCGCCTGGCACCAGAGGCGGTTCGCCCGGGAGGTTTCGACAAGTATATGTAGTTTCTCCAGTTTAGTTCGTTTTTCAGACCTTTTCACCTTATTTTGAGAGACAAATTCTCCAGAGCTTGTTCTGGGAATTATTAGCATAGAAGACTCTTTTTCTTATTGATTTGGAAGCTTAAGCATAGAGATTGGACATCTTTGATTCTCGATTCTTGCTTGTGAGTTAGCAATTCATCGGAGATTGACAACCTTCGTTGGTAACTTGTATCTCACGATTTTTCTGCTTTTATTTATTTCATTCAACATGTTTTCATTCGATCTTGCTTTGATTCTTGTTGATTGCAATTTATCTATGAGTAGCTAAATCTATCGTTGGTGATAGTATGTGATTTCTTAGCTAGGGTTCTTAATTATGCATGAGTGGCTTCGCGCATTTAAGACTTGATTTATTGTTTTATTTCTTTGATCTATCTAAGCCATCTATCTTCGTAGTGTTGAATTGAAAGGAACACATAGGACAATTCACGACAATAGATTTCTATACAAACTTCAAGTACTTCATGCATGATTATTACCCGTTGCTTTGAATGATCATACTATCACTAACTTCCATTATATTGATAAGAAAAATATGTGCTTTGCTTGATTCCTGATTTATAGTTTAAGTTAAATTAGATAAATCTAGTTATAGTCCTTAGAGATCGACACTCGAGGTTATCTTACTTCTACACTATGTGCCTTGGTTTTCGTTGTAGTTGTGAGTTGCCTTTGGCTAAAAACAAATTTATTTGATTAATTGAGTCTGACAATCTCATTCATCAATAAATCGCACCAAGAACTCCTCCACTACTTGGTCCCAAGTCCTCAGTGATCCCGGTGCCAACCTTGTAATCCAAAGTCTTGGTTCATACCCCAAGGCGAAAGAAAATAATTTCCTGCATATTTGGTCCTCCGTAAACCCCTTAGCTGGAATTTTGGCTATTTCCTCCTCATAGGATCGAATAGAACTCAATGGATTCATCCCTGCTCCTTCCTCAAACCTTGGTATGTTCCTTACCACGGAACTTGTCACCTCATACCCCGTTAGCTCATCCTCCAAGTATATAGCTGATCCTCTCCTAACCTGCGAGAATTGTGGGTCATGCGAGCCCTTATGGATGTCATACGTGGATATCTGGGAAAGGAGTAACTCACAACCAAAAATCAGTCCTGTTAGTTCTGACCAAAATTTGGAACTCAACTTCTAAACTAGACAACTAGATCACTTATCCTGGAAATTGAATGCTGAAAAAATAAACAAGCTAAAAAGTAAAAAGGAGTTATAGTCCCCGGCAACGGCGCCAATTTGATTAACGAGATTGTTAGACTCGAACAATCAAATAAATTTGTTTGAAAGCCAAATGGCAACTCACAACTACACAAAACACGTAGTGCAGAGGTAAGATGACCTCGAGTGTCGATCTCTAGGGACTAAACTAGCTTTAACTAAATAACTATATATAATTTCAGAAAACAAATTTATCTTAACTTGACTTAACAATATATGGAGAGAGCTGGTGATAGTATGCTCGTTCTAAGCATCAAGTTCTAATTATGTATGAAAGTGCAACTCGTACTGCCTTAAAATAAATTCGAATTAACAAACACCAAAGACAGATTTGTAGACGTGTATTTTGAAAGCTTCCTATCTATACAAATACTTGGCTAAGGTTGTCAGTCTTAGTTCAAGCAGTACTTGCTATCGAAGATAATGAAAACAATGATCTTGAATTGTCCTAGTGTTTCTATCACTTTTATACGAAGATGTTTGGCTTAGTCGGATCAAATATTTGAATATAATCAATGAAACAAGTAAAAGAATAAGAAACTCAATCATGCATAATACGAACCCTAGCTACGAATTCACATACTATCACCAACTAGATGCTTAGCTACTCATATCAATAACACAATCAACAATCATAATCGAAGCAATATTGAATGAAAACATGTTGAATTGAAAGATAAATAGCAGAATTGTGAGATACAAGGTTACCACCAAAGGTTGTCAATCTCCGGTGAATTGCTAAACTCACAAAGATCTAGCAAGGTGAGATCAATTGATGTTCAAATCTCTCCTCTAGCTCCAAATTCTTTAAGATACAACGGTTCTAAGAGAAAATATATCCAGAACAAGCTCTAGGGTTTATGTCTGTAAAATAATGATGAAAGATATGAAAATTCGCATATTTTGGAAATATATATATCTGCTATCGGAAGGCCCGCGGTGGACCGCCGCGCACGCGGCGGTGCGCCTGGCACGGGCAGAGAGTTGCCCGTGCCAAATTCTTCCTCCGGATCTTCGATTTCGGCCCCTTGCACGGTTTTGAGCTACGAAACTTGGTCCTTTGGCCTTGAAACTCGTCCCGGTACTCCTTGACACACCACGGGTGATCTCGTTGCAACAAAACATCATTGTTTCGCCATGATTTATATCCGAAAACGCGATTTTCACCTAAAACCTGAAAATAACAAAAGGAATTGAAACGTGACACTATTCTAACAAAATGCACTAAAATGCATGCAAGAGGATAGCTAAATTGGTGAAAAAGACCCGAATGATAGTGTAAAAAGCACTGTCATCAACGGACAAACTTTCTGTAAATTAGACAGAGTCCTTATAAATAAAGCATGGGAGGTACAAAATCTTGGGTCCATGGTTGATTTTCAGCCGAAGAATATATCTGATCATGTTGTTATCTTGGTTAATGTGTTCAAGCCAAATTTTACTTCTGGAACTGCTTTCAAATTCAAGAACATTTGGGCGCAGGATAAAGATTTCTTACCATTGGTGAAGGCTTGTTGGGAAAGGAATGTTATTGGGTGTGCTATGTTTCAAGTTTGTATGCATCTTAAGGAGATTAAAAACGGGTTGAAAAGTCTGAATGGTGATAGATACAAGGACTTGGATTCTCAAGTCAGTAAGGCAAAAGATTGTCTTGATAAAATTCAGAAAGAACAACAGCAGGATCCCTGGAAACTCAGCTAAAGAGAGAGGGCAAGCTTGTTTATCTTCTTATCTGGATTTGAGAGAAATGCAGATTTCTTTACTCCAACAAAGAGCAAAGTTACATTGGTACTCTGAAGGTGATACTAATTCCAGTTTCTTTCATGCACAAGTGTCTCAAAGAAGGAGGGAAAATAATATTTGGGTCCTCTTGGATGAGAATGTTGATCGAATTACTGAGCAGAGTCATATTACTGCTCACATTTTGAATTTCTACAAAGATTTATTTGGGACTGCAAAGTTCACTACTGAAATTGACCCAAGTGTTTTTGGTAGTTTGAATAAAGTCACAGAAGAAATGAACTGCAGGTTGAGTAGATTGGTGACTAAAGATGAAATCAAAGAAGTAGTGTTCTCCATGGGGGATAATAAAGCACCTGGGCCTGATGGCTTCAATGCTTTCTTCTACAAACGGGCCTGGAGTATAACAGGGGACTTGATTTGTTTAGCAATAGAAGAATTCTTCAGTAATGGGCGTCTTCTTAAGCAAGTCAATGCAACTTCTGTCTTTCTTGTCCCTAAAGTTGAGAACCCTATGTTTGTTAAAGATTTCCGGCCTATTGCATGCTGCAATGTTCTGTACAAAATCATCACTAAAGTGTTGGCGCAGCGACTACAAATGATGATGCCTGATCTCATTGGAAATAACCAGAGTGCTTTTGTTGTGGAAAGGCAATTACATCACAACATTTTGCTCACTCAAGAGTTTGTAAAAGGTTATAGTCAGAAGAATATCTCCCCCAGATGTATGCTAAAAATTGACCTACTGAAAGCCTACGACTCAATTAGTTGGTCTTTTCTATTGTCAGTTTTACAGAATTATGGGTTTAGCAACTGGTTTCTTCACAGAGTGATGATGTGTGTCAGGACAGATACTTTCTCCTTCAATATTAATGGAAGATTGGAGGGGAATTTGAAAGGAAAGCAGGGGCTTCATCAAGGTGACCCTTTTAATCCTTATCTGTTTGTATTATGTATGGACTATCTTTCTAGATTGGTGAAGGAAGGGGTTAAGAACACTGATTTCCAATATCATCCCTAGCGTAAAAAACATGATATTATTCAGATTGGGTTTGTGATGAATGTGTATTTTACACTTTCATTTGAGTCTTTTTTTACCTATTTTAGCTATCCTCTATGTTAATTTAGCTATATTTTAGTGCATTTTATTAGAATAGTGTCACGTTTCCCTTTAGTTTGTATTTTACAGGTTTCGGTTGAAAAACGAGGTTTTCCGGGCAATTACATTGAAGTAGATAAGGAATTGGTGTTCCGAAGGCCTAATTGGAGTATCTGAAAGTTTCCGGATAGGATTTGAAGTCTAGGGGTCGAGTCTGAAGGCTAAAAGGTCACTAGAAGGCAAAAACCGAGTCCGAAAAGGGGAAGAAATTCAAAAACGCGTCGAAAACGCGTATTTGGCCGAAAAAAGCTCCCGGGCGAGTCGCCCGGGACGTGGGGCGAATCGCCCCACACCAGGCGAATCGCTCGGTGTGTGGGGCCCTTCGCCCCACACCTGCCGAATGCCGATATATAGTTGCTCAGTTTTCTCCATTTTTCATACTTTTGCAGACCTTTTCTCTCACCTTTCTCAGTAGTTTTAGGTAGGAATTCTCCAGAGCCTGTTCTGGGGGTTCTTAGCTTAGGAGATACTTTTTCTTAGCGTTTTGGAGCTTGTAAGATCTCGATTCTTCGGAGATTGACAACCTTCGGTAACATTGTATCTTACAGTTTTTCTATTTATATTTATATATCTTTCATCATGTTTTCATTCATTCGTGGTATGATTTCTGTTGATTGCATGACATCTATGAGTAGCTAAACTTCTCGTTGGTGATAGTATGTGATTTCTTAGCGAAGGGTTAATAATTATGCTATTGGCTATATCGCGCATTATACTTTGAGTTATTGCTTTATTTATTTGATCTATCTAAATCTCTATCTTCGTAGTGTTGAATAATTACGGAACACAATTGGACAATTCATTGATCAAAGATCTCTATGCAAAACCTGGAAATTTATGCATGATTATTAACCTGTTATGCTTTGAATGACCATACTATCACCAATCTCCATTATCTGTTAAGAAAAACCTTTGCTAAGTCGTCTGTTGTTTTATATTCTTAAGTTAGATTAGATAAAGCTATTTATAGTCCTTAGAGATCGACACTCGAGGTTATTCTACTGCTACACTATGGTTTTCGTTATAGTTGTGAATTGCCTTTGGCTAAATACAAATTTATTTGATTAGTTGGAATCCGACAAATTCCAGTTCATGAAATTGGCGCCGTTGCCGGGGACTATACTCCTTTTTTCTGTTTAACTTTTTTATATTTTCAGCATTCAATTCCTAGTTCTAGTATTTTTTATTTTCCTATTTAATCTCTCTCTGATACTCCTTTCCTAGTTTGTTACAGATAGTGTATGCCACATACACGATCTAGAGGAACACCGCTTGCTGATTCAATTGCTGAGATCGACAGAGTCTACCACCAAAGAAGGCGACTACTTCAAAGGTGTGAACTAGAGGAAATAGAGGATACCGATTTCTCTGAATCTCTACACAGTCTTTTCAAGGAAATCGACAGAATGGCAGAAGCTAGACCACAGAAAGTATGGGTTCAACCCTCCAAGGATCGTATGAGGGGACAGGCGATTGTTCTTTCGCCTGCAACTCGTGATCTGGAAATCAAGAACCACGCGTTCCAACAACTTCCGAGGTTCTATGGCTTAGCAAGGGAAGATGTGATGGGGTACTTGCACGATATCGATGATTTCGTCAACCAACTCCGATGACCCGGAGCTGAAATAACAACGGATGAGTTGAGGATGAAGGTTTTTGCTATGGGGCTTGGCGACAGAGCCAAGTCATGGTTGAGTTCTCTACCGGCGGGCTCGCTGGACACTTGGGAGAAGGTTTTTTCAGCTTTCATGGAAAAATACTTCCCTAACACCTTGACTACCGCGCTTAAGGCGCAAATCATTGGATTCAAACAGGATTATGATGAGACCATCTACACCGCGTTTGAGAGGTTCCAAGACCTCATGAACAAGTGCCCTCACCATGGTTTTGAGCTTTCGGATTTAGTCCAACACTTCTACAATGGGCTAACATTCGAGAACCAACAAGTGGTGGACTTCCAATGCCGTGGCAATATTTGGGAGGAAACTGCGGAAGCTGTCTGAGCAGTTTTCGAAAGGCTTGCTAAGGAGTCGCAATTCAAGGACCGAAGAGCAATGGTTAGGAGACGTGGACCTGAAGCTCCACCTACTCAAGAAGCCCCTATGTATGGGGGGAATGGGGATCGATTCGAGTGCTTTACCAACGAATTGAAGCAAGTCCTCAAGAGCGCCACTGGAACATCTGTGTCAAACGAGGTTTGCCGAATATGCAAGAACTATGGGCATGGAGCTCATATGTGTAGATCGGAGCTCGCATATGATGATGGCAACTGGGTTCAAGGAGGCGAAGCGGAAGCCTTTGCTACGGAATTTGGTACTCAATAAGCTAGCTACGGACAAGATGGTAGGAATCCTCGAGGAGGATTTTGGAGAAGAGGATTCCGAAAAAATCAAGGATACGCACCGGCTAGCCAAACTTATGGACCTAACCAAGACCGTAGTAGGCTTAACTATGGTAATGATCACTGCGAAAATCCCGCTCCGAAGGAGCAACCGAAGTCGAAGTCAGATCAACTGATGGAGAACTTGCAAAAGATGGTTGATCACATCCAAAGTTTTCTCAAACGTTATGAAGAAGATTCTGAGAAGACTAGGGCAAGGCTTGATCGATTGGAAGAGAGCACTAGGCTTGCCCATCAAAAGATGCAAGAGTTGATCGACCGATGAGCAAGTAGGGAGCAAGGCAAGCTGCCTAGCAACACTGAGAAGTCGATGTCCATTACTTTGGTGGGTGATCTACCTGTCGAAATCACCATCAAGAAGGTTGCTAAGTGCAAGTGTTGCAAGGAGGAAGAACCTTTGCACTGATGAGAGTGAAGAGGAGCAAGAGGATCCCGAGCCACTCCCTCAAAGTTTCGATGTTAAGGTCGGGATTGGTGAACTTGAAGATGTCCGTGCCACACTAGACACGGGATCCTACTCTAATGTGCTCCCAATGAATGTGTTCGAGAAGAGTAGCCTTGGGAAACTATCGGAGCATAAGGCTATTGTACAATTGGCGGATGGACCCTTTGTGAGACCCGAAGGCGTTGTGAAGAATGTATTGTTCAAGATTGGTGAAGCTTCTGTATACACCAATTTTGTAGTTATGTCGGCGTCTACACCTGGGATGGGGGATGTCGTTCTCTTGGGCCGAACGTTCTTGACCAAACTACGCTCCGTAATAGACATCTACCGAAGGACTTGCACCATTGAGGTGGATGGCAAGCGACACGTGTTGCGAGCCATATCTGACCCACCTGATCACTTCAATGCTTCTCACACTGTTAACTATTGTGGTCTTGCTGTCTATGTTCATTCTTATTCACAAGTTCATGGCATGAGGAGGAGATCCATGAAGGGAAATCTAGTACCCTCAAGAAGAAGAGCTAGGCGCAAGAAGGAGTCGAGTCAAAGACTATAAACAATGGCGCTATCCGGGAGGCAACCCGGAGTTTTTATCGCTTTTTTACCGCTTTATTGCATGCATCCATACTTGAACAATTTGTTTTTTTTATGTGAATTTGTTCGTCTCTTTGTCGTATGTGCTTATGTTTTTGTTTGAGTGAGCTTTTTCGAGTGGTTTCATGAGTAAAATGGTTTTCGGGGACTTAAAAAATCGCATTTTTTGAAAGTTTTGTCTCCCCGCCTCAGGAGGTGGGGGGCGAATCGCCCCACATGCGGGGCAATTCGCCCCGCACGGGGCGACTCACCCCACGCCGGGGGCGACTCGCCCCGCGTTGCTGCAGAATTAAAAACGGGGCTTGCCCCCATTTTCTCCATATTTCTCATCTCTTTCACCTTTTAACTCCAAAAATTCCCCAATTTTCAAAATATCTTCAATCCTTCATAAAATCTTCATTACTCCATCAAATTGTGTGTTCTTTAGCTTCAATCGAAGCCCGTTACGTGCTCTTCCTTTTCATCCGAACAAATTTCTTCCTAGTTCATTCAATCTTCGGATTTGAGGTAATTTTACATGAACCCTAATTTTTCAAATTTGGGGGTTGAGTTAATCTCACATTAGTACCCTGATAGACGCCCTAATATCATATTTGTTCCCATTAGATCAACAATTACATCCTAGTACCTGAAAATGGATTTTTGGGTTGACTTTGCTGTAATTACACAATTGCCATTGGGTGATCCAAACAAGGCCTTAACTTTCTTTTTCTTTTTTCTTTGTTTCTTAAATTACATAATTTCTAAAACTTTATTACCCTATAAGCTTAATATTAAAAATGAAATATCACAAAAAGTAAAATACATATTAAAAAAAATAAAAAATTAAAGAAGATCGGAGCTCCGGTGACCGGAGCTATCGGAAGTTCGCATCTCCGATTTGGGGCGTGAAGCTCCAGATCGGAGCTTCACAACCCCAATCGGAGCTGTGAAGCTCCAATTCACATCCCCAAATCGGGGTTGTGAAGCTCCGATTCGAGCTTCACTGTTACAGTGAAGCTCGGTTGGAGAGCTTCACTGTCTCCATGAGTGAAGCTCGATCGGAGCTTCACTGTCGGAGCTCCGGTACCGGATATAATTCCGGTACCGGAAAATTGAAGAAGAAGAAGATGAAAAAAGAAAAAGAAAAAAGAAAAAGGAAGAAAATAGAAAAGAATAAGGGTGAGAATAAAAAGAAAAAGGAGAAAAAAAAGAAAAAGAAAAATTATGAAAAAATTATTATTCAATCTATGAAAAGTTATGAAAAGGAAAAATTAAGAAAATCATGTTTTTTCACTAAGGCTGTTTGGATCAGTCAAAGTTTAATAATTGAAAAGTAAAAAAGTCAATTTTGGGTACCAAAATGTAATTGTTAGTCTAGTGGGAACAAATATGATATTAGAGTATCTTGCAGGGTACTAAAAAGATATGAAGCCTTTGGGGGTTTTTTGATTTATGCTTCAATTAAGCTTATATGATGTATGAGTTGATGTTTTTGTGTGATTAGAAACGTTATTCACTATCAATTACATGTTCAATTAGGCTTGGTTTGTTGGTTTGAGAATTTTGCTATTAGATGACTATATCTTGTTATGCAATGTATCTTTTACTTTCAATCCATGTTTAAACTTGTGTTTTTTCATATGATAATGATGGGTGTAATGGTAGAATGCATGATTGATGAAGTTGAGAATTTATGATGTTAGATTTTTTGTTACTATGGTATGAATTGAGCCTTATGATTCAAGGCATTTGTTGTCTAGCAAGAGCATAATGTGATATGTGCATGTAGTAGTTACATTGATATGTTGCATGATGAAGTAGCTAGACTAGACATTGGGTTTTTGAGGAGATCGATTGTTGTAGATATCGCTCGTTTGTTCGCTCGTACATTTGCATATGCATAAGTCTGTTTTGTGTCATACAAGATACTAATTGCTGTTTGTAGGAATCATGGCTCCACGAGGATCGAAGAAAGCTGGTTCGAGCAAGAAGGGAAAGGGGGTATCATCAAGCTCCCAACCTTCTCACAACATGTACAAGTTGTCTCTAGCTGCAATAGATGTCCGACAAAGGCTTGAAGTGGAGCTAGCCCAAGGTGGGAGATCGATCATACCAGACAGGCGGATAGATATTCTGGATGAAGTAGCTCAAATGGCAGGGTACAGGACGCTCTCCCGATTGGCGACGAAAAGGAATTGGGGTTGGTATACTTCAAACAGATTCAAGGGGTACGACATGAGCCTCCTCCAAGAGTTCTACGCTGGATTCACTGATCTTGAGGAGAAGGATGGGGTACTAGTTCGAGGCCTAATTGTAACATGGACGCCAGACTCAATTTCTTCATTCATCCATTTTGGGCAATGGGAGTTCACAGGAAACAACCATGCCTACGAGTATTCAAGGGCCTCTAGGGGGATAGGAAGTGACATTACGGATGTGATCTGCAACAGGGAGTACAGGTATCCAGAAACCGGAGCACAACCTACACGGATCCGTCAGAGTGACCTTAGCATCGAGGCTAAGGTGATGATGAAATTCTGCATCTTCAACTTGATCCCTAGAAAGAATGACACTTGGATACAACCAAATTACTCCGAGCTCCTCTACTGCTTGATAGGCAAGCATCGAATCGACATCGGTCACATCATGTATGAGGAGTATGAGCGCCACTGGGAAAAGAAGAAGAAGCCCTTCATCTTTCCGAGCTTCATCACTGCCTACTGCAAATATTACGGGGTCGAGGACATTGATGAGGGGGATTGCGAGGTCGCTGCCCTTTCACCTTCGACTATTGATGTGCAGCTTGTTAGGTATCAAATGAAGAACCCCACGGTTGTCGCTGCTGATGTGGAATCACCCTTCCAACCGACCGATTCAGATAATGAAAATGATTATGAGGATGCTATGGAAGCTGATGATGGCCGAGCCCCTATCCCGGATATTCCTTTTGTCCATAGAGCACCACATGCACCGACTCGAGCACCACATGGGTCTAGAGGTATTGACTTCTCTGATTTCCGGGCCTACCTCGATGACCGTTTCGGTAGAGTTGATGCTAGTGTTGCAGCCTTGACCACTTCTGTCCAAGGGTTACAACATAATCTTGATGGACACATTGCCCAACGCAACAGCGACTGGGAAATAGCTGAGGAGCATCGCCGGAATGAGAGAGAGATAATGTGGGAGCAGCAATAGCTCATCCGTCAGCAACAGGAGGCTCTACAGCAGTCCAATGATCTCCTGTCTGACATGTGGAGGGACTATTATGGGGATTACAATCCCGATAACTAGTCTTTTCACATGTCCACTCTCAGCCAACCGAGGCCAAACCGTTCGGTAACATCTAGTATCACTTCTTATTACTCATTCTCTTTTGCTAGGGACTAGCTTAAGTTTCATAAGGGGGATGGAATGTGAACCGTGATGTTAAGTATTGTTTGGCTTTGTGTTGATTGGTATCTTGTTTTTTCGTTTGCATTTGCATTTGCACGTTTACTGCTTTCTTAGTTTTTAGGTTGCATCACTACATTCATCCTCAGATAGTTTTGCATGTTTTATGTGGAGTTTATTGCCAATTTTTTTGAACTTTTTATTGGGTAGATTAACTAATTATGCCATTAATCATATGCTTCATCTCTATGAATTTGTTTGAGGTTTTTCACGCTTGGCTTGTCACATTTATGTATTGCACTTAGTTAAGCTTGGTAGTCTCGACATCACTTAGTGGTGTTTTCTCTACTGCGGTTCACGAAGGCCTTTATAATAGGATGATGCATGTTAGGGTCTTATGGTTGTTTTCCCGAGTAATTATGTACCTAAGAGGCAACAAGTCTTCACCTTGCTTTGAGATTGCTAAATGCCTAGGAAGGAGGTAGTGTGAGGTTGTGTGATCCTTTGTTTGCAACCTATTCTTTCGAATAGGTTTGGGGAGGGGGTTACGCTTTCATTAGACTTGTTTTTCGTTTTTCAATTTGTGTTGTGAGTCATTTTACTTTCTTTTCCGTTGTGCTACTGCTGGCTAAAAAAAAATCGAAAAAAAAGAAGAAAAAGAAAAATTCCAGAAAAAAAAGAAAAAAACTGGAAAAGAAAGAAAAAGAAAAAAGAAAAAGACCCCAAAAAAGCAAAGAAGGGTCCAAAAAAAAAGCCAAAAAGCAGTTTAGCAAAGTTTTTTGTCTCGTTTTCCGATTCTTGTAATGTTCGTAATCGTGTTGTAATTTTCTATCTTTTCTTTTTGTTTGAATGTCATCTGTTCTAGACCACCCTCGTCCTACCATTCAGGAAGTGGTGAATAGCTTAAGACTTTGCTTGAGAGATGGGTAGAATAGGGGAGTGTTATCTCTTTAGGGAACCCTCCTTCGTTTGATGAGAGCCAGTATTGGTTCGACCTCTTTGAGGAAAAGTCTTAACTTGGTGAACAGCACTAAGTCCTCAGTTTCATAGGCACGGGACAACCATTCGTACTCTAACATGTTTCATTACGTCGTCACTGACTAGGTCCAGGTAGAGAATGTTACGAGAGGCTATCTTGTCTTGACATAAGTGCTTATGTGAATGTGTATGAGTCAATCGAGGCATTCTTCAACCAATATTCATGTTATGATTTGTATGGTTTTTGTTCATATGTTTTTTGATAGATTCAATAGATTAGATCATTTCATTTGGCATCAGACTCCATTTTTTGTGTTGCATTGTTTTTTGCATTAGAGTCTAGCTTAGTTGCTTGAGGACAAGCAAAGGTTCGGTTTGGGGAGTTTGATGAATGTGTATTTTACACTTTCATTTGAGTTTTTTTACCTATTATAGCTATCCTCTATGTTAATTTAGCTATATTTTAGTGCATTTTATGAGAATAGTGTCACGTTTCCCTTTAGTTTGTATTTTACAGGTTTTTGTTGAAAAACGAGGTTTTCCGGGCAATTACATTGATGTAGACAAGGAATTGGTGTTCCGAAGGCCTAATTGGAGTATCTGAAAGATTCCGGATAGGATTTGAAGTCTAGGGATCGAGTTTGAAGGCTAAAAGGTCACTAGAAGGAAAAAACCGAGTCCGAAAAGGGGAAGAAATTCAAAAACGCGTATCTGGCCGAAAAAAGCTCCCGGGCGATGTGGGGCGAATCGCCCCACACCAGGCGAATCGCCCGGTGTGTGGGGCCCTTCGCCCCACACCTGCCGAATGCCTATATATAGTTGCTCAGTTTTCTTCGTTTTTCATACTTTTCCAGACCTTTTCTCTCACCTTTCTCAGTAGTTTTAGGTAGGAATTCTCCAGAGCCTGTTCTGGGGGTTCTTAGCTTAGGAGATACTTTTTCTTAGCGTTTTGGAGCTTGTAAGATCGCGATTCTTCGGAAATTGACAACCTTCGGTAACATTGTATCTTATAGTTTTTCTATTTATATTTATGTATCTTTCATCATGTTTTCATTCATTCGTGGTATGATTTCTGTTGATTGCATGACATCTATGAGTAGCTAAACTTCTCGTTGGTGATAGTATGTGATTTCTTAGCGAAGGGTTAATAATTATGCTAATGGCTATATCGCGCATTATACTTTGAGTTATTGCTTTATTTCTTTGATCTATCTAAATCTCTATCTTCGTAGTGTTGAATAATTACGGAACACAATTGGACAATTCATTGATCAAAGATTAACCTTTGCTTTGAATGACCATACTATCACCAATCTCCATTATCTGTTAAGAAAAACCTTTGCTAAGTCGTCTGTTGTTTTATATTCTTAAGTTAGATTAGATCAAGCTAGTTATAGTCCTTAGAGATCGACACTCGAGGTTATTCTACTGCTACACTATGGTTTTCGTTGTAGTTGTGAATTGCCTTTGGCTAAAGACAAATTTATTTGATTAGTTGGAATCCGACAAATTCCAGTTCATCAGTTTGTTGATGACCTTATGGTCTTCTGTAAAGCGGAAGCTGTCTCTCTTAGAATTCTGATGAACATCCTTTCCAAATTTTCTGATACCTCTAGTCTGATTATAAACAAAAATAAGAGCTCCATTTATTTTGGAGGAATTTCAAAGGTTTTAAAGCAAGCTTTCCTGCAAATCACTGGATTCACTGAATGTTTCTTTCCCTTTAAATATCTCGGAGTTCCTTTAAGTCCCAAGAGGTTACATCCAAGTGATTTGACACTTCGATCAAAAAGTTGGTGGCTCGGGTGATGACAGAGTTTTTTACACTATCATTCGGGTCTTTTTCACCAATTTAGCTACCCTCTTGCATGCAATTTAGTAAATTTTTGTTAGAATAGTGTCACGTTTCGATTTTCTTTGTTATTTTCAGGATTTAGGTGAAAATCGCACTTTTGGATATGAATCATGGTGAAACATTGAAATTTAGGTGCAACGAGATCACCCATGGTGTGTCAAGGAGTACCGGGAAGAGTTTCCAGGCCAAAGGACCAAGTTTTGGAGCTCAAAACCGTGTCCAAGGACAAAATCAAAGACTTGGAGGGAGAAAAAGCATGGGCAACTCTCTGCCCGTGTCAGGCGCACCGCCTGGCACCCCAGGCGGTCCGCCTGGTGTCCGGCGCACCGCCTGGTGCCAGGCGGTCCGCCTGGGAGGTTCCGACAGCTATATATATATATATTTTGTAAAGTTGTGAATTTTCATATCTTAGATCATAATTTTGCAGACATAAACCCTAGAGCTTGTTCTGGGTATTTTTTCTCTTAGAACTATTTTATCTTTGAAATTGGGAGCACCAAGGTAGAGATTCGGACAACTTTTGATCTCACCTTGCTAGAAACTTGTGAGTTTAGCAATTCACCGGAGATTGACAACCCTCGGTGGTAACTTTGTATCTCACCTTTATCATACTCTATCTTTAAATTCAATTATGTTTTCATCTATGATTGCTTGTGTTGATTTCGATTTTGATATGAGTAGCTAAGTTTCTAGTTGGTGATAGTATGTAAATTCGTAGCTAGGGTTCATATTGTGCATGATTGAGTTTCTGAGTCTTTTACTTGTTTCATTGTTTTAATTCGATTCTTTGATCCGACTAGCCAATATCTTCGTATGAAAGTGTTAGAAACACTAGGACAATTCAAGATCATTGATTCAATAATTATAAATATCAAGTATTGCTTGAACTAAGCGTGATAACCTTTGCCAAGTATTAGTATAGATAGGAAGCTTTCAAAATACACGTCTACAAATCTGTCTTTTGGTATTTGTTAATTCGAATTACTTTTAAAGCAGTACGAGTTGTACTTTCTTGCATAATTAGAACCCGATGCTTAGAATGAGCATACTATCACCAACTCTCGTCATATATTGTTAAGTCAAGCTAAGTTAAATTTGTTTTCTGAATTTATATAATAGTTATTTAGTTAAAGCTAGTTAAGTCCCTAGAGATCGACCCTCGAGGTCATCTTATCTCTGCACTACGTGTTTTGTGTAGTTGTGAGTTGCCCTTTGGCTTTCAAACAAATTTATTTGATTGTTCGAGTCTAACAATCTCGTTCATCAAATTGGCGCCGTTGCCGGGGACTTTAACTCCTTTTTACTCTTTAGCTTATTTATATTTTCAGCATTCAATTTTCATAATTTAGTAGTTTAGTTTGTTTCTCCTTGATACTCACTTGATTTGTTTCAGGTAGTTTATGCGGAGCACGAGATCTAGTGGAATTCCTCTTGTTGAACCTATTGCGGAGATTGATAGGGTATATCATCAAAGGAAGCGAGATAGTTCTAGAGTTGAAGTAGTGGAGGAAGATTTTTCTGATTCTCTACAGGAGATTTTTAAGCAATATGATTCTTGGGAAGGTATTGTGATGGCTCGCCCACTTCTGAAATCATGGGTTCAGCCCAACCAGGAACGGATGAGAGGTCCGGCTATTGTTCTTTCTGCTGCAACTCGTGATTTGGAGATTAAGAATCACATGTTCCAGCAACTTCTGAAGTTCTACGGGTTGGCCAGGGAGGATGTTATGGGATTCTTGAATGACATTGAGGATTTCATTAACAATCTCCCAAGGCCTGGAGCAGGGATTACGGATTATGAGCTGAGGATGAAGGTCTTTGCTATGGGACTTGGTGATAAATCAAAGGCATGGTTAGGCTCTCTAGAAGCTGGGTCACTCGACACCTGGGCTAAGGTGTTTTCTGCTTTTATGGAGAAGTACTTTCTCCATACTCTGACTACCGCGCTGAAGGCGCAAATCAGTGGTTTCAAGCAAGACTATGATGAAACCATCTACACTGATCTCGAGAGTGATGAACGAGATTGTCAGACTCGAACAATCAAATAAATTAGTTTTATCCAAATGGCAACTCACAACTACACAAAACACGTAGTGCAGAGGTAACATGACCTCGAGTGTCGATCTCTAGGGACTTAACTAGCTTTAACTAAATAACTTTATATAAATTCAGAAAACAAATTTAACAATGCTTGACTTAACAATATATGACGAGAGCTAGTGATAGTATGGTCATTTCTAAGCATCGGGTTCTAATTATGCATGAAAGTGCAACTCGTACTGCTTTAAAAGTAATTCGAATTAACAAACACCAAAAACAGATTTGTAGACATGTATTTTGAAAGCTTACTATCTATACTAATACTTGGCTAAGGTTGTCAGTCTTAGTTCAAGCAGTACTTGATAATTATAATTATTGAATCGATGATCTTGAATTGTCCTAGTGTTTCTAACACTTTCATACGAAGATATTGGCTTATTCGGATCAAAGAATCGAATTAAGATAATTAAACAAGTAAAAGACTCAGAAACTCAATCATGCACAATATGAACCCTAGCTACGAATTTACATACTATCACCAACTAGAAACTTAGCTACTCATATCAAAATCTAAAGCAACACAAGCAATCATATATGAAAACATCATTGAATTGAAAAATAGAGTATTGAAAAAGGTGAGATACAAAGTTACCACCGAGGGTTGTCAATCCGGTGAATGGCTAAACTCACAAGTTTCTAGCAAGGTGAGATAAAAAGATGTCTGAATCTTTACCTTGGTGCTCCAAATTGCTAAGATAATGTAGTTCTAAGAGAAAAAATACCCAGAACAAGCTCTAGGGTTTAAGTCTGCAAAATAATGATCTAAGATCTGAAAATTCGACTTATATATAAAAACTATCGCAGAATTCCGGAATCTGAGGGGCGGTCCGCCCCCCGTCCCAGACGGTCCGCCTGGGGCTGGCAGCAAGTTCGCCAATTTTTGCTCTAAGTTCGAACAGAGATTCCGAGCGGGTCCGAACTCGGATTGGGACGTAAGACCCTCCGTTGGATAGCTCTTCGAGTTATCTAAGCGTAGGTTGTAACCTTATCCCAAGACAATATCTTATGAAATACTGGTGCCCAAAATACTGAGACTATGCAAATGGAACTTCCAGATTTCACTTCAAAGGCTCCAAAATCTTCATCCGAACTCCGAATGAACTATCGTTTCCGCCTCATACAAGATATCTCGAATCTTTCATGTCCTCCTTGGTCATGGACACGGTTTTGAGCTCCGAAACTTGGTCTTTTGGCCTGGAAACACGTCCCGGTACTCCTTGACACACCACGGGTGATCTTGTTGCACCAAAACTTCAATGTTTCGCCATGATTTACATCCAAAAGTGCGATTTTCACCTAAAACCTAAAAATAACAAAAGAAATGGAAACGTGACACTATTCTAACAAAATGCACTAAAATGCATACAAGAGGATAGCTAAATTGGTGAAAAAGAACCGAATCATAGTGTAAAAAACACTGTCATCAAACTCCCCAAACCGAACCTTTGCTTGTCCTCAAGCAACTAGCTAGACTCTATGCAAACTACATGCAACACAAAGAGGAGTCTCATGCCAAACAAGAAGAACTAATCTATTGTATCTACCAAATGCTTATGAACAAAGTCCATACAAATCATAACGTGGAAGTAGGTTGAAGAATGTCTCGATTGAACCTATACACATTCACATATGCACTTTGTTAAACAAGGGAGTCTCTCGTAACATTCTCTACCTGGACCTAGTCAATGACGACGTAATGATGCATATTAAAACACAAATGGTTTCCCCGTGCCTATGAAACTGAGAGCTTATTATTGTTCACCAAGTGAGACTTTCCCTCAAGAGAGGTCGAACCAATACTGGCTCTCATCAAACGAAGGAGGGCTCCCTAATAGACAACACTCCCCTATTCTACCCAACTCTTAAAGCAAAAAATCTTCACCACTTCCTGAATGGCAGGACGAGGGTGGTCTAGAACAGGCCTTGGACTAGGCGACACGAAAACACAAGGATGAATTTACAACTCGATTACAAACTACTACCAAAGTTGAAAAGAAGATGCAACTCTATGCTAATCTGCTTTTTGGCTTGCTTGGACCCTTCTTTTGTTTTTTTTGGGTTTTACACTCTTTTTTCCCTTCTTTTTTTTCTTTATCTTTTTTTTTTTTTCTTTTTCCAGATTTCTGGAATAGATTTTTTCGATTTTTTCTTCCTTTTTTTTTTTTTTTGTATATAGCCAGCAGTAGCACAATGAAAGAAAATAACAACGACTCTACAACGACCTCCCCAAACCTATTCGAAAGAATAGGTTGGAGTACAAACCCACAAAGAAAAAGAAAAACAAACTCAACACGACTCAACTATATGAAAAACAAGTCATAACAATGGTAACCCCCTCCCCAAACCTATTCGTTAGAATAGGTTTCAAACAAAGGATCACACACCTCACTCTACCTCCTTCCTAGGAATTTAGCAATCTCAAAAAAGCAAGGTGAAGACTTGTTGCCTCTTAGGTACATAATTACACGAGAATACAACCAAAGACTCTAACATGCAACATTTTATAAGGCCTTCGCGAACTGCAGTAGAGAAAACACCACATAGTGATGTCGAGACTACCAAGTTTAACTAGCGCACATACGAATATGACAAGCCAAGCGAGACAAACCTCAAACTATTCCATAGAGATGCAATGTATGGTCAATGGCCAAAAACACTTAGTCTATACAATAAAAAAGTTCAAAAATTTGGCAATAAACTCCACACAACATCATGCAAAACTAGACTAAGGATGAATGCATACGAACAAACTAAATCCAATGAAAGGGGGTAAACGTGCAAACAAAGGCTTTCACGAGTTTAAATGAGAAATATAAGTCATTGGAATACCTAGAGATAACCCTCCCCCCTAACCTGAACTTCGTCGTACGTCCCGAACGTCGAAAGTGGATATTGGGTGAGAGCTGGAAGAGTACCTGTAACCTGTATTACTCAATGAAACTCGTGAGAAACCAAAACGGATGATAAAAAGGGTAAAAAGATCAATATGTTTGCATACGGGAACAAAACGGGGTGTCCGGACGAAAATTTGGACACCCAGAGCTCTGGCGCCCATAGGCGCACCGCCCCATGTGGGGGGCGGTCCTCCTGGGGTGCCCAGGCGTCTACCTCTCCGGGGCGCACCGTCCCATGTGAGGGGCGGTCCGCCTGGGAGTGGCAGAGGCGCCCAAATGTTCTGCCTCTCCCAGGCGCACCGCCCCATGTGAGGGGCGGTCCGCCTGGGAACGGAAGAGGCGCCCAGGCACTCTGCCTCTCCTGGGCGCACCGCCCCGCGTGATGGGCGGTCCGCCTGGGAGCAGCAGAGCCTTGGCTCCGAGTTAATCATCCCCGAACTAAACAAATACCAACTTTTTACCTATTTTATCACCAAAAAACACACTCTAACACATACAAAAAAGCACAAAACATTACACAAACTACCAAAAACTTATCAAAACAAATTTTTCGATGTATGCATGCAATGCAAGAAAACAATAAAACTCCGGGTTGCCTCCCGGAAAGCGCCATTGTTTATTAGTCTCTGACTCGACTTCTTCTTGTTCTTCAGTTCCTTTCCAGACGGGTACTAGCCTTCCCCTTCATGGATCTCTATCTCATACCTAGTACCTGAGAATGAGAATGAACAAACGCATCAAGGCCAAAAAAGCTTATTGGGTGGGAATCAATGGAATATACTTGATTATCGGAAATGGCTTGCAACGTATGTTGCTTGCCATCTACCTGAATAGTGCAAGATCCCCTGTAGGTGTCGATCACATAGCGCACCTTGGTCAAGAAAGCTCTTGCTAAAAGAACCACGTCATTCATCCCACGCTGCGATGCCGGCATCACCAGAAATTGGTGTAAACAGAAGTGCCACCAATCCTCATTAGCACATTCTGAACAACACCTTCCGACCTGACAAAGGATCCATCCGCCAATTGCACAATGGCCTTGTGCTTCTCTAGCTCTCCTAGACCACCCTTCTCAAACAGATTCATTGGGAGCACATTAGAGAATGCTCCCGTATCTAGTGTAGCACGGACATCATCGAGACCACCTATCCCAACCTTAACATCAAAGCTATCAGGTATTGGTTCGGGATCTTTATTCTCCTCATCACTCACATCGAATCCTAGGCCCTTATCTTCCTCCTTGGCCAATGGAGGCTCACCTTGTGCACAACACTTGCACTCAACAACCTTATTTATGGTGATCTCCACAGGAAGGTCTCCTACCAAAGTTATCGACATCGCTTCTCCGTGTTACTGGACAACTTCCCTTGCTCCCCACTTGCTCCACGGTCGATAAGCTCTTGCATCTTTTGGTGAGCAAGCCTAGTACTTGCCTCCAATTGATCAAGCCTAGCCCTCGTCTTCTCCGAGTCTTCTTCATACCTCTTCATAAATCGTTGGGTGTTATCAACCATATTCTGCAAATTTTCCAAGAGAGCAGCTGACTTGGACTTAGGTGCTTCGGCTCTAGGAGTAGGTTTTCAAAATGATCATTACTGTAGTTGAGATTACTACGGTCTTGGTTAGGTCCATAGGTTTGGTTGGGAGGTGCATAACCTTGGTTGCTTCGGAACCCCTTCTTCCAATATCCACCACGCGGATTCCTACCATCTTGCCCATAGCTAGCCTCCTCACGGACCCCAAATTCTGCAGCAAACACCTCTTCTTCTCCTGTTTCTACCCAATAAACACCATCGTTTTCTAGTTCAGACCTACACATATGAGCCCCATGCCCATAGTTCTTGCATACCCTGCAAACCTCATTGGAAAGAGCCTGCCCCATCGAGCTCTTAAGGGCCTGCCTCATCTCATTGGCGAAGCCATCAAACCTATCCCCACTCACACCATTCAACTGCACCTCTGGTTTTGCTGGAACTTCAGTTCCACGCCTCGTGTTCATGCCCCTTGGATCCTTGAACTGAGACCCCTTCGCAAGCCTTTCAAAAACACGCCCACACATCTTTGGCGGTCTCCTCCCAAATATTTCCACGACACTGGAAATCCACCATCTGTTGGCTCTCATATGTGAGCCCATTGTAGAAGTGCTGCACGAGATCAGAAAGTTCCATCCCATGGTGTGGGCATTTGTTCATGAGGTCTTTGAACCTCTCGAGAGCAGTGTAGATGGTTTCATCGTAGTCTTGCATGAAACCACTAATTTGCGCCTTTAGCGCGGTAGTCAAAGTATGGGGAAAATATTTATCCATAAATGCAAAAAACACCTTAGCCCAGGTGTCGAGTGACCCAGCCTCCAGAGAGCCTAACCATGCTTTTGCTTTATCACCAAGCCCCATAGCAAAAACCTTCATCCTCAGCTCATCATCCGTGATCCCTGCTCCGGGCCTTAGGAGATTGTTAATGAAATCCTCAATGTCATTCAAGAATCCGATAACATCCTCCCTAGCCAACCCATAGAACTTTGGGAGCTGCTGGAACATGTGATTCTTAATCTTCAAATCACGAGTTGCAGCAGAAAGGACTATAGTCGGACCTCTCATCCATTCCCGGTTGGGTTGAACCCATGTTTTCAAAAGTGGGTGAGCCATCACAAAACCTGGATATCTGTGACAGGAGTAACTCACAACTAGAAATCAGTCCTGTTAGAACCCACCAAGATCTGGAAATTGAATGTTGAAAATATAAATAAGCTAAAGAGTAAAAAGGAGTAAAAGTCCCCGGCAACGGCTTCAATATGATGAACGAGATTGTCAGACTCGAACAATCAAATAAATTTGTTTTAGCCAAAGGGCAACTCACAACTACACAAAACACGTAGTGCAGAGGTAAGATGACCTCGACTGTCGATCTCTAGGGACTTAACTAGCTTTAACTAAATAACTTTATCTAAATTCAGAAAACAAATTTAACAATGCTTGAATTAACAATATATGACGAGAGTTGGTGATAGTATGCTCATTCTAAGCATCGGGTTCTAATTATGCATGAAAGTGCAACTCGTACTGCTTTAAAAGTAATTCAAATTAACAAACACCAAAAACAAATTTGTAGACGTGTATTTTGAAAGCTTCCTATCTATACTAATACTTGGCTAAGGTTGTCAGTCTTAGTTCAAGCAGTACTTCATAATTATAATTATTGAATCGGTGATATTGAATTGTCCTAGTGTTTCTAACACTTTCATACGAAGATATTGGCTTAGTCGGGTCAAAGAATCAAATTAAGATAATTAAACAAGTAAAAGACTCAGAAACTCAATAATGCACAATATGAACCTATCTACGAATTTACATACTACCACCAACTAGAAACTTAGCTACTCATATCAAAATCTAAATCAACACAAGTAATCATATATGAAAACATCATTGTATTGAAAAATTGAGTATTGAAAAAGGTGAGATACAAAGTTACCACCGAGGGTTGTCAATCTCTGGTGCATTGCTAAACTCACAAGTTTCTAGTAAGGTGAGATCAAAAGATGTCCGAATCTCTACCTTGGTGCTCCAAATTGCTAAGATAATGTAGTTCTAAGAGAAAAAAATACCCAGAACAAGCTCTAGGGTTTAAGTCTACAAAATAATGATCTAAGATCTGAAAATTCGACTTATATATATAAAATATCGCCGAATTCCAGAATCTAAGGGGCGGTCCGCCCCCGTCCCACGCGGTCCGCCTGGGGCTGGCAGCAAGTTTGCCAGTTTTTCCTCTAAGGTCGAACAGAGATTTCGGGTGCGCCGAGCTCAGATTGGCACGTAAGACCCACCGTTGGATAGCACTTCGAGTTAGCTACGCGTAAGTTGTAACCTCATCCCAATCCAATATCGTATGAAAGACTGGTGCCTAAAATACTGAGACTATGCAAATGGAACTTCCAGATTTCACTTCAAAGGCTCCAAAATCTTCATCCGAACTCCGAATGAACTACCGTTTCCACCTCATACAAGATATCTCGAATCTTTCATGTTCTCCTTGGCCTTGGGCACGGTTTTGAGCTCCGAAACTTGGTCTTTTGGCCTGGAAACACGTCCCGGTACTCCTTGACACACCACGGGTGATCTTGTTGCACCAAAACTTCAATGTCTCGCCATGATTTACATCCAAAAGTGCGATTTTCACCTAAAACCTGAAAATAACAAAATAAATGGAAACATGACACTATTCTAACAAAATGCACTAAAATGCATACAAGAGGATAGCTAAATTGGTGAAAAAGAACCGAATGATAGTGTAAAAAACACTGTCATAAGAGAGGTTCAAAGACCTCATGAACAATTGCCCACACCAGGGATGGAACTTTCTGATCTTGTCCAGCACTTCTACAATGGGCTCACATATGAGAGCAAACAGGTGGTAGATTTCCAATGTCGTGGGAATATTTG
This sequence comes from Plantago ovata, assembly GCA_028274465.1. Lineage (NCBI taxonomy): Eukaryota > Viridiplantae > Streptophyta > Magnoliopsida > Lamiales > Plantaginaceae > Plantago > Plantago ovata. The sequence goes on along the minus strand of CM051456.1, from coordinate 35,563,736 downwards.
GGAGGAGACCGACGAAGATGTGTGGGCGTGTTTTGAAAGGCTCGCGAAGGGATCTCAGTTCAAGGATCCAAGGGGCATGAACACGAGGCGTGGAACTGAAGTTCCAGCAAAACCCGAGGTTCAGTTGAGTGGTATGAGTAGGGATAGGTTTGATGGCTTCGCCAATGAGATGAGGCAGGCCCTTAAGAGCTCGATGGGGCAGGCTCTTTCCAATGAGGTTTGCAGGGTATGCAAGAACTATGGGCATGGGGCTCATACGTGTAGGTCTGATCTAGAAAACGATGGTGTTTATTGGGTAGAAGCAGGAGAAGAAGAGGTGTTTTCTGCAGAATTTGGGGAGGCTAGCTATGGGGAAGATGGTAGGAATCCGCATGGTGGATATTGGAAGAAGGGGTTCCGAAGCAACCAAGGTTATGCACCCCAAAACCAGACCTATGGACCTAACCAAGATCGTAGTAATTTCAACTACGGTAATGATCATTGTGAAAACCCTACTCCTAGAACCGAAGCACCTAAGTCCAAGTCAGCTGCTCTCTTGGACACTTTGCAGAAGATGGTTGATAATAGCTAAGGGTTTATGAAGAGGTATGAGGAAGACTCAGGGAAGACGAGGGGTAGGCTTGATCAATTGGAGGCAAGTACTAGGCTTTCTCACCAAAAGATGCGAGAGCTGATCGACCGTGGAGCAAGTAGAGAGCAAGGGAAGTTGCCCCGCAACACGGAGAAATCGATGTCGATAACCTTGGTAGGAGACCTTCTTGTGGAGATCACCATTAAGAAGGTTGCTAATTGCAAGTGTTGTGCACAAGGTGAGCCTCCTTTGGCCAAGGAGGTAGTAAAAGACCTGGGATTCGATGTGAGTGACGAGGAGAATGAAGATCCCGAACCAATCCCTGATAGCTTTGATGTTAAGGTTGGAATAGGTGGCCTCGATGATGTCCGTGCTACACTAGATACGGGAGCATTCTCTAATGTGCTCCCAATGAATCTGTATGAGAAGAGTGGTCTTGGAGAGCTAGAGAAGCACAAGGCCATTGTGCAACTGGCGGATGGATCCTTTATGAGGCCGGAAGTTGTTGTTCGAAATGTGCTAATGAGGATTGGTGGCACTTCTGTTTACACCAGTTTCGTGGTGATGTCGGCATCGTGATGTGGGATGAATGATGTGGTTCTTTTAGGAAGAGCTTTCTTGACCAAGGTGCGATTTGTGATCGACACCTACAGGGGATCTTGCACCATTGAGGTAGATGGAAAGCAACATACGTTGCAAGCCATTTTTGATCATCAAGTACATTCCATTGATTCTCACCCCATAAGCTTTTTTGGCCTTGCTGCGTTTGTTCATTCTCATTCTCATGTACAAGGTATGAGAAAGAGATCCATGAAGGGGAAGGCTAGTATCCGTCTGCAAAGGAACTGAGGAACAAGAAGAAGTCGAGTCGGAGACTAATAAACAATGACGCTTTCCGGGAGGCAACCCGGAGTTTTATTGCTTTATTACATTGCATGCATACATCGAACAATTTGTATTTTCATAAATTTTTGGTAGTTTGTGTAATGTTTTGTGCTTCTTGTATGTGTTTGAGTGAAGTTTTCCTAGTGTTTCAGTGAGGAAAATGTTTTGGAGTGAAAATTTAGTGAGAGGGGCCGAAAAAATTCGGCCCACAGCCTCTGTAAGTGGGAGGCGGTCCGCCCCCCACCTCCAGAGAGCTGGAGGCTCTCTGGCGGTGAGAGGCGCACCGCCTCCCATGGGGGGAGGTCCGCCCCACACCTCCAAAGAGTTGGCGACTCTCTGGGGGTGAGAGGCGGACCGCCGCCTATGGGTGGCGGTCCACCCCTCACTCGCAGAAAGCCGGGGGCTTTCTGCGGGTGAGAGGCGGACCGCCCCACATGGAGCGGTCCGCCCCACAGCCCCAGAATGGTTAAAAACGGGACTTAGTCCCAATTCTCTCCATTCTTCAGACTTATTTGTCCTCTTTTGCTCCCAAACTCAAAAATCTTCAAAAACCTTCTCTCTTCCATAATTCTTCCAATCCTCCACCAAATCTTGTGTACTTTAGCTTGAATCAAAGCCCATTACGTGCTCTTCATCTTCATCCGAACAAATTTCTCCATACTTCATCAAATTTTCAGATCTGAGGTAACCTATCAAGAACCCTAATTTTCGAAATTTGGGGGTTTCTTGATTTTTGCTTCAATTGAGCTTATATGATGTATGGGTTGCTTGTTTGTGTGTTTATTGACTTATTTCTCTATCAATTGCATGCCTAATTTTGTTGGGATTATTGAATTGGGGCTTTTGCTCAATTAGGATTTCTAAGTCTTGATTGCATTGTTTTGATTCTTTCATTCCTTATTAAATTCGAGCAAATTGATATGATGATTATAGATTACTTGGTATAACACTTGATTGGATAGATTGTGAGTTTTTGGTGATTTTCGCCCTATGATATGTATGATGCCTTATGAATTTGAGGTTATTCATTGTCTAGCATGAGCTTTGATTATGATATAGTACATGATTGTGATGAATTGCATGATTGTTCTTAACATAGGTTAGCTAGACTAGAACATGGGTTAAGGGAGTAGAATTAATCGAAGTTTACACTCGATTACTTGCACACATTGCATTTGCATTAGCATATCGTTTTTTGTTGACTACAAGATACTAATTGCTGCGTTTCAGGTACCATGGGTCGTGATACGAAGAAAGCAGGGACATCCAAGAGCAAGAAGGGGAAGGGAGCAGCCTCGAGCTCCCAAGCCAACGAAGCCTATGAACCATCGCTCCAAGCAGTCTCCATTCGACTGGATCTTAAGGAGGAAGCTGCAATTAAGCCCCGCTCGATAGTCCGTGACCCCAAAATCCAAATCCCAACCAGTTATGCTAATACACCTACCTGCCGAGTGCTCTATAGCTTGGAGGGGAGAAGGAACTGGAAGTGGTACACCTCCAACAGGTTCAATGGGTACGATGTATCGCTACTCCAAGAGTTTTACGTAGGATACACAGACCGTGCAGACATGGGGGGCGTTCCAGTCTGGAACACATTAGTGCATGGACCCCTCAGTCGTTTTTTGACTTCATCCACTTAGGGGAACAGGAGTTCACCGGGAGCGCACACGTATACAAGTACTCGAGGGCAGGCCGGGTGATTGACGACAGCGTCACAGGGGTGATTTGCCACAGGGATTATGCGTACCCATATGGTAATAGAAAGGAGAGAATAGAGAGGAAGGACCTCAATCTTGAGGATAGAACGGCTATGAAGTTCATTATGGCCAATCTCATTCCTCGGACCAATGATACTTCGATTCAGCCTTGGTATGCAGAGCTTATCTACTATGTATTGGGTAGGCATCGTATTGACATCGGCAACATCATCTATGAGGAGTACCATAGGCATTGGAACAAAAAGAAGAAGCCAGTTGTCTTTCCTTGCCTGATCACCGCCTACTGCAAGTACCACGAGGTTGATGGTATTGATGAGATGGGCTCAGTCACCTCGGCCTTGACTCCAGTATCTATCACTGAGCAGGAACATAGGTTCCGTCAGACCATACCTTCAGCTGTCGCCGCCGATGATGCACCACCTTCCCTCACCCCCTGCGAGTGATGGGGATGACATGGAGACCGATGATCGGGACCCTATTCAAGACACCACCGCTCCTAGTGGATCACAGAAGCCACCACGGGTTGCACATGGTTCCCGGGGGTTTGATTTTACCGAGCTCAGGACCTACCTCGATGACAGATTCTGTGGGTTTGATGAGAATGTTGCAACTCAGACCACCACTATACAGGGGTTGCATCATACTCTTGATGGTTATGTTACCTAGCGCAACAGTGATTGGGAGCTCGCGTAGGAGCATCGCCAGAACGATAGGCAGCTCATTTTGCAGCAGAAGATGCTCTTGGACCGGCAGCAGGAGACCCTACAGCAGTCCCCGGATCTTCTCTCTGACTTGTGGAATGACTATTACGGGGATTATGACCCAGATTACTAGTCTTTTCACATGTCCATTCTGGTATACTCAGCCGACAGAGGCCACACATTCGGTAACATCTAGTATCACTTTACATTCCTCATTCTATCTTTTGCTGGGGACCAGCTTGAGCTTCATGTGGGGGGGGGGGGGTGTTATGTGAATTATGATGTTAGTTTTGTATGACTTGTGTCGTTGAGTATTGTATCTTTTACCTTTGTTTGCACGTTTACCGCTTTTTTAGGATTTAGTATGTTGGTTTGCATTCATCCTTAGTCTAGTTTTTGCATGATGTTGTGTGGAGTTTATTGCCAAATTTTTTGAACTTTTTTATTGTATAGACTAAGTGTTTGTGACCATTGACCATACATTGCATCTCTATGGAATAGTTTGAGGTTTGTCTCGCTTGGCTTGTCATATTCGTATGTGCACTAGTTAAACTTGGTAGTCTCGACATCACTATGTGGTGTTTTCTCTACTGCGGTTCGCGAAGGCCTTATAAAATGTTGCATGTTAGAGTCTTTGGTTGTATTCTCGTATAATTAAGAGGCAACAAGTCTTCACCTTGGTTTTTGAGATTGCTAAATGCCTAGGAATGAGGTAGAGTGAGGTGTGTGATCCTTTGTTTGAAACCTATTCTAACGAATAGGTTTGGGGAGGGGGTTACCATTTGTATGACTTGTTTTTCGTATAGTTGAGTCGTGTTGAGTTTATTTTTTCTTCTTCTTTGTGAGTTTGTGCTCCAACCTATTCTTTCGAATAGGTTTGGGGAGGTCGTTGTAGCGTCATTGTTATTTCCTTTCATTGTGCTACTGCTGGCTATATACCAAAAAAAAAAAAAAAACAAAGAGAAAAGAAAAAAAGAAAAAAATCGAAAAAATCGAAAATTCCAAAATCTGGAAAAAAAGAAAAAGAATAAGACCCAAAAAAAAAAAGAAGGGTCCAAGCAAGCCAAAAAGCAGTTTTAGCGAAGTATTGCATTATTTTTCAGCTTGTGTAGTAGTTCGTAATCGAGTTGTATATTCTTCCTTGTGTTTTCGTGTCACCTAATCCAAGGCCTGTTCTAGACCATCCTCGTCCTTCCATGCAGGAAGTGGTGAAGAGTTTTTGCTCTAAGAGTCGGGTAAAATAGGGGAGTGTTGTCTTTTAGGGAACCCTCCTTCGTTTGATGAGAACCAGTATTGGTTCGACCTCTCTTGAGGAAAAGTCTCACTTGGTGAACAGTAGTAAGCCCTCAGTTTCATAGGCACGGGGCAACAATTTGTATTTTAATATGCATCATTACGTCGTCATTGACTAGGTCCAGGTAGAGAATGTTACGAGATACTCCCTTATTTAGCAAAGTGCATATGTGAATGTGTATAGGTTCAATCGAGACATTCTTCAACCTACTTCCATGTTATGATTTGTATGGTCTTTGTTCATAAGCATTTGGTAGATACAATAGATTAGTTCTTCTTATTTGGCATGAGACTCCTCTTCGTGTTGCATGTAGTTTGCATAGAGTCTAGCTAGTTGCTTGAGGACAAGCAAATGTTCGGTTTCGGGAGTTTGATGACAGAGTTATTTACACTATCATTCGAGTCTTTTTCACCAATTTAGCTATCCTCTTGCATGCATTTTAGTGCATTTTTGTTAGAATAGTGTCACATTTCCATTTTCTTTGTTATTTTCCGGATTTAGGTGAAAATCGTACTTTTGGATATGTATCATGGCGAAAGATTGAAGTTTTGGTGCAACGAGATCACCCGTAGTGTGTCAAGGAGTACGGGGACGAGTTTCCAGGCCAAAGGACCAAGTTTCGGAGCTCAAAACCGTGCCCAAGGCCAAAATCGAAGACTTGGAGGGAGAAAAAGCACGGGCAACTCTCTGCCCGTGCCAGGCGCACCGCTGATGAATGTGTATTTTACACTTTCATTTGAGTCTTTTTCACCTATTTTAGCTATCCTCTATGTTCATTTAGCTATATTTTAGTGCATTTTATTAGGTTAGTGTCACGTTTCCCTTTAGATTTTATTTTACAGGTTTTGGTTGAAAACCGAGGATTTCCGGGCAATTATATTGAAGTTGACAAGGAATTGGTGTTCCAAAAGCCTATTTGGAGTAACTGAAGGTTTTCGGATAGGATTTGGAGTCTAGGGGTCGAATTTGGAGGTTAGAAGGCCACTAGAAGTCAGAAATCGAGTCTGAAAAGGGGAAGAAATCCAAAAACGCATCGAAAACGCGGAATTCCGCGAAAATTACTCCCGGGCGCACCGCCCGGGACGTGGGGCGAATCGCCCCACACCGGGCGAACCGCCCGGTGTGTGGGGCGAATCGCCGCACACTTTTTCGTAGCCTATATATAGTTGCTCAGTTTTTCTCCGAAATTCATACTTTTCCAGACCTATTCTCTCACCTTTCTCTGTAGTTTTAGGTAGGAACTTCACAGAGCCTGTTCTGGGGGTTCGTAGCTTAGGAGACACTTTTTCATAGCAGATTGGAGCTTGTAGGATCGCAATTCTTCGGAGATTCACAACCTTCGGTAACATTGTATCTTACAGTTTATTCTACTTATTTTTATATATCTTTCAACATGTTTTCTTCTATGATTTCTGTTGATTGCATGCCTATTATGAGTAGCTAAACTTATCGTTGGTGGTAGTATGTGAATTCTTAGCGAAGGGAAGATAATCATGCTAATGGCTATATCGCGCATTATACTCCGTGTTATTGCTTTATTTCGTTGATCAGGCTCAGCCTAAATTCTCGTATGTTGTATTAATTATTATGCACAATTGGACCCTCGTCGACCTATGCGCATCTATATCTTCGTAGTGTTGAATAATTACGGAACACAATTGGACAATTCATTAGTCTTTGACCTATCTATATCTATATCTTCGTAGTGTTTGATAATTACAACAGGACAATTATTGATCAAAGATCTCCATGCAAAACTGAGGAATTTACGCATGATTATTAACCCGTTATGCTTTGAAAGACCATACTATCACCAATCTCCATTATCTGTTAAGAAAAACCTTTGCTATATCGTCTGCACCTGGAACGGGGGATGTCATACTCTTAGGGCAAACGTTCTTGACTAAACTACGCTCCGTGATGGACATCTACCAAAGAACTTGCACCATCGAAGTAGATGGCAAGCAACACGTGTTGCGAGCCATACCAGTTCCACCTGAACCGCCTGATATTACTACTCACTATTGTGGTCTTGCATCCTATATTCTTTCTTATTCACAGGTTCGTGGCATGGAGAGGAGATCAATGAAGGGAAGCCTAGTACCCGCAAAAAGAGGAGATAGGCGCAGACAGGAGTCGAGTCAAAGACTTTAAACAATGACGCTATCCGGGAGGCAACCCGGAATTTTTATCGCTTTCTTACTGCTTTTCTGCATGCATTCATTCTTGAACTATTTGCTTCTCATATGCGAATTTGTTCTTGTCTGTGTCGTATGTGCTTTTGTTTGAGTGAGATTTTTCGAGTGGTTTTTTGAAAAAAAAAATTGGTTTCGGGGATTAAAACCGCATTTTCTGTCGACGGAAGCCGTCTCCCCGCATCGGGGAGCACGGGGCGAACCTCCCCGTGCGGGGTGAACCGCCCCACGGCTCCAGAGGTTCAAAAACGCGGATTTCTTCCCCTAAGCCTCATTTTCTTCATTCATCTTCATTCCTTCTCCCAAAAAACTCGAAAAAACGCGATTTTACATTCAAATCTTCATAACTTCTTCAATTCTTGACCAAATTTAGTGTTCTTTAGCTTAAATCGAAGCCTATTACATGATCTATCATCCCATCCGAACAGATTTCATCCTTATGCGTTAGATTTTCAGATCTGAGGTATCATCCTTAGAACCCTAATTTTTGAATTTGGGGGTTTTCTAATTTGAGCTTCAATTATGCTTATTTGATGCATGGGTATGTTGTTTGTATGATTAGACATGTTATTTACAATCAATTGCATGCTCAATTTTGCTTGGATTGTTGATTTGGGTATTTTGCTACTAGATGATATATCTTGTTATGCAATATGTCTTTATCTTTGATTTCTTGCATATGATTGTGTGTATTGATGTAATGTTGGTCGATTTGATGCTAGAATGCTTAATTGTTGAGTATGAGGGATTATGATGCTTGAGTTTTTCGCTGCTATGGTATGAATTGAGCCTTGTTATCTAGGATATTGGTTGTCTAGTAAGAGCATTATGAGATGTATTGCATGTAGTAGTTACATTGGTATGTTGCATGATGAAGAAGCAAGGCTAGACATTAAGGTTTGGGGAGCTCGATTGTTGATTTTATCACTTGTGTGTTTCGCTTTTACACTAGCATATATTTGAGTCAGTTTTGTGTCATACGAGGTACTAACTGCTGTTTGTAGGAACCATACCAAGGGAAAGGAGCATTCCCGTATGATTGCTGTGAAGAACCATGTCAAGGAAGGTGACCTCGTTAGATGTGCGTTCGAGCCAAGGAGTTTTGCAACAACGTCGTGGATTATCCAAGAGGAGGAGCTAGAGTACACCTGGAGTAAGGACTCCTATGCCTATTCATGCACCACCGAAGGGACAGAAACCATTATTACGTCAGCACTCCATCACAAGGACTGCAAAGTTCGAGTGAAGTGGAAGGCACCGGGACATTCTCACCGCGACGGATTCAATCTTGAGTTCGAAGATGCTAGAAGGTTCCGAAGCGCTAGCTTGGTTCCAAAACATAATGACATGGGTACCCAGCACCTTGTTGGGGTGCCACTTGCCTGCCTCTAAAGGGAGCATCATATAGAAATCGGTCGCATCAACCGTAGAGAATGTGGTCGACATTGGGAAAAATGGTAGAAGACTTCTGAGTATACGAGCAGCTTACTGAAACCTTCTCGTGGTGTAAAACGTTGGAGGGGAGGTCCTGATACCACTGCCCTTTCCCCTTCAACAGTTCACATCCTATTGGAGGACTTCAGGATGGAGGATTCCATAACAGAGGCGGCTAATCTTGAGAATTCTACCTGCCACTACAACTCTACTGGCAATGATGATGGTGACAGTAGTGACAATGAAGGCCATACGGGCAATGATGATTCTAATAGAGGAGTTGTTCCTGTCTGGCCTATAAATGGAACTACCGCAACTACCAGAAGACCTGATGACCACCTATAAAGCTCCCAGGGGAGGCCCAATAAATCACAAGCAGCATACTCAGCCGACCGAGGCCAAACCATGGGGTAACATCCAGTATCACATCTTATTTCCTCATTTTCTTACTGCTAGGGACTAGCGTTAATTTCATGAGGGGGGATGGGATTTAAGTGATCTGATGTTGTTAGTTTGGAGCTTGGAATTGGTAGGATGAGTATAGTACCTCGCATGCTTTATCCGTCTGCATTTGCATTTGCACGTTTACTGCTTTCTTAGATTTTTTAGGTTGCATTCACTACATTCATCCTAGGATAGTCTTGCATGTTTTATATGGAGTTTATTGCCGAATTTTTTGAACTTTTTTATTGGGTAGATCAACTAACTATGCCATTAATCGTATGCTTCACCTCTATGAATTTGTTTGAGGTTTTTCTCGCTTGGCTTGTCACATTTATGTATTGCACTTAGTTAAGCTTGGTAGTCTCGACATCACTTAGTGGTGTTTTCTCTACTGCGGTTCACGAAGGCCTTTATAATAGGATGATGCATGTTAGGGTCTTATGATTGTTTTTCCGAGTAATTATGTACCTAAGAGGCAACAAGTCTTCACCATGCTTTGAGATTGCTAAATGCCTAGGAAGGAGGTAGTGTGAGGTTGTGTGATCCTTTGTTTATAACCTATTCTTCCGAATAGGTTTGGGGAGGGGGTTACACCATCATTAGACTTGGTTCTGTTTTTCATTTTCGTATCGTGAGTTTATTTTTCTTTTTCCGTAAATTTTGTGCTCCAACCTATTCTTTCGAATAGGTTTGGGAAAGTCGTGTGAGTCATTTTGTTTCTCTTTTTGTTATCCTACTGATGGCTAGAAAAATCGAAAAAAAAGAAAGAAAAATTTCCAAAAAAAAAAGAGAAAAAGAAAAAAAGAATCTGGAAAGGAAAAAAAGAAAAAAAAGACCCCAAAAAAGCAAAGAAGGGTCCAAAAAAGAAAAGCCAAATAGCAGTTTAGCAAAGTGTTGTGTCTTTTCCAATTCTTGTAATGTTCGTAATCGTGTTTTTCTATTTTTTATCTTTTTTGTCTTGAGTGTCATCTATTCTAACCACGCTCCTCCTGCCATTCAGGAAGTGGTGAATAGGTTAAGACTTTACTTGAGAGATGGGTAGAATAGGGGAGTGTTAACTTTTATAGGGAGCCCTCCTTCGTTTGATGAGAGCCAGTACTGGTTCGACCTCTTTTGAGGAAAAGTCTTAACATGGTGGAACAACAGTAAGTCCTCAGTTTCATAGGCACGGGGCAACCATTCGTATCTTAGCATGCTTCATTACGTCGTCACTGACTAGGTCCAGGTAGAGAATGTTACGAGAGACTATCTTGTCTTGACATAAGTGCTTATGTGGATGTGTATAAGTCAATCGAGGTATTCTTCAACCTATATTCATGGTTTGATTCATATGGTTTTTGTTCATATGTTATTTGATAGATTCAGTAGATTAGTTCATTTTATTTGGCATGAAACTCCATTTTGTGTCTTGCATGTTTTTTGCATTAGAGTCTAGCTTAGTTGCTTGAGGACAAGCAAAGGTTCGGTTTGGGGAGTTTGATGAATGTGTATTTTAAACTTTCATTCGAGTCTTTTTCACCTATTTTAGCTATCCTCTATGTTAATTTAGCTATATTTTAATGCATTTTATTAGAATAGTGTCACGTTTCCCTTTAGATTTTATTTTATAGGTTTTTGTTGAAATTTGAAGATTTCCGGGCAATTATATTGAAGTTGACTAGGAATTGGTGTTCCAGAAGCATATTTGGAGTATCTGAAGATTTCTGGATAGGATTTGGAGTCTAGGGGTCGAATCTGGAGGTTAGTGTTAGTAATTGTAGGAAATTACCTCTAAGGTTAATGCAGCGAAATTTAAAATTTTTCCTACATGGATCATCGATTGAATGATTATTTAACATGCTCCACATAAATAACATACCCGTTATCCAGCTTCCAGCTTTCATCAATCATTGATCTAATCATTCGATTATCTTCTAAAGATTGTGACTGAACTCAGAACAATTCTAAGCTGCCTACGTACCCTCAGGATCAAGTCAAACGTAGTTCAATTCTTCGTTGATGAATTCTCCATGGATGCTAGGAAATCCATATTCAAAATCTATATTAAGCAAAACAAGAAATCTCAAAGATCATAATAAAATGAGAATTTATCAAAGAAGAAAAGAAAGAAGTTAGAACGAATACAACCGTGGAAGAAATCCAAAAGAGGAGGAGAGCTATAAGCCACACTCAGCAACAACATGTAAAAACCCTTACTTACTAATCTCAGCCGCCGACTGATGGATATATCTGTATAAAACGCATAACCTAATTTACATGGGCCTAGCCCAGTCGGCTGGTATACTAGTTAATGAGCTGGAGGTCTTGGGTTCGAAACCCACTACTATCAATCCTTTTCTTTTGGGCTTTTAACACTTGAACCTTATTCTAAATTGGTTCAAATGCACATTCGAACTTTAATTAATTAAATCCAATTTAATCTAATTATTCTTTTCTTCTTTTATTAATTAAATTTAAATTAATTAATTTACTTTCTAAAAGTATAAATTAATTAACTACATTGAATTCAATTCAACTTAATTAATTAATTCTATCAAATAGAACATTTTCAACAATATTAAATTAAATATTTATCAATCCAATTGATATTTTGTTTAATATAGTAATTAAGTCATAAATCCAATTTTAACTTAATTAATGATTTCCATCAAATTAAATGTCATTGACAATAGTAGATCAAATCTTATCAATCCAATTGACATTTAATTTACTCTAATGCTTAATCGGGAGAATCGTCACCTAGTTGTATATGACCCATAGGCCCTCACATATTAGGCAATGATCAAATCAAGGTCTCAGTGAATATTCCTAGACAATCGTCACTAGACAATACTAATATGTAAGAAACATTTGTTGAGGAGATACAAACTGCATGTGATGTAGAGTACTTTGATGATACGGTACTTTCATTCTCGAATACTCGAATGAGTCTAGAATATGGATTAGTGTCTATTCCAATAACTCATCCATTGTCTCTCAATATTCTCAGTTGATCTAGATGATTATGTCCAAACACCATTTTGACATATATCTTTGCAGTGGCCACTGACTAATGATCGCACTAAATATGAGATGTAGAGTATTCTCTCCTTGAATCTATTCGGAGGAATGAATCCTGATCTTGGTCCAATCACTCACACCATATGCTTCCTAATATACCCAACGCATGTCGTATCTACCCTACTTTAAGAGTGCAAGCGTTGCGCATGGTCAAAGTATATTATTCCACATATGATGTAGTATTGACCTCAAGTCTGAGAACTATTACATCACCCTACAATCCGATACTCCCATAGACACTTAAATAGAATTTACCAAATGGTTTCTCGGCTGGGTATGCCAACACTCTCCAAAGTGTCCATGTGTTCATCATGAATAACCAAGGTATTCGCAGCAGTGAGAACTACTACATCCTCGAAGGATCTGATGCAACACATGCTAGTCTCTATCGCATCATTGATATCCCATATCTCAATGACCATCAACTAGTGGCTAATTTTAGGACTTAAGTTCTGACACGCAAGCTCCCACTAACTTGGTGATTATCTTTAGTCCTTGGGAACATCTTACAGAATAATTCAAACAACCAAATAATCTATCGAGTAAATGTAATGCCAATTGTATTTATGTATGCTTAAATAAATGTAACATAAATAAATACCAATAAGCTGAATGCGGTAAAGTACATATCGTCCTTAATGTTGGTTGTCTCTAGGACATATATACTTTCAATCTCCCACTTGGCCTAGAGTCAATCACTCATGTGTGTCCAACATTTAGATTCCTGGAATGGCTAACTTGTCTCTCCAAAGACAAGGTTTTGTGAAAGAATCAGCGTAGTGTCCTCACGGAGAAATTACTTTATTTGTTTATGTTGCAATCTATCAGTGGTTTCCAAACCAATGATAGTGTCTCAGTAGATCATGCTAGTATCATAAGATCTTGGTTCCTTTGCATGTGCAGTCGCATTAGTATAATCGCAAGTTCACAATTCGATTACTAACACTTGGAACTACCCCTTGTTCTTCTAAGAACCTTCTAGCATAATCATACAGTACATAGGTTGTTGATCTAATCTAATATGATACTATTACTAAGATGAATACAAAATTATAATTGTGATGAGTCCAATCATCATATTTATAATGAAGCTTACTACTCATATATCTAATATATATCTAAGCTAAGCTCCCACTCTCCACGAGATCCGTTCATAATCATCAGTCACCTTGACTGTTTCATGGATCACATCTGTACATTTTAGGCGACAGTTGTACCATACAACATCATGTATATGTACGAAGTTCATACTTCAATAGGGCAATTTAATATTGACAGTATAACCATGTGATAATAATAACAATAATAAATTCTCCTAGAATTCGATTATTGTTCACCAACACATTATTTATTCAAAATAGCGAACAGTGTGTAGAGTTTTAATATTCTCTCAAACCTATACAACAAGGTTTCAATATGAGAATATTCTAAATACTTTCATTCAAGCCTCTCACAATGAAATTCTTGGATGACCAATACCTTGACTGTTAATGTGAGAGCCATCTCATATGATGTTGGTGTCAAACATTTTTTTTTTTTAATCATATAGATTATAAGAGCTTCTCACAAACACTTCTAAAGATGTAAATATGATTTATCTACTTTTGAAATAAGTTAAACTAATTTACTTATTTCAAATGTAAATGATCAAACTCCTAGAGGCTTGCATAAGTCCACAATGGTCCTATTTTATTTTGCATATCCATACATGATTTGAATTCGACACTAAGGCCTATAACTCTGTCAAACACACTTTACAATAAAGTTTCTCCTCAGAAAGTGGTATAGGCTTGTTATCGAATATATCATGCAATTATTAGATGCTCATGCAAGTAAAATCTTATAGGACTCGTCTATAATCCAATCAATAGATAATATATAGTATGTCTCCCAGACTCAACTATATAATTCTGATTGTCCTACACTATGTAGGCATAGACTCCGTTGTTGATATAATACTTTCCTGAAAGAAACTACTACTATGTAATAATAAAATATCAATTTACTTGAGTTCTAAACTTAAGTAATCTCTAGTCCATCTCTTAAGATCCTATGGCTTTAAACCACCTCTCAAAATCGATATCAAATATCATTTTGTTAGCTATAGGTAGTATGACAGTAAATAATCGTGATCCTTCTAAAGGATTTCATACAATTCAATTTGTCACGACAATTTACTTAACCTAGGAGTTTGTTCATTTGCGTTCGAATTCGTTTAATAATCCTGAATGCTATGAGGCACTCTAATATTGGGACACCCAATAAATTATAGTGATCAAGGTAACACTCAAATGCTATCCTTGCTACGAAGAATGTGCAACCTTTAAGTTGTACTGTTTCAACTTATGGGAATAACTTATTCATAAAAAGATTACTCTCCAAATGCTTTCATTAGCTTATGGGCATTACCAAGTAACTTACTCCCACTAACCTCAAGCACCGTTGACTCTTCCTCTGAATCTTTGTCATAGTTGAGTGACAAGTTATCAGCCTCATTAGTTAATTTGTGCTTTTGAAACCATTTCAAACTTTGTACTTCTATCCAATTTATTCCTTGTAAACTCCAAGTCCTAAAAGAATAGCATGTGTCAAGGAACAACATCCAATTTGTCTCTTATAAAGATAGAGATAAAGTTTCACAAATTAACACATTCTAAAATCCTATTAATCATGAAGAACTTTAATACATATATGGGACAACCCCATATTGAACTATGTAATAAAGAATCTTACAACATAACTATTATGTGTCTCTAAGACTGATTTAGTAAGGATATAATTAGGACACATATTGAGCTTCAATTGCACGTGTAACAAAGTATATGGGTTAATATGTCGAACATAGCATTTCCGTTTCAATGGAACCCACCATGGGAGATTAACCATGTCTAACAAGGTTTAATTAATTCCACTCTATTAGAACCCATGGTCTTTCATAACAATTCATAACCATGTTCTAAGTATTATTCTATTGACCCAATCAAAGAATAAAACACTTCGTATAACATGTTTAATCTATTCAACATTGTGACCTTGTACTTCTCAAGGGTAGTGAACTCGCATCTTCATAAGCGCAAGTGTTTAGACCAAGGGAAATATAAATCACATGGTGAATTAGGACAATTCCCAATTTAAATGCTCACACATGCCTTGCAATGTGTGTCTTCTCAAATTGTTATTTGGTATTCATCCTTTTCCAAAAAGATCTAGTGAATACCAATTAATTATGAGATAAAACTACAATCCATATGTTTCAAAACAAATGGTGTTAAGTAGTCTAACTTACTTAACACTTGTCATTCTTATTTCACAAGTTCAACCAAGTTGACAAATAACATAATTTTGGGAAATTGGTTTGTTATGTTGGTCTTCTTATCGTGTATTGAGAAACTCATGTCTTATGGATAAGAACTTTTGATCCATGTTCTTGAAGACGTCTACCTCTATACTATTAGTGTAACTAAATAGCAGGTAAATCCATTATCGTCTTAACAAGTACGGGAACAATGTTCTTAATATATGAAATTAATAGTCAAATAATTTCATCTGTAATTAGTATCCAACACTAAAATTACTTCATAGACATAACCAACTTTCAATACGCAATAATGTGCTTGAATCTCTAAGCAATAATTGCTTTAAGTTCAAGGAATCAAACTTTGCAACCCATACTCTCATTGAATTACTATAATTTCAATAGAGTGAATTGTTCGTTAGACATTTACTCTTTCTTCCAAGGTCATTTTAAGATAAATGGAAATATACTTAGAGAAACTCTTAGTATATTTATTCTACTTTCCATTCCTTGCGGATTGGTTTAATAGAATCGCTCACTATGAGCACCATTACCCATGGATGATGTTCTTGCAAAAGACTATGAGTAGTAAGCAGCTTTAGTCAATCTCACTTCTATTGTATTTAATATTCACTATGAAAATTAATACAAATCATGAAGTGACTTAATAACAAATTAATTGAAGAAATGTTAAGCAATATTCTCTAAGAATTTCAACATCCTCAATTGACTTTCTTATTCCAAATAATATGAGAGCTTGTGAGGAGAAATCAAATTTCAACATTTAAATACAATACACATTGACTATCATAAGAACTTGTACTCCCACTGAGTTAGCCAAACTCTATAATAGAGGTTGACCAAAGTCATTGTTCATCATACATGTTCTAAGAGGTATCTTCTATAATGTCTTCATATTCTCATGTTGTGTAAGCTACTTGTGTACCATACACGCCTAAGTCAAATACGTTACCTAGTTGTCCTTGTATTTAATATAAGTATTCTTGTCCAACTGGAAACACTCAAATTTATACACAAGACAATCTTGGGTACGTGCTTGTCCAAGACAAACTCAAAAATCAAACGCAAATAACAGTACAGTCAAAATGTCATTGGTAAATGAATCAAACTAATAGTATTCATCAAATGCCATTCTACAACAACCTTATAAAACATAATGTAAATAAAGCGTGAATTAAATTTAACTCTAATTAAATAACAATTCACAATATCCTCATTCAGCGACTAAATAATCAAGGCCGTTTGACTTATTTAGTTCCATTAATTTTATCATATTCACCGACCCCATTGGAAGAATACGGATTCGTTTCTAATATGAATCTTAATGGCCAAGATCCAAATCTGCACTACTACAGCCCCTGCTATGGCTGATCACTGTAATAGCCAAATAAGGTAGGTATCTAAACTAATTGTACAATACAACTCTTGGTTGACCAAAGCTACTTTGATCGATGTCCTATAGGCTATGCCTGACGCTATGGCGACTCGACATGGCCCAAGTAAGTCACAACCATCACACAGTACCAACTATGGACCTATGAAAGAGATTTTCCACCGACAAACAGAGTAAGCACTATGGTGCATATTACTCATGAGATTAGATAGTTCCATTCATCATTCAATTATGATGGGTGACGTCGTGTGATCAAATCGAGACTTAAATTTTCGATGGGGAACATTTATGTCGGGGTATTTAATCGCTTAAACAAGATCTTAGATAACTACCAAACATAGGGCGCCGCCTACCTACACATACAATACGCGGGCAAACAAATAATGAGTGCCGCCTACTCATGCATACAATATGCGGACAAGCAAGTAATGGGTGCCGCCTACCCATGCATATGACAGATGCGGTCCGGAAACTAGTGGGTGCCGCCTACCCATACATAGCGGACATAAAGTGCTATACTGATTTAAAGTAAATCACATAGACAATCAAACATATGTGAGCAAGTACTTGTGAGTTTAAAGTTTGCAAGAAAATATAATTTGTCTCATCTTTATACTTCTAAAGTATTTATAAATGTATTTCAAAATAAAATATTTACTAATCTCCAAGAAATTAGAATAAATTATAAATCCAATTTATAATAATTTATAAGTCATAAATCTCATTTATGAATTATCCAGAAATTTATAAATATTTAAAAACAAGATTTCTTTAGTAATATAGTCTTCTAAAGAATATATTAATATTTAAACATAGTTTATAAACTATTTATAAACAAATCATCAAGTTTCTAAATATTATAAACATCAAGTACGCCACCAAACATTAATATAAGCCTTCAAAAGTTATATTAAGACATAAATATAATAATTTATAAACTATTTATAAATTAAATGTTGAGTTTCTAAAACTCTAGGGGTCCATTTTAAATTTCCAGAAGACTTATACGAAGTTTCTAAAACTTATCAGGGTTAAATTGAACATGCCAAGTATTAAAGGGCTAATGCACAATTTCCAGAAGTACAAAATCTAATTTAATTGGACTGAATTGAAGTTTTAAATAATCGGGGACTTAAATTAGTAGTCTCAACAGTACAGGGGCCTCAGCTACAATAAGACAGAAGAATCTATCAAATTGTAACAGAAGTCCCTTATCTTCTGCATCCTTACAAAACATCCCCAATATTTTTATAAAACTCAATTCAATCCCTGGTATTTTGTTAACTTGCAATTGGGTCCCTGTTCTTTCCAAAAGCTTGCACCCATGTCCAACAATGGTGGCTTCGATTTCGAATCTGATTTCCCAGTAATCAAAATGTTCCAAACACGAATCAATATGCAATCCTTCATTATTATCATCACCAGACGAGGTCAAAAGCATCAAAAATCAAAATCCCCAATTTTTTTTTGATTAATATGATCGATCGAATTGATCGATCCAAATCGCGACTCCAGTCGCGTCTCATTTCACGTTCCGGTGATGATGGCTTCGTCTCCCCATTCGCACCTCGCAATCGATTCAAAGCTCAAGCTTAAGCCGCCATTAATGGCGGGCGAAAACAGGGACCGACCAAGTCGGATCCGGAGAGAAACAGAGGAAGGCGATCTCGGGATGTGCGCCTGCCGTGGGATTAGGGGAGCCAAGCTCCGGTAGCCGTGGAAGGCGATGAAGGCCAGAATCCGGATTAATTCCGACGGGTTGATACTTGATTGAAACCCAGTTTGAAATTCAATCCAATGAAGTAGAAAGAACCCAGTTCATTTTCTTCATTTACGTGCATAAACAAGACAAAATAATTTATGGTAATTAATTAACTCAAAACAAATTAATTAATCCTAATCAGAATCCAATTCATCGATGGACAATCAAAGCAAGTTTAATAAAAGATCTCAAGCCCAGTTTATCCATATTAACATTACAAATTATATTTCTTTAAACATAAAACTCACAATAAACAAACAATAACATGCAAATAAATCATTCAATCAGCCTAGCTCTGATACCACTGTTAGTAATTGTAGGAAATTACCTCTAAGGTTAATGCAGCGGAATTTAAAATTTTTCCTACATGGATCATCGATTGAATGATTATTTAACATGCTCCACATAAATAACATACCCGTTATCCAGCTTCAAGCTTCCATTAATCATTGATCTAATCATTCGATTATCTTCTAAAGATTGTGACTGAACTCAGAACAATTCTAAGCTGCCTACGTACCCTCAGGATCAAGTCAAACGTAGTTCAATTCTTCGTTGATGAATTCTCCATGGATGCTAGGAAATCCATATTCAAATCTATATTAAGCAAAACAAGAAATCTCAAAGATCATAATAAAATGAGAATTTATCAAAGAAGAAAAGAAAGAAGTTAGAACGAATACAACCGTGGAAGAAATCCAAAAGAGGAGGAGAGCTATAAGCCACAGTCAGCAACAACACGTAAAAACCCTTACTTACTAATCTCAGCCGCCGACTGATGGATATATCTGTATAAAACGCATAACCTAGTTTACATGGGCCTAGCCCAGTCGGCTGGTATACTAGTTAATGGGCTGGAGGTCTTGGGTTCGAAACCCACTACTATCAATCCTTTTCTTTTGGGATTTTAACACTTGAACCTCATTCTAAATTGGTTCAAATGCACATTCTAACTTTAATTAATTAAATCCAATTTAATCTAATTATTCTTTTCTTCTTTTATTAATTAAATTAGATTTAATTAATTTACTTTCTAAAAGTATAAATTAATTAAGTACATTGAATTCAATTAAACTTAATTAATTAATTCTATCAAATAGAACATTTTCAACAATATTAAATTAAATATTTATCAATCCAATTGATATTTTGTTTAATATAGTAATTAAGTCATAAATTCAATTTTAACTTAATTAATAATTTCCATCAAATTAAATGTCATTGACAATAGTAAATCAAATCTTATCAATCCAATTGACATTTAATTTACCCTAATGCTTAATCGGGAGAATCGTCACCTAGTTGTATATGACCCATAGGCCCTCACATATTAGGCAATGATCAAATCAAGGTCTCAGTGAATATTCCTAGACAATCGTCACTAGACAATACTAATATGTAAGAAACGTTTGTTGAGGAGATACAAACTGCCTGTGATGTAGAGTACTTTGATGATACGGTCCTTTCATTCTCGAATACTCGAATGAGTCTAGAATATGGATTAGTGTCTATTCCAATAACTCTTCCATTGTCTCTCAATCTTCTTAGTTGATCTAGATGATTATGTCCAAACACCATTTTGACATATATCTTTGCAGTGGCCACTGACTAATGATCGCACTAAATATGAGATGTAGAGTATTCTCTCCTTGAATCTATTCGGAGGAATGAATCCTGATCTTGGTCCAATCACTCACACCATATGCTTCCTAATATACCCAACGCATGTCGTATCTACCCTACTTTAAGAGTGCAAGCGTTGCGCATGGTCAAAGTATATTATTCCACATATGATGTAGTATTGACCTCAAGTCTGAGGACTATTACATCACCCTACAATCCGATACTCCCATAGACACTTAAATAGAATTTACCAAATGGTTTCTCGGCTGGGTATGCCAACACTCTCCAAAGTGTCCATGTGTTCATCATGAATAACCAAGCTATTCGCAGCAGTGAGAACTACTACATCCTCGAAGGATCTGATGCAACACATGCTAGTCTCTATCGCATCATTGATATCCCATATATCAATGACCATCAACTAGTGGCTAATTTTAGGACTTAAGTTCTGACACGCAAGCTCCCACTAACTTGGTGATTATCTTTAGTCCTTGGGAACTGATGAATGTGTATTTTACACTTTCATTCGAGTCTTTTTCACCTAATTTAGCTATCCTCTATGTTAATTTAGCTATATTTTAGTACATTTTATTAGAATAGTGTCACGTTTCCCTTTAGATTTTATTTTACAGGTTTTGGTTGAAATTCGTAGAATTACGGGCATTTATATTGAAGTCTACAAGGAATTGGTGTTCCAGAAGCATATTTGTAGTATCTGAAGGTTTCCGGATAGGATTTGGAGTCTAGGGGCCGAATCTGGAGGTTAGAAGGCTACTAGAAGTCATAAACCGAGTCCGAAAAGGTGAAAAAATCCAAAACAGCGTCGGAAACGCGAAAATTTCGCGTTTACACTGTGGGGCGAACCGCCCCATAGATATTTCGGGGCCTATATATAGAGCTCAAGTTTTTTTCCGAAAATATATCTTTCCAAGACTACTTTCTCACCTCTCTCTATAGTTTTAGGTAGGAACTTCCCGGGGCCTGTCCTGGGAGTTCCATAGCTTAGGGGATACTTTTTCATAGCAGATTGGAGCGCGTAGGATCGCAATCATCCGGAGATTGACAACCTTCGATAACTTTGTATCTTACAACTTTTATCTACTTATTTTATATTCTTTCAATATGTTTTCTTCTATGATTGCTATTGATTGCATGCACATTATGAGTAGCTAAATTTATCGTTGGTGGTAGTATGTGAATTCTTAGCGAGGGAAGATAATCATGCTAATGGCTATATCGCGCATTATACTCCGTGTCATTGCTTTATTTCGTTGATGAGTTGAACACCAAAATTCTCGTATGTTGTATTGATCATTATGCACACTAGGACACTTGTCGGCCAATCAGACCAAATTATCTTCGTAGTGTTGAATGATTACGGAACACAATAGGACGTTAGTTGTTGACAGGTCAGACACATATTATCTTCGTAGTGCACAATACTTACCACAGGACCCAAGATTCATTCAAAGATCTCTATGCAAGACCGAGGAATTTATGCATGATTATCGACCCATTATGTTAAGAAGGACCATACTATCACCAACCTCCACTATCTGCTTGAAAACCCCCTATTGCTTTCTATCTGCTGTTTTATATTCTAAATTAGATTTGATAAAGCTAGTATAGTCCTGAGAGAACGACACTCGAGTCATTCTACTGCTACACTACGGTTTTCGTTGTAGTTGTGGATTGCCTTTGGCTAATTACAAATTTATTTGATTGAATCTGACACGTTCATCAAATTGGCGCCGCTGCCGGGGACTATACTCCTTTATTCTATTTAATTTGTTTATATTTACAGCTTTAGATTCCTAATTCTCCTAGTTTTAGTTTTCCTTTTCAATCTCTCTCTGATACTGCTTTCCTAGTCTGTTTCTAATTTCCCTTTCCTAGCCTTAGTAGTATTCGATATCTAGATTTATTCTCGATTTTTCGAAATTTCTAACGAGGCTAATTTTTAGTTTTGAGTTACTCTTACTACAGACATACAGGTATAATGTCCATGCGCGCTCGCATGACACCCCAATTCTCGCAGGTGAGGAGAGGATCTTCCATATACCTGGAAGATGAGTTAAGGAGGTATGAGGTGACGGAGTCCATGGTGAGGTACTTACCGAGGTACGAAGATGGAGTAGGGATGGACCCATGGAGTTTCATTCGATCCTATGAGGAGGAAATAGAAATAATTCCAGCAGAAGGGTTTACTAAGGACCAATTATGCAGGAAACTATTTTCTTTTGCTCTTGGGTATGAGGCGAAACGTTGGATTGCAAGGTTTGAACCAGGATCGCTGAAAACTTGGGGCCAAGTAGTAGAGGAGTTCTTGGCGCGGTTCATGCCTTATCATGAGACAATTTCCTTACGTGATAGGATCCAATATTTCGAGCAAGGAGAGTATGAGCAGTTTTGTGACGCCTACGAACATTTTGAGATGTATAAACGTGAGTGCCCCCATCACCGTTTCGAAGATGGGGAGTTGATTTGGTGCTTCGTTGGTGGACTTCGTGAAGAGGAACGACTTAGAGTGGATCAGTTGAGCGGCGGTCTGGGAGAATGTACGGTCGACGAGGCAGAAGAAGTCCTCCGTAAGTACGCCAGAGGTTCAACACAATTCGATGAGGTCATACCAATTCACATCACCGCAAAGGAAGTAGATCGAGGTGAAGCAGGAAGCTCATCCGAGGAGTATTTTGAAACCGAAGAAATCAGTGAGGAAGATGCACATGCCGAGCAAGTTGAAGATGACCTTCGTATAGCAAAATTTGTTGAAGAAGTTGAAGTAATTGAGCATCTTACGGAAGAATTCAGCTTGTTGAATTGTGCTGAAGTAGAAGAGGTTCGAGAACTTGAAGAGGAGAAAGGATTGGAAGGCGACACCCCCCTGGAGGTGGGGGGCGAGTCGCCCAGCATGGGGGGAGAACCGCCTCCCATGACCAGTGAGCTGGACGACCCCAGCTCCCCTGTTTCTTTACTCCTAGACATTCGCATCAACCCAAAACCACTTCCTTCCGTTACTACTGAGGTTCTTAAGTACAAAGAGGTGAATCTACTCCTCCGGGGTGGAAAGCTTGACAAGCAAGATACACAGGAGCCACCACTAAACAAGCACCTCGATGAAGTCAAAGTGAATGTCCTCCTATTGATGAAGTCCTTATTGGATATGCCTGCAAAGCAAACCAGTCCATTCACCATGGTGAGATCTTTGAGGCTTCCTAGGTCTCTTTTCTACATCGGACCAAGAGAATGGCGGCCACCGTGGGGAGGTAATCTTGAGTCCATTCTTGAATACTCGGCCGACCGAGGCCAAACCGTTCGGTAACATCTAGTATCACTTTTTATTTACTCATTCTCTTTTGCTAGGGACTAGCTTAAGTTTCATGAGGGGGATGGGATGTGAACCATGATGTTAAGTATTGTTTGGCTTTGTGATGTTGAGTAGGATAGTCTTGTTTTTTTTTTAATTGCGTTTGCACGTTTACCGCTTTCCTAGGATAGTTTTGCATGTTTTATATGGAGTTTATTGCCGAATTCTTTGAACTTCTTTATTGGGTAGATCAACTAACTATGCCATTAATCGTATGCTTCATCTCTATGAATTTGTTTGAGGTTTTTTCTCGCTTGGCTTGTCACATTTATGTATTGCACTTTGTTAAGCTAGGTAGTCTCGACATCACTTAGTGGTGTTTTCTCTACTGCGGTTCACGAAGGCCTTTATAATAGGATGATGCATGTTAGGGTCTTATGGTTGTTTTCCCGAGTAATTATGTACCTAAGAGGCAACAAGTCTTCACCATGCTTTGAGATTGCTAAATGCCTAGGAAGGAGGTAGTGTGAGTTTGTGTGATCTTTTGTTTATAACCTATTCTTCTGAATAGGTTTGGGGAGGGGGTTACACCATCATAGACTTGTTTCTGTTTTCCATTTTCGTATCATGAGTTTATTTTCCTTTTTCGTGAATTTTTTACTCCAACCTATTCTTTCGAATAGGTTTGCGGAAGTCGTGTGAGTCTTTTTGTTTCTCTCTTTTGTTATGCTACTGCTGGGCTAGAAAAAAATCGAAAAAAAAGAAAGAAAAATTCCAGAAGAAAAAAAAGAAAAAGAAAAAGAATCTGGAAAGAAAAAAAGAAAAAAAAAGAGAAGACCCCAAAAAAGCAAAGAAGGGTCCAAAAAATAAAGCCAAATAGCAGTTTAGCAAAGTTTGAGTCTTTTCCATTTTTCGTATTGATCGTAATTGTGTTTTTCTATTTTTTATCTTTTTCGTCTTAAGTGTCATCTGTTCTAGACCACCCTCGTCCTGCCATTCAGGAAGTGGTGAATAGTTTAAGACTTTACTTGAGAGATGGGTAGAATAGGGGAGAGTTATCTTTTATAGGGAACCCTCCTTCGTTTGATGAGAGCCAGTACTGGTTCGACCTCTTTTGAGGGAAAGTCTTAACATGGTGGAACAGCAGTAAGTCCTCAGTTTCATAGGCACGGGGCAACCATTCGTATCTTAGCATGCATCATTACGTCGTCACTGACTAGGTCCAGGTAGAGAATGTTACGAGAGACTATCTTGTCTTGACATAAGTGCTTATGTGGATGTGTATAAGTCAATCGAGGTATTCTTCAACCTATATTCATGCTTTGATTTATATGGTTTTTGTTCATATGTTATTTTATAGATTCAGTAGATTAGTTCATTTTATTTGGCATGAAACTCCATTTTGTGTCTTGCATGTTTTTTGTATTAGAGTCTAGTTTAGTTGCTTGAGGACAAGCAAAGGTTCGGTTTGGGGAGTTTGATGAATGTGTATTTTACACTTTCATTCGAGTCTTTTTCACCTAATTTAGCTATCCTCTATGTTAATTTAGCTATATTTTAGTACATTTTATTAGAATAGTGTCACGTTTCCCTTTAGATTTTATTTTACAGGTTTTTGTTGAAATTCGGAGAATTACGGGCATTTATATTGAAGTCTACAAGGAATTGGTGTTCCAAAAGCATATTTGGAGTATCTGAAGGTTTCCGGATAGGATTTGGAGTCTAGGGGCCGAATCTGGAGGTTAGAAGGCTAGTAGAAGTCATAAACCGAGTCCGAAAAGGTGAAGAAATCCAAAACCGCGTCGAAAACGCGAAAATTTCGCGTTTACACTGTGGGGCGAACCGCCCCGTGCCTCGGGCGAACCGCCGCGGGCAATTTCCGGGCCTATATATAGTTGCGAGTTTTCTCTCCGAAAATATATCTTTCCAAGCCTACTTTCTCACCTCTCTCTATAGTTTTAGGTAGGAACTTCCCGGGGCCTGTCCTGGGAGTTCCATAGCTTAGGGGATACTTTTTCATAGCAGATTGGAGCGCGTAGGATCGCAATCATCCGGAGATTGACAACCTTTGGTAACTTTGTATCTTACAACTTTTATCTACGTATTTTATATTCTTTCAATATGTTTTCTGCTATGATTGCTATTGATTGCATGCACATTATGAGTAGCTAAATTTATCGTTGGTGGTAGTATGTGAATTCTTAGCGAGGGAAGATAATCATGCTAATGGCTATATCGCGCATTATACTCCGTGTCATTGCTTTATTTCGTTGATGAGTTGAACACCAAAATTCTCGTATGTTGTATTGATCATTATGCACACTAGGACACTTGTCGGCCAATCAGACCAAATTATCTTCGTAGTGTTGAATGATTACGGAACACAATAGGACGTTAGTTGTTCACAGGTCAGACCCATATTATCTTCGTAGTGCACAATACTTACAACAGGACCGAAGATTCATTCAAAGATCTCTATGCAAGACCGAGGAATTTATGCATGATTATCGACCCATTATGTTAAGAAGGACCATACTATCACCAACCTCCACTATCTGCTTGAAAACCCCCTATTGCTTTCTATCTGCTGTTTTATATTCTAAATTAGATTTGATCAAGCTAGTATAGTCCTGAGAGAACGACACTCGAGTCATTCTACTGCTACACTACGGTCTTCGTTGTAGTTGTGGATTGCCTTTGGCTAATTACAAATTTATTTGATTGAATCTGACACGTTCATCAGGAACATCTTACAGAATAATTCAAACAACCAAATAATCTATCCAGTAAATGTAATGCCAATTGTATTTATGTATGCTTAAATAAATATAACATAAATCAATACCAATAAGCTGAATGCGGTAAAGTACATATCGTCCTTAATGTTGGTTGTCTCTAGGACATATATACTTTCAGTTAGAACGCCACTAGAAGTCAGAAACCGAGTCCGAAAAGGGGAAGAAATTCAAAACCGCGTCGAAAACGCGGAATTCCGCGAAAAAAGCGCCGGGCGAACCGCCACGGAGCTGGGGCGAATCGCCCCACACCGGGTGAACCGCCGGGCTTGTGGGGCGAACCGCCCCGTGGTAATTCGAGGCCTATATATAGTTGCTCAGTTTTCTCCGAAAATCATATCTTTCCAGACCTACTTTCTCACCTCTCTCTATAGTTTTAGGTAGGGACTTCCCAGAGCCTGTTCTGGGGGTCCGTAGCTTAGGGGACACTTTTTCATAGCGGATTGGAGCTCGTAGGATCGCGATTCTCCGGAGATTGACAACCTTCGGTAACTTGTATCTTACAGTTTAATCTACTTATTTTATATATCTTTCAATATGTTTTCTTCTATGATTTCTGTTGATTGCATGCCTATTATGAGTAGCTAAACTTATCGTTGGTGGTAGTATGTGATTTCTTAGCGAAGGGAAGATAATCATGCTAATGGCTATATCGCGCATTATACTCCGTGTCATTGCTTTATTTCGTTGATCAGGCACAACCTAAATTCTCGTATGTTGTATTCATTATTATGCACAATTGGACACTTGTCGACCTGTGTGCGAGTTTATCTTCGTAGTGTTGAATAATTACGTAACACATTAGGACAATAGTGATTGACTTGTCAGACCAATTATCTTCGTAGTGCTTAATATTTGCAACAGGACACTAGATTGATTCAAAGATCTCTATGCAAGACCGAGGAATTTATGCATGATTATCGACCCGTTATGTTAAGAATGATCATACTATCACCAATCTCCATTATCTGCTAGAAACCCCTTTGCTATCAGTTTGCTGTTTTTATATTCTAAATTAGATTTGATAAAGCTAGTTATAGTCCTGAGAGAATGACACTCGAGTCATTCTACTGCTACACTACGGTTTTCGTTGTAGTTGTGGATTGCCTTTGGCTAAATACAAATATTATTTGCGTGAATTCGGAGCACGACATCCGCGTTCATCAATAGCATAGATAACTTAAACAGAATCAGCAAACAAAAACTTTAACAAAAACTATTACAGGGACTTAAGCTCTTTCAGAGGATTTTCTCAAAATCTCTCTTACACTCTTCTCAGCAAGTGCAGTAAATTCAACACAGTCCTTTTCGTAGTTTTCCAGAAGCCTACGGACTTGTAGTTGAAGAATTCTTGCATTTTTGCAGGCAGTGTGATGATGCTTTTCAGCATTCATTTCCATGTAGCGAATTACCCACAAATGCATGCCCCAATTGCTGGCATGGAGAAGCTGTGTATCTGAAATGCTTTTCGGATGAATCTTTCTTAGCCAGAGAAGATCTTCTTCTTGATCCTTAGCAGTGAGATAGAAGTACTCATAAGGAATCAATCCAAGTCTCTTCTTTGCTTTCTTTGTTACTGGGTCAGAGTAGTAAGCGATGCCAGGTGGTTTGATCAGATCTGGTTCTTGTTTGTATGTCTTACCAATGGCAATTCTTCTTACTTGGACTTCAAGATTCAACCATTTCCCAGCAATATTTCTTGGGAGGGATTCTTCCCTTTGCTTTCTTTGGACCTTGAGTTCAATCCATTTGAACATTTGATTCAAAATGGATGTAGGAAAGAACTCATTCACCAGCAAGTCTTCCAGCTTTAAGATCCAGCAACCATGAATGTTTCTGATTACATTCTGAGTGGTTTCATCATTACTGGTCTTTGTATATTCAATGCCGGAGCCAATAGCAATGCTGGCCAGCCTTTTTTCTTCCTGTCTTTGCCTTCTTCTTGTCTTAGCATTGTCTTGATCTCTTGCTGAAGAGTCAGACGAAAAATGTTTTGAGTGGCCAGACGGAGTCAAGGCTGTTAAGGGTCTAGCTCTTATGGCTTGAGCTATTGTTTGATTGTCATCATCTTCATGATCTTCTTCATTCAGATTGTGATGACTTTCAGTATGACAAAAATCTTGAGTTTCAGCAGCGGTTTTTCTCTTTTTGGTACTTGCTGAATTCAACTCAGATTCTGCTTGCCTTTTAGAACTTTGCTCTTTTTCAGCAAGCGGTTCTATGGGCAGTGGCACATCAACAGCAGGAGGGGTTTGGTTTCTTTTTCTTTTCTTTTCCCCCTTAGACATGGATTGCAACATCGGGGTGATGTGCAGAGAATAAAACGCATTGCAATTTTCAGCAAGAGTGCTTAAACTGTTATACTTCATGATGATTTGCTGTTGGTCAGAAGTCATTTTTGACAACTCTTGTTGAATGCTCATCATGTTCTCTTCATGTCTTTTCTCTGTTGCGGCCTTCTCATCCATAAAAGTCTGTGCCTTTACGAGAGCTGTCTTTGCTAGCTTTAGAGCTTGACTTACATCTTCTTCATAGCTTTTGTGATAAAGACTGATGTCTTTCTGAGCTATGGTTAAAGTAGTAGTGCGTCTCAGCACCGTAGCCAAAATCTTTCCAAAGTCAAGTGGGCGCTCAGCAAGCAATGCATCATCTTCAGCTTTGCAGGCATTATGGACTTCCTTTAGTGCTAGAATTCTGGGAGTAAACTCCTCAACTCTTGGGAACGGCACTAAATGAGGTGTTAAGGAATGAACCTTAATTTCGGAAGCAAACTGATCATCACGCATCAGCAATTCTGCTCTTAGACCATCGTCTAAATCATTGATGTAATCAGGAGGAGGAATCTGAACAACTTTTGGGTCTCGCTTGGATTGTTCATCTTCATTTTCTGACAAGTCGTCATCATCCTCAGATTCATCAAGTTGAGCAACTTTTGAGCCTTTATCAGTAGCTTCACTTCCTTTTTGTTGAGTGGTTGTTGATGGCAACGCTTCAGACTCAACAACTGGAGTTTCACCAGTAGTTAGTTTTAATTGAGTAGTTGCTGAAGGCAACGTTTGAGACTCAATAACTGGAGTTTCGCCAGTAGTTAGTTGTTTCAATTGAGTTTGGGGCTCAATTACTAGAGTTTCGCCAGTAGCAAATGGAAGGGAGGGGACTTCCTTTGATCTCACTCCTGAAGATTGACCAATTTCTAGATCATGCGTATGCCTTGCATGGATCAAGAGACTGTTTTGGAGAGCGCGTTGGTAATCTTCATCTTGTTCATCATCATCATCAAGGTTTTCTTCAGTAACCTTGGCATCAAAAACTGGACTTTTGCCATTTTTCAAGGCAGCCCTTTTTCTGGCGTATTCTTCTTCGGTATCAGCACCTTGTACAGGTGCTTGATTTTCAGCAGCAGTAGGAGGAGGTTGAGATTCTTGCTGAGATTGTTGTTGTTCAGCTTGCTGATTTTCAGGTTGAGCATTTTCAGCAGCTGTTAACTTCAATCCTCCAGCATCAGGACTTGGACCTTGATTGTCATCATCATCGTCTTTCTTGTCCTTGGAATCTTTCCCTTGATCATCACTTGGATCAGTGGGAATGTTCTCATCTTCTTCTTCTTCATCATCGTCTGTCAGAATGACTAGCTCAACGTGCTTATACAAAGCAACACTTGTCACTTCCTCTTCCTCATTGATTTTGTGGGGATCAGCCACCACAGGTACAAATAGACCTTTGAGCATCACAGCTTGTTCATCTGGAGAGGCACTCTTGAATTTTGCCTTCATATTCTCTCTGATTTGAGCAATCAGATTGGAGCTCATTTGCTGAGAATATGACATTTCTTCAGGAAGGATGGAGTGGACAAATGTTTCGAGCTTCAGCAGAGAAGATCTCTTTTTCTCGTTTGAGAGATGAAGGTGAAGATCTGAGAAATCCATTCGCCTGTACCATTGCCAGTTGCTGACGGACTTAGCAACTCTTGACAAAGTTGTCCTTTTGAAGTTCAAGTACAGTTCTTCAGAACTTACTTGATGATCTTCAGTGATGAGTACCACTTCAGTGGTCTCCTTTTGAGCCTGAAAAAGAACGTTATTTAGATCAGGAATGGTTTGGAGAATTGTTTTAGAGTTTATATCTGAAACATGATTTACCTGCTGAGAGTCAGCAAGCTCATGTAATACAATTTACATTCCATGAGGAGCTTGAGTAGCATCCTCCATTTGTTCATCCTGAAATAAATTAAAGTTAGACACGAGTACTAAGCTGTCAAACTTAGTTTTTATACCGAAATCATTAACTGCCTGCTGAGCAGGGAGTGTTGGTTCTGGTGCAGAGGCTTCAGCAACCATCTGACTTGCATCTTGAGAAGTCTGTAGAGATAGTATAATATTAGCAAAAGAACAATTTTCAGAAATTGAAGTTTTACTGATGGTTGAATTAACTACCTGCTGAGGAAGGACAGGTTGTGGCTCAGTCCTTTCAGCATTAACAGTTTCTTCAGCTTCTGACGAACGTGTCTGATTCAGTCAAATAAATTTGTAATAGCCAAAGGCAATCCACAACTACAACGAAAACCGTAGTGTAGTAGTAGAATGACTCGAGTGTCGTTCTCTCAGGACTATACTAGCTTTATCAAATCTAATTAAGAATATATAAAACAGCAGATAGAAAGCAATAGGGGTTTTCAAGCAGATAATGGAGATTGGTGATAGTATGGTCCTTCTTAACATAATGGGTCGATAATCATGCATAAATTCCTCGGTCTTGCATAGAGATCTTTGAATCAATCTTGTGTCCTGTTGCAAGTATTAAGCACTACGAAGATAATATGGGTCTGACTTGTCAACAGCTAACGTCCTAATGGCCGTAATTATTCAACACTACGAAGATAATTGGTCTGATTGGTCGACAAGTGTCCAAGTGTGCATAATAATCAATACAACATACGAGAATTTTGGCTTCAACTGATCAACGAAATAAAGCAATGACACGGAGTATAATGCGCGATATAGCCATTAGCATGATTATCTTCCCTCGCTAAGAATTCACATACTACCACCAACGATAAATTTAGCTACTCATAATAGGCATGCAATCAATAGCAATCATAGAAGAAAACATATTGAAAGAAGAATAAAATAAGTAGATAAAAACTGTAAGATACAAAGTTACCGAAGGTTGTCAATCTCCGGATGATTGCGATCCTACGCGCTCCAATCTGCTATGAAAAAGTATCCCCTAAGCTATGGAACTCCCAGGACAGGCCCCGGGAAGTTCCTACCTAAAACTATAGAGAGAGGTGAGAAAGTAGGCTTGGAAAGATATGATTTTCGGAGAAAAACTTGAGCTCTATATATAGGCCCCGAAATATCTATGGGGCGGTTCGCCTTTGGATGGGGCGGTTCGCCCCCCAATATTTCGCGTAATTTCTGCGTTTTTCGACGCGGATTTGGATTTCGTCACCTTTTCAGACTCGGTTTATGACTTCTAGTAGCCTTCTAACCTCCAGATTCGGCCCCTAGACTCCAAATCCTATCCGGAAACCTTCAGATACTCCAAATAGGCTTCTGGAACACCAATTCCTTGTAGACTTCAATATAATTGCCCGGTAATCTCCGAATTTCAACCAAAACCTGTAAAATAAAATCTAAAGGGAAACGTGACACTATTATAATAAAATGTACTAAAATATAGCTAAATTAACATAGATGATAGCTAAATTAGGTGAAAAAGACTCGAATGAAAGTGTAAAATACACATTCATCAGCTTCTTGGACTGTTTCTTCAGCAGACTTCTGGTTTTGCTCTATTTGAGAAAGCTGTGCGGTTTCAGCAATCTCCCTTGTCTCTGAAATGACAAGTTGAGCAGAAGCATCTTGACCTTTGAGCTCACTGCTTGTCATGAAGAGATCAATTGATTTGTTGGATGATTCTTCAATTTCCAACTCCATTTTTTTGCTTAAATCTTCCAGTACAAGCTGGACTTTGTCAATTGATGTCTTGGGTGAGCTTGGGCCAGTATTCTCAGCATCACGAGATGCGTCGTTGAATAATGCTTCTTGAGTTTCAGCAACTTCAGGAACTGGAACCATTGCTATTTCAGCAACTGGTCCTTCAGCAAGCGTTGTTTCAGCAACTTGATGAGTTGCTTGTTCAGCAACCATCTTTTCAGCAGCATCAGCAAGTGCCGCTTTTTGCAGATCAGCAGCAATGTCGCTTACTGGTTCCATAGTTGGATCATTTAAATTATCTACAATGTAGATATCTGGGACTTGGGCAGGAATTTCATTTCCACTGCCTTGTGGTATATTCTCAGTAGAATTATCAACATTAAGTTGATTGTTGAAGGCTTCCGCAAACACTTCAACATTGTTGACATAGGTTTCAGTAATCACCTCAGCGACATCTACTGGCAAATGCGTTTCAGCATTTGTCTAGGAATTGACTGAGAGGTCTTGGACAGCAGGGACTGACTTGCGAGCCAGTGTTTTCTTTATTTTGTTGCTGGTCCGTTTCCTCTTAGGTACGGGGTTTGCTGATGACGCTGCAGTCTGAGTGTCATCATCAGCTTTCCTCTTTTTCTTGTTAGATTTCTCTAGTTTCCCAGAGTCATCTATAGTTGCATTTTCAGCAACTAGTGTTGTACACGTACCTTGTTGATTTTCTACAGCAGTTTCTTTTGTGTTACCACCACTAACAGCAGTTTCATCTCTAAGTTATTGAGTGGTAACATCTGCAGCTGTTGTATACCTTTCTTGCTGGCTTGTGCTGACAACATTTGCAGTTGTTGTCTTCTTAGTTTTCTTTCCAGCAATCTTAGGTACATTCTGCTTGTAGAAATATCTTCCCACATTGCACACAGATTTCTTGATTGGCAATGGGTTTCTTAGCTGAATCCTGAAATGTTCAAGGATGTAGCATATGTTGATTCCATACATAACTGGAAAGGAAGGTGAGACCTTGTTGTCTTCTACCTTTACCTTAAACTTAGTAACACAATCAACAAGCCTGTTGAAAATGTACTTGGCCCAGTTAAGTTCCGTTTTATTTTCATGGATATGCATCAGCAATGGCCATCTTCTCAGGCCTACTTGGTCAGTTCCTCCAACTTGGGAGTCAAGAACTTTTATTAGTAGCAGAGCTACTAGACCAAGTGAATGGCAGAGATGCTTTCTCTTAACGTGCTTTGTCCAAGTCACGGGGAGCTATCTCGCCTTTCTTCATTTTCTCATTTCTGACGTCACTGTAGAAAGCTTTAATTTCTTCGTCAGTGGCAGTGACGTCATCTTCAGTTCCAGTGGTTGGAATCTGAAATATCTCCGCTAAATCAGTCCATTTCAGGACGATTTGCGTGTTCTGAACATAAGTAAGGATCACTTTTTCAGTGACTCCATTACTGTCTGTAAGGGACTGGATTTCTACATTGTTGTAGAATTCCATTGTATTAATCATGCTCACTTGCTTAGTGCGAGCAGAGATAAAGTTCATGAGGCCTTGCTGCTTGATAAACTCAAGCGCCTCTTCATTTTCGT
Source organism: Plantago ovata (assembly GCA_028274465.1). Classification (NCBI taxonomy): domain Eukaryota; kingdom Viridiplantae; phylum Streptophyta; class Magnoliopsida; order Lamiales; family Plantaginaceae; genus Plantago; species Plantago ovata. Next base: position 35,529,718 of record CM051456.1, on the reverse strand, counting down.
CATCGAGTTCTTGTTCATAAAAGTACCTAATGTACTTTTCTTTTGCAAACCCTCCCCATTGCATCAACATCTCACACTTTGCAGTGTCAAGATATGACGGAGGCATAGGTTTTTCTGAGATTCGGTCATTTTTCAACACAACTTTCGTTGTGTTTGTGGACGGAGTAGTCACCGGAGCAATGCGTGTTTCAGCACTGTCAACCTTTGACGACTTTGAGGATTTAGATGACTGTCTCTTGGGAGCCATTTCTTTTATAGAGCAAGAAAATGTGTACGAAAAGAGATAGTTTGCTTTTTGACCGGACGTACAGTAGATTCAGGCTAGAATTTGCAGAGAAAGGAAATGTGAGTTAAAGAATTTTGTCATTTCTCTAACTCCTTCTTTATATAGTGTCTCTGGTGTGTGAGAAAATCAATCGATTTGAGCTCTCAGCAAGGGTAAAACAGAGAAACACTGGAGTTAGTGGAGCCTTTGCATTGAATGCGTAGTGGCCCACTAACTAAAACCGTCAGAGCACTCTCTCTCTTTGTCTTGTTAGCCGTTAGATAAGTAACTCCTTTTAATCAATGGCCACGATTGAATTTCATGTCATGATTATTGCGAGTTTATCTGTGCCAGTTTAACGTCACAAATTGATTTTACCGAGTTTTAAGGGAATAGATTGCTTGTTGAAATAGACAAGAATCTTTTCAGCGAGTTTGAATTATCACTCTAGATACTTGCTGAAAGTTCCCCCTTACTTAGATATCTCATATTGTCTTAAGTTTAAAAGATATTTCTGATTTCCCGTATCAGTAAATTCTTTTTGTTCTTGAGATAACCTTTGGTAAAATCTGAGAGATGAGCTTTGCTCTTTTTCTGAGTTCCCGTGTCAGAAAATTCCTTAGATACTTGAATACCTGTTTCAGTATCTTTTGATTGTCTGAGTGCCCGTCTCAGCAATCTTTAAGTTCTTTCTCTTACTGAGTGCCTGTCTCAGCAAGTGATCAAGTTTCCTAACAAATACCCGTTTTGAAGAAATTACTTGTTGAATGCCTGTTTCAGCAATCATGTAGTGACTTATCATTTCTTAGAAGAAATCAGTAAACAAGAATACTTTGGCTTGCTGAATACCTGTTTCAGCATTCTGCCAAGTGTATCCTTTATTGAGGTAGTTCAATCAATCCAAGGTTATACCTTAGCATTGCGAACCTATTATCCGGTAGGGGCTTGGTAAAGATGTCAGCAAGCTGATCATCAGTGCCTACTTTCACAACCTCAATATCACCTTTTTCCACATGATCTCTAATGAAATGATGTCTAATATCAATGTGCTTGGTCCTAGAGTGAAACTTAGGATTTTGCGTAATTGCAATAGCACTTGTATTATCACAAAAGATTGGTGTTTTCTTTGCAGAAATACCATAATCTCTTAATTGTTGCTGAATCCATAGGATTTGAGCTGTGCAACAACCAGCTGCAATGTATTCAGATTCAGTAGATGAATTGGCAACACAGGTTTGCTTCTTGCTGAACCATGATATTAATCTAGTACCCAAAAAATGACAAGTTCCAGAGGTACTTTTTCTATCAAGAGTTGATCCTCCATGATCAGCATTAGAATAGCCAACCAATTCAAGTCCAGAATCTTTAGGATACCATAATCCAACATTGACTGTACCTTTAACATATTTCAGTATCTTGATTTCCTTTTTGTAGTGTGATTCTCTTGGATCAGATTGGAATCTTGCACACACACTGACAGCATACTGAATGTCAGGTCTACTTGCTGTTAGATACAACAAGGAACCAATGAGCTTCCCATACTTGTGTTCTTCAACACTTTTGTCCTCTTTAGTATAGCCCACTTTGGTACCAACACTCATAGGGATCTTTTCAGGTTTCTCATTCTCTTTGATCCTAAACTTTATGAGCATTTCTTTCGCATACTTTGCTTGATTTATGAATATTCCATCTTTGAGTTGCTTGACTTGCAATCCTAGGAAATAATTCAATTTTCCAATCATACTCATTTCAAACTTATTTGTCATGAGTTTGGCAAAATCATCACACAGTTGCTTGTCCTTAGATCCAAAAATTATGTCATCCACATAAATTTGAACTAAGAGTATTTTACCATCATGGTTCATGGTAAATAAAGTTTTGTCAACTTCACCTTTCTTGAAACCATTTTCTAGCAAGAACTTAGCCAAGGTATCATACCATGCTCTTGGTGCTTGCTTTAGACCATATACAACTTTCTGAAGCTTGTATACCATCTTGATTTCTGAGAGAAGTTCAAAGCCAGGGGGTTGTTCTAGGTAGACTTCTTCAGCAAGTTCACCATTTAAGAATGCACTTTTAACATCCATTTGGTAAACAATGAAGTCATTGTGAGCAGCAAAGGCCAAGAAAAGCCTAATTGCATCCAATCTTGCAACTGGTGCATAAGACTCATCATAGTCCAGTCCTTCAGTCTGACAGTAACCTTGAGCAACTAAACGTGCTTTATTTCTTGTTACTTCACTCGACTCGCTCAGCTTGTTTCTGAACACCCACTTTGTACCAATAGCTTTCTTGTCTTCAGCAAGTGGCACAAGTTTCCAGACTTTGTTTCTTTCAAATTGATCCAGTTCTTCTTGCATTGCCTTTATCCATTCAGAATGCTTCAAAGCTTCTTCTATGGTTTTAGGTTCAATTTCTGACACAAAGCAAGAGAACAATGATTCTACTTCTACGACAGTTGCTTCTTCAGCAAGTCCATGAGTAGCTTTGGATCTTTTCACTTGGCGTTTATTAATATCGCCAATCATATCCGTAGAGGGATGATCTCTAATCCATTTATTAACAGGTTTTCTGTTTGTTGGATCAGGATATGTTTGCTCATCAGCATGTGACTCTTCAGTATGTACTTGTTCAGTACTACTGGGAATTTGTGTCTCTGCTGAGATTTGTTCATCAGCAACTGCTTGTTCAGCATTGCTAGATTGAGGTTTTTCATCAGCAGGCACTAGAGATTGTGTAATTTCAGCAACTTCCGGAGTAACCGCGTCTTTTGCTGGAAATTCTTTGTCGTGAACTATATTTATCTTGTCATGACTCGGGGGAGGAGAGTCATTGTCAGAATCATCGTTTAGTTCAGTTGACTTGATTTGCCTAGCATCAGATTCAGTTCCTTGCTCATGTATGATTAGCTTTTTCATACATTCTGATATTTCTTCTTCAGCAGGCACACCTTGTGACTTTTCGTAGAATACAACATGCACTGATTCTTCAATCTTTTGTGCCTTTTTGTTGTAAACTCTATAAGCTTTACTATGCAAGGAGTAGCCAAGAAATATCGCTTCGTCTGCCTTTGGTTGAAATGTTCTTAGGTATTCTCTACCATTATTAAGAACGAAACACTTGCAACCAAATACTCTTAGATGAGTGATGTTAGGAGGTCTTCCAACAAACAATTCATAAGGAGTTTTGTTGTATTCCTTAGTAAACAAACATCTGTTTTTAGTATAACAGGCGGTATTAATCGCTTCAACCCAATAAGCCTCACTTATTTCAGTGTCAGCAAGCATTGTTCTTGCGGCTTCTTTCAGGGTACGATTCTTTCGTTCAGCAACACCGTTTTGCTGTGGTGTTCTTAGTGAGGATAACTGATGTTGTATACCTTTTGAGGTACAATATTCAGTTATGTACTGGTTTACAAACTCAGTACCATGGTCTGTCCTTATGACTTTTACCTTGTCATTTTTCATGACTTCAAGCTTATTCAGCAAGTTAGGTATTTCAGTCTTGGTTTCAGATTTGTGCTTGATGAATACTACCCAAGTGAATCTTGAATAATCATCTACCACGACTAGACCATACTTCTTACCAGCATAGCTTGTTGAAGAAGATTCAAACAAGTCCATGTGCAAGAGTTTTAAAGGTTTTGTAGTTGACGGTACTGCCTTGTTCTTGAAAGAAGATTTGGTTTGCTTTCCTTGCTGACATGCATTGCAAACACCATCCTTCTTAAAAGTAACCCTAGGTAATCCAACTACAAGTGCCTTTTTAGACAGCTTATTCAGCGTCTTGAAGTTTAGATGACTTGTTCGTTTATGCCATAACCATGCTTTTTCAGCAAGGCAATCATGATCTGGGACAAGGCATTTTTCAACGTTTGCTGAAGACCAATCAACAGTGTACAAGCCTCCTGATCTTCTTGAAATCATTATTACCTTTTTAGTCTCAAAATCTATAAGTTTACATTCATCACTTTTAATTTCGATGAAGTATCCTTTGTCAGCAAACTGACTCATGCTGAAAAGGTTAAACTTAAGATTTTTGACATAAAGAACTCCAGTAATGGTTATGCATCCTAACTTCACATCACCATAGCCTTTTGTAGAACCGGAGCCTCCACCAGCAAACCTTATTGTTGGACCTTTAGACCACCGTCTATAGTTTATAAGGTTATTCTTGTTGCCCGTCATGTGCTTTCCACAACCACTATCAAAGTGCCAGATTGCATCGTTTGTCTCCGTGGCTGAAGTCTTCACAATCAAGAGCAAACAAGTTAATTATCCAATGATGGATGTCCATTAACATGTTCAAGAATGCGTCCAGTGGAAACCCAAGTCTTAAGTTTTTCAACTTTGACTTGTTTTCTACTTGCTGAGGAACTAGGAGGTTTTGAGCTGAAAGACTTTTGACTCGTGCTGGTCAAATCCACTTTCTGATGTGGTGTCTTGCTCTGTTGACCTTTTTGCTGAACATACTTTTCAGTAAGTTCTTTTCTAGCAAGGTTCCTTCTAGTCCTAGCATTGGGAGTCTTTTCAGAACTCTTAGGCTTGATTTTCTTCATCTCTTTGAAGTATCTTTGCTGACTTTGCTTATACTCATGAAAGAGTTGACTTTGCTTGGTTTTGAAACCGAGTCCACTTTTCGGAGAATGCTGAGCTTTAGCTTCAGCAACCTTACTTGATTCAGGTTTGTCAGCAAAGGACTTCTGATTACTTTTAGTAATCTTGCCTTTAGACTTAACAACTTGCTTTTCAGCAACTTGTTTGGCGGAATGCTTCACCGCATTCTTCTTCTTTCCAGTTTGCTTCTCAGCAACCTGTTTTCCTTTTAAAGTCTTGTTACTTTGAGTAGCAACAGCGGGCTTTATGGTCATAGGTACTTGATTGCATGTTTCAGCAACCTTAGTTTGACCAACTGATAGATTTCTGGTAGGACTACTATCAGTAGCACGTACAAAGGAGATAGGTGATTTATCTTTTCTCAAGATTTCTACGTTATCACCTTCACACGTTGCTCCTAAACCTTCTTTCTGAGATGGATCTCTCAAATAAGAGTTTAGTTCAGTCAGCGTATTACTTGCTTCCACATAGGATTTGAAATTGATTTTCATCTTTTTCATTTCTTGGATTTCAGCAAGTAACTTTAGAATTGAGGACTGATACTCTTCCAATTCTAATGCCATTTGAGAATTTTTCTCTGCAGCCTCAGCAATCAACTTCTTAAGACGCCTTATTTCAGCATCCTTTTCTTCTGTCTCTTCCTTCAGCAAGACGTACTTTTCAGTAGTTTGCTTGGTCAGAGTTTCAGCAAGTTGTAGTTTCTCTTGCTGTTTGCTGAGAGTTTTCTCAAATCTTTCGATTCTCCTTGAATCTTGTCAAGGTCAATCTCGTCTTCACTTTCTGAGTCTGAGTCAGAGGTAGAGAGTTATTTACCTGACCGGCCATGAGGCAGAATTCGTAGTTCGACACATCTGGATAAGCTTCCATAGCTATTCCACAACTTCTTTGCCAATCTCCACGTCTAGAGTGGCTTCTTCATCGTCGGTGTCTGAACTTTCATCCTCACTGTTTCGGAGCTAGTATCAATGCACAATGCATCGATTTTTGCTTGAAGCTTCTTCTTTTCTTCAGCAATAAAAGCTCTTTTGAACTTCTTCTTCTTTTCAGCAGATTTGCCTTTCAGCAAAGGGCAATTAGCTTTGAAGTGTCCAGGCTTTTTGCAGTAAAAACATAGATCATTTCCAACTGCTGGTTCTTCTGATGATGTAGCTTGCTGAGCTTGCTTGTTCAGCGAGCTAGTATCATTCTTGTACTTATGGTAGTTGTTACCAAGATGCTTTTTCAGCTTCTCTTTTGCTTTTCGCCTTTCAAGTTCCTTACTGATGAATTTCTTCATGTTTTTAACAACCAAAGCGTTTTCATCAGCAGGCTCTTTATCATTCTTCTTTTCAGAAGATGACGGCTTTGCAGCAAGAGCAATGTTTTGCGATTTTTCAGCAAACACATTTTCTCTTTGCTTTGTCTCATAATTGACAGTAGCAAGATGAGAGAACAACTCGTTGGTGTATGTCAGGCATTCCTTGATTATAATAGAAATTCTGAGTGGATCCATTCTTGATTCAAACTTCTGATGATAGTTTTCACTTTCTCAGAATCTGAATAAAGATTTCACACACCAGCGCTGCCATTTCACTAACAAGAGTTGTGAATCTGAAATCCAAGTCTTCCAGTGACTCGTTTGCACCTTGCTTAAAGTTTGAACTTTAATTTAAGTACTTCAAGTTTGTTTTCTTGGTCTTGTCAGATCCAGCAAAGATCTTGAACCATTTTCCAAGCCTCCTTAGCAGTCTTAGCACCCCACAGTTTGCACTGTATGGTATCCGGAGTTGATCGAATGATGATATTTCTTGCTTGGCCATCAAGACGGAATCTCTTAGCTTCGTCAGAAGTCCATTCTCTTGGTTTTGGCACAACCGTATCATGGTTCGCCTAGGATGGTTCCTTCCCAGCTTCAGTGGTCTTGTGAGGGAAACTCCTTTCAACCTTAGTGATCTTGATAGGTCCATCATTAATGACGGTGACCATCTCATCACTAATGGCCTCAAGATGTAGCATCATGTTGTTTCGCCATTTCTCGTAATTTTCCAGCTTCAGCAAGGGAGCATCTCCTAAAGACATCCTGTCAGCAAAGCACTACCAAACTGATCAAGTGAGAGTGATTTACGGAAAGCACCTAAGGGGATCTAGGTTCAGTGCAGAAGGCTAAAGAACCTCCTGCTCTGATCACATTGTTGGTCCCTTTAAACAACAAGAAAAGACTAGAGGGGGGGGGTGAATAGTCTTTTCAAACTTTCGTCGTTTAAAACTTTCTCAGCAAGTACTTATTACTTTTCAGTAATGAGTTTGCTGATACTTAACTTTCTCAGCAAGCGTAAGTTTACTTTACAGTAGCTGGTTTGCTGATACTTAAAATCAGAGAGCGGAAGTCTTTGATACAATAAGTGCTTTTTCAGCAAGTAAGGTTTCAGCAAGTGAAGTGAGGACTGTGTACAAACAGATATAATTGCTGAAACTAAGTGCAGTAAGTAAATCACACAAACATTTTATAGTGGTATCTGAGAGTGCGTAATCTCTCAACTAATCCACTTTGTCCTTTCTAGGACTGAATCCACTAAGATATGATTGAGGTTCCTTACAATCTCCTATCTAGAGCGATTCAACAGAAACCAAAGCACACTTGCTTTGTCTCCAACTAACTAGAGAACTCAACCTTGTTCTCCACCAAACTTGGTACTTTTAATCAGCAAAAACTATGCTCGATTAAGTTCCCCCTGAATATCACGCCTGAAAGGGTTTATTTTCAGTTAGAGAGTTTTGGGGTGAGATAACTTAATTATAACTTATTCAGTTACAACAAGTATATCTAAGAAACACAACTTTGAATACTTTGCAGTAAACAAGTTTGATTGTTTGGTGTCAAGACTTGTTCTTGTTCGAAAGAAAGAACACTTAACTAATTTCTTAGCCGAGTTTGTTCTACTTCTTCACAAGTAGCTTTTTCAAGCTTTAAGTCTTGGAACGGATCAATGGCAGTAAGAGAGTGTTTGAAGGTTTGTGAGTTTTAAGCACAAGTGAGAGTTTGATCACGTTGTTGACACACTTCAACTCTTCGCCGGATGACCTCTATTTATAGTGCAAGTAAGGAGCCGTTTGAATTTCAAATCCTAAGGCTTTTGTTCCTTTAACATGTCACTATCTTGCTTTGTACTTTCAGCAGCGTCTTTGTTTGTCTTCTAGTCTTCATTCCTTCGCGTGTACGCTTTGCATTATGCAATTTTGAATAGAATCAAAAACAGTAACTGGAGCGCAAATTCACGTACTTTCAGCAATGGGTCACATATTTCCATCAGCAAGTGCTTAGTCTCAGTTTCAGCAAGCACAACCTACTCTGTCTTTCAGATTCTTCACTCTATTGCAATGCTGTTGCTGAAAATTCCACTTTCTGAGCAACACGTGCCTTTGTATGCCAGTCCTTCAGCATCTCAAGTCTTTCAGATCTTCGAATTCTTCAAGTCTTCAGACCTCAAAAGTCT
>CM051456.1:35452197-35521264 GCA_028274465.1 Plantago ovata | reverse complement strand
ATTTCCTTTGTAGTGTGATTCTCTTGGATCCGATTGGAATCTTGCACACACACAAACATCATACTGAATGTCAGGTCTAACTTGTGTTAGATTAAAACAAGGAACCAATGAGCTTCCTATACTTGTGTTCTTCAACACTTTTGTTCCTCTTTCGTATAGCCCATTTGGTACCAACACTCATAGGGATCTTTTCAGGTTTCTCATCTCTTTGATCCTAAACTTTATGAGCATTTCTTTCGCATACTTTGCTTGATTTATGCATATTCCATCTTTGAGTTGCTTGACTTGCAACCTAGGAAATAATTTCAATTTTCCCAATCATACTCATTTCAAACTTATTTGTCATAGTTTGGCAAAATCATCACACAGTTGCTTGTCCTTAGATCCAAAAATTATGTCATCCACAAAATTTGAACTAAGATTAATTTACCATCATGGTTCATGGAAATAAAAAGTTTGGTCAACTTCCCTTTCTTGAAACCATTTTTCGCAGCGGAAACTTAGCCAAGGTATCATACCATGCTCTTGGTGCTTGCTTTAGACCATATACAACTTTCTGAAGCTTGTATACCATCTTGATTTCTGAGAGAAGTTCAAAGCCAGGGGGTTGTTCTAGGTAGACTTCTTCAGCAAGTTCACATTTAAGAATGCACTTTTAACATCCATTTGGTAAACAATGAAGTCATTGTGAGCAGCAAAGGCCAAGAAAAGCCTAATTGCATCCAATCTTGCAACTGGTGCATAAGACTCATCATAGTCCAGTCCTTCAGTCTGACAGTAACCTTGAGCAACTAAACGTGCTTTATTTCTTGTTACTTCACTCGACTCGCTCAGCTTGTTTCTGAACACCCACTTTGTACCAATAGCTTTCTTGTCTTCAGCAAGTGGCACAAGTTTCCAGACTTGTTTCTTTCAAATTGATCCAGTTCTTCTTGCATTGCCTTTATCCATTCAGAATGCTTCAAAGCTTCTTCTATGGTTTTAGGTTCAATTTCTGACACAAAGCAAGAGAACAATGATTCTACTTCTACGACAGTTGCTTCTTCAGCAAGTCCATGAGTAGCTTTGGATCTTTTCACTTGGCGTTTATTAATATCGCCAATCATATCCGTAGAGGGATGATCTCTAATCCATTTATTAACAGGTTTTCTGTTTGTTGGATCAGGATATGTTTGCTCATCAGCATGTGACTCTTCAGTATGTACTTGTTCAGTACTACTGGGAATTTGTGTCTCTGCTGAGATTGTTCATCAGCAACTGCTTGTTCAGCATTGCTAGATTGAGGTTTTTCATCAGCAGGCACTAGAGATTGTGTAATTTCAGCAACTTCCGGAGTAACCGCGTCTTTTGCTGGAAATTCTTTGTCGTGAACTATATTTATCTTGTCATGACTCGGGGGAGGAGAGTCATTGTCAGAATCATCGTTTAGTTCAGTTGACTTGATTTGCCTAGCATCAGATTCAGTTCCTTGCTCATGTATGATTAGCTTTTTCATACATTCTGATATTTCTTCTTCAGCAGGCACACCTTGTGACTTTTCGTAGAATACAACATGCACTGATTCTTCAATCTTTTGTGCCTTTTTGTTGTAAACTCTATAAGCTTTACTATGCAAGGAGTAGCCAAGAAATATCGCTTCGTCTGCCTTTGGTTGAAATGTTCTTAGGTATTCTCTACCATTATTAAGAACGAAACACTTGCAACCAAATACTCTTAGATGAGTGATGTTAGGAGGTCTTCCAACAAACAATTCATAAGGAGTTTTGTTGTATTCCTTAGTAAACAAACATCTGTTTTAGTATAACAGGCGGTATTAATCGCTTCAACCCAATAAGCCTCACTTATTTCAGTGTCAGCAAGCATTGTTCTTGCGGCTTCTTTCAGGGTACGATTCTTTCGTTCAGCAACACCGTTTTGCTGTGGTGTTCTTAGTGAGGATAACTGATGTTGTATACCTTTTGAGGTACAATATTCAGTTATGTACTGGTTTACAAACTCAGTACCATGGTCTGTCCTTATGACTTTTACCTTGTCATTTTTCATGACTTCAAGCTTATTCAGCAAGTTAGGTATTTCAGTCTTGGTTTCAGATTTGTGCTTGATGAATACTACCCAAGTGAATCTTGAATAATCATCTACCACGACTAGACCATACTTCTTACCAGCATAGCTTGTTGAAGAAGATTCAAACAAGTCCATGTGCAAGAGTTTTAAAGGTTTTGTAGTTGACGGTACTGCCTTGTTCTTGAAAGAAGATTTGGTTTGCTTTCCTTGCTGACATGCATTGCAAACACCATCCTTCTTAAAAGTAACCCTAGGTAATCCAACTACAAGTGCCTTTTTAGACAGCTTATTCAGCGTCTTGAAGTTTAGATGACTTGTTCGTTTATGCCATAACCATGCTTTTTCAGCAAGGCAATCATGATCTGGGACAAGGCATTTTTCAACGTTTGCTGAAGACCAATCAACAGTGTACAAGCCTCCTGATCTTCTTGAAATCATTATTACCTTTTTAGTCTCAAAATCTATAAGTTTACATTCATCACTTTTAATTCGATGAAGTATCCTTTGTCAGCAAACTGACTCATGCTGAAAAGGTTAAACTTAAGATTTTTGACATAAAGAACTCCAGTAATGGTTATGCATCCTAACTTCACATCACCATAGCCTTTTGTAGAACCGGAGCCTCCACCAGCAAACCTTATTGTTGGACCTTTAGACCACCGTCTATAGTTTATAAGGTTATTCTTGTTGCCCGTCATGTGCTTTCCACAACCACTATCAAAGTGCCAGATTGCATCGTTTGTCTCCGTGGCTGAAGTCTTCACAATCAAGAGCAAACAAGTTAATTATCCAATGATGGATGTCCATTAACATGTTCAAGAATGCGTCCAGTGGAAACCCAAGTCTTAAGTTTTTCAACTTTGACTTGTTTTCTACTTGCTGAGGAACTAGGAGGTTTTGAGCTGAAAGACTTTTGACTCGTGCTGGTCAAATCCACTTTCTGATGTGGTGTCTTGCTCTGTTGACCTTTTTGCTGAACATACTTTTCAGTAAGTTCTTTTCTAGCAAGGTTCCTTCTAGTCCTAGCATTGGGAGTCTTTTCAGAACTCTTAGGCTTGATTTTCTTCATCTCTTTGAAGTATCTTTGCTGACTTTGCTTATACTCATGAAAGAGTTGACTTTGCTTGGTTTTGAAACCGAGTCCACTTTTCGGAGAATGCTGAGCTTTTGCGTCAGCAACCTTACTTGATTCAGGTTTGTCAGCAAAGGACTTCTGATTACTTTTAGTAATCTTGCCTTTAGACTTAACAACTTTCTTTTCAACAACTTGTTTGGCGGAATGCTTCACAGCATTCTTCTTCTTTCCAGTTTGCTTCTCAGCAACCTGTTTTCCTTTTAAAGTCTTGTTACTTTGAGTAGCAACAGCGGGCTTTATGGTCATAGGTACTTGATTGCATGTTTCAGCAACCTTAGTTTGACCAAACTGATAGATTTCTGGTAGACTACTATCAGTAGCACGTACAAAGGAGATAGGTGATTTATCTTTTCTCAAGATTTCTACGTTGTCACCTTCGTACGTTGCTCCTAAACCTTCTTTCTGAGATGGATCTCTCAAATAAGAGTTTAGTTCAGTCAGCGTATTACTTGCTTCCACATAGGATTTGAAATTGATTTTAATCTTTTTCATTTCTTGGATTTCAGCAAGTAACTTTAGAATTGAGGACTGATATTCTTCCAATTCTAATGCCATTTGAGAATTTTTCTCTGCAGCCTCAGCAATCAACTTCTTAAGACGCCTTATTTCAGCATCCTTTTCTTCTGTCTCTTCCTTCAGCAAGACGTACTTTTCAGTAGTTTGCTTGGTCAGAGTTTCAGCAATTTGTAGTTTCTCTTGCTGTTTGCTGAGAGTTTTCTCAAATCTTTCGATTTCTCCATGAATCTTGTCAAGGTCAATCTCGTCTTCACTTTCTGAGTCTGAGTCAGAGGCAGAGTTGTTTACCTGACCGGCCATGAGGCAGAATTCGTAGTTTGACACATCTGGATAAGCTTCCATAGCTATTCCACAAACTTCTTTGCCAATCTCCACGTCTAGAGTGGCTTCTTCATCGTCGGTGTCTGAACTTTCATCCTCACTGTTTTCGGAGCTAGTATCAATACACAATGCATAGATTTTTTCTTGAAGCTTCTTCTTTTCTTCAGCAATAAAAGCTCTTTTGAACTTCTTCTTCTTTTCAGCAGATTTGCCTTTCAGCAAAGGGCAATTAGCTTTGAAGTGTCCAGGCTTTTTGCAGTAAAAACATAGATCATTTCCAACTGCCGATTCTTCTGATGAAGTAGCTTGCTGAGCTTGCTTGTTCAGCGAGCTAGTCTCATTCTTGTACTTATGGTAGTTGTTACCAAGATGCTTTTTCAGCTTCTCTTTTGCTTTTCGCCTTTCAAGTTCCTTGCTGATGAATTTCTTCATGTTTTTGACAACCAAAGCGTTTTCATCAGCAGGTTCTTTTTCATTCTTCTTTTCAGAAGATGATGGCTTTGCAGCAAGAGTAATGTTTTGCAATTTTTCAGCAAATACACTTTCTCTTTGCTTTGTCTCATAATTGACAGTAGCAAGATGAGAGAACAACTATGTTGGTGTTATGTCTGGCATTCCTTGATTGTAATAGAAATTCTGAGTGTGGATCCATTCTTGATTCAGACTTCTGATGATAGTTTTCACTTTCTCAGAATCTGAGTAGAGGTTTCCAACACCCAATGCTGCCATTTCACTAACAAGAGTTGTGAATCTGAAATCCAAGTCTTCCAGTGACTCGTTTGTACCTTGCTTAAAGTTTTGAAACTTTCATTTAAGTACTTCAAGTTTGTTTTCCTTGGTCTTGTCAGATCCAGCACAAAGATCTTGAACCATTTTCCAAGCCTCCTTTGCAGTCTTAGCACCCCACAGTTTGCACTGTATGGTATCCGTAGTTGATCGAATGATGATATTTCTTGCTTGGCCATCAAGACGGAATCTCTTAGCTTCGTCAGAAGTCCATTCCTCTCTTGGTTTTGGCACAACCGTATCTAATGGTTCGCCTAGCATAGTTTCCTTCCCAGCTTCAGTGGTCTTGTGAGGGAAACTCCTTTCAACCTTAGTGATCTTGATAGGTCCATCATTAATGACTATGACCATCTCATCACTAATGGCCTCAAGATGTAGCATCATGTTGTTTCGCCATTTCTCGTAATTTTCCAGCTTCAGCAAGGGAGCATCTCCTAAAGACATCCTGTCAGCAAAGCACTACCAAACTGATCAAGTGAGAGTGATTTACGAAAAGCACCTAAGGGGATCTAGGTTCTGTGCTGAAGGTTAAAGAACCTCCAGCTCTGATACCACTTGTTGGTCCCTTTAAACAACAAGAAAAGACTAGAGGGGGGGTGAATAGTCTTTTCAAACTTTCGTCGTTTAAAACTTTCTCAGCAAGTGCTTATTACTTTTCAGTAATGAGTTTGCTGATACTTAACTTTCTCAGCAAGCGTAAGTTACTTTACAGTAGCTAGGTCTGCTTATACTTAAAATCAGAGCGGAAGTCTTTGATACAATAAGTGCTTTTTCAGAAAGTAAAGATTTCAGCAAGTGATGTGAGTGACTGTGTACAGACAGATATGAATTGCTGAAAACTAAGTATAGAAAGTAAATCACACAAACACTTTTATAGTGGTATCTGAGAGTGGCGTAATCTCTCAACTAATCCACTTCGTCCTTTCTAGGACTGAATCCACTAACATATGATTGAGGTTCCTTACAATCTCCTATCTAGAGCGATTCAACAGAAACTAAAGCACACTTGCTTTGTCTCCAACCTAATCTAGAGAACGTAACCTTGTTCTCCACCAAACTTGGTACTTTTAATCAGCAAAACTATGCTCGATTAAGTTCCCCCTGAATATCACGCCTGAAAGGGTGTATTTTCAGTTAGAGAGTTTTGGGGTGAGATAACTTAATTATAACTTATTCAGTTACAACAAGTAATCTAAGAAACACAACTTTGAATACTTTGCAGTAAACAAGTTTGATTGTTTCTGGTGTCAAGACTTGTTCTTGTTCGAAAGAAAGAACACTTAACTAATTTCTTAGCTGAGTTTGTTCTACTTCTTCACAAGTAGCTTTTTCAAGCTTTAAGTCTTGGAACGGATCAATGGCAGATGTAGAGAGTTTGAAGGTATGTGAGTTTTAAGCACAAGTGAGAGTTTGATCACGTTGTTGACACACTTCAACTCTTCGCCGGATGACCTCTATTTATAGTGCAAGTAAGGAGCCGTTTGAATTTCAAATCCTAAGGCTTTTGTTCCTTAACATGTCACTATCTTGCTTTTGTACTTTCAGCAGCGTCTTTGTTTGTCTTCTAGTCTTCATGCCCTTCGCATGTAAGCTTTGCATTTAATGCATATTTGAATAGAATTCAAACAGTAACATTGGAGCGCAAATTCAAGTACTTTCAGCAAGGGGTCACATATGTTCCATCAGCAAGTGCTTAGTCTCAGTTTCAGCAAGCACAACCTACTCTGTCTTTTAGATTTTCACTTATGCAATGCTGTTGCTGAGATTTCCACTTTCTGAGCAACACGTGCCTTTGTAGATGCCAGTCTTCAGCAATCTTCTAGTCTTCAGATCTTCGAATTCTTCAAGTCTTCAGACCTTCAAAAGTCTTCAAGATTCTGAGCGGTTTCTAAATGCTTCAATAGCTTATTCTCTTTTCAGAAAATAAGATACATCATAAGCTTCAGCATCAATAAGTTATTTTCTTTTCATAAAATAAGATACATCATATGCTTCAGCATCAATAAGTTATTTTCTTTTCAGAAAATAAAATACATCATACGCTTCAGCATCAATAAGTTATTTTCGTTTCAGAAAATAAAATACATCATACGCAAAAGAAATAACTTATCTAGCACCTAAACTAAGTCATCAGCAAACGTTCCTCTTTTACAATGTCCTTAAAATTCTAAATTCCTATGGACCTTAAGAGTACTAATTACTGGACTTTCCTTAATTTAGCATGGTTAATTGCTCATCAAAATTACAAGTTTCCTAACAAAATCTCACTTTCTTACCCTATTTCTTCCCCCTATCTTTTTCAGAAAATTCATCTAATCTGATCTCGGTTACCTTACGTGCTTGCGCTCTCGTATTTCTCGGTTACATTGTGTTTGTTTGCACTCTCTGTGCTTTTCTTTGCAAGTTTTTGTTTTTCTTTTGTGTATTCTGCTCCTTGGTTTCTTGTTTCCTACTGTACAGAAACTAGTTATATGAAGGATGAGTCAACCACCGTTGCCCCGGTATGTGATGCCTCGAGGGCCTTGCATAACATTGGATGACGATTGCAGGACTTATGACTTTGATCCTGCGTACTACTCCATTCTCTCCACGTTTTCAATGGTTGATGATCCAAGAGGGTTCTTAGACACATACGAGGAAGGTGTGTTGAGGATACCTCGTGAGAATGAGGAGGGGGTTATTTTATCACATGAGCAACTTTGTATGAGAGGATTTATGGGAGCCTTGGAAGGGTACGCTCGAAGATGGCTCAGAATCCCGCCGGAAAAATCCTTGCGCACTTGGGGTGAAGTAACCAGCAAGTTTCTGGAACATTGGGATAGAGACTCACCTCCCGGGTTAGGGGCATGGACGTCTCGCTTTAGTAGTCATCCACCAGAAATCGACATTGCCGATGAAGAGGAATGTGGAGAAGAATCCATTGATGAATTCTCCTCAGTGCTTAGCTTGGATTCCACGTCCTTACTTACGGATGTCGAGGTTGTTGGTCAAGAGGAAGTCGTGGAGGAAGTGATAACTTAATCCATTGCTTCACTTGAGTCAGAGAGTGAAGGCGTCAGTTGTGTTGAGGTCGAGGAGCCAATCTCTGAAGAATTTGGTGTCTCTGAATCAATTGCTGCAGATACTCTTGATCTTGACTCCTACGTTCTGGTCCATGCGCCCACCTATGAGTTCCAAAGGAGTTTTGATCCTCTTTACTCTTTTTATTTTCCATCTGATTCCCTTAGTTATTTTTTAGATTTTATTTTTCTTGGTTTTGTTAATTTTAGTTTTCAGGGAATCATGGACTTGCTTGAGCAGATACGGAGAGGAGCCAAGGATGGTTCCTAAGGTGCGAGGAGTAATGGAACGGATGCACAAGATTCGTTTCCATTTGATAATGGATAACATTAGTGGTAATGATCTCCTGTCCGACATGTGAAGGGACTATTATGGGGATTTCAATCCCGATAATTAGTCTTTTCACATGTCCGCTCTCAGCCGACCGAGGCCAAACCGTTCGGTAACATCTAGTATCACTTTTTATTTACTCATTCTCTTTTTCTAGGGACTAGCTTAAGTTTTATGAGGGGGATGGGATGTGAACCATGATGTTAAGTATTGTTTGGCTTTGTGATGTTGAGTATGGTATCTTGTTTTTTGCATTTGCATTTGCACATTTACTGCTTTCTTAGTTTTTTAGGTTGCATTCACTTCATTCATCCTAGGATAGTCTTGCATGTTTTATATGGAGTTTACTGCCGAATTTTTTGAACTTTTTTATTGGGTAGATTATCTAACTATGCCATTAATCATATGCTTCATCTCTATGAATTTGTTTGAGGTTTTTCTCGCTTGGCTTGTCACATTTATATATTTCACTTAGTTAAGCTTGGTAGTCTCGACATCACTTAGTGGTGTTTTCTCTACTGCGGTTCACGAAGGCCTTTATAATAGGATGATGCATGTTAGGGTCTTATGGTTGTGAATCCCGAGTAATTATGTACCTAAGAGGCAACAAGTCTTCACCATGCTTTGAGATTGCTAAATGCCTAGGAAGGAGGTAGTGTGAGGTTGTGTGATCCTTTGTTTGCAACCTATTCTTTCGAATAGGTTTGGGGAGGGGGTTACACCATCGTTGACTTGTTTTTCATTTTTCATTTGCGTATTGTGAGTTTATTTTTCCTTTCTCGTAAATTTTGCACTCCAACCTATTCTTTCGAATAGGTTTGGGGAAGTCGTTGTGAGTCATTTTGTTTCTCCTTTCGTTATGCTACTGCTGGCTAAAAAAATCGAAAAAAAAGAAAGAAAAAATTCCAGGAAAAAGAAAAAAAGGAAAAGAAATTGGAAAAAAAAAGAAAAAAAAAAAGGAAAAAGACCCCAAAAAAGCAAAGAAGGGTAAAAAAAGAAAGCCAAATAGCAGTTTAACAAAGTGTTGTGTCTCATTTTTCAATTCTTGTAATGTTCGTAATCGTGTTGTAATTTTCTATTTTTTGTCTTTTGTTTTTGAGTGTCATCTGTTCTAGACCACCCTCGTCCTGCCATTCAGGAAGTGGTGAATAGCTTAAGACTTTGCTTGAGAGATGGGTAGAATAGGGGAGTGTTATCTTTTATAGGGAACCCTCCTTCGTTTGATGAGAGCCAGTACTGGTTCGACCTCTTTGAGGGAAAGTCTTAAACTTGGTGAACAGTAGTAAGTCCTCAGTTTCATAGGCACGGGACAACCATTCGTATCTTAACATGTTTCATTACGTCGTCACTGACTAGGTCCAGGTAGAGAATGTTACGAGAGACTATCTTGTCTTGACATAAGTCCTTATGTGGATGTGTATGAGTCAATCGAGGCATTCTTCAACCTATATTCATGTTTTGATTTATATGGTTTTTGTTCATATGTTTTTTTGATAGATTCAGTAGATTAGTTCATTTTATTTGGCATGAGACTCCATTTTGTGTCTTGCATTATTTTTTGCATTAGAGTCTAGCTTAGTTGCTTGAGGACAAGCAAAGGTTCGGTTTGGGGAGTTTGATGAATGTGTATTTTACACTTTCATTTGAGTCTTTTTCACCTATTTTATCTATCCTCTATGTTAATTTAGCTATATTTTAGTGCATTTTATTAGAATAGTGTCACGTTTCCCTTTAGTTTTTATTTTACAGGTTTTGGTTGAAAAACGAGGATTTTCGGGCAATTATATTGAAGTTGACAAGGAATTGGTGTTCCAGAAGCCTATTTGGAGTATCTGAAGGTTTCCGGATAGGATTTGGAGTCTAGGGGTCGAATCTGGAGGTTAGAAGGCCACTAGAAGTCAGAAACCGAGTCCGAAAAGGGGAAGATATCCAAAAACGCGTCGAAAACGCGCAAAATCCCGAGATTTTCTCCTGGGCGAATCGCCCGGGATGTGGGGCGAATCGCCCCACACCTGGGGACTCGCCCGGTGTGTGGGGCCCTTCGCCCCACACTTATTCGAACACTATATATAGTTGCTAAGTTTTTCTCCGATTTTCATACTTTTCCAGACCTATTCTCTCACCTTTCTCTGTAGTTTTAGGTAGGAACTTCCCAGAGCCTGTTCTGGGGGTTCATAGCTTAGGAGATACTTTTTCATAGCAGTTTGGAGCTTGTAAGATTGCGATTCTTCGGAGACTGACAACCTTCGGTAACATTGTATCTTACAGTTTTTCTACTTATTTTTATATATCTTTCAACATGTTTTCTTCTATGATTTCTGTTGATTGCATGACAACTATGAGTAGCTAAACTTCTCGTTGGTGATAGTATGTGAATTCTTAGCGAAGGGTTGATAATTATGCTAATGGCTATATTGCGCATTATACTCCGTGTTATTGCTTTATTTCTTTGATCATCGAAATCTCTATCTTCGTATTGTTGATTAATTATTGCACATCAACTGGACAATTCCTAGACTTTGACCTATCTAAATCTATATCTTCGTAGTGTTGAAAAATTACGGAACACAATTGGACAATTACTTAGTCTTTGACCTATCTATATCTATATCTTCGTAGTGTTTGATAATTACAACAGGACAATTATTGATCAAAGATCTCCATGCAAAACCGAGGAATTTACGCATGATTATTAACCCGTTATGCTTTGAAGGACCATACTATCACCAATCTCCATTATCTGTTAAGAAAAACCTTTGCTATATCGTCTGCTGTTTTTATATTCTAAATTAGATTTGATAAAGCTAGCTATAGTCCTTAGAGATCGACACTCGAGGTTATTCTACTGCTACAGTTTTCGTTGTAGTTGTGAATTGCCTTTGGCTAAATACAAATTTTATTTGATTAATCGAGTCTGACAAATTCGTGATCATCACTAGCTTCCAACTAAAAGCAGACTTCATCGTTGGGGTTTGGTTGATGAGGATACACGTCACATCCTTTATGAAAGATGGATGTTGAAACTAGAACTCATATCCTTTCTGAATGTCCTATCTCTAAGAAGATTTTGCACAAGTTTCTATCAGATATTCGTTTGTTTGATAATAACTTGGACTTTGCAGGTTACTTAGCATGGTTTGGACAAGCTACACGCAAGAAGGGTAATATTTTTCAGCTAAAAGCATTCAGTTTTTGTTGTTATCTTAGGAATTTGGAGGCTCAGAAACGTAACTTTTTTCAAGGAAGAGTTACCGAATATCCAAAGTTTCTATAAGTCTTTAGCTTGTGATATTAGCAGCAGATTACAACTAGGCTGCAAGATCGATAATAGATTCACTAGAACTATTTTTGAGATGTTGACTTGAATCTGATCCTATAGTTTAAATGCGTTCTAGTTGGATGGTTTATTGTCTTGTTGTTTAGTTTGATTGCGTACAGTTGCTCTTATGTTTGTGTGGAGCGATGTCTGTTTGCAGTGATGCACATGTACCATATATGCATTGTTACTTTGGGATATAGATGAAACTGTACAGGCTTCCTATTCTGGTATGATCTTTTATTTTTGTTGAACCATTACAGCTCTGAAAGTAAAGGAAACTAAAGGAAGTGTCTAGTTATATCTGCTCTTCATTTGAGCTAGAAGATAGGTCGTGGCTATGAGTCATTGCCCTGGGAGCTAAATGTTGATAATCCCCACACACATTGTTATTAGATCACAACAGCGACTGGAGTCCAATGGGTGAAAAGTTTGCAGAATGCAGATACTTTAGAGTCTTAAATGAGAGCTGTGTACTGGAAATTTAAGACTTGTACCTTTTAGGTTTCCTACCTGTAGTTACTTTGACTATAGGAGTTTTCCAATTTGTTGATATTATCTGATATGATGTACAGATTGGGGCATACCCCTCTTATACTTGTACAAATTTGGGCTTAATGGATTTTAATTCTTTCAAAAAACAAGTGCAAGTCCAATGGATCCCAATCCACACCAACATGCCTATAAAACAAAATGGAAAGGAGAAAGCTACAAGATTGAACATGAAGAGAACATACATAAATCCACTAGCACAGTGGTGACTAACATATCACCCAAGCACATACAGTGGCTAACATACCACTCACACCAATGAAACAGTTTGTAAACGTACCGTGATAGTAATAATGCATTGTGAATCACACAGCTGGCATGGGAGGTTGAAGTGGACCAAGGAGGGGATCTTCACAGACAAAGAAACCATACAAAATGAAATATGTAAGTTCATATGTACACATCATATGCAACTTATTCAGTAATTAATAAAACTTTCGTACTTAGTGCATAAACAAAGAAAGCACACAGAAAATACATGTAAGTATAGTTCATACCCTCTTCATCGCATGTTGCTAAGTCCACATATGTGTCATCGTGAAGCTGTATGACTTCATCCGTGGCATGAACGGGGTTCCAGTTAGGAAACTTGTAATTTTGATGAGCAATTAACCATGTTAAATTAAGGAAAGTCCAGTAACTAGTACTCTTAAGGTCCATAGGAATTTAGAATTTTAAGGATATTGTAAAAGAGGAACGTTTGCTGAAGACTTAGAGTAGGTGCTAGATAGGTTAGTTTTACCGCTTATGATGTATCTTGTTTTCTGAAAAGAAATACAACCTATTGAAGCATTTGTTGATGATGTACTTTGTTTACACAAACAAACTATTGAAGCATTTAGAACCGTTCAGAAACTTGAAGAATTCGAAGATCTGAAGACTAGAAGATTTCTGAAAACTGGTATCTACAAAGACACATGTTGCTCAGAAAGTGGAAACTTCAGCAACAACATTGCATAAGTGAAAATCTAAACGACAGAGTAGGTTGTGCTTGCTGAAACTGAGACTGACCACTTGCTGATGAACATTTGTGACCTCTTGCTGAAAGTACTTGCATTTGCGCTCCAATGTTACTGTTTGAATTTCATTCAAATGAGCATTAAATGCAAAGCATGCACGCGAAGGACATGAAGACTAGAAGACAAACAAAGGACGCTGCTGAAAGTACAAAAGCAAGATAGTGACATCTTAAGGAACAAAAGCCTTGGAATTCGAAATTCAAACGGCTCCTTGATTCACTATAAATAGAGGTCATCCGGCAAAGAGTTGAAGTGTGTCAACAACGTGATCAAACTCTCACTTGTGCTTAAACTCACATACCCTTCAAATACTCTTTACTGCCATTGATCCGTTCCAAGACTTAAAGCTTGAAAAAGCTACTTGTGAAGAAGTAGAAATTACACGGCTAAGAAATTAGTTAAGTGTTCTTTCTTTCGAACAAGAACAAGTCTTGACACCAGAAACAATCAAACTTGTTTACTGCAAAGTATTCAAAGTTTTGTTTCTTATATTACTTGTTGTAACTGAATAAGTTATAATTAAGTTATCTCATCCCAAACCTCTCTAACTGAAAATACACCCTTTCAGGCGTGATATTCAGGGGGAACTTAATCGAGCATAGTGTTGCTGATCAAAAGTCCCAAGTTTGGTGGAGAACAAGGTTTCGTTCTCTAGTTAGGTTGGAAACGAAGCAAGTGGTTTCCGTTTGAATCGCTCTAGATAGGTGTTGTAAGGAACCTCAAACTTGTCTTAGTGGATTCAGTCCTAGAAAGGACAAATTGGATTAGTTGAGAGATTACGCCACTCTCAGATACCACTATAAAAGTGTTTGTGTGATTTACTTAGTGCATTTAGTTTTCAGTAAAGCATATCTATCTGTACACAGTCACTCACTTCACTTGCTGAAACTATCACTTACTGACAAAGCACTTATTGTATCAAAAACTTCCGCTCTCTGATTTTAAGTATCAGCAAAACTAGTTACTGAGAAGTAACTTGCGCTTGCTGAGAAAGTTAAGTATCAACAAACTCATTACTGAAAAGTAATAAGTACTTGCTGAGAATGTTTTTAAACGACGAAAGTTTGAAAAGACTATTCACCCCCCCCCCTCTAGTCTTTTCTTGTTGTTTAAAGGGACCAACAAGTGGTATCAGAGCTGGAGGTTCTTTAACCTTCAGCACTGAACCTAGATCCCCTTAGGTGCTTTTCGTAACTCACTCTCACTTGATCAGTTTGGTAGTCTTTTGCTGACAGGATGTCTTTAGGAGATGCTCCCTTGCTGAAGCTGGAAAACTACGAAAAATGGCGAAACAACATGATGCTACATCTTGAGGCCATTAGTGATGAGATGGTTACCGTTATTAATGATGAACCTATCAAAATCACTAAGGTTGAAAGAAGTTTTCCTCATAAAACCACAGAAGCTGGAAAGGAAACTATCTTAGGCGAACCAGTTGATACTGTCGTTCCAAAACCAAGAGAGGAATGGACTTCCGACGAAGCCAAGAGATTCTGTCTTGATGGCCAAGCAAGAAACATCATCATTCGATCAACTACGGATACTATACAGTGCAAACTGTGGGGGTGCTAAAACTGCTAAGGAAGCTTGGAAAATGGTTCAAGATCTTTGTGATGGATCTGACAAAACCAAGGAAA
Source organism: Plantago ovata (assembly GCA_028274465.1). Classification (NCBI taxonomy): domain Eukaryota; kingdom Viridiplantae; phylum Streptophyta; class Magnoliopsida; order Lamiales; family Plantaginaceae; genus Plantago; species Plantago ovata. Next base: position 35,506,528 of record CM051456.1, on the reverse strand, counting down.
ACAAGCTCGAAGTGCTGAACTTAAAGTTCCAGAACTTTAAACAAGGTACAACTGAGTCACTGGAAGACTTGGACTTCAGATTCACAACTCTAGTTAGTGAGATGGAAGCCTTGGGTGTTGGAAATCTTTACTCAGATTCTGAGAAGGTGAAAACCATCATCAGAAGTCTGAACCAACAATGGATCCACACTCAGAACTTCAACTACAATCAAGGAATGCCAGACATTACACCAACGGAGTTGTTCTCTCATCTTGCTACTGTCAACTACGAGACTAAGCAAAGAGAAAATGTGTTGGCTGAAAAATCGCAAAACATTGCTCTTGCTGCAAAGCCGTCATCTTCTGAAAAGAAGAATGATAAAGAGCCTGCTGGTGAAAATGCTTTGGTTGTTAAAAACATGAAGAAATTCATCAGTAAGGAACTCGAAAGGCGAAAGCAAAAGAGAAGCTGAAAAAGCATCTTGGTAACAACTACCATAAGTACAAGAATGAGACTAGCTCGCTGAACAAGCAAGCTCAACAAGCAACCTCATCAGAAGAACCAGCAGTTGGAAATGATCTCTGCTTTTACTGCAAAAAGCCTGGACACTTGAAAGCAAATTGTCCTTTGCTGAAAGGCAAATCTGCTGAAAAGAAGAAGAAGTTCAAAAGAGCTTTTATTGTTGAAGAAAAGAAGAAGCTTCAAGCAAAAATCGATGCATTGTGCATTGATACTAGCTCCGAAGACAGTGAGGAAGAAAGCTCAGACACTGACGATGAAGAAGCCACTATTGACGTAGAAATTGACAAGGAAGTTTGTGGAATAGCCATGGAAGCTTATCCAGATGTGTCAAACTACGAGTTCTGCCTCATGGCCGGTCAGGTAAACAATCCTACCTCTAACTCTGACTCAGAAAGTGAAGACGAGATTGACCTTGACAAGATTCAAGGAGAAATCGAAAGATTTGAGAAAACTCTGAGCAAACAGCAAGAGAAATTACATAATGCTGAAACTCTGACCAAGCAGACTACTGAAAAGTATGTCATGCTGAAAGAAGAGACAGAAGAAAAGGATGCTGAAATAAGGCGTCTAAAGACGTTGATTGCTGAAGCTACAGAGAAGAATTCTCAAATGGCAATAGAATTGGAAGAGTATCAGTCCTCAATTCTAAAGTTACTTGCTGAAATCCAAGAGATGAAAAAGATGAAAATCAATTTCAAATCTTATGTTGATGCAAGTAATACGCTGACTGATCTAAACTCTTATTTGAGAGATCCATCTCAGAAAGAAGGTTTAGGTGCAACGTATGAAGGTGATGACGTAATAATCTTAAGTAAAGACAAATCACCGATTTCCTTTGTACATGTTACTGATAGTGGTCAACCAGAACTCTATCAGTATGGTCAATCTAAGGTTGCTGAAAAATGCAATCAAGTACCTACGACCGTAAAGTCCGCTGTTGCTACTCAAAGTAACAAGACTTTAAAAGGAAACAGGTTGTTGAGAAGCAAACTGTAAAGAAAAAGGATGTTGTAAAGCATTCCGCCAAACAAGTTGCTGAAAAGAAATTTTTTAAGTCAAAAGGCAAGACTACTAAAAGTAATCAGAAGACTTTTGCTGACAAACCTGAATCAAGTAAGGTTGCTGACACAAAAGCTCAGCATTCTCCGAAAAGTGGACTCAGTTTCAAAACCAAGCAAAGTCAACTTTTTCACGAGTATAAGCAAAGTCAGCAAAGATACTTCAAAAAGATGAACAAAATCAAGCCTAAGAGTTCTGAAAAGACTCAAAATGCTAGGGCTAGAAGGAACCTTGCTAGAAAAGAACTTACTGAAAAGTACGTTCAGCAAAAAGGTCAACCGAGCAAGACACCACATCAGAAACTGGACTTGATCAGCACGAATTAAAAGTCTTTTGGCTCAAAACCTTCTAGTTCCTCAGCAAGTAGAAAACAAGTCAAAGTTGAAAAACTTAAGACTTGGGTTTCCACTGAACGCATTATTGAACATGTTAATGGACATCGAATATTGAATAATTAACTTGTTTGCTCTTGATTGTGCAGACTTCAGACACGGAGACAAACGATGCAATCTGGCACTTTGACAGTGGTTGTGGAAAGCACATGACGGGCAACAAGAATAACCTTATAAACTATAGACGGTGGTCTAAAGGTCCAACAATAAAAAGGCACTTGTAGTTGGATTACCTAAGGTTACTTTTAAGAAGGATGGAGTTTGCAATGCATGTCAGCAAGGAAAGCAAACCAAATCTTCTTTTAAGAACAAGGCAGTACCGTCAACTACAAAACCTTTACAACTCTTGCACATGGACTTGTTTGAATCTTCTTCAACAAGATATGCTGGTAAGAAGTATGGTCTGATGGTGGTAGATGACTACTCAAGATTCACTTGGGTAGTTTTTATCAAGCACAAATCTGAAACAAGGACTGGATACCAAGCTTGCTGAATAAGCTTGAAGTCATGAAAAATGACAAGGTAAAAGTCATAAGGACAAACCATGGTAGTGAGTTTGTAAACCAGTACATAACTGAGTATTGCACTTCAAAAGGCATACAACATCAGTTATCCTCAGTAAGGACACCACAACAAAACGGTGTTGCTGAACGGAAGAATCGTACCCTAAAAGAAGCCGCAAGAACAATGCTTGTTGACACTGAAATAAGTGAGGCTTACTGGGTTGAAGCGATTAATACCGCCTGTTACACGCAAAACAGACGTCTGATTACTAAGGAATACAACAAAACTCCGTATGAGTTGTTTGTTGGTAGACCTCCTAATATCACTCATCTAAGAGTATTTGGTTGTAAGTGTTTCGTTCTTCGTAACATTAGAGAATACCTAAGAACATTTCAACCAAAGGCAGACGAAGCTATATTTCTTGGTTACTCCTTGCATAGTAAAGCTTATAGAGTTTACAACAAAAGGCACAAAAGATCGAAGAATCAGTGCATGTTGTATTCTACGAAAAGGCACAAGGAATGCCTGCTAAAGAAGAAATATCAGAATGTATGAAAAAGTTAATCATACATGAGCAAAGAACTGAATCTAATGCTAGGTAAATCAAGTCAATTGAACTAAATGATGATTCTGACAATGACTCTCCTCCCCCAAGTCATGACAAGATAAATGTAGTTCAAGACAAAGAATTCCCAGCAAAAGACGCAGTTTCTCCGGAAGTTGCTGAACCTACGCAACCTCCCGTGCCTGCTGATGATTTACCACAATCTAGCAATGCTGAACAAGCAATTGCTGATGAACCTATCTCAGCATAGACTCAAAATCCTAGTAGTAATGAACAAGTACATGCTGAAGAGTCACATGCTGATGAGCAAACATATCCAGATCCAACGAGCAGAAAGCCTGTTAACAAATGGATTAGAGATCATCCCTCTACGGATATGATTGGTGATATTGATAAACGCCAAGTGACTAGATCCAAAGTTTCTGCTACTCATGGACTTGCTGAAGAAGCAAATGTCGTAGAAGTAGAATCATTGTTCTCTTGCTTTGTTTCAGAAATTGAACCTAAGACCACAGAAGAAGCTTTAAAGCATTCTGAATGGATCAAGGCAATGCAAGAAGAACTGGATCAATTTGAAAGGAACAAAGTCTGGAAACTTGTACCACTTGCTGAAGGCAAGATAGCTATTGGTACAAAGTGGGTGTTCAAAAACAAGCTGAGTGAGTCTGGTGAAGTAACAAGAAACAAAGCACGTTCAGTTGCTCAAGGTTACTGTCAGACTGAAGGATTGGACTATGATGAGTCTTATGCACCAGTTGCAAGATTGGATGCAATTAGGCTTTTCTTGGCCTTTGCTGCTCACAATGACTTCATTGTTTACCAAATGGATGTTAAAAGTGCATTCTTGAATGGTGAACTTGCTGAAGAAGTCTACTTAGAACAACCCCCTGGATTTGAACTTCCCTCAGAAACCAAGATGGTATACAGGCTTCAGAAAGTTGTATATGGTCTAAAGCAAGCACCAAGAGCTTGGTATGATACCTTGGCTAAGTTCTTGCTGGATAATGGTTCCAAGAAAGGTGAAGTTGATAAAACCTTGTTTACCATGAACCATGATGGTAAAATACTCTTAGTTCAAATTTATGTGGATGACATAATTTTTGGATCTAAGGACAAGCAACTTTGTGATGATTTTGCCAAACTCATGACGAACAAATTTGAAATGAGTATGATGGGAAAATTGAATTATTTTCTAGGATTACAAGTCAAGCAACTCAAAGATGGAATATTCATAAATCAAGCAAAGTATGCGAAAGAAATGCTCATAAAGTTTAGGATCAAAGAGGAAGAGAAACCTGAAAAGATCCCTATGAGTGTTGGTACCAAATTGGGCTATACTAAAGAAGATAAAAGTGTTGAAGAACACAAGTATAGGAAGCTCATTGGTTCCTTGTTGTATTTAACAGCAAGTAGACCTGACATTCAGTATGTTGTTTGTGTGTGTGCAAGATTCCAATCTGATCCAAGAGAATCACACTACAAAAAGGCACTTAAGATACTGAAATATGTCAAAGGTACAGTCAATGTTGGATTATGGTATCCTAAAGATTCTGGACTTGAATTGGTTGGTTATTCTGATGCTGATCATGGAGGATCAACTCTTGATAGAAAAAGTACCTCTGAAACTTGTCAGTTTTTGGGTACTAGATTAATATCATGGTTCAGCAAGAAGCAAACCTGTGTTGCCAATTCATCTACTGAATCTGAGTACATTGCGGCTGGTTGTTGCATAGCTCAAATCCTATGGATTCAGCAACAATTAAGAGATTATGGTATTTCTGCAAAGAAAACACCAATCTTTTGTGATAATACGAGTGATATTGCTATCACGCAAAATCCTAAATTTCACTCACGGACAAAACACATTGATATTAGACATCATTTCATTAGAGATCATGTGGAAAAGGGAGATATTGAGGTTGTCAAAGTGGGTACTGATGATCAACTTGCTGACATCTTTACCAAGCCCCTACCAGATAATAGATTCGCAATCCTAAGGTATAACCTTGGATTAATTGAATTACCTCAATAAAGGATACAATTGGCAAAATGCTGAAACAGGTATTCAGCAAGCCAAAGTATTCTTACTTAATTAAAAGCTCCTTCCACTAATTTCTTCTAAGAAATGATAGGTCACTACATGATTACTGAAACAGGCATTCAGCAAGTAATTCCTTCAAAACGGGCATTTGTTAGGAAAACTTGATCACTTGTTGAGACAGGCACTCAGTAAGAAAAAACCTTTAAAGATTGCTGAAACGGGTATTCAGACAATCAAAGATACTGAAACGCGGTATACAAGTATCAAGGGAATATTCTAAGACGGGAACTCAGAAAAGAGCAAAACTCATTTCTCAGATTTTACCAAAAGATATCTCAAGTATAAAAAGAATATACTGATACGGGAACTCAGAAATATCTTTTGAACTTATGGAAATATGAGATGTCTGAGTAAGGGGGAACTTTCAGCAAGTATCTAGGCTATGTATGCAAACTCGCTGAAAAGATTCTTGTTTATTTCAGCAAGCAATCAAATCCCATAAATCTCGGTAAAATCAATTTGTGACGTTAATAGGGCACAGATAAACTCGATAATAATCATGACATGAAATACAATCGTGGCCATTGATTAAAAGGAGTTATTAATCTAACGGTTAACATTACGAAGAGAAAGAGTGCTCTAACAGTTTTTGTTAGTGGGTCACTACGCATTTAATGCAAAGGCTCCACTAACGCTATTGTTTCTCTGTTTTACCCTTGCTGAAAACTCAAATCGATTGAGTTTCTCACATCAGAGACACTATATAAAGAGGAGTCACTGAAAAAGTGATCTTTTCTATAGTTCAGAACACGCAAATCGTCCTGAAATGGACTGATTTAGCAAAAATCTTTCAGATTCCAACCACTGGAACTGAAGATGACATCACTGCCACTGATGAAGAAATAGAAGCCTTCTACAGTGATGTCAGAAATGAGAAAATGAAGAAAGGAGAGATTGCTCCCGTGACTTGGACAAAGCACGTTACGAGGAAGCATCTCTGTCATTCACTTGGTCTAGTAGATCTGCTACTAATCAAAGTCTTGGACTCCCAAGTTGGAGGAATAGACCAAGTAGGCTTGAGAAGGTGGCCGTTGCTGATGCATATCTATGAGAACAAAACGGAGCTCAACTGGGCAAAGTACATTTTCAACAGACTTGTTGATTGTGTTACTATGTTTAAGGTCAACGTTGAAGACAACAAGGTCTCACCTACCTTCCCAGTCATGTATGGACTAAAGATATGTTTTATCCTTGAACACTTCAGGATTCAGCTGAGAAACCCATTGCCAATCAAGAAATCTGTATGCAATGTGGGAAGAGCCTTCTACAAGCAAAATGTACCTAAGACTGCTGGCAGGAAACTCGAAAAATCAAAGAAGACAACAGCTGCAAATGTTGTCAGCACAAGCCAGCAAGAAAGGTATACAACAGCTGCAGATGTCACCACTCAGCAAGAAAATGTTCCAGCAACTGAAAAAATTGTTGATGAAACTGTCGTAGATGGTGATCGAGATGAAACTGCTGTAGATGGTGATCATGCTAACACCACTACACCCGTTGCTGAAAATGCAACTACTGACGCCACTGCTAGGAAACTGGAGAAATCCAAGAAGAAAAAGAGGAAAGCTGATGATGACACTCAGACTGCAGCGTCATCAGCTAACCCCGTCCCCAAGAGAAAAAGGACAAATAACCCAAGAAAGAAAACACTCGCTCGCAAGTCAGTACCAATTGTCCATGATCTCTCGGACGATTCTCAAGCAGTTGCTGAAAAGCAAGCTCCAGTAGATGTTGACAAGGTGGTTACTGAAACTTATGTCAGCAATGTTGAAGTGTTTGCGGAAGCCTTCAACAATCAACTTAATGTTGATTCATCTACTGAGAATAGACCACAAGGCAGTGGAAATGAAATTCCTGCCCCAATCCTAGATATCTACATTGTAGATAATCTTGATGATCAGACTCTGGAACCAGTAACTGATATCGCTTCTAATATAAGAACCGCGGCACTTGCTGAAGCTGCCGTTGCTGAAAAGATGGTTGCTGAACGAGCAACTCATCAAGTTGCTGAAGAACCAGTTGCTGAGACCGCAATGGTTCAAGTCCCAGAGGTTGCTGAAACAACACAGGAAGCATTATTCGACGACGCATCTCGTGATGCTGAGAATACTGGCCCCAGTTCACCAAAAACATCAATTGACAAAGTTCAGCTTGTGCTGGAAGAAATAAGCCATCAAATGGAGTTGGATATTGAAGAAACATCCAACAAATCAATCGATGTTTTCATGACAAGCAGTGAACTCAAGGGTCAAGATGCCTCTGCTCAACTTGTCATTTCAGAGACAAGGGAGATTGCTGAAACCGCACAGCTTTCTCAAAAAGAGCAAGAAAAGAACTCTGCTTAAGAAACAGTCCCAGAAACTGAAGAAGTTGTTAATGCGGAAAGGACTGAGTCACCACCTGTCCTTCTTCAGCAGGTAGTTAACTCAACCATAAGCAAATCTTCACTTTATAAAACTCAATCTTTTGCTAATATTATGATTTCTCTACAGACTTCTCAAGATACAAGTCAGACGGTTGTTGAAGCCTCTGCACCAGAATCAACACTTCCTGCTCAGCAAGTAGTTAAAGTTTTTTGTAATACAACTAAGTTTGACAACTTAGTACTTGTATCTAACTCACATTTATTTCAGAATGAACAAATGGAGGATGCTTCTCAAGCTCCTCAAGGAATGGAAATAGTACCAGCACAAACAAGTGTGCAACATGAGCTTGCTGAAACTCAGCAGGTAAATCATATTTCAGCTTTGGACTCTAAGACTATTATCCAAACCTTTCCTGAACATAATGTTACTCTTTTTCAGGCTCAAAAGGAGACCACTGAAGTGGTTCACATCACTGAAGATCCAAAAGTGAGTTCTGAGGAACTTTACTTAGACTTCAAGAGAACTACCTTGTCAAGAGTTGCTAACTCTGTCAGCAACTAGCAAAGGTACAGAAGGATGGACTTTTCTAACCTTCATCTTCATCTATCAAACGAGAAAAAGAGGTCTTCTTTGCTGAAGCTCGAGATCTTTGTCCACTCTATACTTCCGGAAGACATGTCATATTCTCAGCTAATGAGCTCACATCTGATTGCTCAAATCAGAGAGAATATGAAGGAAAAATTTAAGAGTGCCTCTCCAGATGAACAAGCTGTGATGCTCAAGGGTTCTTTTGTACCTGTGGTGGCTGATCCCCACAAAATCAATGAAGAAGAGGAAGTAACGAGTGTTGCTTTGTACAAGCATCTAGAGTTGGTCATATTAACAGATGATGATGAAGAGGAAGAAGATGAAAACATCCCTACTGATCCCAGTGATGATGAAGGAAAAGATTCTAAGGATAAAAAGGACGACGATGATGACAATCAAGGTCCTAGTCCTGATGTTGGTGGACTTAAACTAACAGTTGCTGAGACTGAGAATCAAGACAATCAGCAAGCTGATCAAACACCAACTCAGCAAGAATCCCAACCTGCTCCTACTGAACCAAGTATTCAAGCACCTGTACAAGGCGCTGATACTGAAGAAGAGTATGCCAGAAAGTGCGCCGCATTGAAACATGGCAAGAGCAAGCTTTCTGACGCCGAGTTATCTTTACTCGATGCCAAGTTCACTGATCCAAACCTTGATGATGATGAAGAGATGGATGAAGATTACCAAAGAGCACTTCAAAATAGTCTCCAAATTCATGCAAGGCATACGCAGAATTTGGACATTGCTCAATCTTCAGGAGTAAAGCCACAGGAAGTCCCCTCCCTTCCACTTACTACTGGTGAAACTCCAGCAATTGAGTCTCAAACGTTGCCCTCAGCAACTACTCAATTAAAACTTACTACTGGTGCAACTCCAGTCGTTGAGTCTGAAGCGTTGCCATCAGCAACCACTCAACCAGAAAGGAATGAAGCTGCCGATTTAGGTTCCAAGGTTGCTGGCCTTGATGAATCTGAGGATGAAGATGATCTTTCAGCAAATGAGGATAATAATTCAAAGAAAGACGCCAAAGTGGTTGAAAGCCCTCCTCCTGACTACGAACATGATGTAGGAGATGACTTGAGAAGTCATTTGCTGACAAAAGATGATCAATTTGCTTCTGAGCTCAAAGTTCATTCCTTGACCCCAAATTTAGTGTCGTTTCCACGTGTGGAGGATTTCACTCCAAGAATTTTGGCACTTATGGAAGTCCACAAAGCCTGCAAAGCAGAAGATGATGCACTGCTTGCTGAGAGTCCGCTTGACATTGGAAAGATATTGGCTACTATGCTGAAACGCACTACTGAGAGTCCGCTTGACATTGGAAAGATATTGGCTACTGTGCTGAAACGCACTACTACTCTTACAATAGCTCAGAAAGACATCAGTCTTTACCACAAAAGCTATGAAGAAGATGGAAGTCAAGCACTCCGGTTAGCAAAGTCTGCATTAGTCAAGGATCAGACTTTCATTGAAGATAAGGTCGCAACAGAGCGCAAACATGAGGAGAATATGGTGAGTATCAAACAAGAATTGTCAAAGCTGACCTCTGATCAGCAAGCAATCATTATGAAATACAACAGCCTAAGCACTCTTGCTGAAAATTGCAATGAGTTCTTCTCTTTGCACATTACTCCAAAGATGCAATCCATGTCTAAGGGGGAAGATAAGCAAAAAAGGTCTTCAAGGAAGAAAACCCCTACTGAAGCGCCACTGACTATAGAACCACTTGCTGAAAGAGAGCAAAGTTCTAAAAGACAAGCAGATTTTGAGTTGAATTCAGCAAGTCCGAAAAAGAGAAAAATTGCTGCTGAAACTCAAGAATTTTGTCACACTGAAAGTCATCAAGATCTGAATAATGAAGATGATGATGATGATGATGACAATCAGACCATAGCTCAAGCCGTAAGAGCTAGACCAATAACAGCCTTAACTTCGTCTGGCCATTCAAAGCATTTCTCTTCTGACTCAAGATCTTCAGCAAGAGATCAAGACAATGCAAAGTCAAGAAGAAGAAGGCAAAGACAGGAAGGAAAGAGGCTGGCCAGCATTGCTATTGGCTCCGACATTGAATATACAAAGACCAGCAATGAGGAAACCACTCAGAATGTGATCAGAAACGTTCATGGTTACTGGATCTTAAGGCTGGAAGACTTGCTGGTAAATGAGTTCTTTCCAACTGCTATACTGAACCAAATGTATACTTGGATTGATTCTCAAGGTGGAAAGAAAAGAAAGGGATCCTCCTTCCCTACCAAGAAATATTTCTGGGAGATGGCTGAATCTGGAAGTCTTAGTAAGAAGAACTTCAATTGGTAAGTCCATAAGACAAGAACCTGATTTGATAAAACCAATTGGTGTTGCCTATTACTCTGACCCTGTGACCAAGAAATCAAAGAAGAAACTTGGATTGATTCCTTATGAGTATTTCTATCTCACTGCTAAGGATCAAGAAGAAGATCTTCTCTGGTTAAGGAAGATTCATCCTAAAAGCATTTCAGATACACAACTTCTCCATGCCAGCAATTGGGGCATACTGATGATGTCGTTTTTCACCAATTAAATTTGTTTTAAAAGCCAAAGAACACTTATCACTACACAAACTAGAGTGCAATGGCAAGTTTTCCCCGAGTGTCGTTCTCTCGGGACCTAACGTGGCTTTGTTTGAGGTTTTTGCTAGTAATTTCAGACAACGAGTTCAAATGTTTGTAGAATTGCTTTCTTAGAACAAATCAACGAGAAATCAGATTGTTGTAATCAAGTTTGGAAAACGGTTGGTGGTAGAAATCAAATACACATGCATGGGTTACGAATATGCTCACAAGTTCAGTGCGTAAAACCTTCGATCAAGTCTGCTAAGCAACTTGTCTAGGTAACTTTCAAGACACACATCATAAAAGACCACTATCAATACTTTAGAGGTGCTTGTCACTAACACCATTTATCTAGCATGCTGCAAATCTCTAACATACAATCCTATAGCTTTCATTGACCAAGAGTTTGTCACTATACTCAATTCGAATATATTTTATAAGCAACTAAGAATCATATGAAGGAATTTGCAGCAAGATTGAATCACAATCTCATGTAAGCATAAACATAACCCATAGCATGCATATTCTACATTCTACCACCAACACAAAGGATTTAGCTACTCATATTCATCAACATAGACATCAAATCATATGGATTCATCAAATCAAACTACTAGACAAGAGATAATGATACAATGTTACCACCAAGTTGTCACTAATCGGTGGGTATTGATGAAAACCTCTCCGTAGATGAAACAACGGATGAAATCCTATGCCAAAGCCTTTAATCCAATCTAAAATACAATGTATTTTGAGTTTTCTCTGAGTTTTGGGGCTTAAGAGCTCCCCAAAACGAAGCTACAGTTCAAAAGTATCAAAAAAGTAACAGAAGATCAGATCTAAGAAGGAAAATCCGAAAACGTAACTGCTGCCAAGCGGACCGCCTGGAGAGGCCAAGCGGAGCGCTTGGCAAGCGAAGTGCTTTGGCCCTCCAGGCGCTTCGCTTGGCTGCTGTGCCAAAGCTCCTGGAAAATGAAGCGGAGCGCTTCACTATTCCAGGCGCTTAGCTTGGCTCCTGGGCAGATTTTTGTCTTCAAACTCAATCTTTTTGCCCTCGTACGGCCCTCGGTTGCCTTGGACTCATCCTTCTCGATGATTATTGATGCTCAAACACTCACGAACAAGCCGTGGAGATCAAGGAACTTCAACGGGGCCATTTCCTATCAAAAAGGCTCGTTTTTAGCTCCAAAAACGCCATTTCGTACCTAAGTGCCTGAAAATGCAGAAAACAATAAACGTGACACTATTCTACAAAACTAACCAAAAAACAAGGCTAAAAGATAGCAAAAGAAGGTAAAAAAGACAAGATGAACGCGTCAAAAATACGTTCATCAAACTCCCCAAACCAAACCTTTGCTTGTCCTCAAGCAACAAACTATCCTAAATGCAACACAAAAGGAGTCTCATGCCAAGTAAAGTGAACTAATCTATTGAATCTACCAAATGCTTATGAACAAAACCAAATGAGCATGACATGCAAGAAGGTTGAAGAATGCCTCGATTGCGAATATACACATTCTCATGTGCACCTTGTTAAGCAAAGGAGTCTCTCATAACATCTTCTACCTGGACCTGGTCAGTGACGACACAATGATGCATATTATCATACTACAATTGGCCCGTGCCTATGAAACCGAGGGCTTACTACCGTTCACCAAGCGAGACTTTTCCTCAAGAGAGGTTTAATACAAGGAATCGCACACCTCACACTACCTCCTTCCTAGGCATTTGGCAATCTCTAATCGAGGTGAAGAACTTGTCGCCTCTTACGTACATAATTACACGGGTTACAACCATAGACTCTAACATGCATCATTTTATAAGGCCATCGTGAACCGCAGTAGAAGAAACACCACTCGAGGTGATGTCGAGACTACTAAGCTTAACTAGTGCACATGCGAATGTGACAAACCAAGCGAGACAAGCCTCAAACTACTTGCAAAGTGATGCAACATATGATCAATGGTCATAAACACTTAGTCTACTCAATAAAAATGTTCAAAAGACTTGGCAATAAACTCCACACACAACAACGTGCAACAACTAATCTAGGGATGATATGCATGCAAAAATTTGAAAAAACACGACAAATCACATGAACTTGAGTAAAATCAGGCATGTACGAACCACACAAGTATATAGTACTGAAAATCCAATACCCCCTCCCCAAACCTAAACTTTTGCTCGTCCTCGAGCAAAGAAAAGTTGAATGAAAAGGAAAAATCGGATTGAAAGTACACTTCCCTGAGATAAAGGTTCGTGTCCAATATCCTATGTATGAGTAGTACCTGAAAGGACTCAAGAAACATGTGAAAACGGGTGCGCAAAGGTGAGAAGAATGGAAAAAACAAGGAAAATCTGGGTACAGGGTCCAGGCGGACCGCTTGGCGGGAGCCAAGCGGTTCGCTTGTCAAGCGGAGCGCTTGGGGGGCTCCAGGCGCTCCGCTTGAAATTCCAGTAAGAATGAAATTCTTACTGGAATTCCAAGCGGACCGCTTGGGCTTGCCAGGCGCTTCGCTTGGCTCTGTTTCCAGATTTTCGATGTTTTTTTCCTATCTTAATCACCTAAGGCACCAAGACAAACACTAGACTAAACTAATCACGACAAAAGGCACACAGGCCACAACTACAAAAGCAAATAAAGAGTACAAGAGTCATAAGTCACAACATCATACAACCAAATCGAAATGAAAAGAGTTTCAACCAACAATAGTAAACAAGCCAAAATAACGATAATATAAAAATACTACCGATAAATGTGGCCTCTGTTGGTTGGTGTCTCTAGGAGAAGGGGTCGTAAGGGTGTTAGGAAAGGTACTCCCACTACCGCCGGTCTAATCATAGAAAGGATACCCCGAAATTCGGCGAGCTAGGGCATCATGGCGGTTCATCATCTCCTCTTGGTGGGCTCTCCAACGCCTAGTGTCCTCTACTCGAGCGGCTTCCCAACGCTGATCTACACGCCCTTGGTAATCATCCCAACGATGCTCCTCCATCACACGGAAGTCCTCCCACCTCTTGACTTCGCGCTCGTCAAATCCCCGGAATTGCTTGGTAAGCTGGGTCGACTGAGCCTCCAACATGGTGGTTTGGAAGTTTCCAAACTGATCGACCAAGATCCGGTTGAACTCCGAGAAGTCGAAACTTCCTTGTCCGACCGTAGGTGGAGGTGGAGGAGGTGTCACATGGCGCGTAACTCTTGGTTGCATGGGTTCTCCTTGCTGAGTGCACAAAGTCCCGTACATCTCATTGTACGTATCAATGTTGATGGATTTCTTCGGCTTCTTGTCCAGTACGAGGTCGGGAACTCCGGCCTCCTTGCACATGCCCGTGATTAAGTTACCAAAGGCAAGCTTCCGGTTTGCATTACCTCGAAGATGACGATGCCAGGAGTGAGAGGCAAACCATGCAAGAGAGCATAGACTAGGACTCCGTAATAGGACTGAACCTCGGAATCATGTGTGCTAGGAATCAGATTGGCTTGAACGAACTTCAACATCATCCTTGCCTCGAATGTGAGATCGTTGTGGCGAAAAATCCGGGGTGGTTCATCAGGCAATTCAAAATCTTCCACGGTAATGCCATTCAGTATCTCCATGGGGTAATGATCAGACTCCCGGTCGTAGACATAGAGCTCCGCGGGATCAAATCTCTCGTTGGATGCAGGCTGGCGGTTTGGATCCCGCGCCAGTGGCCTATCCAATCGCATAATGAAGCTAGTGATGCTCAAAGGAGTAAACTCGACCCCAACACCGCGGACGGGAACCTCACCGGTCCGTTCATTGTAGTCCGTGAAGGCAATGTAGAAGTCCTCCACTACTGCTTGGTCCCAATTTGGCATGACCTCGCCATAGTACTTCCACCCTCGCTCAGTAATGAGCTTGTTGAGCTCTCTGGCACCATCCAACTCGCTCTCACCAGCCGTGAAGCGAATGCTCCTCTCAGAAATGTACGTGTGCTTGTGGGCATGGAAACTTGCTTCGAATTGCCTTGCCCTCCCCGATTGGCGGTACTCGCCGGGTGTGGCCGTTTGTTGGGCACTCGAGGTCCCTTCTCCATGGTGAGTTTGAGGTCTTGCTAAAGTTCATATGAACAAATCGAGAAGCTTTAACACTTCGTTACGATAAATCCATACGAATCTAAACCAAGCAAACAAACTCTCCAATTGAATTACCCAACCAATCCAACACATTCTCATGCAATCACAACATCACCATAATCATAACATAACTCAAATTCAAGGCTAACAATCATTAAACAATTATATAGCAAAAATTCGAGTAATAGAGTTCATCATAAATCAAGAGGAGCAAAATTAGAATTTAGACATCACATCTAGTAAGAAACATACTCAACAATCATCATCAAACTCTAATTCACCAATGCATAACACAATTGAAGCTAATTAAGATAAAATCCCAAATTCAAGAAAGTTAGGGTTCATGAGAGGTACCTTTGATTCCTTGTTATGGATGCTTCAAACGTGAAATTTGATCGGTTTAGATGATAGAGGGGGTGATGGGCTTTGTAAAATGCACAAGATTGCAAGAATTGGTGGAGAATTGAGAGAGATTGAGATTTTTGGGGTGCTAAATCGGCAATGGAGGAAGAAAAACAAAGTGGGGAGCTTTGATACACAAGTGCTCCGCTTAGCTTTCTTAAGGAAAGCCAAGCGAAGCGCTTGGGCCGTCCCAACCGAAGCGCTTGGCAAGCGGTCCGCTTGGGACTTGCCAAGCGCTCCGCTTGGATTTCCAGTAAGAATGAAATTCTTAGTGGAAATCTAAGCGGACCGCTTGGGCTTGCCAAGCGGTTCGCTTGGGACCTGAAGCTCCCAAATCCATTTTTTTTCGACTTTTGCTAAATTTTCACCCCAAAAACCTTGTCTAATCAACGAAACAAAATTTTAAACGTGCTTCTAATCTATATGCAAGTACCTACAACCTCGGGTTGCCTCCCGAGAAGCGCCTTCGTTTAAAAGTCGTTGGCTCGACTCTTCACAACTCATGCGGAATTGATTTCACCTTGGGTACTAGACTTCCCCCTCCAATTGCCTCTCAAAGCATCAATTCCCTGCACATCTTGACGAACATAAAGTGGACCAAAAAATCCTACAAGTTCTTTAGTATCAACATAAGCACATGAATCAAAAATGGCTCGCAACGTGTGTTGCTTGCCATTTACCTCAAAGTGACATGTTCGGCGATACATGTCTATGACCATACGCACTTTGTTGATGAAGGCTCTACCCAAGAGAACCACATCTTTGAGCTTAGCAGAAGATGTAGGCATAACGATGAAATTAGTCTTCACCTGTACACCGGCAACCCTCACCGCCAAGTTCTCAATCACACCCAACGGCTTTTTCATGGACCCATCCGCTAATTGCACCATGCATTTCATAGGTCTCAAGCCAGACAAACCCGACTCTTCATACACGTTCAAGGGTATAACATTCACACCCGCTCCCGTGTCTAGAGTTGCCACTATTCCGTCCTTCTTCCCCAAGCCGATTTCAACATCGAAGCTCTCTTGGATCATTGAGTGAAGTAACAAGAGGAGAAGGTAGCACCCCTCCACCTTGCGGTCCTGAACTAGCAACCGGAGGTGGGGGTATGGGATTAGAAGGTGGTGCTCCTTCATACCAGTTGTTCCCATAGCTGAGACGGCTTCGATCTTGATGTGGACCATAGGCATATTGGTCCGGGTTGTGGATATAACCACGGTTGCCTTGGTTCTGGTGCCCACCTCGTGGTCCTTGTCCCCCACGATTTTGTGGCCTAAAATTGCCATATCCTTGGCCATAGTTCACGTCCTCGGTCACTTGCTCCCCTTCGGCAGCAGCATAGACCTCTTGACGGACCTCGTTCTTGATGAATTGCTCTCTAGCAAACTCAGAACGGCATAGATAGGCCGGGTGCCCATAATTCTTGCAGACACCACAAATCTCCGTAGAAGGGATATGAACGCTTTGCCTCAAAGCTTGCTTGACCTCATGGGCGAACCCATCAAAGGCATCTTGTTCCACTACTACCTTTGCCTCTCCCCTTTGCTCCTT
This sequence comes from Plantago ovata, assembly GCA_028274465.1. Lineage (NCBI taxonomy): Eukaryota > Viridiplantae > Streptophyta > Magnoliopsida > Lamiales > Plantaginaceae > Plantago > Plantago ovata. Next base: position 35,489,802 of record CM051456.1, on the reverse strand, counting down.
TTGAAGCACACGAGCTCTAACATTCCGGTTTTGAGAATTCCGGTACATCGTGTCTAGCTTCATTTGAGCTTGAGTAGGAGTCAACTCTCCCATACTTCCACCGCAAATGCTATCCACTTGAGATTGAATCTCAGGATGCAAGCCATTGTAAAAGAATTGGAGAAGCTGACCTTTATCATACCCATGGTGAGGGCATCTATGTTGCAACCCCATGAAACGATCATAAGCCTCGTGAAAAGCTTCATCATATTGCTGATCAAAGGTTCTAATTTGGCTCTTCATAGCCATCGTCTTGGAAGCGGGGTAGTACCGATCCATGAACTTGTCGAAACAGAGCGCCCATGTAGTCAAAGACCCAACCTCTAGAGTATTGAGCCAAGCCTTTGCTCGATCACCTAGACCCATGGAGAAAACCTTCATGCGAAGATCATCGTCCGTCACTCCAGCACCCGGTCGCCCAAGATGGAGAACAAAGTTCTCGAGCTCATTCAAGAACCCAATCACGTCCTCATTAACCATCCCATAGAACTTGGGAAGTTGTTGGAACATGTGGTTCTTTATCTCCAGGTTCCTAGTGGCATCATTGAGGACAATTGCTGGTCCTCTAGCCCCAACCGTTGGCTTGGTGAGTGAACGAATAGGTTGCTCCGCCATTTCACCTTCCACGAAAACCGACTCAAGAATTGGTTCAGAGAGATGTGAGAAAGATTCTTCTCAACTTCCAGATGTGGAAGCTCTAGATGCTACCCTTTCAAACTGAGAATTAAGATTCCTTCTTCTCCTCCGATACAAGCAATCGATTTCGTCTATGTAAGGTTCAACGTTAGGCCCACCCGTTCGGGTTCTAGGCATACACACACCTGGAATACAAGATAGTGAGTATCTCAAGCAAAAAGAAACAAAAACAGAAATGAGACAAAGAAGAGATGTTGGCTGAAAAAACCAAACAAAAACAACAACCAAAGGAGTTAAGTCCCCGGCAACGGCGCCAAATTGATGATGTCGTTTCTCACCAATTAAATTTGTTTAAAAAGCCAAAGAACACCTTTCACTACACAAACAGAGTGCAATGGCAAGTTGTCCCCGAGTGTCGTTCTCTCGGGACCTAACATGGCTTTGATCAAGGTTTTTGCTAGCTAATTTCAGTCAACTAGATGATGATTTTTGAGAAAGATGTTTGAACAAAGGAAGTGAGAAATCAAGAGTTTTTGTAAACAAGTTTGGAAAACGGTCGGTGGTAGAAATCGAATACACATGCATCTATTACGAATATGCTCACAAGTTCAGTGCGTAAAACCTTCAACTAAGTCTGCTAAGCAACTTGTCTAGGTAACTTTCAAGACACACATCATGAAAGGCCACTATCAATAATTTAGAGTTGTTTGTCACTAACACCATTTATCTAGCATGCTGCAAATCACTAACATACAATCCTATAGCTTTCATTCACCAACGAGTTTGTCACATACTCTATTCGAATATATTTTATAGGCAACTACGAATCATATGAAGTAATTTGCAGCAAGATTGACTCACAACCTCATGTAAGCATAAGCATAATCCATAACATGCATAATTCTACATTCTACCACCAACACAAAGGATTTAGCTACTCATATTCATCAACATAGACATCAATTCATATGAATAATAATCAGAATACATCATATCAAACTACAAGACAAGAGAGTGATACAAGTTACCACCAAATCTGTCACTAATCGGTGGAAATCAAAGAAAACCTCTCCGTAGATGATTACAAAGGATGAATTCCAATCAAAATCTTGAATCCCAAGCTAAATTACAATGAATCTATGAGTTTCGATGAGTTATTGGGGCTTAGGGCTCTCCAAAACTCGTCTCCAATGTTCTGTATATCAAAAAGTAACTCCAAAATCAAGTAATGAAGGCAAAATCTGGATCTGTAACGACTGCCAAGCGCTTCGCTTGGGCAGAGCCAAGCGAAGCGCTTGCTTCCTGTTCCTCTTTTGAAATCTCCTGAAATTCCAAGCGTCCCGCTTCTCCAATTCCAAGCGAAGGGCTTGCCACCTGGGCAGATTTTGGCCTCGAAACTCGATCTTTTGCCCACGAACGGCCCTCGGGGGCCTTGGGCTCGTCCTTCTCGGCACTTATTGGGGCTCAGACACTCACGAACAAGCCACGGAGATTGGGGAACTTCAGCGGGGCCATCTTTTCCATCAAAAAGGCTCGTTTTTAGCTCCAAAAACGCCGTTTCGTACCTAAGTGCCTGAAAATGCAGAAAACACAAAACGTGACACTATTCTACAAAACTAACCAAAAAACAAGGCTAAAAGGTAGCAAAAGAAGGTAAAAAAGACAAGATGAACGCGTCAAAAATACGTTCATCATCGCTCTAGATAGGTGTTGTAAGGAATCTCAAACTTATCTTAGTGGATTCAGTCCTAGAAAGGACAAAGTGGATTAGTTGAGAGATTACGCCACTCTCAGATACCACTATAAAAGTGTTTGTGTGATTTACTTACTGTACTTAGTTTTCAGCAAAACATATCTATCTGTACACAGTCCCTCACATCACTTGCTGAAACTTTCACTTACTGAAAAAGCACTTATTGTATCAAAGACTTCCGCTCTCTGATTTTAAGTATCAGCAAACCTAGTTACTGAAAAATAACTTGGGCTTGCTGAGAAAGTTAAGTATCAGCAAACTCATCTAATAAGTACTTGCTGAGAAAGTTTTTAAACGACGAAAGTTTGAAAAGACTATTCACCCCCCCCCTAGTCTTTTCTTGTTGTTTAAAGGGACCAACAATTGTCCTATGTGTTCCTTTCAATTCAACACTACGAAGATAGATGGCTTAGATAGATCAAAGAAATAAAACAATAAATCAAGTCTTAAACGCGCGAAGCCACTCACGCATAATTAAGAACCCTAGCTAAGAAATCACATACTATCACCAACGATAGATTTAGCTACTCATAGATAAATTGCAATCAACAAGAATCAAAGCAAGATTGAATGAAAACATGTTGAATGAAATAAATAAAAGCAGAAAAATCGCGAGATACAAGTTACCAACGAAGGTGTTCAATCTCCGATGTATTGCTAACTCACAAGTAAGAATCGAGTATCAAAGATGTCCAATCTCTATGATTAAGCTTCCAAATCAATAACAAAAAGAGTCTTCTATGCTAATAATTCCCAGAACAGGCTCTGGAGAATTTGTCTCTCGAAATAAGGTGAAAAGGTATGAAAAACGAACTAAATTGACGAAACTATATATAAGCTACGAAACCTCCCGGGCGAACTGCCCCCGGTGCCAGGCGAACCGCCTGGCACCAGGCGAATCGCCCGGCGTCCCGGGCGAACCGCCCGGGGCCGGCAAAGTCGGTGGACAGGGAGTTTTTAAGTTGGTTTCCTTTTTGGACTCGATTTTTCCTTCTAGTGACCTTTAAGCCTTGAAACTCGTCCCCTAGGCCTCAAATCTCATCCGGAACCTTCTAGATACACCACGAATGTCCTCGAAACACAAAAACTTCGTCCTCTTCATCAATATTGCCCATAAAAATACGTTTTTCACCTAAAACCTGAAAAATGAAAAGAAAAGGGAAACGTGATACTATTCTAATAAAATGTACTAAAATATAAGCTAAATTAACCTAGAGGATAGCTAAATTGGTGAAAAAGACTCGAATGAAAGGGTAAAATATGCGTTCATCAAACTCCCCAAACCGAACCTTTGCTTGTCCTCAAGCAACTAAGCTAGACTCTAATGCAAAAAATCAATGCAACACACAAAATGGAGTCTCATGCCAAATGAAATGAACTAATCTATTGAGTATATCAAAAACTTATAAACAATGACCATACAAATCATAACATGGATATTGGTTGAAGAATGCCTCGATTGACTCATACACATTCACATATGCACTATGTTAAACACGATAGTCTCTCGTAACATTCTCTACTTGGACCTAGTCAGTGACGACGTAATGAAACATGTTATAATACGAATGGTTGTCCCGTGCCTATGAAACTGAGGACTTACTACTATTCACCAAGTTAAGACTTTCCCTCAAAGAGGTCGAACCAATACTCACTCTCATCAAACGAAGGAGGGTTCCCTAAAAGTTCACACTCCCCTATTCTACCCATCTCTCAAGCAAAGTCATAAACTAATCACCACTTCCTGAATGGCAGGACGAGGGTGGTCTAGAACAGATGACACTCAAAAGACACACATTACAACTCGATTACGAACATTACAAGAATTGAAAACGAGACAAACACTTTGCTAAACCGCTTTTAGGAATTTTTCAGGAATTTTTCTTGTTCCTTTTTTTTTCAATTTTTTCTTTCTTTTTTTCCTCTTTTTTTTTTTTGTATATAGCCAACAGTAGCACAACGAAAATAAATTACAATGACTCACAAACGACCTCCCCAAACCTATTCGAAAAAATAGGTTGGAGCACAAACTTTACGAAAAAGGAAGAAAAAACAAACTCACAACACTCAAAATCGAAAAACAAGTCATAATAGCGGTATAACCCCCTCCCCAAACCTATTCGTTAGAATAGGTTTCAAACAAAGGATCACACACATCTCACACTACCTCCTTCCTAGGCATTTAGCAATCTCAAAGCAAGTTGAAGACTTTTTGCCTCTTAGGTACATAATTACACGGGAAAACAACCACAAGACTCTAACATGCATCATCTTATTATAAAGGCCTTCTTGAACCGCAGTAGAGAAAGCACCACTAAGTGATGTCGAGACTACCAAGCTTAACTAAATGCATATATATATGTGACAAGCCAAGCGAGAAAAACCTCAAACAAATTCATAGAGATGAAACGCATGGTCAAAGGTCATAACTAGTTAATCTACCCAATAAAAAAGTTCAAAAAAATTGGCAAAAATATCCACATAAAAACATGCAAAACTATACTAGGATGAATGTAGTGTATGCAACTAAATACTAAGAAAGCGGTAAACGTGCAAATGCAAACAAAGGGTTTCACGAATTTAACATAAGCAAAACAAGAATAGAGATAGCCAGCGATAACCCCCCCCCCCCAAACCTGAACGTCGTCGCTCGTCCTGAACGTCAAAAGTGGATTGAAGGTGAGAGCTAACTTGTACCTGTAACCTATATGACTCAAGAAAACTCGTGAGAAACCAAAACGGGCGATAAAATAAGTAAAAAGATCAATAATTTAGCATAATAGGAGAAAATTGGGTTTCCAAACGAAAATCTGGAACCCCGGGTTTCTGGGCAACCGGGGCAAACCGCCCCAGGTGGGGGGCGATTCGCCTGGGGCGTCCAGAACGTCCCAGGCAGCCTAGACTTGCCAGGCGAATCGCCCCACGTGGGGGGGGGGGGGGTTCGCTTGGCATCTCCAGACTCCTGGAGACGCCTTTTTCCTCCCAAAACGCAAAATTATCATCTTAAAACCTATTTTATCACCAAAAACATACGAAAACATAAAATAAAACACAATGACATGCTCAAAATAAATATGCATGCAATGCAAAAAGCAATAAAACTCAACTACATGCAACCATTACCACTAATGTTATCCATTATCAAATGGAAACGAATCTTGTGCATCCGTTCCATTACTCCTCGCATCTTGGGAACCATCCTTGGCTCCTCTCCGTATCTGCTCAAGCAAGTCCATGATTCCCTGAAAACTAAAATTAACAAAACCAATAAAATCTAAATCTAAAAACTAACCAAGGGAATCAAATGGAAAATAAAAAGAGAAAAGAGGATCAAAACTCCTTTGGAACTCATAGGTGGGTGCATGGACCATAACGTAGGAGTCAAGATCAAGAGTATCTGCAGCAATTGATTCAGAGACACCAAAATCTTCAGAGATTGGCTCCTCGACCTCAACACAACTCACGTCATCACTTTCTGACTCAAGTGAAGCAATGGATTCAGTCATCACCTCCTCCACGACTTCCTCTTGACCAATAACATCGACATCCGCAAGTAAGGACGTGGAATCCAAGCTAAGCACTGAAGAGACTTCATCAATGGATTCTTCTCCACATTCCTCTTCATCGGCAATGTCGATTTCTGGTGGCTGACTACTGAAGCGAGACGTCCACGCCCTTGACCCGGGAGGTGAGTCCCTATCCCAATGTTCCAGAAACTTGCTGGTTACTTCACCCCAAGTGCGCAACGATTTTTCCGGTGGGATTCTGAGCCATCCTCGAGCGTACCCTTTCAAGGCTCCCATAAATCCTCTCATACAAAGTTGCTCATGTGATAAAATAACCCCCTCCACATTCTCACGAGGTATCCTCAATACACCTTCCTCGTACGTGTCTAAGAACCCTCTTGGATCATCACTCATCGAAAACGTGGAAACAATGGAGTAGTACGAAGGATCAAAGTCATAATCCTTGCAATCTTCATCCAATGTTATGCAAGGCCCTCGAGGCATCACATACCGGGGCAAAGGAACTCGTAGACTCATCCTTTCATATGACTAGTTTCTGCACATGAGGAAACAAGAAACCAAGGAGCAGAATCCACAAAAGAAAAACAAAAACTTGCAAAGAAAAACACAAAGAGTGCAAACAAACACAATGTAACCAAGAACTTCGAGAGCACAATCATTCAAGGTAACCAAGATCAGATTAGATGAATTTACTGAAAAAGATAGGGGGAAAGAAATAGGGTAAGAAAGTGAAAAATTTTTTGAGAGCAAACCCCAGAGCTTGTTCTTCTGTAGGGAATTGAATGCTGAAAATATAGATAAGCTAAAGAGAAAAAAGGAGTATAGTCCCCGACTTTGATGAACGAGATTGTCAGACTCGAATAATCAAATAAATTTGTTTTTAGCCAAAGGCAACTCACAACTACAACGAAAACCAAGGCACGTAGTGTAAAAGTAAGATAACCTCGAGTGTCGATCTCTAAGGACTATAACTAGTTTTATCTAATTTAACTTAAACTATAAATCAGGAATTGATGAACGTGTATTTTACACTTTCATTCGAGTCTATTTCACCAATTTAGCTATCCTCTAGGTTAATTTAGCTTATATTTTAGTGCATTTTATTAGAATAGTGTCACGTTTCCCTTTTCTTTGCATTTTCCAGGTTTTAGGTAAAAAAACTTATTTTTATGGGCAATATTGATGAAGAGGACGAAGTTTTGGTGTTTCGAGGACATTCGTGGTGTATCTAGAAGGTTCCGGATGAGATTTAAGGCTTAGGGGACGAGTTTCAAGGCTTAAAGGTCACTAGAAGGCAAAATCCGAGTCCGAAAAGAAAAAGAAGACCAAAAATCTCGCTCTCGCCGATCTGGACGTCCCAGGCGAACCGCCTGGGGCGTGGGGCGATTCGCCCCACACAAGCGAATCGCCCGGCACCTGGGGCGGTTCGCCTGGGGAGTTTCCGCAGCTATATATATCTTTGCCTATTTTCTACGTTTTTCAGACCTTTTCACATTATTTTGAGTGATGATGAATGTGTATTTACACTTTCATTTGAGTCTTTTTCACCTATTTTAGCTATCCTCTATGTTAATTTAGCTATTTTTTGTGCATTTTATTAGAATAGTGTCACGTTTCCCTTTAGTTTTTATTTTACAGGTTTTGGTTGAAAAACGAAGTTTTCTGGGCAAATATATTGAAGTAGACAAGGAATTGGTGTTCCAGAAGCCTAATTGGAGTATCTGAAAGATTCCGGATAGGATTTGAAGTCTAGGGGTCGAATCTGGAGGCTAGAAGGTCACTAGAAGTCTGAAACCGAGTCCGAAAAGGGGAAGAAATCCAAAAACGCGTCGAAAACGCGTTTTGGGCCGAAAAACACTCCCGGGCGACTCGCCCGGGATGTGGGGCGAATCGCCCCACAACCAGGCGAATCGCCCGGTGTGTGGGGCCCTTCGCCCCACACAATTCGAAAGCCTATATATAGTTGCTCAGTTTTCTCCATTTTTCATACTTTTCCAGACCTTTTCTCTCACCTTTCTCTGTAGTTTTAGGTAGGAATTTCCCAGAGCCTGTTCTGGGGGTTCTTAGCTTAGGAGATACTTTTTCTTAGCAGTTTGGAGCTTGTAAGATCGCGATTCTTCGGAGATTGACAACCTTCAGTAACATTGTATCTTACAGTTTTTCTATTTATATTTATATATCTTTCATCATGTTTTCATTCATTCGTGGTATGATTTCTGTTGATTGCATGACAACTATGAGTAGCTAAACTTCTCGTTGGTGATAGTATGTGATTTCTTAGCGAAGGGTTGATAATTATGCTAATGGCTATATCGCGCATTATACTCTGAGTTATTGCTTTATTTCTTTGATCTATCTAAATCTATACCTTCGTAGTGTTGAATAATTACGGAACACAATTGGACAATTCATTGATCAAAGATCTCCATGCAAGACTGAGGAATTTATGCATGATTATTAACCTGTTATGCTTTGAATGACCATACTATCACCAATCTCCATTATCTGTTAAGAAAAACCTTTGCTAAGTCGTCTGCTGTTTTATATTCTTAAGTTAGATTAGATAAAGCTAGTTATAGTCCTTAGAGATCGACACTCGAGGTTTTTCTACTGCTACACTACGGTTTTCGTTGTAGTTGTGAATTGCCTTTGGCTAAATACAAATTTATTTGATTAATTAGAATCTGACAAATTCAGGTTCATCAAATTGGCGCCGCTGCCGGGAACTATACTCCTTTTTTCTGTTTAATTTGTTTATATTTTCAGCATTCAATTCCTAGTTCTAGTAGTTTTTAGTTTTCCGATTTAATCTCTTTCTGATACTCCTTTCCTAGTTCGTTACAGATAGTGTATGTCACATACACGATCTAGAGGAACACCGCTTGCTGATTATATTGCTGAGATCGACAGAGTCTACCACCAAAGAAGGCGACTACTTCAAAGGCATGCACTAGAGGAAATAGAGGATACTGATTTCTCTGAATCTCTACACGGTCTTTTCAAGGAAATCGACGGAATGGCAGAAGCTAGACCTTTGAAAGCATGGGTTCAACCCTCCAAGGATCGTATGAGGGGACCGGCGATTGTTCTTTCGTCTGCAACTCGAGATCTGGAAATCAAGAACCACGCATTCCAACAACTTCCAAGGTTCTATGGCTTAGCAAGGGAAGATGTTATGGGGTACTTGCACAATATCGATGATTTCGTCAACCAACTCCCACGACCCGGAGCTGAAATAACAACGGATGAGTTGAGGATGAAGGTTTTTGCTATGGAGCTTGGCGACAGAGCCAAGTCATGGTTGAGTTCTCTACCAGCAGGCTCGCTGGACACTTGGGAGAAGGTTTTTTCAGCTTTCATGGAAAAATACTTCCCTCACACCTTGACTACCGCGCTTAAGGCGCAAATCACAGGATTCAAACAAGACTATGATGAGACCATCTACACCGCGTTTGAGAGGTTCCAAGACCTCATGAACTAGTGCCCTCACCATGGTTTTGAGCTTTCTGATCTAGTCCAACACTTCTACAATGGACTAACCTTCGAGAACCAACAAGTGGTGGACTTCCAATGCCGTGGCAATATTTGGGAGGAAACTGCAGAAGTCGTCTGGGCAGTTTTCGAAAGGCTTGCTAAGGGTTCGCAGTTCAAGGACCCAAGGGCAATGGTTAGGAGACGTGGACCTGAATCTCCACCTACTCAAGAAGCCCCTATGTATAGGGGGAATGGGGATCAATTCGAGTGCTTTACCAACGAATTGAAGCAAGTCCTCAAGAGCGCCACTGGAACAACTATGTCGAATGAAGTTTGCCGAATATGCAAGAACTATGGGCATGGGGCTGATATGTGTAGATTAGAGCTTGCGTATGATGATGGCAACTGGGCTCAAGGAGGCGAAGAGGAAGCCTTTGCTACGGAGTTTGGTACTCAAGAAGCTAGCTACGGACAAGATGGTAGAAATCCTCGAGGTGGATTTTGGAGAAGACGGTTCCGAAACAATCAAGGATATGCACCGGCTAGCCAAACTTATGGCCCTAACCAAGACCGTAGTAGGGTTAACTATGGTAATGATCACTGCGAAAACCCCGCTCCGAAAGATCAACCGAAGTCGAAGTCGGCTCAATTGATGGAGAACTTGCAAAAGATGGTTGATCACACCCAAAGTTTTCTCAAACGTTATGAAGAAGATTCTGAGAAGACTAGGGCGAGACTTGATCGATTGGAAGAGAGCACTAGGCTTGCCCAACAAAAGATGCAAGAGTTGATCGACCGAGGAGCAAGTAGGGAGCAAGGCAAGCTGCCTAGCAACACTGAGAAGTCGATGTCCATTACCTTGGTGGGTGATCTACCTGTTGAAATCACCATCAAGAAGGTTGCTAAGTGCGAGTGTTGCAACGGGAAGTGCCCCCACAGGCTAAGGAAGAAGAGAAGGACCTTGGTTCTGACGAGAGTGAAGAGGATCCCGAGCCACTCACTCAAAGTTTCGATATTAAGGTCGGGATTGGTGAGCTTGAAGATGTCCGTGCCACACTAGACACGGGATCCTACTCTAATGTGCTCCCAATGAATGTGTTTGAGAAGAGTAGCCTTGGAAAACTATCTGAGCATAAGGCTATTGTGCAATTGGCAGATGAATCCTTTGTGAGACCCGACGGCGTTGTGAAGAATGTATTGGTCAAGATTGGTGAAGTTTCTGTATACACCAATTTTGTAGTTATGCCGGCGTCTACACCTGGGATGGGGGATGTCGTTCTCTTGGGGCGAACGTTCTTGACTAAGCTACGCTCAGTGATAGACATCTACCGAAGGACTTGCACCATTGAGGTGGATAGCAAGCGACATGTGTTGCGAGCCATATCTAATCCACCTGATACTTCTCACACTATTAACTACTGTGGTCTTGTTGTCTATGTTCATTCTTATTCACAGGTTCGTGGCATGAGGAGAAGATCCATGAAGGGGAAGTCTAGTACCCTCAAGAAGAAGAGCTAGCCGCAAACAGGAGTCGAGTCAAAGACTTTAAACATTGGCGCTATCCGGAGGCAACCCGGAGTTTTTATCGCTTTTTTACCGCTTTATTGCATGCATTCATACTTGAACAATTTGCTTTTCAATATGTGAATTTGTTCGTCTTTGTGTCGTATGTGCTTATGTTATGTTTGAGTGAGATTTTTCGAGTGGTTTTTATGAGAAAAATGGTTTTCGGGGACTTTAAAACCGCATTTTTCGGAAGTTTTCGTCTCCCCGCCTCAGGAGGTGGGGGGCGAATCGCCCCGCACCCGGGACGACTCGCCCCACGGTCTCTGCAGGGTCAAAAACGCGGAAATCCTCCATTCTCCTCATTTCTTCATCTCTTCACCCTTCTTACTCCCCAAAAAACCGAAACTCGCAAAAATATCTTCAAATTTTCATAAAACCTTCAATTCTCCACCAAATTTAGTGTTCTATAGCTTCAATCGAAGCTCATTATGTGATCTTTCTTTTCGTCCGAACAAATTTCACCCTAGTGTATTCGTTTTCCAGATCTGAGGTATCTTCTTATGAACCCTAATTTTTCAAATTTGGGGGTTTTCTGATTTGAGCTTCGATTAGGCTTATATGATGTATGGTTAGCTTTTTTGTGTGATTAGAAGCATTATTTACTATCAATTGCATGCTCAATTATGCTTGGGTTGTTGATTTGGGAATTTTGCTACTAGATGATCTATCTTGTTATGCAATATATCTTTTTCTTTGATTCAATACATATGATTATGCTTATTGATGTAATAATGATGGATATGATGGTAGAATGCATAATTGTTGAGTATGAGGATTTATGATGCTAGAATTTTTCGCTACTATGGTATGAATTGAGCCTTGTTATTTAGGTTATTGGTTGTCTAGCAAGAGCATAATGTGATGTATTGCATGTAGTAGTTACATTGGTATGTTGCATGTTGAAGAAGCTAGGCTAGACATGAAGGATTTGGGGAGTTCGATTGTTGATTTTATCACTTGTGTGTTTCGTTCTTACATTAGCATATGCATAAGTCAGTTTTGTGTCATACGAGGTACTAACTGTTGTTTGTAGGAACCATGCCACAAAGGGAGAGAAGCACTCCCGTTTGGCTACTATGAAATATTGGAGGGGGATCGATTACAACCATGTCAAGGAGTGTGATCTCGTTAGAGGTGCGTTCGAGCCACGGGCTCTTGCAACAACGTCGCGGTTTATCCAAGAGGAGGAGCGAGAATCTACATGGAGTAAGGACTCTTATGCCTATTCATGCACCACCGAAGGGACAGAAACAATTATTATGTCAGCAATCTATCACAAGGACTGCAAAGTTCGAGTGAATAGGAAGGCACCGGGACGATCTCACCACAACAGATTCAGTCTTGAGTCGACAGTGGCTAGAAGGTTCCGAAGCACTAGCTTGGTTCCAAAACATAATGACATGGGTACCCGGCCCCTCTTAGGGGTGCCCCTTGTCTGCCTCTAAAGGGAGCATCATATAGACATCGGGGCATCAACCGTAGAGAATGTGATCGACATTGGAAAAAATGGAAGACAACCTCTGAGTATCCGAGCAGCTTGCTGCAACCTCCTCGGGGTGTAAAACATTGGAGAGGGAGGCTCTGATACCGCTGCTCTTTCCCCTTCAACAGTTCACAACCTATTGGAGAGATACCGGGTGGAAGATTCCATAACAGAGGCAGTTTGAAGATTCTCTTCGAGAATGCAACTCTACTGGTGATGATGTTGGTGACAGTAGTGACAATGAAGACAATAGGGACAATGATGATACAGATGGAGGAGTTGTTCCTATCCGATCTATTAATGGAACTACCGCCACTACCACAAGCCCCGATGATAACCTATAGGTCCCTGGAGCAGTCCCAATAACTTACAAGCAGCATACTCAGCCGACCGAGGCCAAACCATGCGATAACATCTAGTATCACATCTTATTTCCTCATTTTCTTACTGCTAGGGACTAGCTTTAAATTGATGAGGGGGATGGGATTTAAGTGATCTAGTGTTGTTAGTTTTGAGCTTGACATTGATGGTTTAGAGCTTGCCATTGATGGTTTAGAGCTTGGAATTGGTAGGGTGAGTATACTACCTTGCATGTATTATCCGTTTGCATTTGCATTTGCACGTTTACTGCTTTCTTAGTTTTTTAGGTTGCATTCACTACATTCATCCTAGGATAATCTTGCATGTTTTATATGGAGTTTATTGCCAAATTTTTTGAACTTTTTTATTGGGTAAATCAACTAACTATGCCATTAATCATATGCTTCATCTCTATGAATTTGTTTGAGGTTTTTCTCGCTTGGCTTGTCACATTTATGTATTGCACTTAGTTAAGCTTGGTAGTCTCGACATCACTTAGTGGTGTTTTCTCTACTGCGGTTCACGAAGGCCTTTATAATAGGATGATGCATGTTAGGGTTTTATGGTTATTTTCCCGAGTAATTATGTACCTAAGAGGCAACAAGTCTTCACCTTGCTTTGAGATTGCTAAATGCCTAGGAAGGAGGTAGTGTGAGGTTGTGTGATCCTTTGTTTGTAACCTTCTTCCGAATAGGTTTGGGGAGGGGGTTACACCATCATTACACTTGTTTTTCGTTTTTCATTTCAGTGTTGTGAGTTTATTTTTCCTTTCTCGTAAATTTTGTACTCCAACCTATTCTTTCGAATAGGTTTGGGGAAGTCGTTGTGAGTCATTTTATTTCTTTTTCGTTGTGCTACTGCTGGCTAAAAAATCGAAAAAAAGGAAAGAGAACAAGAAAAATTCCAGAAAAAAAGAAAAAAACTGGAAAAGAAAAAAATGAAAAAAAAAAGACCCCAAAAAAGCAAAGAAGGGTCCAAAAAAGAAAGCCAAATAGCAGTTTAGCAAAGTGTTGTGTCTCATTTTCCAATTCTTTTAATGTTCGTAATCGTGTTGTAATTTTCTATCTCTTCTTTTGTTTTTGAGTGTTATCTGTTCTAGACCACCCTCGTCCAGCCATTCAGGAAGTGGTGAATAGCTTAAGGCTTTGCTTGAGAGATAGGTAGAATAGGGGAGTGTTATCTTTTATAGGGAACCCTCCTTCGTTTGATGAGAGCCAGTATTGGTTCGACCTCTTTGAGGAAAAGTCTTAACTTGGTGAACAGTAGTAAGTCCTCAGTTTCATAGGCACGGGACAGCCATTCGTATCTTAACATGTTTCATTACGTCGTCACTGACTAGGTCCAGGTAGAGAATGTTACGAGAGACTATCATGTCTTGACATAAGTGCTTATGTGAATGTGTATGAGTCAATCGAGGCATTCTTCAACCTATATTCATGTTTTGATTTATATTGTTCTTGTTCATATGTTTTTTGATAGATTCAGTAGATTAGTTCATTACATTTGGTATGAGACTCCATTTTTGTGTTGCATTGTTTTTTTGCATTAGAGTCTAGCTTAGTTGCTTGAGGACAAGCAAAGGTTCGGTTTGGGGAGTTTGATGAATGTGTATTTTACACTTTCATTTGAGTCTTTTTCACCTATTTTAGCTATCCTCTATGTTAATTTAGCTATTTTTTAGTGCATTTTATTATAATAGTGTCACGTTTCCCTTTAATTTTTTTTACAGGTTTTGGTTGAAAAACGAGGTTTTCTGGGCAAATATATTGAAGTAGACAAGGAATTGGTGTTCCAGAAGCCTAATTGGAGTATCTGAAAGATTCCGGATAGGATTTGAAGTCTAGGGGTCGAATCTGGAGGCTAGAAGGTTACTAGAAGTCAGAAACCGAGTCCGAAAAGGGGAAGAAATCCAAAAACGCGTCGAAGGGTTGATAATTATGATTTCTGTTGATTGCATGACAACTGTGAGTAGCTAAACTTCTCGTTGGTGATAGTATGTGATTTCTTAGCGAAGGGTTGATAATTATGCTAATGGCCATATCGCGCATTATACTCTGAGTTATTGCTTTATTTCTTTGATCTATCTAAATCTATATCTTCGTAGTGTTGAATAATTACGGAACACAATTGGACAATTCATTGATCAAAGATCTCCATGCAAGACCGAGGAATTTATGCATGATTATTAACCCGTTATGCTTTGAATGACCATACTATCACCAATCTCCATTATCTGTTAAGAAAAACCTTTGCTAAGTTGTCTGCTGTTTTATATTCTTAAGTTAGATTAGATAAAGCTAGTTATAGTCCTTAGAGATCGACACTCGAGGTTATTCTACTGCTACACTACGGTTTTCGTTGTAGTTGTGAATTGCCTTTGGCTAAATACAAATTTATTTGATTAATTAGAATCTGACAAATTCCGGTTCATCAAGAGACAAAATTCTCCAGAGCCTGTTCTGGGAATTATTAGCATAGAAGACTCTTTTTCTTATTGATTTGGAAGCTTTAGCATAGAGATTGGATATCTTTGATTTTTGATTCTTGCTTGTGAGTTAGCAATTCATCGGAGATTGACAACCTTCGTTGGTAACTTGTATCTCACGATTTTTCTGCTTTTATTTATTTCATTCAACATGTTTTCATTCAATTTTGCTTTGATTCTTGTTGATTGCAATTTATCTATGAGTAGCTAAATCTATCGTAGGTGATAGTATGTGATTTCTTAGCTAGGGTTCTTAATTATGCATGAGTGGCTTCGCGCGTTTAAGACTTGATTTATTGTTTTATTTCTTTGGTCTATCTAAGCCATCTATCTTCGTAGTGTTGAATTGAAAGGAACACATAGGACAATTCACGATCATAGATTTCTATACAAACTTCAAGTACTTCATGCATGATTATTACCCGTTGCTTTGAATGATCATACTATCACTAACTTCCATCATATTGATAAGAAAAATGTGTGCTTTGCTTGATTCCTGATTTTTAGTTTAAGTTAAATTAGATAAAGCTAGTTATAGTCCTTAGAGATCGACACTCGAGGTTATCTTACTTCTACACTACGTGCCTTGGTTTTCGTTGTAGTTGTGAGTTGCCTTTGGCTAAAAACAAATTTATTTGATTAATTGAGTCTGACAATCTCGTTCATCAAATTGGCGCCGTTGCCGGGGACTATACTCCTTTTTTCTCTTTAGTTTATTTATATTTTCAGCATTCAATTCCCTACAGAAGAACAGGCTCTGGGGTTTGCTCTAAAAAAAAATTCACTTTCTTACCCTATTTCTTTCCCCCCTATCTTTTTCAGTAAATCCATCTAATCTGATCTTGGTTACCTTGCGTGCTTCTGCTCTCGAAGATCTTGGTTACATTGTGTTTGTTTGCAC
The DNA here is from genome assembly GCA_028274465.1 of Plantago ovata. Taxonomy (NCBI): domain Eukaryota; kingdom Viridiplantae; phylum Streptophyta; class Magnoliopsida; order Lamiales; family Plantaginaceae; genus Plantago; species Plantago ovata. The sequence goes on along the minus strand of CM051456.1, from coordinate 35,473,578 downwards.
TCTTTGTGCTTTTCTTTGCAATTTTTTGTTTTCCTTTGTGGATTCTGCTCCTTGGTTTCTTGTTTCCTCATGTGCAGAAACTAGTCATATGAAAGGATGAGTCAACGAGCTCCTTTGCCCCGTTATGTGATGCCTCGAGGGCCTTGCATAACATTGGATGAAGATTGCAGGAATTATGATTTTGATCCTTCGTACTACTCCATTCTCTCCACGTTTTCAATGGGTGATGGTGTTGAGGATACCTCGTGAGAATGAGGAGGGGGTTATTTTATCACATGAGCAACTTTGTATGAGAGGATTTATGGGAGCCTTGAAAGGGTACGCTCGAGGATGGCTCAGAATCCCACTGGAAAAATTGTTGTGCACTTGGGGTGAAGTAACCAGCAAGTTTCTGGAACATTGGGATAGGGACTCACCTCCCGGGTCAAGGGCATGGACGTCTCGCTTCAGTAGTCAGCCACCAGAAATCGACATTGTCGATGAAGAGGAATGTGGAGAATAATCCATTGATGAAGTCTCCTCAGTGCTTAGCTTGGATTCCACGTCCTTACTTGCGGATGTCAAGGTTGTTGGTCAAGAGGAAGTCGTGGAGGAGGTGATAACTGAATCCATTGCTTCACTTGAGTCAGAAGGTTATGGCGTGAGTTGTGTTGAGGTCGAGGAGCCAATCTCTGAAGATTTTGGTGTCCCTGAATTAATTGCGGCAGATACTCTTGATCTTGACTCCTACGCTCTCGTCCATGCACCCACCTATGAGTTCCAAAGGAGTTTTGATCCTCTTTTCTCTTCTTATTTTTCATCTGATTCCCTTAGTTATTTTTTTAGATTTTGTTTTTATTAGTTTTGTTAATTTTAGTTTCCAGGGAATCATGGACTTGCTTGAGCAGATACGGAGAGGAGCCAAGGATGGTTCCCAAGATGCGAGGAGTAATGGAACGGATGCACAAGATTCGTTTCCATTTGATAATGGATAACATTAGTGGTAATGGTTGCATGTATTTTAGTTTATCGCTTTCTTGCATTGCATGCATATTTATTTTTCGTATGTTTTTGGTGATAAAATAGGTTTTAAGATGATAATTTTGCGTTTTGGGAGGAAAAAGGCGTCTCCAGGAGTCTGGAGATGCCAGGCGAACCGCCCCCCATGTGGGGCGATTCGCCTGGAAAGACCAGGCCGCCTGGGACATTCTGGACGCCCCAGGCGAATCGCCCCCCACCTGGGGCGGTTCGCCCCGGGTGTCCAGAAACCCGGAGGTCCGGATTTTCGTTCAGTACCCCATTTTTCTCCTATTATGCTAAATTATTAATCTTTTTACTTCTTTTATTGCCCGTTTTGGTTTCTCACGAGTTTCCTTGAGTCCTATAGGTTACAGGTACAAGTTAGCTCTCACCTTAAATCCACTTTCGACGTTCGGGACGAGCGACGACGTTCAGGTTTGGGGGGAGGGTTATCGCTGGCTATCTCTATACTTGTTTTGTGATGAATGTATTTTTGACGCGTTCATCTTGTCTTTTTTACCTTCTTTTGCTACCTTTTAGCCTTGTTTTTTGGTTAGTTTTGTAGAATAGTGTCACGTTTTGTGTTTTCTGCATTTTCAGGCACTTAGGTACGAAACGGCGTTTTTGGAGCTAAAAACGAGCCTTTTTGATGGAAAAGATGGCCCCGTTGAAGTTCCCCAATCTCCGTGGCTTGTTCGTAAGTGTTTGAGCATCAATAAGCATCGAGAAGGATGAGTCCAAGGCACCCGAGGGCCATGCGAGGGCAAAAAGATTGAGTTTGAAGACAAAAATCTGCCCAGGAGCCAAGCTAAGCGCCTGGAATAGTGAAGCGCTCCGCTTCATTTTCCAGGAGCTTTGGCACAGAAGCCAAGCGAAGCGCTTGGAGTGCCAAAGCGCTCCGCTTGGCTTCTCCAAGCGGTCCGCTTGGCAGCGGTTATGTTTTCGGATTTTCCTTCTTAGATCTGATCTTTGGTCATTTTTTGAATATCTTTTGAATTGTAACTTCGTTTTGGAGAGCTCCTAAGCCCCAAAACTCAGAGAAAACTCAGATTACATTGTATTTTAGCTTGGGATTCAAGGTTTTGATTGGAATTCATCCTTTGTAATCATCTACGGAGAGGTTTTCTTTGATTTCCACCGATTAGTGACAGCTTTGGTGGTAACTTGTATCACTCTCTTGTCTTGTAGTTTGATATGATGTATTCTGATTATTATTCATATGAATTGATGTCTATGTTGATGAATATGAGTAGCTAAATCTTTTGTGTTGGTGGTAGAATGTAGAATATGCATGCTATGGGTTATGTTTATGCTTACATGAGATTGTGATTCAATCTTGCTGCAAATTCCTTCATATGATTCTTAGTTGCCTATAAAATATATTCGAATTGAGTATAGTGACAACTCTTGGTCAATGAAAGCTATAGGATTGTATGTTAGAGATTTGCAGCATGCTAGATAAATGGTGTTGGTGACAAGCACCTCTAAAGTATTGATAGTGGTCTTTTATGATGTGTGTCTTAAAGTTGCCTAGACGAGTTGCTTGGCAGACTTGATCGAAGGTTTTACGCACTAAACTTGTGAGCATATTCGTAACCCATGCATGTGTATTTGATTTCTACCACCAATCGTTTTCCAAGCTTGATTACAACAATCTGATTTCTCGTTGCTTTGTTCAAAGGAAACGATTCTATAAACATTTGAACTCGTTGACTGAAATTACTAGAAAAAACCTCAGGCAAAGCCACGTTAGGTCCCGAGAGAACGACACTCGGGGACAACTTGCCATTGCACTCTAGTTTGTGTAGTGATAAGTGTTCTTAGGCTTTTAAAACAAATTTAATTGGTGAAAAACGACATCATCAATTTGGCGCCGCTGCTGGGGACTTAACTCCTTTGGTTGGTGTTTTTGTTTTGGTTTTTTCAGCCAACATCTCTTCTTTGTCTCATTTCTGTTTTTGTTTCTTTTTGCTTGAGATACTCACTATCTTGTATTTCAGGTGAGTGCATGCCTAGACCCGAACGGGTGGACCTATTATTGAACCTTTTGTAGACGAGATCGATCGTTTGTTTCAAAGGAGAAGGAGGAATTTGAATCTCGAGTTTGAAGGAGTAGCATCTATAGCTTCTACTTCTGGTATTCGGGAAGAGTCTTCTTCTTATCTTTTGGAGCCAATTCTTGAATCTGTTTACTTGGAAGGTGAAATGGCGGAGCCGCCCATACGTACACTTACTAAGCCTACGGTTGGGGCTAGAGGACCAGCAATTGTCCTCAATGATGCCACAAGGAACTTGGAGATCAAGAATCACATGTTCCAACAACAACCCAAATTCTATGGGATGGCTAATGAGGACGTGATAGGGTACTTGAATGAGCTCGAGAACTTTGATCTCCATCTTGGGCGACCAAGAGCTGGTGTTACGGATGATGATCTCCGCATGAAGGTCTTTTCTATGGGGCTAGGCGATCGTGCAAAGGCTTGGCTCAATACTTTGAAGGCCGGGTCTTTGACAACATGGGATCTATGTTTTGATAAGTTCATGGAGCGTTACTACCCCGCTTCCAAGACAATGGCTATGAAGAGCCAAATTAGCTCTTTCGAGCATAGGTACGATGAGCCTTTCCACGAGGCCTATGATCGTTTCATGGGGTTGCATCATCGATGCCCACATAACGGGTATGATAAAGGTCAGCTTCTCCAATTCTTTTACAATGGTTTACATCCTGAGATTCAATCTCAAGTGGATAGTATTTGTGGAGGTAGTATGGGGGAGTTGCTTCCTTCTCAAGTCCAAGTGAAGCTGGACATGATGTACCGGAATTCCCAAAACCGGAATGTGAGGACTCGTGTGCTCCAAAAGGAGCAAAGAGGTGAGGCCAAGGTAGTAGTGGAACAAAATGCCTTCGATGGGTTCGCCCATGAAGTGAAGCAAGCTTTGAGGCAAAGCGTTCCTTCTCCTTCTACGGAAGTTTGTGGTGTGTGCAAGAACTATGGGCACCCGGCCTACTTATGCCGTTCCGAATTTGCTAGAGAGCAATATATCACGAACGATGTCCGTCAAGAAGTATATGCTGCTGAGGGAGAGCAAGTAGTTGGAGATGTGAACTACGGGCAAGGTTATGGCAATGTGAGGCCACAAAACCGTGGACTCCGAGGTGGATACCAGAATCAAGGCAACCGTGGTTATCTTCATAACCCGGATCAAAATGCCTATGGGCCTAATCAAGATAGAAGTCGTCTCAGCTATGGGAACAATTGGTATAAAGGAGCACCGCCTTCTAATCCTACACCTCCGCCTCAGGTTGCTAGTTCGGGACCACAAGGTGGAGGGGTGCTTCCTTCACCTCTTGTCTCTTCTCTCAACGATCTTGTGTTGAAAACAAATAAGTTTATGGAGCATTACTATCGTAATGAAGCTACTAATAATCAGAGGTTTGAGAAGCTTGAAGCTAGTAGTAGCAACCTCCATAAGAAGTTGCAAGAGATGATAGATCGGGGGGTGATGAATGTGTATTTTACACTTTCATTCGAGTCTTTTTCACCTATTTTAGCTATCCTCTATGTCAATTTAGCAATATTTTAGTACATTTTATTAGAATAGTGTCACGTTTCCCTTTAGATTTTATTTTACAGGTTTTTGTTGAAATTCGGAGATTTCCGGGCAATTATATTGAAGTCTACAAGGAATTCGTGTTCCAGAAGCCTATTTGGAGTATTTGAAGGTTTCCGGATAGGATTTGGAGTCTAGGGGCCGAATCTGGAGGTTAGAAGGCTACTAGAAGTCATAAATCGAGTCCGAAAAGGTGAAGAAATCCAAAACCGCGTCGAAAACGCGGAAATTCCGCGAAATACCTGTGGGGCGAACCGCCGCACTGTGGGGCGAACCGCCCGGGAATATTTCGGGGCCTATATATAGTGCTCAGTTTTCTCTCCGAAAATCATATATCTCCAAGCCTACTTTCTCACCTCTCTCTATAGTTTTAGGTAGGAACTTCCCGGGGCCTGTCCTGGGAGTTCCATAGCTTAGAGGATACTTTTTCATAGCAGATTGGAGCGCGTAGGATCGCAATCATCCGGAGATTGACAACCTTCGGTAACTTTGTATCTTACAGTTTTTATCTACTTATTTTATCTTCTTTCAATATGTTTTCTTCTATGATGTCTATTGATTGCATGCCTATTATGAGTAGCTAAACATATCGTTGGTGGTAGTATGTGAATTCTTAGCGAGGGAAGATAATCATGCTAGTGGCTATATCGCGCATTATACTCCGTGTCATTGCTTTATTTCGTTGATCAGTTGTAACCAAAATTCTCGTATGTTGTATTGATCATTATGCACAATTGGACACTAGTCGACCATCAGACCAATTATCTTCGTAGTGTTGAATAATTACGGAACACATTAGGACAATCGTGATTGACTAGTCAAACCTTATTATCTTCGTAGTGCTTAATACTTGCAGCAGGACACTAGATTGATTCAAAGATCTCTATGCAAGACCGAGGAACTTATGCATGATTATCGACCCATTATGTTAAGAAGGACCATACTATCACCAATCTCCATTATCTGCTTGAAACCCCCTATTGCTTTCTATCTGCTGTTTTATATTCTTAATTAGATTTGATAAAGCTAGTATAGTCCTGAGAGAACGACACTCGAGTCATTCTACTACTACACTACGGTCTTCGTTGTAGTTGTGGATTGCCTTTGGCTAATTACAAATTTATTTGACTGAATCTGACACGTTCATCAAATTGGCGCCGCTGCCGGGGAACGAACCCGGGTCATCCGCGTGACAGGCGGGAATACTTACCACTATACTCCTTTTTTCTGTTTAATTTGTTTATATTTACAGCTTTAGATTCCTAATTCTTTTAGTTTTAGTTTTCCTTTTTAATCTCTCTTTGCTTTCCTAGTTTGTCTCTAATCACTTTTCCTAGTCTGTCACAGATAGTGTATGCCGCATACACGTTCTGCAGGAACATCGCTTGCTAATTCAAGTGCTGAGATCGATAGAGTCTACCACCAAAGAAGGCGACTACTTGAAAGGCGCGCACTAGAGGAAATAGAGGAAACTGATTTCTCTGAATCTCTAATTAGTCTATTCAAGGAAATCGACGGAATGGCAGAAGCTAGACCACTAAAGGCATGGGTACAACCCACCAAAGATCGTATGAGGGGACCGGCGATATTTCTTTCGTCTGCAACCCGAGATCTGGAGATCAAGAACCACGCATTCCAACAACTTCCGAGGTTCTATGGCTTATCAAGGGAAGATGTGATGGGGTACTAGCACGATATCGATGATTTCGTCAACCAACTTCCACGACCCGGAGCTGACATAACAACGGATGAGTTGAGGATGAAGGTTTTTGCTATGGGACTTGGCGACAAAGCCAAGTCATGGCTGAGCTCTCTTCCAACAGGCTCACTGGACACTTGGAAAAAGGTTTTTTCAGCTTTCATGGAGAAATACTTCCCACACACTCTGACTACCGCGCTTAAGGCGAAGATCACTGGATTCAAGCAAGACTATGATGAGACCATCTACACCGCGTTCGAGAGGTTCCAAGATCTCACGAACAAGTGCCCTCACCATGGTTTTGAACTTTCCGACCTAGTCCAACACTTCTACAATGGACTAACTTTCGAGAACCAACAAGTGGTGGACTTCCAATGCCGAGGCAATATTTGGGAGGAAACCGCAGAAGCCGTCTGGGCAGTTTTCGAAAGGCTTGCTAAGGGTTCGCAATTCAAGGACCCAAGAGCAATGGTTAGGAGACGTGGACCTGAAGCTCCACCGACTAAAGAAGCCCCTATGTACAGGGGTAATGGGGATCAATTCGAGTGCTTTACCAACGAATTGAAGCAAGTCCTCAAGAGCGCCACCGGAACAACTGTTTCGAACGAAGTATGCCGAATATGCAAGAACTATGGGCATGGTGCTCATATGTGCAGATCAGAGCTGGCATACAATGATGGAAACTGGGCTCGAGGAGGCGAAGAAGAAGCCTTTGCTACGGTGTTTGGTACTCAAGAAGTTAGCTACGGACAAGACGGTAGGAATCCTCGAGGTGGATTCTGGAGAAGAGGATACCGTAACAATCAAGGATATGCACCGGCTAACCAAACTTATGGCCCTAACCAAGACCGTAGTAGGCTGAACTATGGTAATGATCACTGCGAAAACCCCGCTCCGAAAGAGCCACCGAAGTCGAAGACGACTCAACTAATGGAGAACTTGCAGAAGATGGTCGATCACACACAAAGTTTTCTCAAACGTTATGAAGAAGATTCTGAGAAGACTAGGGCAAGGCTCGATAAGTTGGAAGAGAGCACTAGGCTTGCCCATCAAAAGATGCAAGAGTTGATCGACCGAAAACTACCTAGCAGCACTGTGAAGTCGAATGCCATTACATTGGCTGATGATGTACCTGACGAAATCACCATCAGGAAGGTTGTTAGGTGCAAGTGTTGCATGAAGGAAGAACTTCTACAGGCTGAGGAAGAAGAGAAGGGCCTAGGTTCTGACACAAGTGATGAGGAGCAAGAGGATCCTGAACCACTCCCTAAAAGTTTCGATGTTAAGGTAGGGATTGGTGAGCTTGAAGACGTCCGTGCCACACTAGATACGGGATCCTACTCAAACATAATTCCTCTGAATGTGTTTGTAAAGAGCAACATCGGGAAACTATCTGAGCAAAGGGCTATTGTACAATTGGCGGATGGATCCTTTATGCGACCCGAGGGCGTTGTGAAAAATGTGTTGGTCAAGATTGGTGAAGCATCTATATACACCAATTTTGTAGTTATGCCGGCGTCTGCACCTGGAACGGGGGATGTCATACTTTTAGGGCAAACATTCTTGACTAAACTACGTTCAGTGATGGATATCTACCAAAGAACTTGCACCATCGAAGTGAATGGCAAGCAACACGTGTTGCAAGCCATACCTGATCCACCTGAACCGCCTGATATTACTACTCACTATTGTGGTCTTGCAGCCTATATTCTTTCTTATTCACAGGTTCGTGGCATGGAAAGGAGATCAATGAAGGGGAAGCCTAGTACCCGCAAAAAGAAGAGATAGGCGCGGACAGGAGTCGAGTCAAAGACTTTAAACAATGACGCTATCCGGGAGGCAACCCGGAATTTTTATCGCTTTCTTTACTGCTTTTCTGCATGCATTCATTCTTGAACTATTTGCTTCTCGTTTGCGAATTTGTTCATGTTTGTGTCGTATATGCTTATGTTTGAGTGAGATTTTTCAAGTGGTTTTTTGAAAAAAATCGATTTCGGGATTTAAACCGCATTTTCTGACGTCGGGACCCGTCTCCCCGCATTGGGGAGCACGGGGCGAACCGCCCCACGGTCCCAGAACTTAAAAAATGCGGATTTCAACCCCAAAACCTTATTTTCTTCATTCTTCTTCATCCATACTCTCAAAAAACCCGGAAAGTGCGATTTTGCTTCTAAATTTTCATAACTTCTTCATTTTTTGACCAAATTGAGTGTTCTTTAGCTTAATTCGAAGCCTATTACATGATCTATCATCCTATCCGAATAGATTTCATCCTAATTCGTTAGATTTGCAGATCTGAGGTATCATCCTTAGAACCCTAATTTTTGAATTTGGTTTTTTTTTTAATTTGAGCTTCGATTATGCTTATTTGATGCATGGGTATGTTGTTTGTATGATTAGACATGTTATTTACTATCAATTGCATGTTCAATTTTGCTTGGATTGTTGATTTGGGTATTTTGCTGCTAGATGATATATCTTGTTGTGCAATATGTCTTTATCTTTGGTTTCTTGCATATGAATGTGTTTATTAGTGTAATATTGGTGGATTTGACGATAGAATGCTTATTAGTTGAGAATGAGGATTTATGCTGGTAGAATTTTTGCACTGCTATGGTATGAATTGAGCCTTGTTATCAAGGATATTGGTTGTCTAGTAAAAGCATGATGTGATGTATTGCATGTAGTAGTTACGTTGGTATGTTACATGATGAAGAAGCTAGGCTAGACATTGCGGTTTGGGGAGTTCGATTGTTGGTTTTATCACTTGTGTGTTTCGCTTTTACGCTAGCATATATTTGAGTCTGTTTTGAGTCGTACGAGGTGCTAACCGCTGTTTGTAGGTACCATACCAAGGGAAGGGAGCATTCCCGTATGATTGCTGTAAAGAACCATGTCAAGGAAGGTGACCTCGCTAGATGTGCGTTCGAGCCAAGGGGTTTTGCAACAACGTCGTGAATTATCCAAGAGGAGGAGCTAGAGTACACCTGGAGTAAGGACTCCTATGCCTATTCATGCACCACCGAAGGGACAGAAACCGTTATTACATCATCACTCCATCACAAGGACTGCAAAGTTCGTGTGAACTGGAAGGCACCGGGACATTCTAGCAGCGACGGATTTGATCTTGAGTTCGCAGTTGCTAGAAGGTTCCGAAGTGCTAGCTTGTTTCCAAAACATAATGACATGGGTACACAGTCCCTCGTTGGGGAGCCCTTTGCCTGCCTCTAAAGTGAGCATCATATAGACATTGGTCGGAGCAACAGTGGAGAATGTGGTCGAAATTGGAGAAAAAGGTAGAAGACTTCTGAGTATCCGAGCAGCTTACTGTGACCTTCTCAAGGTATAAAACGTTGGAGGGGGAGGTCTTGATACCACTGCCCTTTCCCCTTCAACAGTTCACATCCTATTGAAGGGCTACAGGATGGAGAATTCCATAACAGCGGCGGCTAATCTTGAGAATTCTACCTGCCACTGCAACTCTACTGGCAATGATGATGGTGACAGTAGTGACAATGAAGGCCATACGGGGCAATGATGACTCTGATAGAGGAGTTGTTCCTAACCGGCCTAAAATGGAACTACCGCACCCACCAGAAGACCTGATGTCACACTATAAAGCTCACAGAGGAGGCCCAATAAATCACAAGCAGCATACTCAGCCGACCGAGGCCAAACCATGGGGTAACATCTAGTATCACATCTTATTTCCTCATTTTCTTACTGCTAGGGACTAGCGTTAATTTCATGAGGGGGGATGGAATTTAAGTGATCTGATGTTGTTAGTTCGGAGCTTGGCATTGGTAGGATGAGTATAGTACCTCGCATGCTTTATCATTTGCATTTGCACATTTACTGCTTTCCTAGGATAGTTTTGCATGTTTTATATGGAGTTTATTGCCGAATCTTTTGAACTTTTTTATTGGGTAGATCAACTAGCTATGCCATTAATCGTATGCTTCATCTCTATGAATTTGTTTGCGGTTTTTCTCGCTTGGCTTGTCGCATTTATGTATTGCACTTAGTTAAGCATGGTAGTCTCGACATCACTTAGTGGTCTTTTCTCTACTGCGGTTCACGAAGGCCTTTATAATAGGATGATGCATGTTAGGGTCTTATGGTTGTTTCCCGAGTAATTATGTACCTAAGAGGCAACAAGTCTTCACCATGCTTTGAGATTGCTAAATGCCTAGGAAGGAGGTAGTGTGAGGTTGTGTGATCCTTTGTTTATAACCTATTCTTCCGAATAGGTTTGGGGAGGGGGTTACACCATCATAGACTTGTTTCTGTTTTTCATTTTTCGTATCGTGAGTTTATTTTCCTTTTTCGTGAATTTTGAACTCCAACCTATTCTTTCGAATAGGTTTGGGGAAGTCGTGTGAGTTATTTTACTTCTCTTTTTGTCATGCTACTGCTGGCTAAAAAAATTGAAAAAAAAAGAAAGGAAATTTCTAGAGAAAAATAAACAAAGAAAAAAAGAACCTGGAAAGGAAAAAAAGACAAAAAAGGAAGACCCTAAAAAAGCAAAGAAGGGTACAAAAAATAAAGCCAAATAGCAGTTTAGCAAAGTTTGAGTCTTTTCCATTTTTCGTATTGTTCGTAATTGTGTTTTTCTATTTTTTATCTTTTTTGTCTTGAGTGTCATCTGTTCTAGACCACCCTCGTCCTGCCATTCAGGAAGTGGTGAATAGCTTAAGACTTTACTTGAGAGATGGGTAGAATAGGGGAGTGTTATCTTTTATAGGGAACTCTCCTTCGTTTGATGAGAGCCAGTACTGGTTCGACCTCTTTTGAGGAAAAGTCTTAACATGGTGGAACAGCAGTAAGTCCTCAGTTTCATAGGCACGGGGCAACCATTCGTATCTTAGCATGCTTCATTACGTCGTCACTGACTAGGTCCAGGTAGAGAATGTTACGAGAGACTATCTTGTCTTGACATAAGTGCTTATGTGGATGTGTATAAGTCAATCGAGGTATTCTTCAACCTAAATTCATGCTTTGATTTATATGGTTTTTATTCATATGTTATTTGGTAGATTCAGTAGATTAGTTCGTTTTATTTGGCATGAAACTCCATATTGAGTCATTGCATGTTTTTTGTATTAGAGTCTAGCTTAGTTGCTTGAGGACAAGCAAAGGTTCGGTTTGGGGAGTTTGATGAATGTGTATTTTACACTTTCATTCGAGTCTTTTTCACCTACTTTAGCTATCCTCTATGTTAATTTAGCTATATTTTAGTACATTTTATTAGAATAGTGTCACGTTTCCCTTTAGATTTTATTTTACAGGTTTTGGTTGAAATTCGGAGACTTCCGGGCAATTATATTGAAGTCTACAAGGAATTGGTGTTCCAGAAGCCTATTTGGAGTATCTGAAGGTTTCCGGATAGGATTTGGAGTCTAGGGGCCGAATCTGGAGGTTAGAAGGCTACTAGAAGTCATAAACCGAGTCCGAAAAGGTGAAGAAATCCAAAACCGCGTCGAAAACGCGGAAATTCCGCGAAATACCTGTGGGGCGAACCGCCGCACTGTGGGGCGAATCGCCCGGGAATATTTCGGGGCCTATATATAGTGCTCAGTTTTCTCTCCGAAAATCATATCTCTCCAAGCCTACTTTCTCACCCCTCTCTATAGTTTTAGGTAGGAACTTCCCGGGGCCTGTCCTGGGAGTTCCATAGCTTAGGGGATACTTTTTCATAGCAGATTGGAGCGCGTAGGATCGCAATCATCCGGAGATTGACAACCTTCGGTAACTTTGTATCTTACAGTTTTTATCTACTTATTTTATCTTCTTTCAATATGTTTTCTTCAATGATTTCTATTGATTGCATGCCTATTATGAGTAGCTAAACTTATCGTTGGTGGTAGTATGTGAATTCTTAGCGAGGGAAGATAATCATGCTAATGGTTATATCGCGCATTATACTCCGTGTCATTGCTTTATTTCGTTGATCAGTTGTAACCAAAATTCTCGTATGTTGTATTGATCATTATGCACAATTGGACACTAGTTGACCATCAGACCAATTATCTTCGTAGTGTTGAATAATTACGGAACACATTAGGACAATCGTGATTGACTAGTCAGACCTTATTATCTTCGTAGTGCTTAATACTTGCAGCAGGACACTAGATTGATTCAAAGATCTCTATGCAAGACCGAGGAATTTATGCATGATTATCGACCCATTATGTTAAGAAGGACCATACTATCACCAATCTCCATTATCTGCTTGAAACCCCCTATTGCTTTCTATCTGCTGTTTTATATTCTTAATTAGATTTGATAAAGCTAGTATAGTCCTGAGAGAACGACACTCGAGTCATTCTACTACTACACTACGGTTTTCGTTGTAGTTGTGGATTGCCTTTGGCTAATTACAAATTTATTTGACTGAATCTGACACGTTCATCAAGGGGCTAGTAGAGAGCAAGGGAAGTTTCCCAGAAACACGGAGAAGGCTATGGCCATAACCGTGGTGACTGATTTGCCCGTGGAGATCACGGTTGTGAGAGACAATGCACGAGTTGAGGTGCCATGTTGCAAGATAACTGAAACTTGCAAAGTGAGTGAGGAGCTTGAGACTCCTAAGGTAGTTGTGGAAGAGAAAGTGGTCGCACAATCTGATGCGATAGTGGAAGAAGTGAATGAAAACTCATCGTCTGAGGATGAGTTGGTGGATATGGTGGAAGTGCCTATCCAAGAGAGCTTTGATGTGGAAATCGGCTTGGGTAAGAAGGATGGAATAATGGCAACTCTAGACACGGGAGCGGGTGTGAATGTCATACCTTTGAACGTGTACGAAGAGTCGGGTTTGTCTGGCTTAAGACCAATGAAGTGCATGGTGCAATTGGCGGATGGGTCTATGAAGAAGCCATTGGGTGTGATCGAGAATCTAGTGGTAAGAGTCGCCGGTGTGGAGGTCAAGATGAACTTCATCGTCATGCCTACCCTCCGCAAAGCTCAAGGATGTGGTTCTTTTGGGTAGAGCCTTCATCAACAAAGTACATATGGTGATAGACATGTACCGTCGTACATGTAGCTTCGAGGTAAATGGCAAGCAACATACGTTGCGAGCCATAATTAATTCATGTGCTTATGTTGATACTAACGAACTTGTAGGATTCTTTTGTCCTCTTTATGTTCGTAAAGATGTGCAGGGACTTGGTGCTTTGAAGAGCACTTGGACGGGGAAGTCTAGTACCCGATGCGAAATTGATCCCGCATGAGCTAAGATGAGTCGAGCCAACGACTTTTAAACGATGGCGCTTCTCGGGAGGCAACCCGAGGTTGTAGGTAATTGCATATAGATTAGAAGAACGTTTAAATTTTGTTTCGTTGTTTAGGCAAGGTTTTTGGGGTGAAAATTTAGCAAAAGTCGAAAAAAAATAGATTTGGGAGTTTCAGGTGCCAAGCGAACCGCTTGGAAAGCCCAAGCGGTCCGCTTGGATTTCCAGTAAGAATTCCATTCTTACTGGAAATCCAAGAGGAGCGCTTGGCGCGCCCAAGCGGTCCGCTTGAATTTCCAGTAAGAATGAAAATTCTTACTGGAAATCCAAGTGGAGTGCTTGGGAGTTCCCAAGCGGACCGCTTGCCAAGCGCTTCGCTTGGGACGCCCAAGCGCTTCGCTTGGCTTTCCTTAAGAAAGCAAAGCGGGGCACTTGTGTTTTAAAGCCCCCCACTTCGTTTTTCTTCCTCCATTGCCGATTTAGCACCCCAAAAATCTCAATCTCTCTCAATTCTCCACCAATTCTTGCAATATTGTGCATTTTACAAAGCCCATCACCCCCTCTATCATCTAAACCGATCAAATTTCACGTTTGAAGCATCCATAACAAGGAATCAAAGGTACCTCTCATGAACCCTAACTTTCGTGAATTTGGGATTTTATCTTAATTAGCTTCAATTGTGTTATGCATTGGTGAATTAGAGTTTGATGATGATTGTTGAGCATGTTTCTTACTAGATGTGATGTCTAAATTCGAATTTTGCTCCTCTTGATTTATGATGAACTCTAGTGCTCGAATTTTTTCTATGTAATTGTTTGATGATTGTTAGCCTTGAATTTGAGTTATGTTATGATTCGAATTTTTGCTATGTAATTGTTTGATGATTGTTAGCCTTGAATTTGAGTTATGTTATGATTATGGTGATGTTGTGATTGCATGAGAATGTGTTGGATTGGTTGGGTAATTTAATTGGAGAGTTTGTTTGCTTGGTTTAGATTCGTATGGATTTATTGTAACGAAGTGTTAAAAGCTTCTCGATTTGTTCATATGAACTTTAGCAAGCCTTCAAACTCACCATGAGATTACTTGAGTGAGTATTGGAGTCTAGGAGTCGAGTCTAAGTCTCATTGTCCCTCGAAGTTATCTAATAAGATTATTCTAGGTACAATGGCATCAAGAAGATCTAAGAGATCAAGGGGAGAAGGGACCTCGAGTGCTCAACAAACGGCCACACCCGGCGAGTATCACCAATCGGGGAGGGCAAGGCAATTTGAAGCGAGTTTCCATGCCCACAAGCACACGTACATTTCTGAGAGGAGCATTCGCTACACGGCTGGTGAGAGCGGGTTGGATGGTGCCAAAGAGCTCAACAAGCTCATTACTGAGCGAGGCTGGAAGTACTATGGCGAGGTCATGCCAAATTGGGACCAAGCAGTAGTGGAGGATTTCTACATTGCCTTCACGGACTACAATGAACGGACCGGTGAGGTTCCCGTCCGCGGTGTTGGGGTCGAGTTTACTCCTTTGAGCATCACTAGCTTCATTATGCGATTGGATAGGCCACTGATGCGGGATCCAAACCGCCGGCCTGCATCCCACGAGAGATTTGATCCCGCGGAGCTCTATGTCTACGACCGGGAGTCTGATCATTACCCCATGGAGGTGCTGAATGGCATTACCGTGGAGGATTTTGAATTGCCTGATGAACCACCCCGGATTTTGCGCCACAACGATCTCACCTTCGAGGCAAGGATGATGTTGAAGTTCGTTCAAGCCAATCTGATCCCTATCACACATGATTCCGAGGTTCAGTCCTAGTCTATGCTCTCTTGCATAATTTGCCTCTCACTCCTGGCATCGTCATCTTCGAGGAATTCAAGCGCCGCCGTAATGCAAACCGGAAGCTTGCCTTTGGTAACTTGATCACGGGCATGTGCAAGGAGGCCGGAGTTCCCGACCTCGTACTGGACAAGAAGCCGAAGAAACCCATCAACATTGATACGTACAATGAGATGTACGGGAATGGTGCACTCAGCAAGGAGAACCCATGCAACCGAGGGTTACGCGCCATGTGACACCTCCTCCACCTCCGCCTACGAACGGACAAGGAAGCTTCGACTCCTCGGGGTTCAACCAGATCTTGGTAGATCAGTTTGGTAGCTTCCAAACCACCATGTTGGAGGCTCAGTCGACCCAGCTTACCGAGCAATTCTGGGGATTTGAGGAGCGCGAAGTCAAGAGGTGGGAGGACTTCCGTGTGATGGAGGAGCAGTGTTGGGATGATTACCAAGGGCGTGTAGATCAGCGTTGGGAGGCCGCTCGAGCAGAGAACACTAGGTGTTGGAGAGCCCACCAGGAGGAGATGATGAACCGCCATGATGCCTTAGCTCGCCGAATTCCGGGGTATACTTTCTATGATCAGACCGGTGGTAGTGGGAATGCCTTTCCTAACACCCCCTACGACCCCTACTCCTAGAGACACGAGCCGACAGGGGCCACATTTATCGGTAGTATTTGTATATTATCGTTATTTTGGCTTGTTTACTATTGTTGGTTGAAACTCTTTCATTTCGATTTGGTTGTATGATGTTGTGACTTTAGACTCTTGTACTCTTTATTTGCTTTTGTAGTTGTGGCCTGTGTGCCTTTTGTCGTGATTAGTTTAGTCTAGTTTTTGTCTTGGTGCCTTAGGTGATTAAGATAGGAAAAAACATCGAAAATCTGGAAACAAGGCCAAGCGAAGCGCTTGGAAGGGCCAAGCGGAGCGCCTGGAGCCTCCCAAGCGCTCCGCTTGACCAAGCGAACCGCCTGGACCCTGTACCCAGATTTTCCTCGTTTTTTCCATTCTTCTCACCTTTGCGCACCCGTTTTCACTTGTTTCTTGAGTCTTTTCAGGTACTACTCTTATATAGGAGATTGGACACGAACCTTTGTCTCAGGGAAGTGTACTTTCAATCCAATTTTTCCTTGTCATTCAACTTTTCTTTGCTCGAGGACGAGCAAAAGTTTAGGTTTGGGGAGGGGGTATTGGATTTGCAGTACTATATGCTTGTGTGGTTCGTACATGCCTGATTTTACTCAAGTTCATGTGATTTGTCGTATTTTTTTTCAAATTTTTGCATGCATATCATCCCTAGATTAATTGTTGCACGTTGTTGTGTGTGGAGTTTATTGCCAAGTCTTTTGAACTTTTTTATTGAGTAGACTAAGTGTTTATGACCATTGATCATATGTTGCATCACTTTGCAAGTAGTTTGAGGCTTGTCTCGCTTGGTTTGTCACATTCGCATGTGCACTAGTTAAGCTTAGTAGTCTCGACATCACCTTGAGTGGTGTTTCTTCTGCTGCGGTTCACGATGGCCTTATGAAATGATGCATGTTTGAGTCTATGGTTGTAACCCGTGTAATTATGTACGTAAGAGGCGACAAGTGCTTCACCTCGATTAGAGATTGCCAAATGCCTAGGAAGGATGTAGTGTGAGGTGTGCGATTCCTTGTATTAAACCTATTCTATCGAATAGGTTTGGGGAGGGGGTTGTCTTATTGATCTTGTCTTTCGTCTTTGAGTCGTTGTAAGTTTCCTTTTTCTTTTTCTTTTTCTTTTGTGTCCCAACCTATTCTTTCGAATAGGTTTGGGGAGGTGTCTTTGTAAAAGAGTCTTTCCTTTTTCTTTTTCGTCTTTGTGCTCAAACCTATTTTTTCGAATAGGTTTGGGGAGGTGTTTTTGACACTTAGTACTGCTGCTTGCCCCTATATAAAAAAATAAAAAAAAAAGAAAGAGAAAAAGAAAAGAAGAAAAAAGAGAAAAGAAAAAGAGAAAATAAAAAAAAAAGAAGAAGAAATAAAATAAAGAATAAGACCCAAAAGCAAAAGACGGGTCGTTGCAAGCCAAAAGCAGTCTCGTAGTGTCAAGTGTCATGTAAATATTTTGTCCTTGTGAAGTATCGATTTGTAAATTCTATCTTTCGTTTCGTGTCGCCTTTGTCCAAGGCCTGTTCTTGACCACCCTCGTCTTGCTATTCAAGAAGTGGTTGAAGGAGACTCATTCGTTGAGAGTCTGGGTAGAATAGGGGAGTGTTATCTTTCTAGGGAACCCTCCTTCGTTTGATGAGAGACAGTGTTGGTTCTCCCTCTCTTGAGGAAAAGTCTCGCTTGGTGAACAGTAGTAAGCCCTCGGTTTCATAGGCACGGGCCAATTGTAGTATGATAATATGCATCATTGTGTCGTCACTGACCAGGTCCAGGTAGAAGATGTTACGAGAGACTCCTTTGCTTAACCAAGTGCACATGAGAATGTGTATATTCGCAATCGAGGCATTCTTCAACCTACTTGCATGTCATGTTTTGTTCATAAGCATTTGGTAGATTCAATAGATTAGTTCACTTGGCATGAGACTTCTTTTGTGTTGAATTTAGGATAGTTTGTTGCTTGAGGACAAGCAAAGGTTTGGTTTGGGGAGTTTGATGAACGTATTTTTGACGCGTTCATCTTGTCTTTTTTACCTTCTTTTGCTACCTTTTAGCCTTGTTTTTTGGTTAGATTTGTAGAATAGTGTCACGTTTTGTGTTTTCTGCATTTTCAGACACTTAGGTAACAAAAGGGCGTTTTTGGAGCTAAAAACGAGCCTTTTTGATGGAAAAGATGGCCCCGTTGAAGTTCTCCAATCTCCGTGGCTTGTTCGTAAGTGTTTGAGCATCAATAAGCATCGAGAAGGATGAGTCCAAGGCACCCGAGGGCCATGCGAGGGCAAAAAGATTGAGTTTGAAGACAAAAATCTGCCCAGGAGCCAAGCTAAGCGCCTGGAATAGTGAAGCGCTCCGCTTCATTTTCCAGGAGCTTTGGCACAGAAGCCAAGCGAAGCGCTTGGAGTGCCAAAGCGCTTCGCTTTCCAAGCGCTCCGCTTGGCAGCGGTTACGTTTTCAGATTTTCCTTCTTAGATTTGATCTTTGATCATTTTTTGAATATCTTTTGAACTGTAACTTCGTTTTGGAGAGCTCCTAAGCCCCAAAACTCAGAGAAAACTCAGATTACATTGTATTTTAGCTTGGGATTTAAGGTTTTGATTGGAATTCATCCTTTGTAATCATCTACGGAGAGGTTTTCTTTGATTTCCACCGATTAGTGACAGCTTTGGTGGTAACTTGTATCACTCTCTTGTCTTGTAGTTTGATATGATGTATTTTGATTATTATTCATATGAATTGATGTCTATGTTGATGAATATGAGTAGCTAAATCTTTTGTGTTGGTGGTAGAATGTAGAATATGCATGCTATGGGTTATGTTTATGCTTACATGAGATTGTGATTCAATCTTGCTGCAAATTCCTTCATATGATTCTTAGTTGCCTATAAAATATATTCGAATTGAGTATAGTGACAAACTCTTAGTCAATGAAAGCTATAGGATTGTATGTTAGAGATTTGCAGCATGCTAGATAAATGGTGTTGGTGACAAGCACCTCTAAAGTATTGATAGTGGTCTTTTATGATGTGTGTCTTAAAGTTGCCTAGACGAGTTGCTTGGCAAACTTGATCGAAGGTTTTACGCACTAAACTTGTGAGCATATTCGTAACCCATGCATGTGTATTTGATTTCTACCACCAACCGTTTTCCAAGCTTGATTACAACAATCTGATTTCTCGTTGCTTTGTTCAAAGGAAACGATTCTATAAACATTTGAACTCGTTGACTGAAATTACTAGCAAAAACCTCAAGCAAAGCCACGTTAGGTCTGAGAGAACGACACTCGGGGAAAACTTGCCATTGCACTCTAGTTTGTGTAGTGATAAGTGTTCTTAGGATTTTAAAACAAATTGAATTGGTGAAAAACGACATCATCATTTTGCTTATGATAAACTCGTGAAACCTTTTGTTTGCATTTGCATTTGCACGTTTACCGCTTTCTTAGTATTTAGTTGCATACACTACATTCATCCTAGTATAGTTTTGAATGTTTTTATGTGGAGTTTATTGCCAAATTTTTTGAAGTTTTTTATTGGGTTGATTAACTAGTTATGACCTTTGACCATGCGTTTCATCTCTATGAATTTGTTTGAGGTTTTTCTCGCTTGGCTTGTCACATTCATATATGCACTTAGTTAAGCTAGGTAGTCTCGACATCACTTAGTGGTGTTTTCTCTACTGTGGTTCACGAATGCCTTTATAATAAATGATGCATGTTAGAGTCTTGTGGTTGTTTACCCGTGTAATTATGTAACTAAGAGGCAACAAGTCTTCACCTTGCTTTGAGATTGCTAAATGCCTAGGAATGAGTTAGTGCGAGATTGTGTGATCCTTTGTTTGAAACCTATTCTAACGAATAGGTTTGGGGAGGGGGTTATGCTGTCATTATGACTTGTTTTTCGATTTTGAGTGTTGTGAGTTTGTTTTCCTTTTCGTAAAGTTTGTGCTCCAACCTATTCTTTCGAATAGGTTTTGGGAGGTCGTTTGTGAGTCATTGTAATTTCTTTTTTGTTGTGCTACTGCTGGCTATATACAAAAAAAAAAAAAGGAAAAGAGAAAGAAAAAAAATCGGAAAAAGAAAAAAAAATCCAGAGATAAAGGAAAAATCTGGAAAAGAAAAAAAAAAGAAAAAAAAAAGAAAAGACCCCAAAAAAGCAAAGAAGGGTCCAAAGAAAGCCAAAAAGCAGTTTAGCGAAGTGTTTGTCTCGTTTTTCAATTAAAGTAATGTTCGTAATTGAGTTGTAAAGTGTGTCTTTCGTTTGTTTGAGTGTCATCTGTTCTAGACCACCCTCGTCCTGCCATTCAGGAAGTGGTGATAGTTTATGACTTTGCTTGAGAGATGGGTAAAATAGGGGAGTGTGAACTTTTAGGGAACCCTCCTTCGTTTGATGAGAGCCAGTATTGGTTCGACCTCTTTGAGGAAAAGTCTTAACTTGGTGAACAGTAGTAAGTCCTCAGTTTCATAGGCACGGGACAACCATTCGTATTTTAACATGTTTCATTATGTCGTCACTGACTAGGTCCAGGTAGAGAATGTTACGAGAGACTATCTTGTTTAACGTAGTGCATATGTGAATGTGTATGAGTCAATCGAGGC
Source organism: Plantago ovata (assembly GCA_028274465.1). Classification (NCBI taxonomy): domain Eukaryota; kingdom Viridiplantae; phylum Streptophyta; class Magnoliopsida; order Lamiales; family Plantaginaceae; genus Plantago; species Plantago ovata. The sequence goes on along the minus strand of CM051456.1, from coordinate 35,452,976 downwards.
ATTCTTCAACCAATATCCATGTTATGATTTGTATGGTCATTGTTCATAAGTTTTGATAGACTTAATAGATTAGTTCATTTCATTTGGCATGAGACTCCATTTTGTGTGTTGCATTGATTTTTTGCATTAGAGTCTAGCTTAGTTGATTGAGGACAAGCAAAGGTTCGGTTTGGGGAGTTTGATGAACGTGTATTTTACACTTTCATTCGAGTCTTTTTCACCAATTTACTATCATCTAGGTTAATTTAGCTTATATTTTAGTGCATTTTATTAGAATAGTGTCACGTTTTCCTTTTCTTTGCATTTTTCAGGTTTTAGGTAAAAAACGTATTTTTATGGGCAATATTGATGAAGAGGACGAAATTTTGGTATTTCGAGGACATTCGTGGTTATCTAGAAGGTTCCGGGTGAGATTTAAGCCTAGGGGACGAGTTTCAAGGCTTAAAGGTCACTAGAAGGCAAAATCCGAGTCCGAAAAGGAAAAGAAGACCAAAAATCTCGCTCTCGCCGATCTGGACGTCCCAGGCGAATCGTTAAACGCGCGAAGTCACTCATGCTAATTAAGAACCCTAGCTAAGAAATCACTTAATATCACCAACGATAGATTAGCTACTCATAGATACAATTGCTATCAAACAAGAATAAGTAAGATTGAATGACAACATGGTTGAATGAAAAAATAAAAGCAGAAAAACGGGAGATACAAGTTACAACGAAGGTTGTCAATCTCTGAGAATTACTAACTCACAAGCAAGAATCGAGAATCAAAGATGTCCAAT
>CM051456.1:35384622-35452097 GCA_028274465.1 Plantago ovata | reverse complement strand
TATCTTTTTTGTCTTGAGTGTCATCTGTTCTAGACCACCCTCGTCCTGCCATTCAGGAAGTGGTGAATAGCTTAAGACTTTACTTAAGAGATGGGTAGAATAGGGGAGTGTTATCTTTTATAGGGAACCCTCCTTCGTTTGATGAGAGCCAGTACTGGTTCGACCTCTTTTGAGGGAAAGTCTTAACATGGTGGAACAGCAGTAAGTCCTCAGTTTCATAGGCACGGGGCAACCATTCGTATCTTAGCATGCTTCATTACGTCGTCACTGACTAGGTCCAGGTAGAGAATGTTACGAGAGACTATCTTGTCTTGACATAAGTGCTTATGTGGATGTGTATAAGTCAATCGAGGTATTCTTCAACCTATATTCATGCTTTCATTTATATGGTTTTTGTTCATATGTTATTTGATAGATTCAGTAGATTAGTTCATTTTATTTGGCATGAGACTCCATTTTGTGTCTTGCATGTTTTTTGCATTAGAATCTAGATTAGTTGCTTCAGGACAAGCAAATGTTCGGTTTGGGGATTTGATGAATGTGTATTTTACACTTTCATTGGAGTCTTTTTCACCTATTTTAGCTATCCTCTATGTTAATTTAGCTATATTTTAGTGCATTTTATTAGAATAGTGTCACGTTTCCCTTTAGATTTTATTTTACACGTTTTGGTTGAAAATCGAGGATTTCCAGGCAATTATATTGAAGTTGACAAGGAATTGGTGTTCCAGAAGCCTATTTGGAGTATCTGAAGGTTTTCGGATATGATTTGGAGTCTAGGGATCGAATCTGGAGGTTAGAAGGCCACTAGAAGACAGAAACCGAGTCCGAAAAGGGGAAGAAATCCAAAAACGCGTCGAAAACGTGGAATTCCGCGAGAAATTCTCTGGGGCGAACCGCCCGGTGTGGGGGGCGATAATTCGTAGCCTATATATAGTTGCTCAGTTTCTCCGAAAATCATACTTTTCCAGACCTACTTTCTCACCTCTCTCTGTAGTTTTAGGTAGGGACTTCCCAGAGCCTGTTCTGGGGGTTCGTAGCTTAGGGGACTCTTTTTCATAGCAGTTTGGAGCTCGTAGGATCGCAATTCTCCAGAGATTGACAACCTTCGGTAACTTTGTATCTTACAGTTTATTCTACTTATTTTTATATTCTTTCAACATGTTTTCTTCTATGATTTCTGTTGATTGCATGCCTATTATGAGTAGCTAAACTTTTCGTTGGTGGTAGTATGTGAATTCTTAGCGAAGGGAAGATAATCATGCTAATGGCTATATCGCGCATTATACTCCGTGTTATTGCTTTATTTCGTTGATCAGGCACAACCTAAATTCTCGTATGTTGTATTAATTATTATGCACAATTGGACCCTCGTCGACCTGTTCGCGAGTTTATCTTCGTAGTGTTGAATAATTACGGAAAATAATAGGACAATAGTGCTTGACTTGTCAGAATCGTTATCTTCGTAGTGCTTAATAATTGCAACAGGACACTAGATTGATTCAAAGATCTCCATGCAAGACCGAGGAATTTATGCATGATTATCGACCCGTTAGGCTTTGAAGGATCATACTATCACCAATCTCCATTATCTGTTATAAACCTCTTTGCTATCTGTCTGCTGTTTTATATTCTCTTGTTAAATAGATAAAGCTAGTTATAGTCCTGAGAGAACGACACTCGAGTCATTCTACTGCTACACTACGGTTTTCGTTTGTAGTTGTGGATTGCCTTTCGCTTAATAACAAATATTATTTGCTGAATTCGGAACCGACAAATCAGCGTTCATCAATCAGCAACTGCTTGTTCAACATTGCTAGATTGTGTTAACTCATCAGCAGGCATAGGAAGTTGCATAGTTTCAGCAACATCCGGAGCAACTGCGTCTTTTGCTGGAAATTCTTTGTCATGAACTATATTTATCTTGTCATGACTTGGGGGAGGAGAGTCATTGTCAGAATCATCATTTAGTTCAATTGACTTGATTTTCCTAGCATCAGATTCAGTTCTTTACTCATGTATGATTAGCTTCTTCATACATTCTGATATTTCTTTTTCAGCAGGCACTCCTTGTGACTTTTCGTAGAATACAACATGCACTGATTCTTCGATCTTTTGTGCCTTTTTGTTGTAAACTCTATAAGCTTTACTATGCAAGGAGTAACCAAGAAATATCGCTTCTTCTGCCTTTGGTTGAAATGTTCTTAGGTATTTTCTACCGTTGTTAAGAACGAAACACTTACAACCAAATACTCTTAGATGAGTGATATTAGGAAGTCTTCCAACAAATAACTCATAAGGAGTTTTGTTGTATTCCTTAGTAATCAGACATCTGTTTTGAGTGTAACAGGCGGTATTAATTGCTTCAACCCAGTAAGCCTCACTTATATCATTGTCAGGAAGCATTGTTCTTGCGGCTTCTTTTAGGGTGCGATTCTTCCTTTCAGCAACACCGTTTTGTTGTGGTGTCCTTACTGAGGATAACTGATGTTGTATGCCTTTTGAAGTGAAATACTCAGTTATGTACTGGTTTACAAACTCAGTACCATGGTCTGTTCTTATGACTTTTACCTTGTCATTTTTCATGACTTCAAGCTTATTCAGCAAGTTAGGTATTTCAGTCCTTGTTTTAGATTTGTGTTTGATAAATACTACCCAAGTGAATCTTGAATAGTCATCTACCACCACCAGACCATACTTCTTACCAGCATAGCTTGTTGAAGAAGATTCAAACAAGTCCATGTGCAAGAATTGTAAAGGTTTTGTAGTTGACGGTACTGCCTTGTTCTTAAAAGAAGATTTGGTTTGCTTTCCTTGCTGACATGCATTGCAAACACCATCCTTCTTGAAAGTAAATTTAGGTAATCCAACTACAAGTTCCTTTTTAGACAGCTTATTCAGCGTCTTGAAGTTAAGGTGACTTGTTCGTTTATGCCATAACCATGCTTTTTCAGAAAGGCAATCATGATCTGAGACAAGGCATTTTCAACAATTGCTGAAGACCAATCTACGGTGTACAAGACTCCTGATCTTCTAGAAACCATAATAACCTTCTTGATGAAGTATCCTTTATCAGCAAATTGACTCATGCTGAAAAGGTTAAACTTAAGATTTTTGACATAAAGAACTCCCCAAATGGTAATGCATCCTAACTTCACCGTCACCGTAGCCTTTCGTAGAACCAGAGCCTCCACCAGCAAACCTTATTGTTGGACCTTTAGACCACCGTCTATAGTTTATAAGGTTCTTATTGCCCGTCATGTGCTTTCCACAACCACTGTCAAAGTGTCAGATTGCATCGTTTGTCTTCGTGGCTGAAGTCTGCACAATCAAGAGCAAACAAGTTAATTATCCAATATTGGATGTCCATTAACATGTTCAAGAATACGTCCAGTGGAAACCCAAGTCTTAAGTTTTTCAACTTTGACTTGTTTTCTACTTGCTGAGGAACTAGGAGGTTTTGAGCCGAAAGACTTTTGATTCGTGCTGACCAAATCCACTTTCTGATGTGGTGTCTTGCTCGGTTGACCTTTTTGCTGAACATACTTTTCAGTAAGTTCTTTTCTAGCAAGGTTCTTTCTAGCCCTAGCGTTTTGAGTCTTGTCAGAACTCTTAGGCTTGGTTTTGTTCATCTCTTTGAAGTATCTTTGCTGACTTTGCTTATACTCATGAAAAAGTTGACTTTGCTTAGTTTTAAAACCGAGTCCACTTTTTGGAGAATGCTGAGCTTTTGTCTCAGCAACCTTACTTGATTTAGGTTTGTCAGCAAAGGTCTTCTGATTACTTTTAGTAATCTTGTCTTTTGACTTAACAAATTGCTTTTCAGCAACTTGTTTGGCGGAATGCTTTACAGCATCCTTTTTCCTTACAGTTTGCTTTTCAGCAACATGTTTTCCTTTTAAAGTCTTGTTACTTTGAGTAGCAATAGCGGGCTTTACGGTCGTAGGTACTTGATTGCATTTTTCAGCAACCTTAGATTGACCAAACTGATAGAGTTCTGGTTGACCACTATCAGTAGCACGTACAAAGAAAATTGGTGATTTGTATTTACTCAAGATTATTACATCATCACCATCATACGTTGCACCTAAACCTTCTTTCTGAGATGGATCTCTCAGATAAGAGTTTAGTTCAGTCAGCGTATTACTTGCATCAGCATAAGATTTGAAATTGATTTTCATCTTTTTCATTTCTTGGATTTCAGCAAGTAACTTTAGAATTGAGGACTGATATTCTTCCAATTCTATTGCCATCTGAGAATTCTTCTCTGTAGCTTCAGCAATCAACTTCGTAAGATGCACTATTTCAGCATCTTTCTTTTCTGTCTCTTCCTTCAGCAAGACATACTTTTCAGTAGTCTGTGATGAACGTATTTTTGACGCGTTCATCTTGTCTTTTTTACCTACTTTTGCTATCTTTTAGCCTTGTTTTTTGGTTAGTTTTGTAGAATAGTGTCACGTTTATTGTTTTCTGCATTTTCAGGCACTTAGGTACGAAATGGCGTTTTTGGAGCTAAAAACGAGCTTTTTTGATAGAAAATGGCCCCGTTGAAGTTCCTTGATCTCCACAGCTTGTTCGTGAGTGTTTGAGCATCAATAAGCATTGAGAAGGATGAGTCCAAGGCACCCGAGGGCCGTACGAGGGCAAAAAGATTGAGTTGGAAGACAAAAATCTGCCCAGGAGCCAAGCTAAGCGCCTGGAATAGTGAAGCGCTCCGCTTTATTTTCCAGGAGCTTTGGCACAACAGCCAAGCGAAGCGCTTGGAGGGACCAAGCGCTTCGCTTGCCAAGCGCTCCGCTTGGCCTCTCCAAGCGGTCCGCTTGGCAGCGGTTACGTTTTCAGATTTTCCTTCTTAAATCTGATCTTCAGTTACTTTTTGAACTTTGGCTTCGTTTTGGAGAGCTCCTAAGCCCCAAAACTCAGAGAAAACTCAGATTACATTGTATTTTAGATTGGATTAAAGGTTTTGGCATAGGATTGCATCCGTTGTTTCATCTACGGAGAGGTTTTCATCAATACCCATCGATTAGTGATAGCTTGGTGGTAACATTGTATCATTATCTCTTGTCTAGTAGTTTGATTTGATGTATTCTATTTACAATTCATATGATTTGATGTCTATGTTGATGAATATGAGTAGCTAAATCCTTTGTGTTGGTGGTAGAATGTAGAATATGCATGCTATGGGTTATGTTTATGCTTGCATGAGATTGTGATTCAATCTTGCTGCAAATTCCTTCATATGATTCTTAGTTACCTATAAAATATATTGGAATTGAGTATAGTGACAAACTCTTGGTCAATGAAAGCTATAGGATTGTATGTTAGAGATTTGCAGCATGCTAGATAAATGGTGTTAGTGACAAGCACCTCTAAAGTATTGATAGTGGTCTTTTATGATGTGTGTCTTGAAAGTTACCTAGACGAGTTGCTTAGCAGACTTGATCGAAGGTTTTACGCACTAAACTTGTGAGCATATTCGTAATCCATGCATGTGTATTTGATTTCTACCACCAACCGTTTTCCAAACTTGATTACAACAATCTGATTTCTCGTTGCTTTGTTCTAAGAAAGCAATTCTACAAACATTTGAACTCGTTGTCTGAAATAACTAGCAAAAACCACAAACAAAGCCACGTTAGGTCCCGAGAGAACGACACTCGGGGATAACTTGCCATTGCACTCTAGTTTGTGTAGTGATAAGTGTTCTTTGGCTTTTAAACAAATTTAATTGGTGAAAAACGACATCATCAATTTGGCGCCGTTGCCGGGGACTTAACTCCTTTGGTTGGTGTTTTTGTTTTGGTTTTTCAGCCAACATCACTTTCTCACCTCATTTCTTTCCCCCTATCTTTTTCAGAAAATTTATCCAATCTGCTCTTGGTTACCTTGCGTGCTTGCACTCTTTGTATATATTATTAGATTAGAGGATTTTTTTCCTTGCAAGTTTTTTTTAATTCTTTTGTGGATTTTGCTCCTTGGTTTCTTGTTTCCTCATGTGCAGAAACTAGTTCCTTGTAAGGATGAGCATGCGAGCTTCTTTGACAAAGTATGTGCGACCTCGAGGGCCTTGCATAACATTGGACGAAGATTGCAAGGATTATGACTTTGATCCTTCGTACTACTCCATTGTTTCCACGTTTTCGAGTGGTGATGATCCAAGAGGGTTCTTAGACACGTTCGAGGAAGGTGTGTTGAGGATACCTCGTGAGAATGTGGAGGGGGTATTTTATCACATGAGCAACTTTGTATAAGGGGATTTATGGGAGCCTTGAGAGGGAGAGCTCGTGAGTGGCTCAGAATCCCGCCGGAAAGATCATTGCACACTTGGGATGAAATAACCAACAAGTTTCTGGAACATTGGGATTGGGACTCACCTCCCGGTTCAAAGACATGGACGTCTCGCTTTGCTAGTCCGCCACCAGAAATCGACATAGACAATGTAGAGGAATGTTGTGAAGAATCTATTGATGAAGCCTCTTCAGTGCTTAGTTTAGATTCCACGTCCTTAACTGAGGATGTCAAGACTGTTGGTAAAGAAGAAGTCGTGGAGGAGGTGATGACTGAATCCATTGCTTCACCTGAGTCAGACAGTGTTGTCTTGAGTTGTGTTGAGATCGAGGAGCTACTCTCTGAAGATTTTGGTGTCTCTGAATCGACATGTTTGGATTCTATTGCTACAGACATTCTTGATCTTGACTCGTATGTTCTGGTCCATGCACCCACCTATGAGCTTCAAGGGAGTTTTGATCCACTTTTTTTTTTTTTATTTTCCCTCTGATTCCTTTAGTTATTTCTTAGATTTTGATTTTGTTAATTTAGTTGATTTTTATTTTCAGGGAATCATGGATTTGCTTGAGGACTTGAGGAGAGGAGCCAAAGATGGTTCCCAAGATGCAAGGAGTAATGGAACGAATGCACGATATTCGTTCCCATTTGATAATGGATAACCTTGGTGGTATTTATTTGCATGTAGTTTAGCTTTTCCTCTTTATTTTCTTTTGTAGTTGTGGCCTGTGAGCCTTTTGTCGTGATTCGTTTAGTCTAGTGTTTGTCTTGGTGCCTTCGGTGATTAAGATAGGAAAAAACATCGAAAATCTGGAAACAGAGCCAAGCGAAGCGCTTGGCAAGCCCAAGCGGTCCGCTTGGAATTCCAGTAAGAATTTCATTCTTACTGGAATTTCAAGCGGAGCGCCTGGAGCCTCCCAAGCGCTCCGCTTGACAAGCGGACCGCTTGGCTCCCGCCAAGCGGTCCGCCTGGACCTTGTACCCAGATTTTCCTCGTTTTTTCCATTCTTCTCACCTTTGTGCACCCGTTTTCACATGTTTCTTGAGTCCTTTCAGGTACTACTCATATATAGGAGATTGGACACGAACCTTTATCTCAGGGAAGTGTACTTTCAATCCAATTTTTCCTTTTCATTCAACTTTTCTTTGCTCGAGGACGAGCAAAAGTTTAGGTTTGGGGAGGGGGTATTGGATTTTCAGTACTATATGCTTGTGTGGTTAGTACATGCCTGATTTTACTCAAGTTCATGTGATTTGTCGTGTTTTTTCAAATTTTTGCATGCATATCATCCCTAGATTAGTTGTTGCACGTTGTTGTGTGTGGAGTTTATTGCCAAGTCTTTTGAACTTTTTTATTGAGTAGACTAAATGTTTATGACCATTGATCATATGTCGCATCACTTTGCAAGTAGTTTGAGGCTTGTCTCGCTTGGTTTGTCACATTCGCATGTGCACTAGTTAAGCTTAGTAGTCTCGACATCACCTTGAGTGGTGTTTCTTCTGCTGCGGTTCACGATGGCCTTATAAAATGATGCATGTTAGAGTCTATGGTTGTAACCCGTGTAATTATGTACGTAAGAGGCGACAAGTTCTTCACCTCGATTAGAGATTGCCAAATGCCTAGGAAGGAGGTAGTGTGAGGTGTGCGATTCCTTGCATTAAACCTATTCTATCTAATAGGTTTGGGGAGGGAGTTGCCTTATTGATCTTGTCTTTCATCTTTGAGTCGTTGTAAAGTTTCCTTTTTCTTTTTCTTTTTGTTTTGTGTCCCAACCTATTCTTTCGAATAGGTTTGGGGAGGTGTCTTTGTAAAAGATTCTTTCCTTTTTCTTTTTCGTCTTTGTGCTCAAACCTATTCTTTCGAATAGGTTTGGGGAGGTGTTTTTGACACTTAGTACTGCTGCTTGCCCCTATATAAAAAAAAAAAAAAAAAGAAAGAAAGAGAAAAAAAAAAGAAGAAAAAAAAGAGAAAAGAAAAAGAGAAAAAAAAAAAAGAAGAAGAAGAAAGAAAATAAAGAATAAGACCCAAAAGCAAAAGAAGGGTCGTTGCAAGCCAAAAGCAGTCTCGTAGTGTCAAGTGTCATGTAAATATTTTGTCCTTGTGAAGTATCGAGTTGTAAATTCTATCTTTCGTTTCGTGTCGCCTTTGTCCAAGGCCTGTTCTTGACCACCCTCGTCTTGCTATTCAAGAAGTGGTTGAAGGAGACTCATTCGTTGAGAGTCTGGGTAGAATAGGGGACTGTTATCTTTCTAGGGAACCCTCCTTCGTTTGATGAGAGCCAGTATTGGTTCGCCCTCTCTTGAGGAAAAGTCTCGCTTGGTGAACAGTAGTAAGCCATCGGTTTCATAGGCACGGGCCAATTGTAGTATGATAACATGCATCATTGTGTCGTCACTGACCAGGTACAGGTAGAAGATGTTACGAGAGACTCCTTTGTTTAACCAAGTGCACATGAGAATGTGTATATTCGCAATCGAGGCATTCTTCAACCTACTTGCATGTCATGCTCATTTGGTTTTGTTCATAAGCATTTGGTAGATTCAATAGATTAGTTCACTTTACTTGGCATGAGACTCCTTTTGTGTTGCATTTAGGATAGTTTGTTGCTTGAGGACAAGCAAAGGTTTGGTTTGGGGAGTTTGATGAACGTATTTTTGACGCGTTCATCTTGTCTTTTTTACCTTCTTTTGCTATCTTTTAGCCTTGTTTTTTTGTTAGTTTTGTAGAATAGTGTCACGTTTATTGTTTTCTGCATTTTCAGGCACTTAGGTACGAAATGGCATTTTTGGAGCTAAAAACGAGCTTTTTTGATAGAAAATGGCCCCGTTGAAGTTCCTTGATCTCCACAGCTTGTTCGTGAGTGTTTGAGCATCAATAAGCATTGAGAAGGATGAGTCCAAGGCACCCGAGGGCCGTACGAGGGCAAAAAGATTGAGTTGGAAGACAAAAATCTGCCCAGGAGCCAAGCTAAGCGCCTGGAATAGTGAAGCGCTCCGCTTCATTTTCCAGGAGCTTTGGCACAGCAACCAAGCGAAGCGCTTGGAGGGCCCAAGCGCTTCGCTTGCCAAGCGCTCCGCTTGGCCTCTCCAAGCGGTCCGCTTGGCAACGGTTAAGTTTTCGGATTTTCCTTCTTAAATCTGATCTTCAGTTACTTTTTGAACTTTGGCTTCGTTTTGGAGAGCTCCTAAGCCCCAAAACTCAGAGAAAACTCAGATTACATTGTATTTTAGATTGGATTAAAGGTTTTGGCATAGGATTGCATCCGTTGTTTCATCTACGGAGAGGTTTTCATCAATACCCACCGATTAGTGACAGCTTGGTGGTAACATTGTATCATTATCTCTTGTCTAGTAGTTTGATTTGATGTATTCTATTTACAATTCATATGATTTGATGTCTATGTTGATGAATATGAGTAGCTAAATCCTTTGTGTTGGTGGTAGAATGTAGAATATGCATGCTATGGGTTATGTTTATGCTTGCATGAGATTGTGATTCAATCTTGCTGCAAATTCCTTCATATGATTCTTAGTTACCTATAAAATATATTCGAATTGAGTATAGTGACAAACTCTTGGTCAATGAAAGCTATAGGATTGTATGTTAGAGATTTGCAGCATGCTAGATAAATGGTGTTAGTGACAAGCACCTCTAAAGTATTGATAGTGGTCTTTTATGATGTGTGTCTTGAAAGTTACCTAGACGAGTTGCTTAGCAGACTTGATCGAAGGTTTTACGCACTAAACTTGTGAGCATATTCGTAACCCATGCATGTGTATTTGATTTCTACCACCAACCGTTTTCCAAACTTGATTACAACAATCTGATTTCTCGTTGCTTTGTTCTAAGAAAGCAATTCTACAAACATTTGAACTCGTTGTCTGAAATAACTAGCAAAAACCACAAACAAAGCCACGTTAGGTCCCGAGAGGACGACACTCGGGGACAACTTGCCATTGCACTCTAGTGTTTGTAGTGATAAGTGTTCTTTGGCTTTTAAACAAATTTAATTGGTGAAAAACGACATCATCAGTCTGCTTGGTCAGAGTTTCAGCATTCTGTAGTTTTGTGAGGAAAGCTTCTCTCAACCTTAGTGATCTTGATAGGTCCATCATTAATGACAGTAACCATCTCATCACTAATGGCCTCAAGATGTAGCATCATGTTGTTTCGCCATTTTTCATAGTTTTCCAGCTTTAGCAAGGGAGCGTCTCCTAAAGACATCCTGTCAGCAAAAGACTACCAAACTGATCAAGTGAGAGTGATTTACGGAAAGCACCTAAGGGGATCTAGGTTCAGTGCTGAAGGTTAAAGAACCTCCAACTCTGATACCACTTGTTGGTCCCTTTAAACAACTAGAAAAGACTAGAGGGGGGGTGAATAGTCTTTTCAAACTTTCGTCGTTTAAAAACTTTCTCAACAAGGGATTATTACTTTTCAGTAATGAGTTTGCTGATACTTAACTTTCTCAGCAAGCACTAGTTACTTTTCAGTAACGAGTTTTGATGATACTTAAAATCAGAGAGCGGAAGTCTTTGTACAATAAGTGTTTTGTCAGTAAGTGATAGTTTCAGCAAGTGAACAGAGTGACTGTGTACAGATAAATATGCTTTGCTGAAAACTAAATGCAGTAAGTAAATCACACAAACACTTTTATAGCGGTATGTGAGAGTGGCGTAATCTCTCAACTAATCCACTTTGTGCTTTCTAGGACTGAATCCACTAAGACAAGTATGAGGTTCCTTACAACACCTATCTAGAGCGATTCAACAGAAACCAAAGCACACTTGCTTCGTTTCCAACCTAACTAGAGAACGAAACCTTGTTCTCCACCAAACTTGGGACTTTTAATCAGCAACACTATGCTCGATTAAGTTCCCCCTGAATTTCACGCCTGAAAGGGTGTATTTTCAGTTAGAGAGGTTTGGGATGTGATAACTTGATTATAACTTATTCAGCTACAACAAGTAATCTAAGAAACAAAACTTTGAATACTTTGCAGTAAACAAGTTTGATTGTTTCTGGTGTCAAGACTTGTTCTTGTTCGAAAGAAAGAACACTTAACTAATTTCTTAGCCGTGTATGTTCTACTTCTTCACAAGTAGCTTTTTCAAGCTTTAAGTCTTGGAACGGATCAATGGCAGTAAAGAGTGTTTGAAGGGTATGTGAGTTTAAGCACAAGTGAGAGTTTGATCACGTTGTTGACACACTTCAACTCTTTGCTGGATGACCTCTATTTATAGTGAATCAAGGGAGCCGTTTGAATTTCGAATTCTAAATCTTTGTTCCTTAAGATGTCACTATCTTGCTTTTGAAATTTCAGCAGCGTCCTTTATTTGTTTTCTAGTCTTCATGTCCTGCACGTGCATGCTTTGCATTTAATGTTCATTTGAACGAGATTCAAATATGAACGTTGGAGCGCAAATGCAAGTACTTTCAGCAAGGAGGTCACATATGTTCTTCACCAAGTGGTCAGTCTCAGTTTCAGCAAGCACAACCTACTCTGTCGTTTAGATTTTCACTTATGCAAGTTGTTGCTGAAGTTTCCACTTTCTGAGCAACATGTGCCTTTGTAGATACCAATCTTCAAAAATCTTCTAGTCTTCAGTTCTTCGAATTCTTCAAGTTTCTGAACGGTTCTAAATGCTTCAATAGTTTGTTTGTGTAAAACAAAGTACATCATCAGCAAATGCTTCAATAGGTTGTTTTTCTTTTTAGAAAACAAGATACATCATAAGCGGTTAAAATACCTATCTAGCACCTACTCTAAGTCTTCAGCAAACGTTCCGCTTTTACAATGTCCTCTAAAATTCTAAATTCCTATGGACCTTAAGAGTACTAGTTACTGGACTTTTCTTAATTTAACATGGTTAATTGCTCATCAAAATTACAAGTTTCCTAACAGTTACTGAAGAAGGGCAGGTCGTGACTCAGTCCTAATGATAGAAGCTTCATTATCTGGGACTTGTTCTTTAGCAGACTTCTTTTCTTGCTCTAGTTTAGAAAGCTGTGCAGATTCAGCAATCTCCCTTGTCTCTGAAATGACAAGTTGAGTAGAGACATCTTGACCTTTTAGTTCACTACTTGTCATGAACATGTCTACTGACTTGTTGGAGTTGTCTTCAATCTCCAAGTCCATTTGCTGGCTTAGGTCAGTCAGCGCCAGTTGAACTTTGTCAATAGAGGTCAAAGGTGAACTAGGTCTAATATTCTCAGCATCTTGAGATGCGTCGTCAAATACTGTCTCTTGTTGTGTTTCAGCAACCTCTAGGACTTGAACCATTGCAGTCTCAGCAAGTGGTTCTTCAGCAATTGCATCTTCAGCAATTTTTGGGACCGGATTAGTTGCTTGTTCAGCAACTATTTCTTCAACGGCATTTTCAGCAAGTGCCGCTCTTCTCAAGTCTGCAGCAATATCACTTGCTGGTTCCAGAGTGTTGTCATCAAGATTATCTACAATGTAGATATCGGGGACTTGGGCAGGAATTTCATTTCCACTGCCATGTGGTCTTGTATCAACAGATGTATCAACGTTAGGTTGATTGTTGAAGGCTTCTGCAAACACTTCAACATTGCTGAAGCCTTCTGCAAACACTTCAACAACGTCTACTGCAGTGACTTGCGTTTCAGCAGCCACTGGAGCATCATCTGATAAATCATGGACAATTGGAACGGACTTACGTGCCGTTGTTTTCTTTCTTGGGTAAGTCTTTGTCTTTTTCTTCTTAGATTTCTCACTGGGTGCATTAGTTTCAGCAACCGCAGTGGCTTCAGCAGCAACATTTGCAGTTGTTGCATTTTCAACAACATTTGCAGCTGTTGTACACTTACCTTGTTGATCAACATCTGCAGCTGTTGCATTCATGGACTGATTATCAGTCTCAGCAACATTTGCAGCTGTTGGATACCTATCTTGCTGACCAATATTTACAACATTTGAAGCTGTTGTCTTCTTTGACTTCTTGTTAGCAAGCTTAGGTCCATTCTGCTTGTAGAAGGCTCTTCCCACATTGCATACTGATTTCTTAATCGGCAATGGGTTTCTTAGTTGAATCCTGAAGTGTTCAAGGATGTAGCATCTTTTCAATCCATACATCACTAAAAAGGTAGGTGAGACTGTATTGTCTTCAACCTTTACCTTGAACTTAGTAACACAATCAACAAGTCTGTTGAAAATGTACTTAGCCCAGTTGAGCTCAGTTTTATTCTCATGGATATGCATCAGCAATGGCCACCTTCTCAAGCCAACTTGGTCAATTCCTCCAACTTGGGAGTCTAAAACTTTGATTAGTAGCAGAGCTACCAGACCAAGCGAATGGCAGAGATGCTTCCTCTTTAAGTGCTTTGTCCAAGTCACGGGAGCAATCTCTCCTTTCTTCATTCTTTCGTTTCTGACATCACTGTAGAAGACTTCAATTTCTTCATCAGTGGCAGTGATGTCATCTTCAGTTCCAGTAGTTGGAATCTGAAATATGTTTGCTAAATCAATCCATTTCAGGATGATTTGCACACCTTGAACTGAGGTAGAAATCACTTTTTCAGTGACTCCTTGTCCGTTAGTAAGGGTTTGGATTTCTGCATTATTGTAGAACTCCATTGTGTCCAACATGCTCACTTTCTTAGTGAGAGCAGTTATAAAGAAAAGAAGGCCTTGTTGATTAATCGAGTTCAACGCCTCTTCGTTTTCTTCGTCCAAATCTTGTTCATAGAAGTATCGGATATACTTCTCTTTGGCAAATCCGCCCCACTGCATCATCTGCTCACACTTTGCAGTGTCGAGATATGCAGGTGGCATGGGTCTTTCGGTTACTCGGTCGTTTTTCAACACAATTTTCACTGTGTTGGTTGTCGGAATTTCAACCGGAGTAGTGTTTTTTCAAGCACTGTCTGTCTTAGATGACTTAGAGGTCTTAGATGATTGTCTCTTAGGAGCCATCTCTTATATAGTAGGGGGGTTGTGCGAAAAAGATAGTTTTTCTTTTTGACCAGAGGTACAGTGAATTCTGAGCACATGCTAGAGAATTTGCAGAGAAAGGAAATGTGAGTTAAAAATTTTTGTCTTTCTCTAACTCTTCATTTATATAGTGTCTCTGTTGTGTGAGAAGCTCAATGGTTTTGAGTTCTCAGCAAGGGTAAAACAGAGATTCATCTGTGTTAGTGGAGCCTTTGCATTAAATGCATAGTGGTCCACTAACAAAAACCGTCAGAGCATACTTTCTCTTTGTAATATCAACTGTTGGATCAAAAACTGCTTTAAAATCAATGGCCACGATTGTATTTCATGTCATGATTAACAGCGAGTTTATTTGTGCCACGATTAACGTCACAAATTCATGAGAATCTTTTCAGCGATTTTAATCAATTTGACTTTGACACTTACCTTTTTAGGTAACAAGCCTTGGATTTGCTGAAAATTCCCCCTTAATCAAATATCTCAGGTTTCTTTAAGTTAAAAGACATTTTTGAGTTCCCGTCTCAGCAAATTCTTTTTATATTGAGATATCCTTAGGTAAAATCCGAGAAGTATTCTTGCTCTTTGCTGAGTTCCCGTCTCAGGTTTTTCTTTTGATACTTGAACACCTATTTCAGTATCTTTGATTGTCTGAATGCCAGTTTCAGCAATCTTTAAAGTTTTTCTTTTGCTGAGTACCCGTCTCAGCAAGTGATCAAGTTTCCTAATAAATACCCGGTTTGAAGGAATTATTTGTTGAATGCCTGTTTCAGCAATCATGTAGTGAGCTATCATTTCATTTTAGAAGAAATCAGTGGAAGAGACTTTATACATGTAAGCATACTTTGGCTTGCTGAATGCATGTTTCAGCAATCTACCAAATGTATCTCTTACTATTGAGGTAGATCAATCAATCCAAGGTTATACCTAAGCATTGCGAACCTATTATCTGGTAGGGGCTTGGTAAAGATGTCAGCAAGTTGATCATCAGTACCTACTTTGACAACCTCAATGTATCCTTTTTCCACATGATCTCTAATGAAATGATGTTTAATATCAATGTGCTTTGTCCTTGAGTGGAACTTAGGATTTTGCGTGATAGCAATAGCACTTGTATTATCACAAAAGATTGGTGTTTTCTTTGCAGAAATACCATAATCTCTTAATTGTTGCTGAATCCATAGGATTTGAGCTGTGCAACAACCAGCCGCAATGACTCAGATTCAGTAGATGAATTGGCAACACAGGTTTGCTTCTTGCTGAACCATGATATTAAGCTAGTACCTAGAAACTGACAAGTTCCAGAAGCACTTTTTCTATCAAGAGTTGATCCTCCATGATCAGCATCAGAATAACCAACCAATTCCAATCCAGAATCTTTAGGATACCATAATCCAACATTGACTGTACCTTTGACATATTCCAGTATCTTAAGTGCCTTTTTGTAGTGTGATTCTCTTGGATCAGATTGGAATCTTGCACACACACAAACAACATACTAAATGTCAGGTCTACTTGATGTTAAATACAACAAAGAACCAATGAGCTTCATATACTTGTGTTCATCAACACTCTTATCTTGTTTAGTATAGCCCAATTTGGTACCAACACTCATAGGGATCTTTTCAGGTTTTTCTTCCTCTTTGATCCTGAACTTTATGAGCATTTCCTTTGCATACTTTGCTTGATTTATGAATATTCCATCTTTGAGTTGCTTGACTTGCAATCCTAGGAAATAATTCAATTTACCCATCATACTCATTTCAAACTTGTTTGTCATGAGTTTGGCAAAAACATCACAAAGTTGCTTGTCCTTAGATCCAAATATTATGTCATCCACATAAATCTGGACTAAGAGTATTTTACCATCATGGTTCATGGTAAATAAAGTTTTGTCAACTTCATCTTTCTTGAAACCATTATCCAGCAAGAACTTAGCTAACGTATCATACCAAGCTCTTGGTGCTTGCTTTAGACCATATACAGCTTTCTGAAGCTTGTATACCTTCTTGGTTTCTGAGGGAAGTTCAAAGCCAGGGGTTGTTCCAAGTAGACTTCTTCAGCACGTTCACCATTTAGGAATGCACTTTTAACATCCATTTGATAAACAATGAAGTCATTGTGAGCAGCAAAGGCTAAGAAAAGCCTAATTGCATCCAATCTTGCAACTGGAGCATAAGACTCATCACAGTCCAATCCTTTAGTCTGACAGTAACCTTGAGCAACTAAACGTGCTTTGTTCCTGGTTACTTCTCCAGATTCCCTCAGCTTGTTTCTGAACACCCACTTTGTACCAATTGCTTTCTTTCCTTTAGTAAGGGGTAAAAGTTTCCAGACTTTGTTCCTTTCAAATTGATCCAGTTCTTCTTGCATTGCCTTGATCTATTCAGAATGCTTTAAAGCTTCTTCTATGGTCTTGGGTTCAATTACAGAAACAAAGCAAGAGAATAAAGCTTCTAGTTCTATGATGTTTGCTTCTTCAGCAAGTTCTTGATTAGTAGATACTTTGGATCTAGTCACTTGGCGTTTGTCAATATCACCAATCATATCCGTAGAGGGATGATCTCTAATCCATTTATTAACAGGTGTTCTGCTCTTTGGATCTGGATAAGTTTGCTCTTCATCATGTGACTCTTCAGTATGTACTTGCTTAGTACTACTGGTATCTTGTTGTGTCTCTGCTGAGATTGGTTCATCAGCAACTGCTTGTTCAGCATTGCTGGTTTGAGGTAACTCGCCAGCAGGCAAAGGAAGTTGCATAGTTTCAGCAACATCCGGAGCAACCGCGTCGTTTGCTAGAAATTCTTTGTCATGAACTATATTTATCTTGTCATGACTCGGGGGAGGAGAGTCATTGTCAGAATCATCATTTAGTTCAATTGATTTGACTTTCCTAGCATCAGATTCAGTTCTTTGATCGTGTATGAGTAACTTCTTCATACAATCTGATATTTCTTCTTCAGTAGGAACTCCTTGTGACTTTTCATAGAATACAACATGCACTAATTCTTCGATTTTTTGTGCCTTTTTCTTGTAAACTCTATAAGCTTTACTATGCGAGGAGTAACCAAGAAATATCGCTTCGTCTGCCTTTGGTTGGAATGTTCTTACATATTCTCTACCATTGTTAAGAACAAAGCATTTGCAACCAAATACTCTTAGATGGGTGATGTTAGGAGGTCTTCCAAAACTCATAGGGAGTTTTGTTGTATTCCTTAGTTATCAAACATCTATTTGAGTATAGAAGGCGGTATTAATCGCTTCTACCCAATAAGCTTCACTTATTTCAGTGTCAGCAAGCATTGTTCTGGCTGCTTCCTTAAGGGTACGATTCTTCCTTTCAGCAACACCATTTTGTTGAGGTGTCCTTACTGAGGATAACTGATGTTGTATGCCTTTAGAAGTGCAATACTCAGTTATGTACTGGTTTACAAACTCAGTACCATGGTCTGTTCTAATGACTTTTACCTTGTCATTTTTCATGACTTCAAGCTTATTCAGCAAGTTAGGTATTTCAGTCCTTGTTTCAGACTTGTGTTTGACAAATACTACCCAAGTGAATCTTGAATAGTCATCTACCACCACCAGACCATACTTCTTACCAGCATAGCTTGTTGAAGAAGATTCAAACAAGTCCATGTGCAAGAGTTGTAAAGGTTTTGTAGTTGACGGTACTGTCTTGTTCTTAAAAGAAGATTTGGTTTGCTTTCCTTGCTGACATGCATTGCAAACACCTTCCTTCTTAAAAGTAACCATAGGTAATCCAACTACAAGTGCCTTTTTAGACAGCTTACTCAGCGTCTTGAAGTTTAGGTGACTTGTTCGTTTATGCCATAACCATGCTTTTTCAGCAAGGCAATCATGATCTGAGACAAGGCATTTTTCAACGATTGCTGAAGACCAATCTATAGTATACAAACCTCCTGATCTTCTAGCAACCATAATAACCTTCTTTGTCTCAAAGTCTATAAGTTTACATTCATCACTTTTGATTTTGATGAAGTATCCTTTATCAGCGAATTGACTCATGCTGAAAAGGTTAAACTTAAGATTTTTGACATAAAGAACTCCCGAAATGGTAATGCATCCTGAATTCACGTCACCATAACCTTTAGTAGAACCAAAGCCTCCACCAGCAAACCTTATTGTTGGACCTTTAGACCACCGTCTATAGTTTATAAGGTTTTTTTTGTTGCCCGTCATGTGCTTTCCACAACCACTGTCAAAGTGCCAAATTGCATTGTTTGTCTCCGTGGCTGAAGTCTGCACAATCAAGAGAAAACAGGTTAATTATCCAATATTGGATGTCCATTAACATGTTCAAGAAAGCATCCAGTGGAAACCCAAGTCTTGAATTTTTCAACTTTGACTTGTTTTCTACTTGCTGAGGAACTAGAAGGTTTTGAGCCGAAAGATTTTTGATCATTGCTAATCAAGTCCACTTTCTGATGTGGTGTCTTGCTCGGTTGACCTTCTTGCTGAACATACTTTTCAGTAAGTTCTTTTCTGGCAATGTTCCTTCTATTCCTAGCATTTTGAGTTTTGTCAGAACTCTTAGGCTTGGTTTTGTTCATCTCTTTGAAGTATCTTTGCTGACTTTGCTTATACTCATGAAAGAGTTGAGTTTGCTTGGTTTTGAAACCAAGTCCACTTTTCGGAGAATGCTGAGATTTTGTCTCAGCAACCTTACTTGATTCAGGTTTGTCAGCAAAGGTCTTCTAGTTACTTTTAGTAATCTTGCCTTTTGACTTAACAAATTGCTTTTCAGCAACTTGTTTGGCGGAATGCTTTACGACATCCTTTTTCTTAACAGTTTGCTTTTCAGCAACCTGTTTTCCTTTTAAAGTCTTGTTACTTTGAGTAGCAACAGCGGGCTTTACGGTCATAGGTACTTGAATGCATATTTCATCAACCTTAAATTGACCAATCTGATAGAGTTCTGGTTGACCACTATCAGTTGCACGTACAAAGGTAATTGGTGATTTGTCTTTACTCAAGATTATTACATCATCACCTTCATACGTTGCACCTAAACCTTCTTTCTGAGATGGATCTCTCAGATAAGAGTTTAGTTCAGTCAGCATGTTACTTGCATCAGCATAAGATTTGAAATTGATTTTCATCTTTTTTATTTCTTGTATTTCAGCAAGCAACTTTAGAATTGAGGACTGATACTCTTCCAATTCTATTGCTATTTGAGAATTCTTCTCTATAGCTTCAGCAATCAACTTCTTGAGATGCAATATTTCAGCATCCTTCTTTTCTGACTCTTCTTTCAGCAAAATATACTTTTCAGTAGTTTGCTTGGTCAGAGTTTCAGCATTATGTAGTTTCTCTTACTGTTTGCTCAGAGTTTTCTCAAATCTTTCGATTTCTCCTTGAATTCTATCAAGGTCAATATCATCTTCACTTTCTGAGTCAGAGTCAGAGGTAGGACTGTTTACCTGACCGGCCATGAGGCAGAATTCGTAGTTTGATACATCTGGATAAGCTTCCACAGCTATTACACAAACTTCCTTGCCAATCTCTACATCAAGAGTGGCTTCTTCTTCTTCAGTGTCTGAGCTCTCTACCTCACTGTCTTCAGAGCTAGTATCAATACACAGCGCATCGATTTTTGCTTGAAGCTTTTTCTTTTCTTTAGCAATCAAAGCCCTTTTGAACTTCTTCTTCTTTTCAGCAGATTTGCCTTTCAGCAAAGGACAATTTGCTTTGAAGTGTCCAGGCTTTTTGCAGTAAAAGCAGAGATCATTGCCAACTGTTGGTTCTTCAGAAGAAGTTGCTTGCTGAGCTTGCTTGTTCAACGAGCTAGCCTCATTCTTGTATTTATGGTAGTTGTTACCAAGATGCTTTTTCAGCTTCTCTTTTGCTTTTCGCCTTTCAAGTTCCTTACTGATGAATTTCTTCATGTTTTTAACAACTAAAGCATTTTCATCAGTAGGCTCCTTATCATTCTTCTTTTCAGAAGATGATGGCTTTGCAGCAAGAGCAATGTTTTGCGATTTTTCAGCAAATACATTTTCTCTTTGCTTTGTCTCGTGGTTAACAGTAGCAAGATGAGAGAACAACTCTGTAGGTGTGATATTTGGTATTCCTTTATTATAATAGAAATTCTGAGTATGGATCCACTCTTGGTTCAGACTTCTAATAATGGTTTTCACCTTCTCATAATTTGAATAGAGACTTCCAACTCCTAAGGCAACCATCTCACTTACTAGAGTTGTGAATCTGAAATTCAAGTCTTCCAGTGACTCATTTGTACCTTGTTTAAAGTTCTGGAACTTTAACTTAAGCACTTCGAGTTTGTTTTCCTTGGTTTTATCAGATCCAGCGCAAAGATCTTGAACCATTTTCCAAGCTTCCTTAGCAGTTTTGGCACCCCACAGTTTGCACTGTATAGTATCCGGAGTTGATCGAATAATGATGTTTCTTGCTTGGCCATCAAGACGGAACCTTTTGGCTTCGTCGGAAGTCCATTCCTCTCTTGGTTTTGGAACGACAGTATCGACTGGTTCACCGAAGATAGTTTCCTTACCAGCTTTTGTGGTTTTGTGAGGAAAACTTCTCTCAAGTTTAGTGATCTTGATAGGTCCATCATTTATGACAGTGACCATTTCATCACTAATGGCCTCAAGAAGTAGCATCATGTTGTTTCGCCATTTTTCATAGTTTTCGAGCTTCAGCAAGGGAGCGTCTCCCAAAGACATCATGTCAGCAAAAGACTACCAAAATGATCAAGTGAGAGTAATTTACGGAAAGCACCTAAGGGGATCTAGGTTCAGTGCTGAAGGTTAAAGAACCTCGCTCTGATACCACTTGTTGGTCCCTTTAAACAACAAGAAAAGACTAGAGGGGGGGTGAATAGTCTTTTCAAACTTTCGTCGTTTAAAAACTTTCTCAGCAAGTGCTTATTACTTTTTAGTAATGAGTTTGCAGATACTTAACTTTCTCAGCAAGTACTAGTTACTTTTCAGTAACGAGTTTTACTGGTACTTTAAAAACAGAGTGCGGAAGTTTTTATATAATAAGTGCTTTTCAGAGAGTGCTAGTTTCAGCAAGTGAGCAGAGTGACAGTGTACAAATAGTTAAGCTTACTGAAAACTAAATGCGGTAAAGTAAATCACACAAACACTTTTATAGTGGTATCTGAGAGTGGTGTAATCTCCCAACTAATCCACTTTGTCCTTTCTAGGACTGAATCCACTAAGATAAGCTTGAGGTTCTTTACAACACATATCTATAATGATTCTTCAGAAACCAAAGCAATCTTGCTTCGTTTCCAACCTAACTAGAGAACGAAACCTTGTTCTCCCCCAAACTTGGGACACTTAATCAGCAAAACTATGCTTGATTAATTCCCCCTGAATTTCACGCCTGAAAAAGGGTGTTTATCAGTTAGAGAGGTTTGGGATGAGATGACTTGAGTATAACTTATTCAGCTATAACAAGTTATCTAAAGAAACACAACTTGAAATAATTTTCAGTAAACAAGTTAAGTTGTTTCTGGTGTCAAGACTTGTTCATGTTCGAAAGAAAGAACACTTAACTAATTTATTAGCTGTGAATGTTCTACTTCTTCACAAGTAGCTTTTGTTTCAAGCTTAAGTCTTGGAACGGATCAATAGGCAGTAAAGAGTATGGAAGATTGAGTGTTTAAGCACAAGTGAGAGTTTGATCACGTTGTTGACACACTTCAACTCTTTGCCGGATGACCTCTATTTATAGTGAATCAAGGGAGCCGTTTGAATTTAAAATTCTAAGGCTTTGTTCCTTAAGATGTCACTATCTTGCTTTTGTACTTTCAGCAGCGTCCTTTATTTGTCTTCTAGTCTTCATGTTCTTCGCGTGCCTACTTTGCATTTAATGTTCATTTGAATGGAATTCATATGTGAACGTTGGAGCCAAAATGCAAGTACTTTCAGCAAGGAGGTCACATATGTATTTCAGCAAGCAGTCAGTCTCAGTTTCAGCAAGCACAACCTACTTTGTCATATAGATTTTCACTTATGCAAGCTGTTGCTGAAATTTCCACTTTCTGAGCAACATGTGCCTTTGTAGATACCATCTTCAGAAATCTTCTTAATTCTTCAGTCTTCGAATTTTTAAGTTTCTGAATGGTTCTAGTGCTTCAATAGTTCATTTGTAAAAACAAAGTACATCATCAACGAACTAAAGCACCTAACTAGTACCTACACTAAGTCTTCAGCAAACGTTCCTCTTTTACAATGTCCTTAAAATTCTAAATTCCTATGGACCTTAAGAGTACTAGTTACTGGACTTTCCTTAATTTAGCATGGTTAATTGCTCATCAAAATTTACAAGTTTCCTAACACTCACAAACAATTTCGATTTGAAAGAACCAAATGTATGAAAAGATTAACGAAGTGGATTCTCAGTTTACCTTCTGGAAGCGACGTGTCGAACTCAGGTCCATCAAGGTCACGATCTGGAAAAGGAAATTCAGAGAAAGTTAGAACTAGGTTCCATTCTCCGGAGTGATTGGAAACGAAGAAGAAGAATTGAGGCTTACCAGAGTTTTCAAAATTTCTACGGCGCGCCACAGGCATTGAATTTTCGCTGATAAAACTGTGAGGGCGATATTGAAAGAAAACTGGACCAATTTTCTATTTATACCAGTCAACTAGGGCAACTGTCATAAATCGTGCTCTCCTTATTTTCCTCCAGCATGGGCATAGGCATGCTTCAAAATTAGCGTTTTTTGTGAGGTTTTAATTACTTTTCCTTATTTACGAGCTGTCTTTTTATTTATTTATTTTTGTTTTTTCAACTGTTATTTTTTTTTAATTTTTTATGTGTGCATTGTTTAAATACAACGTGTTAACTATAATTTGTATATATACATAATGCAATTTCGACGCAAATTAAGAAATATTAAAATTACGTAAATGATTTGTTTACATTTTAGAGTTTAGGGTTAGGGTATAGGGTTTAGGGTATAGGGTTTAGGGGTTAGGGTATGGAGCTACCGGTTTATAGTGTATTTTCTAGTTTACAAAATTCGTAAATCCTAAATTTTGTAATCATCTGTAACGATAACATCCCCAACCTAAGCATGACGAATGAATACACCACTCAAAATCATGTCATCATAACCCATTTGTGCTCGATCGATATGTAACCTGGTGCATGTCGTCGTACACGTGATGAAAATCTGAATCATTAAATTAATGTTAGTAGTGATTTGACGTAAATGAACATGGAAAAATGAAACAATAGGAACTCAAATGCATATGCTTGGCTAAATTGCCAACCCCATAAATTAGGGTAATTACAAACCAAAATCAAAATGAATAATTTGTGCTTCATAAATAGTTGTCCATAAACATAACGTACCTGACGGCCTGTTTGATTTGATCTTTTTCGACTAAACACAACTCATATTTTCGTCTAAACACGAATAAATATATCTCATCTGACTTTAACTGAACTAAACAGAACTGAACGATGAACAAAACAAAACTTAGTAGAGCATGACTTAACACCACTGTATGAAAGTCTGGACATAACTTAAAACATAAATTAAACTGAACGTACTTGTACTGAACTGAACTTAAAATATTGTTCTTTCAAATTGAACTGAAAACTGAAGGAATCTTAACTTATCTTTTCCTTGCATATGATAATTTTTGTTTTTTTTAATACGGTGTACAGATAACTTCAGTTCAGTTCAGTTTAGAGCAGTTCAGATGCATGATCATTCATTTCAGTGCATTTCAAATAACTAATATTTTGTTGTTCTCACTGATAAGTTATGTTAATTAGTTCAGCTTAGATCCATTGAGTACAGTTCAGTTCACTGGAGATCACTTGAAGTCAGAGCTGCTCAGTTATGACTTTTTATAACGGAGCCATTAGTTCTATTAACTTATCTTCTCAGACGAATTTAAAAAAGTTTCTTAATTTCTATGAACATTGGCATTAGACAGTAAAATATGACCGATTTATTTTTATACGTACACATCACTTCCAAATTTTTTATATTAATTTGTTCATTTCATCACTGATAAGTTTCTTTTATCTAATTACCAAATTAACACCAAAAAATTTGTAAATTGGCCAAGTTTAACATTAATTTGATAACACAATGAGATTACATTTACGTTTTAGTGGGTCCCAAAATGAAATTGGGAACATCCTTACACAGTAATTCTATATCTTAATATATTCTCAATGACAAAAATCGTACACTGAAACACGATTTACCAAACTTCAAAATCCAAAAACCAAAGTTTTTGCCAAATTTTTCAGGAAAATAAAAAACTGGAAATGAGAGAAACAAGACATTCAACATATCAGTACTAAGCTTAACTTCATAATCCAGAATCAAGACAGTTTACTAAAATCTAAGCTACATGGTTCGTCTGTAGAATTTCAATGTCATCTAATAGTCAGTCGCATGTGAGAGGTACAACAAAAGTGTCATTACATGACAATTTACAAAAAGAAAGCAAGTGGCCAAAATCAAGTATGCGTCCAGATGCTCAATAGTTAAGAACGCAATGAAACTGTTTTCTGGTTTCAAACGCCACAGCCAAATTCCCTCCCACATGCATAGCTCCTGACGCGTAAGGATGGTCTAGATTAGCACCCCAAATCTCTCCACAGGTTTGCACCTCATGCATAACCCACTCCTCCATGTCATTGTAGTTCATAGCAAGAAAATCATCTAGCAAGTTTTCATCACCCAGAAGCTTCTTAATCATGCAGTACCTTGCCTTTGGTGGAAGTTCATAAAAACTGTCCATATGACTCCTCATGGTCTGAATCTTTTCAGACCTGTTCATGGGGCCAAGGTTATTTGCAACGATAATTGGGCCCTTCATCGACTGGACAACTTCTTTCATAATATTGCCTAGATCGTTCATCATGGTGCAAAAGTTTGAGCTCTCTTTCTGACCATGGCCAACCTTTCCCTTCTTGGTTTACTTCAAGTTGCTGTTGGACTCGACTTCACCTGGAATTCGACGTTTATGTCCAGAGTTTCCATCAGCAGTTCCATCGCCATTCATCGAATCATCACCACCCTCAGCAGTTTCCTCAGCATCATCACTAAAATACTCATCATCACTAACAAGCAGCTTCTCCTTAGCCTCAGCAAAACTCCTAGCACCCTCGCCACGAGCCCGGTCTGTGTCGTATATCTCACACCAGTCCTCAAAGACCACATATTTCTCACGTTTGATCTTGTTAAGAACCTTATGTTTCTGCATGACACAAATTATAAATATGAGCAATAAACTTATTCAATATTTTAACCTTAAATAACATTGGCAATTTACTAGGTTACTATGTTATGAAAAGTCAATTGGAACCTTAAATAGTGGACATAAAAGATGCAGTCATGTGACAGGTTGAGGAATATGATTTCATGCCAGGCAAGCAGCACTCCATATCTCATCACTACAACCAAACTCCTTCTTGATATCACACCAGCCCATTCCAGATTTCTCACTCAGTTCGAGGACAGCCTTGTGCTTGTCCCTCATGCTCCTAACACGGTTCTTGATGTGAGGTTTGATCCTCAAATCAGTACCCGGGAAATGCTTCCTCAAATGAACCTGCAGGTACTGGAAGCCACCTGGCTTGAACCCTTGAGGGGACTTAAGCCCAACAAGCTTAGCCTTCTTCATTCCCTCAATCAGACATTTCTCCTCATCATAAGTCCAAGGCCTTTAGCCTCCATTTCCCTATCCTTTCTGACTCGCATCATTGACCTCCTCTGTTCCTAGACCACTCTGTGGTATGCTCCCGTTGTTGTCAACATTCTGTAAAATGCCAAATGCACATCAACAACATAAACATCTACCAATTATATCATGACTAGAAAACATTTGGGGATATATCAATGAAATAGAGAATCACATAACACAATATCTAATATCACATACAGATGCAAACGCCAATAAACAGAATCATTAAATCCAATCACAAACAACATAAAACAATTCAACATCAACCCAACAATTAGCACTAACTTAGGATCACAAGTGTCTTCCTATAGTTTTCAATAATTCCAAACATAATTAGATCAACATTCTCTAATGCCTATTATTTCGCTGAACACGCCAGTTCAGAAACATCTCATGGGCCATATTCTGCCTCTTTTCTTTCCAAGCTGCATTTCCAGCAACACCATGAATTGCAGGTTCACCATCCTCCATCTCAACAGGAATTTCAACCTCTAGAATGTATCCGTCCAACTCAGGTTCAACCTCATCATCCTCATCATCTAACATATCATCTTTGCTTACATTACGAAGGAAGTTGTGAATCAGTGTGCAAGCCAAGATTATTTCATTCTGAGTCTCCAGAGGATAAAATGAAGGAGACCGAAGAATCCCGAATCTCTTCTTCAGAAGCCCAAAACACCTCTCAATGATATTTCTAGCAGATGAGTGCTTCATGTTGAAGTACTCTTTATGATTCTGTGGGGCAAGTCCACCATGGCCCCATTCCTGAAGATGATATCGAGTGCTCCGAAAAGGTGCAAGGAAGCCAGGGGCATTTGCATAAGCAGCATCAACTAGGCAATAGCATCATGTTTAAATAATTAAAGAACAAGTTAATATATAATAAATAAAAAACAGAATTCGACTGTACGAAGAAGAAAGCAGATTAAAAAAAAAAAGCAAGAAACACGTGCTGGAACTTCAAAACCATTTTCCCTCTCCATGGCATCACCTAGTACTCTTGCATCTGCTGCAGACCCCTCCCATCCAGTTAGTACGTACACAAACTTCATATCACGGTCACATACCCCGAGTACATTAACTGTGACTTGACCTTTCCTATTACGATGCATGACCTGCTTGTAGACAGGAGCTAGTACCTTTATATAGGTTCCATCTAAAGCTCCAAGGCAGCCCTGCATAAAGAAAAGATAGAAATATTATTTTACAAACAGGTCAGTTAACAACAGAGTCCTAGTGGAATACAAGTCAAATAACAAATCAACATAAAACTTAACTTATATTAATGTATACCTGAAAGTGCCTCCAAGGGTCGTCTTCACAGTCTGCTGGAACCGGTTCAGGGCGGGAAACGAGAACATCATGCAACTGTAGGACAGCTCTCAGGACTTGATGAAATGAATGACTGATTGTGTGGCCAGATCGACGGAAATCAAACTGTATAACTCTGTTTTTGAAGTGGTGTCCTAATATAACAAGGAAACAAGCTACTTTTTCCTCGATGGTAACATGGGTACTTTCCTTAAGACCACCCTCTCTGACAAGCAGATCACAGAACTGGCGAAATGCCGCCCTATCCATTCTAAGAATGTTTTTTGTGATTGTATCATTTTTATCAGTTAGCCTCTTAATGTATCTAAGTTGGAAGCTTCTCGTACGGTTGATACTATACCTAATATGGAGTTTGCGCTTACGGGAAAGTCAGGGACGCACATGTTTTTGATAATACAACATCAATACTGCCATCATTCCAATGGTTACGACAATTATTCGCCTCATAAACAACCTCTGGCGTAAAATCTTGACAACACAACCCACTTAAGTTAGTAAGAATATGGCCTACTTATTTCTAAACAGTAATTATTATATATCTTCTTTAGTGCATATAGAAGCAAGCAGAAACACACACATAAGAAAGGACATTACTACAGCATCGAGAATGCAACATATACAACCCAGATTGGAAACACATAACACATACAGATCTACATATCTATTCAATTTCGACCACAACAGTAAACAATAAAAGCCTAAAATCAACACCACAAACAATGTAGCCATAAGTATCACACAAAACTATAGATGTTGTACCACAAACACAAGCACCCAGTTCAATGGTTCTGTACATCAAGTATAAAACTACAAGTACTGTGAAACAAAAACTACAATCACTACAAGGAAAACTGACTTTAGCGACGGATGTCATCCGTCGCTATATGTTAGCGATCCGTCGCTAAAGACGATTAGCGACGGATTGTCCGTCGCGAAAAGTGGCGTCGCTAAAGTAAAAAGCGACGGTTAAACCCAACTGTCACAAAATAATAGTGACGGATAAACCTATCCGTCTCCCTAGTGGTCGTTGACCATTATGGAGACGGAACAAATTATCCGTCGCTATTATTTTGCGACGTATGAGTTTAACCGTCGCTAAATGGATGGGACACGTGTCCTTCCCTGGCCAAGTGCTCAGGGCGACGGATAGAGTCATCCGTCGCTATATATGTATATGTATATATATATATATATGTATATGTATATATATATATATATATATATGTATATGTATATATATATATATATATATATATATATATATGTATATGTATATATATATACATATACATATATATATATATATATATATATATATATATATATATATATATATATATATATATATATATATACATATATATATATTTTTTTTTTATTTTTTTTTTTTATTTCTGTTATTGTTTTCAAATTATGTTTGTTATTCGAGTTAAAATTGAATGCGCCAGAGATTTATGTACGATGATTGACGGTACGAAACTATAAATTTCATTCAACAAATTAAAATTGTACGTACAGAAATACTAAAATGTACGAACATAAACATAAAAAACGAGCATCTCAAAATGTACGGAGATGCAATCCTACAATGTACGAACATAAACTAAAAATACTAAAACTACTAGCTATACTCTGCCTCTGCGTTCTCCTCGGCCTCTGCGTTCTCCACCCCACCCAAAGCTCCAGCATGGTGGTGCGGCTGGATGAGGGGAGGGTCCCGATTCCAGTACGCTTCCCACAGCGGCCGAGAAGCCGTGTCAATCCATAGGGGTCATTTTCCCTCCTTGCTCCAGTTAGTTTTGACTCTCATCATCATATGCATGTGGATGCTAGATCCTCGGACCAGGAACGCATTCCACAACTCCTTCATATGAGCAGGAGGCATATAGTAGTAGTTCTGCAATATATATTCAATGTACATAAGTGAAATGAAACACAATTTACCTAAATGTTACAGTTAATTAGTGAGCTCAATAACCTAAGGTTGCGGTCTAACATAATCATGGGCTCCGCCTACCCGACATCATGAATGCGGACGTAAAGTTATTAAATACAAATAAAGTACCTTCAATTCCTCGAAAAACTGCTCCTTTGCGGACATAGGAAGCGTACTCCACCTTTCACCCCCACTCCCTGGCTCTAGAAGCGTATGAAATCTTCTACGGATGATGTTACCCAACTTTCTATTAGCTTCAGGCGGGTGAAACCTGTAACACATATTAAAAGAATAATTATGGATACCCACAACTATATATAAAAATAATTAAATACAAACTTTAAGTACAAAACTTACATGGAACCCTGCCCAACAGACAAGACAGGCAGCCCATTGTCGCCGCCTTGGGACAGTGCTTGACCATCGTCGCGCCCTGGGGTTGTGCTTGGCCATCGACGTTCATTGTCTTGATTGTTAGTTAACTTATTGTCAGTTAATAAGTTGTCACTTAATAAGTACAGACGAGGACTCGGAAAGCAAGGAAAGTTTGTAATGTTTACTCTATGGATAGCAGGAAATAAAGTCCATTTATTAGTAGGTCACGCATGATCATATTATTAGTTTGGTCCTATGGTGTGTTCATTTAAATACAACCAGTTCGCTTAAATGTCAGTAAGGCTTACCAATGGGTGCAAACCAATAAAACGCTTACTGATCGACAATAAACGTATAGTATTAGTTATCACCCAATGTAAGCCTAATCCAACACTTCAAAACTAATATATGTATATCATCATCACACTTTATAAAATGATTAAATATTAACCAAAATCGTAAAAGTCTACTTCCAGAATAGATTGATAGATTACATCTATTTCAATCTACTTTAATAAACCAAAAATTACTCAAAATAAATATAAATAATTAAATTAACTAATTAACATAATTAACCAGATTTATTTAACTGAATTAATCTATATTATACTAATTACAGTTAATATAATCAATTAACAGCCTCTCATTAATTAAAACAAATTTATAAAATTAAATAAGAAATCGAAAAAATGGAAGAACAAACTGATTATTGCTATACAACATATATAATCTAACGATTTACAACTAGAAAAATCATAATTAAGCACAAAAATTAGAAAGCCCCAAAAAATAGGGTTAGGGTTCTAACCTTTTATTTGGGCAGAGAATCTGAGGTGGTGGCAGTGGTGGATTTGAGGCACCGTCGAATCCTCTACATCCACAAACAAGAAACACAAACAAACAAAGGGAAGAAGATAGAGTCAGATTCGAAACCAAATCAGAGAGAAGAAAATTTCGCAGATAAGAAAGGGTAAGAATATACAAAACGTAAACACGAGACTTACCATGGTGATGTGGTCGAGGTGGTGGTTGTGGTGGTGGAGCCGATCCGTGGTGGTGCTGTGGTAGTGGTGGATTTGAGATTGGGGGAGAAGAAGGAGTTAGGGTTTGAGATTTGGAAGGGAGAAGTGAATGAATCTGTACAGACGATGCCGTCTGTATAGTCGACACTTAGCGACGGATAGACTTATCCGTTGCTAGGTGTTCATTTATTTATTTTGTTTTCAATTTTCTTTATTCTGTTCAACAGAGTTAGCGACGCATAGACTTATCCGTCACTAATTTAGCGACGGATAAAATTTATCCGTGGCTAGGTTGATGCCGGATTGACCCTTTCCAATGACGAACTGGGCTTAGAGCGCAATTCGTCATTATCCGTCGCTAACCGTAGTGATTCGTCGCTAATTAGCGACGGATAGTATCCGTATGTACTAATCCGTTGCTAAATGACTGATTTCTTGTAGTGAATTGAACAACAAAAAACCCAGAAATCAAAGTATGAGTCGGACTTACAGCAGCAGTTTCAGAATCTATGGTATCCAAGCTCAAATCAACCCTCAACTGAACCCAAACTGCAGTAGCACAAAAAACCCCAAAATTCTCACTCGTCAGTCCACCATTACGAAAAACAAAAATATAGAAATGAAGAGGAAGGAATTCCGAGTCAGAATCCTTAAAATCAGCCACGCTTACCTTCGACGGAATGTATGGTCGGGTTTCGCGGCTGCTGTCGACAACTGTGAACTAGTTAGTGAAGGAAAAGAAGTGGCGGGCAAAATATATACACATCAATTTTCAGAACGCATTTTTCTTTTTTTTTTTTCCAGTGGCATTATTGTAATTAGAAGGCCCAATTTATGTGCACTTGACCATGCACATTTTTCATACATCAGATACCCATGTATGAAAAACAGGTGTGTTTTGGGCCTCCGAAATGCACGGTCCAAAATTTCCGGCCTAACCGGTCCAGCCAGAATACACTTTCTTATCTGAAAAACCAAACAGCGTATTCGGCAAAAACATTGTGTTTCGGGTGCAGTTTGACCGCAAATGCACCCAACCAAACAGGCACATAATGTTTACATCATCACCATCCACTTTATCATTATTTAATCCCACATCATTGCAAATAGTGACCCATGTCGGTTGAGTGGGGGACATGGGAAATAGGGGGCCGTCTATGCAAATATAGGATTGGGAGCTAGAAACTATGTTTTAAAAAGTGGGGATTCATTGCAAATGTTTGGTCACACTTTGGACCTGATTGCAATCGACCCGTTTCAATTTATATGAGTATGACATAGACTCCAGACTGGACTATACGATCGAAGTTTGGGTTTTAGGAAGTGATAAAAGACCCAACAATGTTACAAGTAGGATTCGTTAATTCGGTCAAATTGAAATTGAAATCAATCAATTTGATTCTGATCGATTTCAATTATGTGATCTACAGCATTATTAGATTAGATAGATAGTATATTAAATGTATCTTGCACGTATTTGTATTCGTATTCGTATATGTCTCCGTGATTCTTAGCAAAAAATAAAGAGTGTGCAGACATAATTTGGGCCTGGAAATCTCTACATGTATTACATGATACATGTATGTGTAAATATGGGCCTATTGTTATGTCCATGGGCTGGGTATTTATATAAACCCACACCCCTTATCCAGAATTAGGTTTTCTAATCTTTCCATTCTCTCAGTCGACTAGCCAAGCAGCCTCCGCCGCCGCTCGCCTGAATTCCGAATCTCAACCATGGTTTGTTTCTCCTCCTCTCGATTCATCCTTTTCTTACAGTCTTTTCCGTTACTTATTATTCATTTCTTCGATTCGCTTTCTGTAGACGTTCAAGAGGAGAAACGGAGGACGCAACAAGCACGGCCGTGGCCACACCAAATTCATTCGCTGCTCCAACTGCGGCAAATGCTGCCCTAAGGTATCGATTTCCACCGTCTGATTTCATTTCCGATCCATCGATTTTAGGTTTGGTTTTTTAGATCCATTGATGTGATTCAGTTGTAGACTTTTAGTACTAGTGATTGGATACTTTAAATTTTAATGTTACAAAAAATGCCTAACGAATTATGATCTGTGATGTACGAATTACGATCTACAGCCTAACGAAAAATGTGATTGTTAATTTACAAAAAATTGCCTAACGAATTTAAATTTTAATGTTACAAAAAGTGCCTAACGAATTATGATGTACGAATGAGATCTACTGCCTGATTGAATGAAATACTCATCCGTTTTTTTTAGATTCTATAAGTTTGGTTTTGGATTGGATTTTTAGGAGGTTTGTATAATGAATGTATTGTGTTTGGTTTAGTGAAAGTAATTACAATAAAGTTGGGAGATAAATATTTGCCCAAAATAGAAATCTCGTATATAGAATCTAAAAAAAAGAACAAAAACAGAATACGTATAGAATCTAAAAAACCTAGAATCTAAAAAACCAGATGAGTACTTGCTAGTGTAATTTTAGCTACAGCTATTTTACAGATTATTCCTCGGCTGAGTTATTTCTGACCTTGTGTTATAGGATAAGGCGATCAAGAGATTCCTTGTGAGGAACATTGTTGAGCAGGCTGCTGTCAGGGATGTTCAGGAAGCCTGTGCTTTCGAATGTAAGTCGCATTAATTATTAGCTTAAATTTAAGGATAACATGAAGAAAACTCGAATTAACTTGGGAGTTTTAGTCACGTTTTGATTGTAATTGATTTCATTTGATATTGAGGATTGATGGTTGGTTTTAACAATTCTTGTTGTGTGGTTTAGCGTACACCCTTCCAAAGCTGTACCTGAAGATGCAGTACTGTGTTTCCTGCGCGATACACTCGAAGGTTGTCAGGGTCAGGTCCACTACTGATAGGAGGAACCGTGAGCCCCCACAGCGTTTCAGGCGCCCAAGAGTAAGTTCTGTGTTGGTTTTTTGTGATTTTCGATGTGTATTTATGAACTGCATTATACATGCTTTGAAGTGATAAATATTAGTCAAGACTATTGCTTTGTCTCCTCTCACCCATGCACACACCTCACTTTTGGCATTCAGACCCTTGATACTTGATTCATAGTGCTAAGGGTAATGGTGATATTCTTTCCAATGGACCCTGGAACGGAAATTGTGACCAATGTTGCATTTTGAATAGATTACAAAGAGAACTCGATCTTAATTTAGTTTTTAAATAAACAGTCACTTGCACCGATGCACTCCATATGAAAGATATCCAACTCCCAGTACTGTTATAGGTCTCCCTCTATGTGATATCAATGAAAGTATCATATCTTTAGTGAAGCATCTACAATGCAAAGAATAGATACTGCTGCCCTTGTGCTTTCCTTTAGGTCCTAGCTCCCTTGTTGATCATGTTTTCATGTAGTTACTGCTTTAATATCGGTCTGTAATATTGCACCAGACATTTAACTTATCTTTTAATGTCTGTTGATTCTTTCCAGGATGACATGCCAAAACCTGGGCAACCTCCACGTGTCGGTGGGGCACCTGCTGCTGCTGCCCGCACTTGATCTTTCAGCTAGGACAAAAGCTGCTATGCACTTTTTGATGTGTTAAACGATGTTTGTTATGTTTTCATTTGTCAGTTATTCAGAAGTACATTGCTTGTTTTGACCAATATATATGGCTTTAGTATCTGCACTGATTATCTGCGGAAGTTTTTGAATTAAGTTGATTTTGTCCTCTTGGGGCTGTGATCAGTGTCTTTAAGTTTTAAGTCTTTAACCATTACAACATTTGGTCACATGTCTCTTGAACGGAGATCACAACTCCTTAGTCGCATTGCCAAGGGGTTTTTAACTAGCCCAAGTCCGGATTATAAAAATGCTATTGGGCTCAAGGCCTGGAACCGTAAATTTTCTGCGGAAGTTTTTGAATTAAGTTGATTTTGTCCTCTTGGGGCTCTTATCAGTGTCTTTAAGTTTTATGTCTTTAACCATTACAACATTTGGTCACATGTCTCTTGAACGGAGTTCACAACTCCTTAGTCGCATTGCCAAGGGGTTTTTAACTAGCCCAAGTCCCGGATTATAAAAATGCTATTGGGCTCAAGGCCTGGAACCGTAAAATTTTCTTCTTTAGTTCCAGATACCTGTCATCTATGGCGGAACCCTCGGTATATTCCAACTTTCCAAGTTAGGTTTCTCAGTCTTCTCGATTTTTCTGTGCTTGAGTATAAGTCTTCTCAGTTCTCTTTTCTCACACTGCAGTTTATTTATTGGTCATCATTCTTCTATGCTCTTCAAATTCTTGATGCAAGACAGAGCACAATTGAATAATGTTTCTACATGGTAGATGCCACATTTAAATGATTTGTTAATAACGGTGTTTTGAGCATAAATTGTGAAATAGAAAGGGAAATAACTATAATTGATTAACTGGAGTATTTCAATAATCGAATTACAATCAAGTCACCTGGAAAAAAATAGAAGATAATTAGTATTTGTTTTCTTTGGTAGAGAGGAAGACATCAAAGCTGTCAGCAACGGTTTGATTGTGACTGACACCTGTCCCTATTCTCGATCGACTATTGCAAGTTATAACAAATAAATAACCCAAGTAAAAGAAATAAAAGTAAAAACAGTAATATAAAATAACTCCTGAATTAGCAAGTTGCTAACTCGTCCAGGTGGTGCCCTTAATTCGCCAGATATGACAATGCCCTTCCCTTAAATTTGTCTTGTCCTCAAGACAAAGGAAAGTCTGGAAACTGTGATTGAATGACTGAAAGCTTCTCCCAGGTTGCATCTTCAGGCAGTAGGTTGCTCCAATGAATGAGTAGTTCTGTAACACGTCGACGTCTGTGCATAACTTCCCTACCGTCCAAGACTGCAATTGGGTATACTTGTGGAGTTCCATCCTGGGAAAGGGATGGCAAAGTAGACAGAGGAGTGTATTTGGACTTGATGATTTTCTTAAGCATGGAGACATGGAAGACATCATGCATCTTGGTGTTAGCCAGCAACTGTAAACGATACGCCACTGGTCCAATACGTTCTGTAACCAAGAAAGGGCCATGCCATTTAACTGACACCTTTGTCTGACGTTTCAATAAAGATTGCCGGATTGGAACGGCTGCATCTTTAAGAACACATGATCCCCAACCTCGAAGCTACGATCAGTCCTATGTTTTTCCGCAAATCATTTCATTCTATGCTGGGCCTATAGCATGTTTTCCTTGAGCACTTGAAGCACTTTGTGACGATCTTGGATCAGAACCTGGGCTTCAGAACTGGTGGTTTGCAAATATGGGCCTAAGGACAGTTGTGGAGGTGAATATCCATAGAGAGCTTCGAATGGTGACATCTTGATGGAATGATGAAAGCATGTGTTATACCACCATTCCGCCATTGGCAACCAGGCAGACCATTTCCTCTGTTGATTATGGACATACATGTCAAATAGGTTTCTAAGCATCTATTCACCCGTTCTGTTTGTCCATCGCTTTGGGGGTGGTGAGATGTACTCATGGCAAGCTTGGTTCCCTGCAATTTAAACAATTCTTGCCAAAACTCACTTGTGAATACGACGTCCCTGTCACTTACAATCGTCTCTGGCAGTCCATGGAGTCAATGTATCTGCTGGAAAAATATAGCTGCCAACTGCTCTGCATTGTAGGGATGGCTGAGTGCGATAAAATGTGCATATTTAGTAAGACGATCCACTATCACACCCAAATTACTTGTTTACCACCTGAATTAGGCAAGCCTTCTATGAAATCCATAGAAATATCAGTCCATGGTTTATTAGGAACGGGTAGTGGTTGGAGGAGTCCGGGTATGAAGTGTTTTCATCCTTATATTGCTTACAAACCGTGCAACTGCCAATGAATTCTTCGATATCCCTCTTCAAACCCTTCCAATAAAAAAGAGATTTAGCCCGCATATAACAGGTGTGAATGCCGGAGTGTCCCCCTAAAGAAGAGCTATGTATAGCCTGCATAATTTTAGTCCGCACATCTCCAGTTGCTCCTACCACAATTCTGCCATTCCAACGTAAAAGCCCATCCACCAAAGTATAAGCAACATTCTTATCCTTATCCAATAGAACAGAAGAAATCAGGGGTGTGAACTCATCATCACCTGCATAGCTCTCTACAATTTCCTGGATCCATTGAGGTTGGACATGAGTAATCAAGTTACAATCCCCATCTGAAGCAAGTTGATACTCATACTTGCGTGATAAAGCATCAGCCACCAGATTACATTTTCCTTGCTTGTACTCTATGCTGAAATCGTAGCTCATCAGTTTGTAAAGCCATTTATGTTGGAGAGCATTGAAGATTTTTTGTTCTTTGAGGAATTTAAGGCTCAAGTGGTCTGTCCTTATTATAAATTTTGATCCAATTAGATAGCTGGACCATTTGCCAACCGCAGTTAAAATGGCCAACAACTCTTTTTCGTATGTGGACAATGCTTGGTTCCTTGGGCACAACGCTTGACTAAAATAAGCGATGGGTCTGCCCTCTTGCATCAAAACAGCACCAATTTCGGTTTGACAAGCATCCGTCTCAATTACAAAAGGCTTGGTGAAGTCGGGCAAGGCCAGAATCGGAGCTTCCATTAGCTGTTTCTTGAGATGCAAAAAAGCGGCTTCAGCTGCGTCATTCCACTTGAAGCTACCTTTTCTTGTTAAATCAGTGAGGGGCTTGGCAATGACTCCATAACCAGCTGAGAATCGACGGTAATACCCCGTAAATTCTAAGAATCCTCGTAGATATTTGAAGTTTTTTGGGACGGGCCAATCAACCATGGCCTTAATTTTCTCAGGATCAGTACCAACGCCGTTTCCACTGATCACATAGTCTAAGTATTCGACCTGAGACAATGCAAAACTGCATTTGGACCTTTTAGCATAGAGTTCATTATCCTTGAGCAGCTGCAGGACTTGCGTTAGATGAACACAATGATCAGGCAACGAGGGGCTGTAAATCAATATATCGTTGAAGAATACTAGCACATGTTTCCGCAAATAAGGTGCAAACACTTCATTCATCAGTTTTTGGAATGTTGCGGGAGCATTCGTTAAACCGAATGGCATAACGTTGAACTCATACTGCCCACTATGAGTTACAAATGTTGTTTTCGACTTGTCACTTTCTTCCATTCGAATCTGAAAATATCCCTGTCTCAAGTCGATTTTGCTAAAAACAGTTGCTCCATGAAGCTCAGTTAATAAATCCTCTATCACTGGAATTGGAAATTTATCCTTAATTGTTGCATCATTTAATTTCCTATAATCAACACACATTCTCCATGTGTTGTCTTTTTTCTTGACCAACAAAATTGGTGATGCAAAGGACTTGAACTGGCATTAATTTTTCCTTATTTGAGCATTTCCTCCACCAATTTTTCCACCACATTCTTCAAAGTATGTGAGTACCTGTAAGGTCTTTGATGTATTGCAGCGGTACCATCTTTCAGCTGTATTTTGTGGGATATGTGCCTTTTTGGAGGGAGACCTTGTGGTTCCATAAATACTTCACCAAATCTGTCTAGTATCTGTTGGATACAAACCGGCACAGAAGAAGCAGCAGTACTTTCCTCCTTTATAAGGAATAGATGGGCCATAACACCATGTGATGCTTTTGAGAGATAGCTGTGTAGACTCTTCCCACTGATCATATTCAACTCTTCCTGGTCCTTGTCACTTGTCAGCTAAACCTTCTTTGTAATGGGGTCATGCTTCCACATCCAGTCATGACCCAAGATAATGCCACAACCTCCTAACGGTAGGATTCTAATTAAGGTCAGCATCAAACTCTTGCCCTTGTGAAGTCCATTTAAATCCCATACACTTCTCATTACTAATTGTTCTCTCTCAATTAGCAACGGTGATAACCCAAGGAGGTGTAGGCTCCAATACACAGCGCAACTCTTGGGCGGTAGCAAGGTTCAAATAGCTATGAGTACTTCCACTATCTATAAGTATAGATATGGGTGTCTTCTTCACCATTCCAGTTATCTTAAGAGAGTTGGAGGCCCGACTGCCATGTAGTGCATGTAGACTTATTTCTACATCAGATGGAGGCTCCTCCTCCAACACTTGTTCTTCCTTTGTCTCTTCTTCATTGTTATCACATAGGATAATCTGAAACAGCTTAGCACAATTGTGGCAAAAAATATACTTCTCATTACAGTTAAAACAAAGACTCTTCTCCCTTCTACTATCATACTCCTCCTTAGATAATTTCTTAAAGGGCATGTCATTTCCCTTCTTCTGGCTGCTAGTTCATGTTCCTCCCAAATTCTCTACTAGTCTGCTAAATGATGTAATAGGGCTAGCCGCTTTGTTGCCAAACTTACACTTCCTCTCCCATACATCAATGGTATTCTCCAGCAGCCTTAATTGCTTGATTCATAGAAGATTGGGTGTTTCTAGGTCTAAACAACTATACAACCACCCTTATTTCTTCTTTTAGTCCCTTCATGAAACATGAGATGAAGAAATCATCTGCCATAGCAGGGTGTCTAGCTCTGACTAAAGATTTTAACTCCTCAAACTGCTCAATATAAGTCACTACATCCGTTTTCTGAACTAACTGTGTGAATTCAACAACAATATCCTCTCCCCCCAGCATCAGAAACTTCTCAAGCAGCAAAACACAGAAAATTTCCCAAGGCACATTTCTACCCTCAATATACTCATAATACCATAAATCCGCTTGGTCAACGAGAAAATAAGAAGCATGTTACACCTTAGTAAAGTCATCCATAGTATGCAACTGAAAATACCTGTTAGTCTTTCTTATCCAGGACCTTGGATTCGCCCCGGAAAATTCAGGAAATTCCAATCGCTGCTGAGGAATTTGAAACTCAAACTGAGAATGGGGAGTCAATGGTGTGATCGGCGTTTTTGGAGGTGGTGGTGGTGGTGTGACAGGAGGAACAGTTTTCCTTCGGGGTGGTACCACATATGGCCCAGTCTGTCTCTGGGTTGGTCCTCATCTTCCTCTTCCTGCTCCTGTCGTTTCAGCTTCGCATCAGCCCACTGGTGTTGTTGGAATTCCATGAGTTTCTCGATATGCTCCCTAAGCGCGTTCATGGTGAGATCCATGGATTCCACCTTCCCTGTGATAGCATCAACCTTCTGAGAAACTTCATCCACCTTCATATCAACTCCTTGCAGCTCCTCTGCTTGTTGTTTCTTGATCTCCATAACTTCCTTCACCGTCATGGTCACAGAAGCTTGCACAACGTTAAACGGAGCTCTGGATACCACTTGTTATGACCTAACGGTGGTTTTGAGCATAAATTGTGAAATAGAAAGGGAAATAACTGTAATCGATTAACTGGAGTATTTCAATAATCGAATTACAATCAGATGAATAACAGAACAATGGAAAATGAATAGGAAATTGGGTCGAGATCTTCACAGATTCACCAAGTCACCTGGAGAAACAGAAGAGAATTAGTATTTGTTTCCTTCGGTAGAGAGGAAGACAGAGAAGGTATCTGAGGAATTTTACCTCATCACACACATGACATTGCCAGCTGCAGATTTCTTTGTATATCAAAGTTGCAGCAACGGTTTGATTGTGACTGGCACCTGTCCCTATTCTCGACCGGCTATTGCAAGTTATAACAAACAAATAACCCAAGTAAAAGAAATAAAAGTAAAAACAGTAATATAAAATAACTCCTGAATTAGCAAGTTGCTAACTCGTCCAGGTCGTGCCCTTAATTCGCCAGATATGACATGGTTATCCATGGAGCAAGCCATTGTGACTTCATTGACATGTGAGGTGGAGTACATCTGAGCAAGTTCTACCGTGTCAGGCGGTTGGATGTTGAACAATACGAGAAACTTAGTCCTTGAAAATAAATGAAAAGGCTCAGAGAAGAAATTAAAGATGATGGTGGAGAATATTCTGAGATTATTGATCTGGAAGTTTGACTACGTAGTCTCAACAATTGAGGAATCGAAGGATCTCAATATGATGTTTCAATATAATGGTGGACCAATTGCAAAGTAGCTTGGAGGTTCTTGAATGTCGTATGACGAAGACTTTTGGATCATCGGAGTAATTGTCAGAGGAAGTTCAAGGAAAGGTATGATCTTTAGAAAGTTCAGGGAAAGGTACAATCTTTATAAATCTAAGACTACTGATATTTCAAATGTCTATTACATACACATGCATGATGCATTGAAGAAGAGTACTGTTTTAACTTTTGCAGAAAGGTTCTAATGTCAATATAAAAGATTCACTATTGACATTTAGAGATCTGAAAATTTAATAACACGTTAAGATGATGACAAAAACATGGGTTAATTTTCTTTAAGATTATGGCATGATACGCTGAAAATGTACGAAAATCATCAATAAGAGAAAAAATGTTGATTACCTCCAAGATCCACGAGTGTAAGTGGACCACAAACATCTGTGTGCACGATCTCCCGTGGGGTGAAGCTCACCATCTCTTTTCCTCTGAGAAACTCAGCCTATGAAGCTTGCAAGGTATGTCCCTTCACATAATCCGTTCGGATGATCAATATAATCCAGAACTTTCACCATATTGTTTGTGACAACAAATTCAAGCCTCTAAAATTTAAATATCCAAACCGTAGATGTCACAATCATGACTCGTCTTTATGATTCTTTTCATACAATTCAGTGTATCACGCCTTGATGTTAACAGAAATAAACTATTCTTTGCTTTCTGGTCACATGTGTAGTTAAAGTTTCACGTGCATTTCTAAGTGTCAAGTGTGAATCTTTCCTAGTGGCATTAAACCATTCTGCAAAAGTTGACCAAGGCCTAAAATATTAATTTTCAATATCACCAGGATCACCAATCTTACATTTGTAAATAATTGTACATTTGTCTTGGACTGGAACTTTTGAGGAGTTACAAAATGTCACGTCTCCTTGCACAGTTTTGTCCAGCTTCATGATTCATGAACATGCCCTTGCATGTGTTTTCTTACTCTTCTATCTAGATAACACATGGAGTATTAATCTCCACCAACTTCTTTATGGATGAAGAATAATGTTGTCAAGTCCTTAGCTTTTTCAACATTGACATCTACATAAATTCACTTGTTGTCAACCTCAAGTGTGAAAGTGGCTCGGTCTGTTGCAAGAGAGAAAGAAAACACATTAAACATGCACTTAATTAGGTGGCACAAGAAGCCTTCACTTACACTTGTGAGGTTTGTGAGGAAGCGTGTACTGTTAATGGATATAAGTACAATACACTAATGCAGTAGAATACACAAATAAAAGACTGCTATGAACTGCAGATGTTGTATATATATATATATATATATTGTCAACAATGTTGCCAACATATAGCACAACAAATATGTAATTGCAGAAAAAAAGCAGTAAATTAAAAGGATATAGACACACCTGAGTTGATTGAATCTTCAAGATAATATAAACAATTATTATTGAGAACGACTTCAGAGCCAAAAGATTGTTGAGTGCAAATCTATAAAAATTAAAATCACCAAACACACTATGGTGATTTTCAGTGTGCAATGTACAAATTCAACTAAACCTACACGCAAGGATAAACGTTGTAAAATCCATCTCTAAAGGAGACTCTCGTCCATCACTGATCTCAAAGAGGTTGATGCAATGAGGATGGACTTAATCACTTAGTAAAAACATACAAGTATCAACAAT
This sequence comes from Plantago ovata, assembly GCA_028274465.1. Classification (NCBI taxonomy): domain Eukaryota; kingdom Viridiplantae; phylum Streptophyta; class Magnoliopsida; order Lamiales; family Plantaginaceae; genus Plantago; species Plantago ovata. The sequence goes on along the minus strand of CM051456.1, from coordinate 35,409,853 downwards.
TACTTATTTTGGAACTCAACTCAAGTGTGTGAGTGCAAGTGTTTCTACTTCTTGACTGATATATTCGTGGGTGTCAAGACTATATGTGGTTGAGTGTGGTGTGTGTCTTGTCAAGTCCAATGAGCAGTCCACCTATATATATAGTTGGAGTCTTGGAGACCAAGTAGAAACGCTTGGAGATGAGTAAAATCGGGAAACAATAGTAGAAACGGTCCAAACGGCTTAAACCGTAGATAAACATTACTATGTTGTGAAAAATGTTGTCACGTCATATATCACCACATTTGATATGTTTTGCTAAATGTGGCCTAACATATTTATCAACATAGCTGTGAGATATGATCAGTGTTACGTGTTTTTTATACTAATGGAGTAGTTATAAAGTTCATGTTTATGACAATTATAACACTCAATATTTTTTTTATCTTAAGTCTGTTGAATCCTTGTGTACGCATTATAGCACTCAACATTTATTTTTAACTAAAGTCTACCGATTGGTTGTGTTCGCCTCATCTGTATCCTCGTTCGCGTTCTTGATCTCGACCTCACAGTGCATACATGTCCTAGTTGTTATTGTAATATTTTCCTCCATGTCTTTGTTAAGCGGCACATCTTCCACGACCGTGATATTTCGATTGCCTCTTCGTCGGGGTGCGGCTGACTCAGACTTGTGTTCTTTAAAAAAAGGAAAAAAAACTTTCAATTTTTGAGGAAATGTGCTCTGAACTATGAAGTTTGATCATGAGACAAAATTCTTACGTTGTCAAGGAATGCCTTAGCCCACAAATACCATGAACCCTTCTGTCAATCAAAGAAGTTAATAACGACTGTAACTAATCATGACTTTGCTTAAGATAAGTAAACGGTACTGTAGACACCTAAATTGCGTAAATTTTGGTGTTTTAATATGATAGAATATCTTTGTATTTAGAGATAATTATCATAAAAATATGTGATATTATTTAGAAGATTAGGATGATATCCTATCATATCTCTAAGATGATTTTAACTTGCTCCCTAAGTCACCACTCACCTATAAAAATGAGATGGTGATTAGAGCTAGATAGTTAGAGATGAAGTCACAAACGACTTCATCAAACTCCCTACTACCAAATTGTAGGTTAAACTCAAAACAAAACCCCTACTACCAAATTGTAGGTTTAGATCCAAATCCGGAATAAGTCACTTGACCTCGGTAATCAAGTCCATACCCTTAGAGAGAGGAATCAAGAGATCTACGAAGATTGTAACCCAAAAGTTATCAATAAAATAATTATTCCATGTTTTCTTGCCCTCTTTTTATGTTCATTTGCAGGTTATGAAAATTTGTGGTTAACAAATTGGCACGTCCAGGGGACAATTTTCGCTCTTCATCTCCGCTCTCTAAGGACACGACTATTGGATTGCTTTAAATCTGAAATTTGACATTCAATATGTAAACGACAATCGGCATGCAAAACTCCACAGGGACGAGGATGTTGGCCAGGATTTGTTTGACTTGGAGAACACCAACCAATAATTTAATAGTGATCTGAAAAACTTTCGATCACTCCAACAATACCACGACTTGTTTTGTTGATGGAGCAAGAAACTTGTTGGGGTCATGCTAAATTACTTCCGAGGGCATATCAACTCAAGATCCATGTTCTACTTCAAATTTTCGAGACAAGTTGCAACCGTCATCAAGTTTCTACAACTCGTCTCGAGGGGGCATTTGTAGACACCTAAATTGCGTAAATTTTGGTGTTTTAATATGATAAAATATCTTTGTATTTAGAGATAATTATCACAAAAATATGTGATATTATTTAGAAGATTAGGATGATATTCTATCATATCTCTAAGATATAATTTTAAATTGCTCCCTAAGTTACCACTCAACTATAAATATGAGATGGTAATTAGAGCTAGATAGTTAGAGATAGAGTCACAAACGACTTCATCAAACTCCCTACTACCAAATTGTATGTTAAACTCAAAACAAAACCCCTACTACCAAATTGTAGGTTTAGATCCAAATCCGGAACAAATCATTTGACCCCGGTAATAAAGTTCATAACCCTTAGAGAGAGGAATTAAGAGATCTACGAAGATTGTAACCCAAAAGTTATCAATAAAATAATTATCCATGTTTTCTTGCCCTTTTTTTTATGTTTATTTGTAGGTTATGAAAATCTGTGGTTAACAGGTACATAACACGTTATGAGAACCACAGGTCCACAGCTTTTAGCATTACAAACAGCCACATTGAAGATATGTACCCAAGATATGGAAATGTTTAGTAGCATGCATCCAATAATTCATATGAATTCCAAATGAGGAATACAGGCTTTACATTCCAGATTGATAATACTTAAACTAGTTATATATGGATCCAACATATAAACATGTATTAGCCCAAAATTTCAGTAAGTTGTACAAAATGCATATTACTATGTATCACGATATGGACTAATCAAATAGCTCTTCTTCATTAGGAGCTTTCAGGTTTACATAATCCACCCTCCCCCTCTGAAATAACGGATATAGTACAACATTGGCAACTAAAGAGAGGAGAAGATTGGGGTACCGGCCAAGGTAACTCCAGCATCCACAATTAGATTATTGCCTGTCACATACTCTGAAGAATCATGGATCAAGTATCGCACAACTGATGTCAATGCTGGATCCGTTGTACCAAAAGTTCTTAAAGGGGATAATCTGAAGGCCACATTTTTTAGCCAGGGTTTTGCCACGAGACCTTCTGTTATTTCAGATTTAAAGAGTCCTGGAGATATAGAGTTTACTCTTATCTTGTCCACCCCAAGTTCCAATGCCATGACCTGTGTACGGTGTAATATGAGATGCAAGTATATGAACATCACCCAGTATATAAGATGCCATTCTTAGCAGAGTAGGTGATCGTGGTAGTAACATAGAATAGGACAATGGTTGAGCAAACGAAGTAAGCAAATACAGCAGCTCAAATTACTCTTCAAATAACAAGAATCCAATAGGTTTGGCGTTACATTTTTGCAGATAGAATAACATGCAATTGTAATTTCCTTGAAGCCCCCGCGGTAACTGGAAAATATGGTCAACTGAAGGCTAACCCAAACAGCATACAGAAAGAAAGTTAAACTGAATGCTAAAAAGTTAGAGAAGATTAGTGATTAGTAAGTGCAATTTTTTGTTTAGAAATGGCAGTGTTATATGCTGTACACACACAACACATAATATTTTAGTAATTTTACACAGTCTTACCAGATGCTAACTATTACACCAGTGTGTTATGAAATATTCCCAATAGCCCAATAACACAACAGAAGTCAAATAAAAGGAGCCTAAAATGAAATAGTAATGATAAAGGATTGTCCAAAGTAAAGTTACCTTTGTTATGGAGTTTACAGCAGTCTTGGAAGCAGCATAAACAAGGCCTCCAGGTAATTGCCCACGATTAAGACCAGCAATAGATGAAATGTTAATAACCGAGCCACCCTGTTTAGCATCACGCATGCGCTTACAAACGTATTTCGACACTAACCATGTCCCGGTTAGATTTGTTTTGATAATTTGATTCCAGTCATCCTCACTCAAATCCAATGGTGTGTGCACAGTGCCTGCAACGAAATTGCATTATACATCATCATATACTTGTCCAGGATGCTCTATGGCAGAAACAATATTCTAGCCACAGATTTTGCTGTAATTTTTAGTAATACACTTAATCAAATGTCCGATGTTTTAAACACAGAATTTCCAGATGACACCAATCCAAATTAGAATAAACAAACAATATCACATTCAAATCAACATGAGTTTATCAATGACTTCGGTTAGACAAGGAGACTTATGCAAGCGGTATTGCGGACATTATTGAGTGATACCTACCAATGCATAAATTCTTAATCAACCAGTTCAGCCCCTACCAGTAAATGAAGCCCCATTTCACCACAGAGGGTCCCTATAATATAAGGAGTACATATATTGGCAACGTAGCTGAACTACCAAACTGTGGCCCATGGTAGTTTGCACCAAAATACAGAGAATTTAATGGAAGGGAGGATTAAGTGGCACACCACCCGTGCTGTTATTCACCAAGTGTTCTTTTCTTTCTTTTTTCTTTGTTTTCTTTTTTTAATGAAAATATCGAGAAAGACTGCTTTTACATTAAACGTACTGCAATACTATTTATGTAAAAGAAAAAAGTAAATATAACTTAGAACTTTTTGCAAAAAATATAAATTAAAAAAAAAAAAAAAAACCCACAGGAGCAAAGATATTAAAGTCCATATTTTCCAGGATTATGGTGGTGGGACTCCTAGGCCGCCCTGCTTCATGTGCGCATATTAATTCCCATTTGAGCTACTTAAGGGGAAAATTTGCCAAAACAGTCCTATGTGTTTGGTCAACCTACTAACATAATCAACTAAGTTTGAAATCCGCAAAAATGGTTCCATGTTTGTTATCCATGTATGTGCATAATGATACCCAGATGGTCAGTCTTTGTCTAAGTCAAAGGTAGAGGGAGAGGAACAGAGGCAACTAGCATTTCAGCTGTACAAGTTTTAGAAAGGCAAAAAGTTGGTGGTTCACAACCTCACATCGAACTCTCAGCCTAATTTGTGAGTCAAACAAGAACTGCAGCCAACCGTTTTTCAATTTTTAGGTCAAAATTGAGAAAGATACAAATGGATGCATATAAAAGATGGGAGAGGATGAAAGTGAAGAACCGGCAATGGCAGAAGCAGTAGAACCCCTCTTTGTTAAATCGGTTCTAAATTTCTAATCATTATGGGTGCACTCTACTCCATTTTTCATTTCCAATTATTTAGCAACCCAGTGCCATCAACGGCCAACTTGTTACACAAATTTCACTTGCATATGCCATATTTCTCACAACCATGATATCTCTTTGTCCACAACCCGAGACATTAATGTCAGATAAGAAAAGGCACCCAGAAATACACTATCTATGTGTCTGAAATGCTTCAAATCTTACCATCTGAACAAAAGGAGGCATTTCAAAAGCAACTTCCTCTAAAGTTAAGCAAAACAAATCTAGAATCATAGTGGGGAGCTACTACATATGTGGTGGCCTAGTCAACTTTGAGATGTTAACACATAACCAATTGTACATACTGCTTATCCCAAATCAAAGTAGCATGCTCGTTGGACTTCAGTAATGATCGATTCATCGCACACTTGTGTAACAAAATGCAATGGACAACTATGAAACAAATGCACAGCCAGCAGGCAGCTACTGCAGTGCAAACTACAATTTGTAAACAGGGGAATACCACATAGAGCGCCTCACCAGGCCCTTAATATGTACTAGTATTCAGTTAGGCCCTGTTCCCTTCTTCTGAAAATTGATTATTTTAAGTTCAATTCAGTTCAAATTAATTTCATTTCAGTTCATATTCGCCTAATATTATTTTATACTACAAATAAGTTCAGTTCAGTTCTGTTGAGACGAAGAGAACAGAGAACAGAGCCTTAGCCACACATGGAAATGAGCATCAATTTGAAGTTATGAACCAGCAGTATTTTTCCTTTCAAAAGCTTCTACTGCTTCTCTTCCCTCAATAATACTAACCTCCCTAATCAGCTAACTAATACTTCCTCCGTCTTTTGAGTTTGTTAGTACTTACTAGTCGTGTTAAAGATAAGCTTCCGATTTGGATTTGATTTTGTTGACTTATTTTAGTCCCGGTTTGACTCAGAATTAATCTAGAAGCAACAATACTAGTTGGATAAATGTTTTAGCTCAAACATAGTTATAGTTTTCAATTTTGCTTCCAATTTTTCCCCAAAACTGGAAAAAAAATATTAAAAAATAATACAGTCAATGAAACAAAACCAGCTACCTCTGACGCCAGCATTGTTGATGAGAGCGTCGATCCTTCCGAAAGCATCCCAAGCCTTGTTCACAGAGGCCTCAATTGCAGGTCCATTCGCGGAAACGTCAAGCTCGACCGCCACCGCGACCGGATTTGAGGCGGAATTAGCGTTGATCTGGTCGCAGAGAGATTTAAGGCGGTCAATTCGGCGAGCAGCGGCTATGATTCTGCAACCGGATTTGGCTAAGTCTAAGCAGAAGTCACGGCCTAATCCGGACGAGGCGCCGGTGACCATCACCACTTTGTTGGTGAGCTCCGCCCACGGATCTAGGCCGTTATCCGCCGTCGTTTTGGTCTCCGATGACGACATTATTAGTTGTGATGATGAGAGAGGGAGAGAGGGATAGGTGTGATTATTTAATGATTCATGAATGAATGAAATGAACATGGGACCTGATTCATCATGATTTATGAATAGTATTTACCATGACGTTTCACTTTTTTGACCATTTTCTCTGTAAAAGTACAACTGGTCTTCTTACTCTCTCCCCGTTTATCATACCTTAGGGAAAGCGCGTTGCCCATATCTATCTAGCGTTTCTTGTAATCTATGTAGCGTTTCTTGTAATAATTTTTCTTTTTAACTTAATAGTTCATTAACAATTGGAAAATGTTACAAAAGCATTACAGAGAGTACGAACTGGACGACAAACTGATGAAACTAAATATTGTTGTACAGACTCGATTAACCACGACGGACAGACATCATAAACATACACAGACGACGCACGAGCCAAAGGAGTGGCTGGGCACTGACTAGTCTGAAAATCCCCAGCTTCCAATCCACCCTTCGACAACAGATCAGCAGTAGCATTAGACTCCCTATACACAAACTGGACATGTAGCACCTGAAACTGTCTAACCAGAGGAAGTAGCGCTTGCATTATCGACTTGTGCTTCCACCCCACTTGTTCCGGCTTGCTGAGACAATGTATCACATACATAGAGTCAGTAAATATGTATAACTTTGTGATATTAAGTTGCAAAGCTAAAAGAAGGCCCGTTTTGGCCGCCCAGAGTTCTGCAAGATTATTAGTAGCACAACCAATATAACCTTTTGCTGCCCTAACAAAACAACCATCCGATTTTCTAATAATGCAACCAAAACCTGCATCATTTGTTATATGGGAAGCGGCCCCATCAGTATGTAAAACATGAAAATCAGGAGGGGATGCCTGCCAAACACAATTATACATTTGCATTTGCACCATATGATGCACATGCATTCCCTGCATTTCAGTAATTAACTTCTGATAGCGTATTCTAAGCTGATTCAAACGCAAAGGCTCCCCAGCAAAGAGCATTTTATTTCTTGCATCCCAGATAATCCAAATTAAAAGAACAAACATATGAGTGTGCTCCTGACTTATATGAGACAAATGAAACATCTGAGGGAGAGAATTGTTCTGTACTAGACTTAACATAGATGAAGGCCAGCACCAGAATCTCAAGCAAGCAAAGGTAGGGAAATGCAACAAAATATGATCTTGAGATTCTGGGGCGTGATGACACAATTGGCAGATAGGTGAAATATCAAATTCTTTATCAGCAAACCATACCGCAGTAGGCAAGCATCCTTGCATGATTTGCCAGATAAAAAATTTCATACGCGGCCACACCTTCATCTTCCAAATTTTGTGCCAGTTCCAAGTAGGCAAACAAGACTTACCAGACAGTAAAGCCTGATAAGCACTCTTAATAGTAAAATCTCCAGATTGAGTCCAAGGCCAAACTAAAAAATCATGAAAATCAGGGTGAGGGTTGAGAGGAATGGCAATAATTTCCTTGACAATATCAAGTGGAACCAAACTAACAAGTTGATCAACATTCCACACACCATTTTGAATAACATCTGCCACTTTTAGATGAATATCCAGGTCTTGAGATGGAGGGACATAATCAATCAACCTTTTAGTGTGACACCACCTATCTAACCAAAAAGAAATATGATTACCATTCCCTACACCCCACCCTATTAAATTTATGAATTTAGCCCGGTGTTTCAACAACATTTTCCACAACCAACTATGGTGATTTTGTGGCACTGCACCCCACAAGTCAGTATGTGGAAAATACTTATGCTTGTACACTGTGGCCCAAAGACTATTAGGAGAATGAAGAAGCCTCCACAATAATTTCAATTGATAGGCCTCATTCATTGCTCCTAAATTTCTTATGCCTAGCCCTCCTCAATGTTTAGGGAGGCACACAGTATCCCACCTAACTCTAGCTCTCTTCCTACTGTTCTTATCAGCATTCCAAAGAAAAGCTTTGTTTACAGAATTAATTCTCTGGACACACAACTTTGGAATGGAAGTGATAGACATTGCATAGGAAGGAATAGCAGCAGCAACCGCCTGTAATAACACCACTCTACCCGCATAAGATAAAAACCTGTTATACCAGACATTTACCTTATTGGTAACCCTTTCAATAATTCCATCAAACAAATCCATTTTCTTTCTCCCCATTAAAAAGGAATTCCTAAGTACTTATCTTTTCTTTTGTTCCTAACTACCCCCAAAGTGTCAGATACAAATTGCTTAAGATGGGGGCAGTATTTGGAGAAAAATGACTCTGGATTTATGCCAACACACTCTTTGTCCAGAAGCATCCCCATAAATTTTTAAACAAGTGTGCAGGGATTTAATTGTATCCTTATCAGCTTTGCAAAAAATCATACAATCATCAACAAAGCTTAATATAGGAATTTTAGGCCCTTGTCTACAAACCTGCAGAGGAACAATTTTCTTTTCCACCACAAAATTATGAATAAGATGAATAAATAACTCCTGACTAAGGATAAACAGATAAGGTGACAAGGGGTCACCCTGCCTTATACCCCTAGCTGGAGACCAAGGAGAAGAGGATCTCTGATTAACTCTAACAGTAAAACTGCAAGTAGTAACACAAGCTTTAATCAAGTTGATAAGATGTGAGGGGAATTGGAAACACTGCAAAGCAAAAAAAAAAGAAATTCCACTCTAATCTGTCATAAGCTTTCTCAATATCTAATTTTAAAGCACAATAATACTGTCTTGATCTAGTTTTCTTTGCCATAGAATTAAGAAGCTCATGAGCCATCAGAGCATTATCCCCTATAAATCTTCCAGGTACAAAAGCATTTTGAAAAGGGGATATTAAACTTGATAAGAAACTTCTTATCCTTGCCACTAAAGTTTTTGAAATAATCTTGTAACTAACATTACATAAACTAATTGGCCTAAACTGAGCTGGAGTTTGAGGGTTGGCCACTTTTGGAATTAAAACAATTTGAGTTTGGTTAATACCCTCAGGCAAGACTCCAGTGGCAAAAAAACACATGCACCATCCTACACACAACAAGACCAATAATATCCCAATGATGCTGATAGAAATGTGCATTGATCCCATCCGGCCCAGGGGCTTTATCTGGACCAATACATCTAACAGCATCCCAAATTTCCATATCAGTGAGTGGCCTCAACAATTGGTCCTGTTGTGAAGGAGATAAAGTGGGTGTGTGTATATTATTAAACAGATGAACAGAAGGGTGAGTAGACTGAGCTTGGTGGGAAAAGAAATAGTGAAAAGTATTAACAACTTGATCAGGCTCAGTCACCCAAATATTGTCACTGTTCTTAATACCATGAATAAAATTTTTCCTTTGCCTATGGGATGCCAAAGCATGAAAATATTTAGTGTTTGCATCCCCATCTTTAAGCCATTTAGCTCTTGATCTCTGAGCCCAATACAAATATTTTTGTAAATAAAGCTTTGACAAATCACTCTTAACCTTTTGCAATTGAGGTCCATAATAAGAAGAATTCAAATGAACCTTAGCATCTAAAGTTTTCAAAGTTTCTTCTGTTTGTTTAATTTGAGTTACCACCTGATGCAAATTCATGAGCTCCCATTTAGGGGCTTCCAAAGCAAAAGCAGCATTAAAAGTAACTAGATTAAAGGTCCCCTGATCAGTGAGCTTGCCCTTTAAATGCTCCAAGTGAGACCTAAAATGATCCAACTGGACCCAACCATTTTCATATCTGAAAAATTTAGATCTTCTCGCAGTGGAAGGATTAGTATCTAATAACAACATTTTGTGATCAGAAACTGAATTGGCTATATGCCTGACAGTTGCATTATTAAAAATAGAAAGCCATCTTTGATTAGCACACACCCTATCTAGCCTCTCCCTTATGAATTTTGGTCCAAAATCATTATTTTTCTAGGTAAATGGCGACCCACAGAAACCAATATCCACTAATTGACAAGTAGCAAGCACATTTTTAAATTTATTTAACCGATTCCAGTTGGGTCGGCGGCCTCCCCATTTCTCATGAGGATGTAAAATGTTATTAAAGTCTCCAGCTATAAACCAAGGGCCACTAATCGTTCTACTAATGCAAATTAATTCATTCCAAACTAAATACTGTTCAGCAGGTTTAGGATAATTATACAAAGCAGTGAAATATACCTGAGTGTTCTGACTAGTTTCCTCATTAAGCACCACCATTCTAACATGCGCCGGCCGGTCCCCATGCTCCTGAGAAATGACATCAGTGTAAGCTGAATTCCATCCAACCCAGAATCCTCCCCTCTGTTATGAATGAGCTGGTGGCGGCTGGATGATGCTATTGGGGAAGCCAATGCTCCGCACAAACTCACGGGATAACCCCCATTCCATCCTGGTGTCCAGGATCACAATCATTATAGGCCTAAACTGGTTGACATAGCTCCGAATTGCTGACTGGGTTGTAGGGTTCCCAGCTCCCCGCACATTCCACACGAGCACTCTCATTGAATTAGACTCCAGAATTGGGTACCACTGCCCCGGCTGCCTCTGATTGAGTCCCTCTAATACGCTTCGCACTGGGTGAGGTCGGATCGACGGAAATTCCCCGTTTACCCAAGGTAGCAGATACATCGTGTGCCTGACTTGGACCTCCTCCTGATGAAACAAATTGTCGTTCCTGTACTGCATCGAGATGACTTTGGAGTTGTGAGGCACTTGAAACAACAACGCCTCCGTATGAAACGGCATGATTCTGTATGTGTTGGTTGTTATTGGAAAGATCCTGTCGCTTGTCGAGTCCAGCCCCATTAGTGCCAAAGTCATCGTCGGTCAACTCTGGCATCCCAGCTGGCCCATTGGGGATTGGCCCATTTTGGCCCATCTCCTGAGTTCCATTGGCCTGATTCGGAAGCCCAGTTGGCAGCCCATTCTGCATGGCCCTTGGCTGTTGACTCCCAGTGTTGTTGACTCCAGAGTTGCTCCCTGCATGGTGCCTGTCGTTCAGAAAAGTGTTCGTCCCCGGGGGGAGCAGCGGGGGAAAGTGATGCTGAACACTCATTCCCATCAGATCTGGGACTGCTTGGCCTGGGATTGTGCTTGGATGTCTCCATACCCTTGTCGGGGCCGGGGATCTGGCTACCCTCATTTGTCCCCGCCCTCCACGACCCCTTTGGCTGACAAAGCGCGCCGGTGGTCGGATCGGCAGTGGTGCCGTTGTCCTGCTGAACATGGGACCCATTGGCGGAGGCATTGGCATCTGCACAGTCGTCACCACCACCACTGCCGGTGGAGCTATCAAGGGGGTTGCCGTTGCATGCATCACCGTTGGAGCCACAGATCTGATCACATAGCCCCCTTGAGCTAATATCGGCACTCCCGTCACTGGGCGTGACCCCACCACCGGTGGGTTCACCGGAGCAGATATCTGGACCGGGGTGGTTACGCTTAGGGTCGCTGGTGGAGCTAGGGTTGACGCGACGGCGGAGGTCACAAGGTTGGTGGAAGGAAGAGCTAAAATTGGGTTTTCCAGAGGTAGCGGTCGCGGTGTTGGAGGCCTTTGGGAGCTTGACTGACCGGTTTCGACGGAGCTCTCTTGCTTGATAGCTTTTTCGGGCGCCATTTTTAGAGAGGGTTGGAAATTTTGGGGAAGAAAGCTGAAAATTTTGAGAGTTGTATGCACTGGTGGTTTTAGAAATAAAAGAGGCATAAGTTATATCACTGTTAGTAAATGTGAGAAAATTTGCCTTTAAGGCTAAGCAGCGGAAGTTTAAATTTTTTATTTCTCACTAAACTGATATGACTATATTACGTTTATTATGCTAGAAGATAATCACTTACATGTCCTCCAGCAGATAAGCAAATTCACCGGACAGCTGTTCCTCAATCTCCAGAAAAAAGCTTTGCAATCTCCTCGTCCGGTAACTGGTTGATTTCTTCGTCTTCTGAAATGAAATTCTCGTCAATGGAATCTCCAAGATGGCTCATCAACAGGTTTGATTGCTTCCTTCGACCTCGGTATCCACGGGCAGTGTCTCTACCAAGAACGCTAGGATGTTCTTCTGTATTTTGAGCTTCTTAGAGAGAAAATGTCTTACTGACTATCAAAGAGTATTTTTCACGTATTTGTTGGAATGGAAGACTTGTTTTCTATCTTTCTGATTCAGTCAGTTAGTTGGTTTAGAAAATCACGTATGATATTTACCAAGCAAATCTAATTGACTAGGAGACTTCAAAAGTCATCAACTAACTAACAAACAGATAAATTAAATTATTAAAAGGAAGAATTAAAACAAAAAGAAGAGAAAAGAAAATGTGGGACAGCACCAGCAATTTTGCAGCAGTTGGGCCTTTGCCCAGCTGCCCCACGTGAGACTGGGGCTCCAGGCCCAGTTCTCTTTGCTTCTTCCTTCCTTTTTAATTCTAGGCTCATCTCAATTCCGTCCAAGTGCACAAGTCTTCAATTAATTAATTAAATCCAATTTAAATCAATTAATTATATTTCTAAAATATATTCCACATATAATAAATTATTATTAATCTAATTAATAACAATTCTATTATATATTTATGTATGTTAATTTAATATTAATCTAATTAATATTTAGTCCAATATACATAGCTCGTTTGTAGAAACACCACCTTGAAGTGTGACCCATAGGGCCTTGCATATTAAGCAACAATCCAATTGTTGGTCCCTAAAAACAACAAGAAAAGACTAGAGGGGGGGGGGGGTGAATAGTCTTTCCAAACTTTCGTCGTTTAAAACTTTCTCAGCAAGTACTTATTACTTTTCAGTAATGAAGTTGCTGATACTTAACTTTCTCAGCAAGCGTAAGTTACTTTACAGTAGCTTGGTTTGCTGATACTTAAAATCAGAGAGCGGAAGTCTTTGAAACAATAAGTGCTCTTTCAGCAAGTAAAGGTTTCAGTAAGTGAAGTGAGTGACTGTGTACAAACAGATATAAATTGCTGAAAGCTAAATGCAGTAAGTAAATCACACAGACGCTTTTATAGTGATATCTGAGAGTGGCGTAATCTCTCAACTAATCCACTTTGTCCTTTCTAGGACTGAATCCACTAAGATATGATTGAGGTTCCTTACAATCTCCTATCTAAAGCGATTCAACAGAAACCAAAGCACACTTGCTTTGTCTCCAACCTAAACTAGAGAACTCAACCTTGTTCTCCACCAAACTTGGTACTTTTAATCAGCAAAACCTTGCTCGATTAAGTTCCCCCTGAATATCACGCCTGAAAGGGTGTATTTTCAGTTAGAGAGTTTTGGGGTGAGACGACTTAATTATAACTTATTCAGTTACAACAAGTAATCTAAGAAACACAACTTGCAATACTTTGCAGTAAACAAGTTTGATTGTTTCTGGTGACAAGACTTGTTATTGTTCGAAAGAAAGAACACTTAACTAATTTCTTAGCCGAGTTTGTTCTACTTCTTCACAAGTAGCTTTTTCAAGCTTTAAGTCTTGGAACGGATCAATGGCAGTAAGAGCGTTTGAAGGTTTGTGAGTTTTTAAGCACAAGTGAGAGTTTGATCACGTTGTTGACACACTTCAACTCTTTGCCGGATGACCTCTATTTATAGTGTAAGTAAGGAGCCGTTTGAATTTCAAATCCTAAGGCTTTTGTTCCTTAACATGTCACTATCTTACTTTTGTACTTTCAGCAGGGTCCTTTGCTTGTCTTCTACTCTCCATGTCCTTCGCGTGTAAGCTTTGTATTAAATGCACATTTGAACAGAATTCAAACATTAACATTGGAGCGCAAATTCACGTACATTCAGCAAGAGGTCACATATGTTCATCAACAAGTGTTCATTCTCAGTTTCAGCAAGCACAACCTACTCTGTCTTTCAGATTTTCACTTATGCAATGCTGTTGCTGAAAATTCCACTTTCTGAGCAACACGTGCCTTACCAGTCTTCAGCAATCTTCAAGTCTTCAATTCTTCGAATTTCTTCAAGTCTTCAGATCTTCAAATTTCTTCAAGTCTTCAGATCTTCAAAAAGTATTCAAGATTCTGACCGGTTTCTTATTTGCTTCAATAATTTGTTTGTGATAAACAAAATATATCTTCAGCAAATGCTTCAATAGGTCTTTTTCTTTTCAGAAAATAAGATTCATTAAAGCTAAGCATGAATAAGATATTTTCTTTTCAGAAAATAAAATACATCATACGCAAAAGAAATAACTTATCTAGCACCTAACTAAGTCATCAGCAAACGTTCCTCTTTTACAATGTCCTTAAAATTCTAAATTCCTATGGACCTTAAGAGTACTAGTTACTGGACTGTTCTTAATTTAGCATGGTTAATTGCTCATCAAAATTACAAGTTTCCTGACAAATTTCCCCCTTTTTGATGTTAGCAATCCATGGCTAAATTAATTGTTACCCTTTTAGAGGTTTCTGATGTTGAATAAATCAGATGATTAATGCAAGAAAACTTGAATAAATAAACAGTAAGCATAAGTAAGTTGCATAATCAAAACCAATAAGAGTAAAAAAGAATTCATTGCTGAAAGTTATCATTCAGAAGTTTACAAGAAAGCATAGATAACTAGGAATCAGCAAACAAAACTTTAGCAGGGATTTAAGCTCTTTCAGAGGATTTTCTCAAAATCTCTCTTAAACTCTTCTCAGCAAGTGCAGTGAATTCAACACAATCCTTCTCGTAGTTTTCCAGAAGCCTACGGACTTGTAGTTGAAGAATTCTTGCATTTTTGCAGGCAGTATGATGATGCTTTTCAGCATTCATTTCCATGTAGTTAATTACCCACAAATGCATGCCCCAATTGCTTGCATGGAGAAGCTGTGTATCTGAAATGTTTCTCGGATGAATCTTTCTTAACCAGAGAAGATCTTCTTCTTGATCCTTAGCAGTGAGATAGAAGTACTCATAAGGAATCAATCCAAGTTTCTTCTTAGGTTTCTTTGTTATCGGGTCAGCATAGTAAGCAATGCCAGGTGGTTTTATCAAATCTGGTTCTTGCTTGTATGTCTTACCAATGGCAACTCTTCTTACATGGACCTCTAGATTCAACCATTTCCCAGCAACATTTCTTGGGAGAGATTCTTCCCTTTGATTTCTTTGGACCTTGAGTTCAATCCATTTGAACATTTGATTCAAAATGGCTGTAGGAAAGAACTCATTTACCAGCAAGTCTTCCAGCTTTAAGATCCAGCAACCATGAATGTTTCTGATCACATTCTGAGTGGTTTCATCATTGCTGGTCTTTGTATATTCAATGCCGGAGCCAATAGCAATGCTGGCCAGCCTTTTCTCTTCCTGTCTTTGCCTTCTTCTTCTTGATTTAGCATTGTCTTGATCTCTTGCTGAAGAGTCAGACGAAAAATGCCTTGAATGGCCAGACGGAGTTTTGGCTGTTAAGGGTCTAGCTCTTATGGCTTGAGCTATTGTTTGATTGTCATCATCTTCTTCATCATCTTCATTCAGATTGTGATGACTTTCAGTGTGACAGAAATCTTGAGTTTCAGCAGCGGTTATTTCTCTTTTTGGTACTTGCTAAATTTAACTCAGTTTCTGCTTGTCTTTTAGAACTTTCCTCTCTTTCAGCAAGAGGTTCTAATGGAAGTGGCGCATCATCAGTAGGAGAAGGAGGGGTTTGATTGCTTTTTCTAGTCTTCTTTTCCCCCTTAGACATGGATTGCAACATCGGAGTGATGTGCAGAGAATAAAACTCATTGCAATTTTCAGCAAGAGTGTTGAGACTGTTATACTTCATGATGATTTCTTGTTGGTCAGAGTTCATTGTTGCTAACTCTTTTTGAATATTCATCATGTTCTCTTCATGTCTTTTCTCTGTTGCAGCCTTCTCATCCATAATATTCTGAGCTTTGACAAGAGCATTCTTTTCTAGCAAGAGAGCTTGACTTACATCTTCTTCATAGCTCTTGTGATAAAGACTGATGTCTTTCTGAGCTATAGTTAACGTTGTAGTACGTCTCAACACTGTAGCCAATATCTTTCCAATGTCAAGTGGGCTCTCAGCAAGCAATGCCTCATCTTCAGCTTTGCAGGCATCATGGACTTGCTTTAGTGCTAAAATTCTGGGAGTAAACTCCTCAACTCTTGGGAACGGCACTAAATGAGGTGTTAAGGAGTGAGCCTTAATTTCAGTAGCAAACTGATCATCTCGTAAAAGCAACTCGGCTCTTAATGAATCTCCTTCATAAGTGAGATAATTAGGAGGAGGAATCTGAACGACTTTTGGGTCTTTCTTGGTTTGTTCATCTTCATTTTCTGACAAGTCGTCATCATCCTCAGATTCATCAAGTTGAGCGACTTTTGAGCCTTTATCAGTAGCTTCACTTCCTTTTTGTTGAGTGGTTGCTGATGGCAACGCTTCAGACTCAACGACTGGAGTTTCACCAGTAGATAGTTGTTTCAATTGAGTTTGTGGCTCAATTACTGGAGTTTCGCCAGTAGTTAATTTTGATTGAGTAGTTGCTGAAGGCAACGTTTGAGACTCAATAACTGGAGTTACGCCAGTAGTAAGTGGAAGGGATGGAGCTTCCTTTGATTTTAGTCTTGAAGATTCACCAATTTCCAGATCCTGCGTGTGCATTGCATGGATCACGAGATTATTTTGTAGAGCTCGTTGGTAATCTTCATCTTCTTCATCCTCGTCTTCAAGGTTTTCTTCAGTAACCTTGGCATCAGAAACTGGACTTTTGCCATTTTTCAAGGCAGCCCTTTTTCTGGCGTATTCTTCTTCAGTATCAGCACCTTGCACAGGTGCTTGATTTTCAACATCAGCAGGAGGAGGTTGAGATTCTTGCTGAGATTGTTGTTGTTCAGCTTGCTGATTGTCAGAGGGATTATTTTCAGCAGCTGTTAACTTCAATCCACCAGCACCAGGACTTGGACCTTGATTGTCATCATTGTCATCCTTCTTGTCCTTAGAATCTTTCCCTTCATCATCACTGGGATCAGTGGGAATGTTCTCATCTTCTTCTTCTTCTTCATCATCTGTCAGAATGACTAGCTCAACATGCTTGTACAAAGCAACACTTGTCACTTCCTCTTCCTCAGTTAATTTGTGGGGATCAGCCACCACAGGAACAAAAAGACCTTTGAGCATCACAGCTTGTTCAGCTGGAGAGGCACTCTTAAATTTGGCCTTCATATTCTCTCTGATTTGAGCAATCAGATTTGAGCTCATTTGCTGAGAATATGTCATTTCTTCAGGAAGGATGGAGTGGACAAATGTTTCGAGCTTTAACAGTGAAGATCTCTTTTTCTCATTTGAGAGATGAAGGTGAAGATCTGAGAAGTCCATTCTCCTATATCTTTGCCAGTTGCTGACGGATTTAGCAACTCTTGACAAAGTTGTCCTCTTGAAGCTCAAGTAAAGTTCTTCAGAACTTACTTGCTGATCTTCAGTGATGAGTACCACTTCAGTGGTCTCCTTTTGAGCCCGCTGAGCAGGGAGTGTTGGTTCTGGTGCAGAGGCTTCAGCAACCATCTGACTTGCATCTTGAGAAGTCTGTAGAGAAAGAATAATTTTAGCAAAAGAACAATTTTCAGAAATTGAAGTTTTACTGATGGTTGAATTAACTACCTGCTGAAGAAGGACAGGTTGTGGCTCAGTCCTTTCAGCATTAACAGTTTCTTTAGCTTCTGGGACTGTTTCTTCAGCAGACTTCTGATTTTTCTCTAACTGAGAAAGCTGTGCGGTTTCAGCAATCTCCCTTGTCTCTGAAATGACATGTTGAGCAGAAGCATCTTGACCTTTAAGCTCACTACTTGTCATGAAAAGATCAATTGACTTGTTGGATGATTCTTCAATCTCCAACTCCATTTGTTTCCTTAAATCTTCCAGTACAAGCTGGACTTTGTCAATTGAGGTCTTGGGTGAACTTGGGCCAGTATTCTCAGCATCAAGAGATGCGTCTTTGAATAATGCTTCTTGAGTTTCAGCAACTTCAGGAACAGGAACCATTGCTATCTCAGCAACTGGTCCATCAGCAAGCTGGGTTTCAGCAACTTGATGAGTTGCTTGTTCAGCAATCATCTGTTCAGCAGCATCAGCAAGTGCCGCTCTTTGCAGATCAGCATCAATGTCGCTTACTGGTTCCATGGTTTGGTCATCTAGATTATCTACAATGTAGACATCGGAGCGCAAATTCAAGTACTTTCAGCAAGAGGTCACATATGTTCCATCAACAAGTGATTAGTCTCAGTTTCAGCAAGCACAACCTACTCTGTCTTTCAGATTTTCACTTATGCAATGTTGTTGCTGAAATTTCACTTTCTGAGTAACACGTGCCTTTGTAGATGCCTGTCTTCAGCAATCTTCTAGTCTTCAGATCTTCGAATTCTTCAAGTCTTCAGATCTTCAAAAGTCTTCAAGATTCTGAGCGGTTTCTAATTGCTTCAATAGGTTATTCTCTTTTCAGAAAATAAGATACATCATAAGCTTCAGCATCAATAAGTTATTTTCTTTTCAGAAAATAAAATACATCATACGCAAAAAGAAATTACTTATCTAGCACCTATACTAAGTCATCAGCAAACGTTTCTCTTTTACAATGTCCTTAAAATTCTAAATTCCTATGGACCTTAAGAGTACTAGTTACTGGACTTTCCTTAATTTAGCATGGTTAATTGCTCATCAAAATTACAAGTTTCCTAACAAATTTCCCCCCTTTTTGATGTTAGCAATCCATGACTAAATTAATTGTTACCCTTTTAGAGGTTTCTGATGTTGAATAAATCAGTTGATTAATGCAAGCATACTTGAATAATTTAAATAGTAAGCATAAGTAAATTTCATAAATCAAAAACCAATAAGAGTCAAAAGTTTCATTGCTGATAGTTATCTTTAAGAAGTTTACATGAAGTAGCATAGATAACTTAAACAGAATCAGCAAACAAAAACTTTAACAAAAACTATTACAGGGACTTAAGCTCTTTCAGAGGATTTTCTCAAAATCTCTCTTACACTCTTCTCAGCAAGTGCAGTAAATTCAACACAGTCCTTTTCGTAGTTTTCCAGAAGCCTACGGACTTGTAGTTGAAGAATTCTTGCGTTTTTGCAGGCAGTATGATGATGCTTTTCAGCATTCATTTCCATGTAATTAGTTACCCACAAATGCATGCCCCAATTGTTGGCATGGAGAAGCTGTGTATCTCAAATGCTTTTCGGATGAATCTTTCTTAGCCAGAGAAGATCTTCTTCTTGATCCTTAGCAGTGAGATAGAAGTACTCATAAGGAATCAATCCAAGTTTCTTCTTAGGTTTCTCTGTTACTGGGTCAGAGTAGTAAGCGATGCCAGGTGGTTTGATCAGATTTGGTTCTTGTTTGTATGTCTTACCAATGGCAATTCTTCTTACTTGGACCTCAAGATTCAACCATTTCCCTGCAATATTTCTTGGGAGGGATTCTTCCCTTTGCTTTCTTTGGACCTTGAGTTCAATCCATTTGAACATTTGATTCAATATGGCTGTAGGAAAGAACTCATTTACCAGCAAGTCTTCCAGCTTTAAGATCCAGCAACCATGAATGTTTCTGATTACATTCTGAGTTGTTTCCTCATTGCTGGTCTTTGTGTATTCAATGCCGGAGCCAATAGCAATGCTGGCCAGCCTTTTATCTTCCTGTCTTTGCCTTCTTCTTCTTGTCTTAGCATTGTCTTGATCTCTTGCTGAAGAGTCAGACGAGAAATGCTTTGAGTGGCCAGACGGAGTCAAGGCTGTTATGGCTTGAGCTATTGCTTGATTGTCATCATCTTCATCATCTTCATTCAGATTGTGATGACTTTCAGTATGGCAAAAATCTTGAGTTTCAGCAGCGGTTTTTCTCTTTTTGGTACTTGCTGAGTTCAACTCAGATTCTGCTTGCCTTTTAGAACTTTGCTCTTTTTCAGCAAGCGGTTCTATAGGCAGTGGCGCATCAACAGCAGGAGCAGGAGGGGTTTGGTTTCTTTTTCTAGTATTCTTCTTTTCCCCCTAGACATGGATTGCACCATCGGTGTGATGTGCAGAGAATAAAACTCATTGAAATTTCAGCAAGAGTGCTTAAATTGTTATACTTCATGATGATTTGTTGTTGGTCAGAAGTCATTTTTGACAACTCTCTTTGAATATTCATCATGTTCTCTTCATGTCTTTTCTCTGTTGCGGCCTTCTCATCCATGTAAGTCTGAGCCTTTACGAGAGCATTCTTTGCGAGCCTGAGCGCTTGACTTACATCTTCTTCATAGCTCTTGTGATAAAGACTGATGTCTTTCTGAGCTATTGTCAAAGTGGTAGTGCGTCTCAGCACTGTAGCCAATATCTTTCCAATGTCAAGTGGGCTCTTAGCAAGCAATGCCTCATCTTCAGCTTTGTAGGCATCATGGACTTGCTTTAGTGCTAGAATTCTGGGAGTAAACTCCTCAACTCTTGGGAACGACACTAAATGTGGTGTCAAGGAATGAACTTTTAGTTCGGAAGCAAACTGATCATCCCGTAAAAGCAGTTCGGCTCTTAATGAATCACCTTTATCAGTGATGTAGTCAGGAGGAGGAATCTGAACGACTTTTGGGTCTCGCTTGGACTGCTCATCGTCATTTTCTGACAAGTCGTCATCATCCTCAAATTCATCAAGTTGAGCAACTTTTGAACCTTTGTCAGTAGCTTCACTTCCTTTTTGTTGAGTGGTTGCTGATGGCAACACTGCAGACTCAACAACTGGAGTTTCACCAGTAGTTAGTTTTAATTGAGTAGTTGCTGAAGGCAACATTTGAGACTCAATAACTGGAGTTTCGCCAGTAGTTAGTTGTTTCAATTGAGTTTGGGGCTCAATTACTGGAGTTTCGCCAGTAGTAAATGGAAGGGATGGAACTTCATTTGGTCTTGGTCTTGAAGATTCACCAATTTCTAGATCCTTTGTATGACTTGCATGGATCAATAGACTGTTCTGTAGAGCTCGTTGGTAATCTTCATCCAATTCATCTTCATCATCAAGGTTTGCATCAGTGACCGTGGCATCAGAAATTTGGTTCTTGCCATTTTTCAAGGCAGCCCTTTTTCTGGCGTATTCTTCTTCAGTATCAGCACCTTGCACAGGTGCTTGATTTTCAGCATCAGCAGGAACATGTTGAGATTCTTGCTGAGATTGTTGTTGTTCAGCTTGCTGATTGTCAGAGTGAGTATTTTCAGCAACTGTTAACTTCAATCCTCCAGCGTCAGGACTTGGACCTTGATTGTCATCATCATTGTATTTCTTGTCCTTGGAATCTTTCCCTTCATCATCACTGGGATCAGTGGGAATGTTCTCATCTTCTTCTTCTTCTTCATCATCTGTCAGAATGACTAGCTCCACATGCTTATACAAAGCAACACTTGTCACTTCATGTTCCTCATTTATTTTGTGGGGATCAGCCACCACAGGTACAAATAGACCTTTGAGCATCACAGCTTGTTCAGCTGGAGAGGCACTCTTGAATTTGGCCTTCATATTCTCTCTGATTTGAGCAATCAGATTGGAGCTCATTTGCTGAGAATATGTCATTTCTTCAGGAAGGATGGAGTGGACAATGTTTCGAGCTTCAGCAGAGAAGATCTCTTTTTCTCGTTTGAGAGATGAAGGTGAAGATCAGAGAAATCCATTCGCCTGTACCTTTGCCAGTTGCTGACGGACTTAGCAACTCTTGACAAAGTTGTCCTTTTGAAGTTCAAGTACAGTTCTTCAGAACTTACTTGATGATCTTCAGTGATGAGTACCACTTCAGTGGTCTCCTTTTGAGCCTGAAAAAGAACGTTATTTAGATCAGGAATGGTTTGGAGAATTGTCTTAGAGTTTATATCTGCAACATGATTTACCTGCTGAGAGTCAGCAAGCTCATGTAGTACAATTTTCATTCCATGAGGAGCTTGAGTAGCATCCTCCATTTGTTCATCCTGAAATAAATTAAAGTTAGACACAAGTACTAAGCTGTCAAACTTAGTCTTTATACCAAAATTATTAACTACCTGCTGAGCAGGGAGTGTTGGTTCTGGTGCAGAGGCTTCAGCAACCATCTGACTTGCATCTTGAGAAGTCTGTAGAGATAGGATAATTTTAGCAAAAGAACAATTTTCAGAATTTGAAGTTTTACTGATGGTTGAATTAACTACCTGCTGAGGAAGGACAGGTTGTGGCTCAGTCCTTTTAGCATTAACAGTTTCTTCAGCTTCTTGGATTGTTTCTTCAGCAGACTTCTGGTTTTGCTCTATCTGAGAAAGCTGTGCGGTTTCAGCAATCTCCCTTGTCTCTGAAATGACAAGTTGAGCAGAAGCATCTTGACCTTTGAGCTCACTGCTTGTCATGAAGAGATCAATTGACTTGTTGGATGATTCTTCAATTTCCAACTCCATTTGTTTGCTTAAATCTTCCAGTACAAGCTGGACTTTGTCAATTGATGTCTTGGGTGAACTTGGGCCAGTATTCTCAGCATCATGAGATGCGTCTTTGAATAATGCTTCTTGAGTTTCAGCAACTTCAGGAACTGGAACCATTGCTATTTCAGCAACTGGTCCTTCAGCAAGCGTTGTTTCAGCAACTTGATGAGTTGCTTGTTCAGCAACCATCTTTTCAGCAGCATCAGCAAGTGCCGCTTTTTGCAGATCAGCAGCAATGTCGGTTACTGGTTCCATAGTTGGATCATCTAGATTATCTACAATGTAGATATCAGGTCCTTGGGCAGGAATTTCATTTCCACTGCCTTGTGGTCTATTCTCAGTAGAATTATCAACATTGAGTTGATTGTTGAAGGCTTCCGCAAACACTTCAACATTGCTGACATAGGCTTCAGTAATTACTTCAGCAACATCTACTGGCAAATGCGTTACAGCATTTGTTTGGGAATTGACTGAGGAGTCTTGGACATCAGGGACTGACTGGCGAGCCAGTGTTTTCTTTCTTTTGTTGCTGGTCCTTTTCCTCTTAGGTACGGGATTTGCTGATGACGCTGCAGTCTGAGTGTCATCATCAACTTTCCTCTTTTCTTGTTAGATTTCTCCGGTTTCCCAGAAGCATCTATAGTTGCTTTTTCAGCAACAGGTGTTGTACACGTACCTTGTTGATTTTCTACAACAGTTTCATTCGTGTTACCACCACCAACAACAGTTTCATCTCTAAGTTGCTGAGTGGTAACATCTGCAGCTGTTGTATACCTTTCTTGCTGGCTTGTGCTGACAACATTTGCAGTTGTTGTCTTCTTAGTTTTCTTTCCAGCAATCTTAGGTACATTCTGCTTGTAGAAAGATCTTCCCACATTGCACACAGATTTCTTGATTGGCAATGGGTTTCTTAGCTGAATCCTGAAATGTTCAAGGATATAGCATATCTTGATTCCATACATAACTGGAAAGGAAGGTGAGACCTTGTTGTCTTCTACCTTTACTTTAAACTTAGTGACACAATCAACAAGCCTGTTCAAAATGTACTTAGCCCAGTTAAGTTCCGTTTTATTTTCATGGATATGCATCAGCAATGGCCATCTTCTCAGGCCTACTTGGTCAATTCCTCCAACTTGGGAGTCAAGAACTTTTATCAGTAGCAGAGCTACTAGACCAAGTGTATGGCAGAGATGCTTTCTCTTAACGTGCTTTGTCCAAGTCACGGGAGCTATCTCGCCTTTCTTCATTTTCTCATTTCTGACGTCACTGTAGAAAGCTTCAATTTCTTCGTCAGTGGCAGTGACATCATCTTCAGTTCCAGTGGTTGGAATCTGAAATATCTCCGCTAAATCAGTCCATTTCAGGACGATTTGCGTGTTCTGAACATAAGTAAGGATCACTTTTTCAGTGACTCCATTACTGTCTGTAAGGGACTGGATTTCTGCATTGTTGTAGAATTCCATTGTATCAATCATGCTCACTTGCTTAGTGCGAGCAGAGATAAAGTTCATGAGGCCTTGCTGCTTGATAAACTCAAGCGCCTCTTCATTTTCGTCATCGAGTTCTTGTTCATAAAAGTACCTAATGTACATTTCTTTTGCAAACACTCCCCATTGCATCAACATCTCACACTTTGCAGTGTCAAGATATGACGGAGGCATAGGTTTTTCTGAGATTCGGTCGTTTTTCAACACAACTTTCGTTGTGTTTGTGGCCGGAGTAGTCACCGGAGCAGTGCGTGTTTCAGCACTGTCAACCTTTGACGACTTTGAGGACTTTGATAACTGTCTCTTGGGAGCCATTTCTTTTTATAGAGCAAGAAAATGTGTACGAAAAAAGATAGTTTTGCTTTTGACCGGAGGTACAGTAGATTCAGGTTAGAATTTGCAGTGAAAGGAAATGTGAGTTAAAGAATTTTGTCATTTCTCTAACTCCTTCTTTATATAGTGTCTCTGGTGTGTGAGAAACTCAATCGATTTGAGCTCTCAGCAAGGGTAAAACAGAGAAACACTGGAGTTAGTGGAGCCTTTGCATTGAATGCGTAGTGGCCCACTAACTAAAACCGTCAGAGCACTCTCTCTCTTGTTTTGTTAGCCGTTAGATAAGTAACTCCTTTTAATCAATGGCCACGATTGAATTTCATGTCATGATTATTGCGAGTTTATTTGTGCCAGTTTAACGTCGCAAATTGATTTTACCGAGTATTAAGGGATAGATTGCTTGCTGAAATAGACAAGAATCTTTCAGCGAGTTTGAATTAACAATCTAGATACTTGCTGAAAGTTCCCCCTTACTTAGATATCTCATATTGTCTTAAGTTTAAAAGATATTTCTGATTTCCCGTATCAGTAAATTCTTTTTGTACTTGAGATATCCTTTGGTAAAATCTGAGAGATGAGCTTGCTTTTCCTGAGTTCCCGTCTCAGAATATTCCTTTGATACTTGAATACCTGTTTCCAATCTTTTGATTGTCTGAGTGCCCGTCTCAGCAATCCTTAAGTTCTTTCTCTTACTGAGTGCCTGTCTCAGCAAGTGATCAAGTTCCTAACAAATACCGTTTTGAAGGAATTACTTGCTGAATGCCTGTTTCAGCAATCATGTAGTGACTTATCATTTCTTAGAAGAAATCAGTGACTGGAGTCCTTTATAGACAGGAATACTTTGCTTGCTGC
>CM051456.1:35235696-35384522 GCA_028274465.1 Plantago ovata | reverse complement strand
GGAGCGCAAATTCAGTACTTTCAGCAAGAGGTCACATATGTTCATCAACAAGTGGTCAGTCTCAGTTTCAGCAAGCACAACCTACTCTGTCTTTCAGATTTTACTTATGCAATTGTTGCTGAAATTTCACTTTCTGAGAACACGTGCCTTTGTAGATGCCAGTCTTCAGAATCTTCTAGTCTTCAATCTTCGATTCTTCAATTCTTCAGATCTTCAAGTCTTCAAGATTCTGAGCGGTTTCTAATTGCTTCAATAGGTTAATTTCTTTTCAGAAAATAAGATACATCATAAGCTAACATCAATAAGTTATTTTCTTTCAGAAAATAAATACATCATACGCAAAAAAATACTTATCTACACCTAACTAAGTCTCAGCAACGTTCCTCTTTTACAATGTCCTTAAAATTCTAAATTCCTATGGACCTTAAGAGTACTAGTTACTGGACTTTCCTTAATTTAGCATGGTTAATTGCTCATCAAAATTACAAGTTTCCTAACAAATTTCCCCCTTTTTGATGTTAGCAATCCATGGCTAAATTAATTGTTACCCTTTTAGAGGTTTCTGATGTTGAATAAATCAGATTAATGCAAGCATACTTGAATAATTAAACAGTAAGCATAAGTAAATTGCATAATCAAAAACCAATAAGAGTCAAAAGTTCATTGCTGATAGTTATCTTTCAAAGTTTACAAGAAATAGCATAGATAACTTAAACAGAATCAGCAAACAAAAACTTTAACAAAAAACTATTACAGGGACTTAAGCTCTTTCAGAGGATTTTCTCAAAATCTCTCTTACACTCTTCTCAGCAAGTGCAGTAAATTCAACACAGTCCTTTTCGTAGTTTTCCAGAAGCCTACGGACTTGTAGTTGAAGAATTCTTGCGTTTTTGCAGGCAGTATGATGATGCTTTTCAGCATTCATTTCCATGTAGTTAGTTACCCACAAATGCATGCCCAATTGCTGGCATGGAGAAGCTGTGTATCTGAAATGCTTTTCGGATGAATCTTTCTTAGCCAGAGAAGATCTTCTTCTTGATCCTTAGCAGTGAGATAGAAACTCATAAGGAATCATCCAAGTTTCTTCTTAGGTTTCTTGTTACTGGGTCAGAGTAGTAAGCAATGCCAGGTGGTTTGATCAGATTTGGTTCTTGTTTGTATGTCTTACCAATGGCAATCTTCTTACTGGACCTCAAGATTCAACCATTTCCCAGCAATATTTCTTGGGAGGGATTCTTCCTTTGCTTTCTTTGGACCTTGAGTTCAATCCATTTGAACATTTGATTCAATATGGCTGTAGGAAAGAACTCATTTACCAGCAAGTCTTCCAGCTTTAAGATCCAGCAACCATGAATGTTTCTGATTACATTCTGAGTGGTTTCCTCATTGCTGGTCTTTGTGTATTCAATGCCGGAGCCAATAGCAATGCTGGCCAGCCTTTTTCTTCCTGTCTTTGCCTTCTTCTTCTTGTCTTTAGCATTGTCTTGATCTCTTGCTGAAGAGTCAGACGAGAAATGCTTTGAGTGGCCAGACGGAGTCAAGGCTGTTAGGCTTGAGCTTTGCTTGATTGTCATCATCTTCATCATCTTCATTCAGATTGTGATGACTTTCAGTATGGCAAAAATCTTGAGTTTCAGCAGCGGTTTTTCTCTTTTTGGTACTTGCTGAATTCAACTCAGATTCTGCTTGCCTTTAGAACTTTGCTCTTTTTCAGCAAGCGGTTCTATGGGCAGGCGCACATCAGCAGGAGCAGGAGGGGTTTGGTTTCTTTTTCTGGTATTCTTCTTTCCCCCTAGACATGGATTGCAACATCGGAGTGATGTGCAGAGAATAAACTCATTGCAATTTTCAGCAAGACTTAAACTGTTATACTTCATGATGATTTGTTGTTGGTCAGAAGTCATTTTGACAACTCTTTTGAATATTCATCATGTTCTCTTCATGTCTTTTCTCTGTTGCGGCCTTCTCATCCATGAAAGTCTGAGCCTTCACGAGAGCGGTCTTGCGAGCTTGAGCGCTTGACTTACATCTTCTTCATAGCTCTTGTGATAAAGACTGATGTCTTTCTGAGCTATTGTCAAAGTAGTAGTGCGTCTCAGCACTGTAGCCAATATCTTTCCAAAGTCAAGTGGGCTCTCAGCAAGCAATGCCTCATCTTCAGCTTTGCAGGCATCATGGACTTGCTTTAGTGCTAGAATTCTGGAGTAAACTCCTCAACTCTTGGGAACGGCACTAAATGTTGTCAAGGAATGAACTTTTAGTTCGGAAGCAAACTGATCATCCCGTATCAGCAATTCGGCTCTTAGAATCATCGTCTAATCATTGATGTAATCAGGAGGAGGAATCTGAACGACTTTTGGGTCTCGCTTGGATTGTCATCCTCATTTTCTGACAAGTCGTCATCATCCTCAGATTCATCAAGTTGAGCAACTTTTGAACCTTGTCAGTAGCTTCACTTCCTTTTTGTTGAGTGGTTGCTGATGGCAACACTTCAGACTCAACAACTGGAGTTTCACCAGTAGTTAGTTTTAATTGAGTAGTTTGAAGGCAACATTTGAGACTCAATAACTGGAGTTTCGCCAGTAGTTGTTTAATTGAGTTTGAGACTCAATTACTGGAGTTTCGCCAGTAGTAATGGAAGGGATGGAACTTCCTTTGATCTTGGTCTTGAAGATTCACCAATTTCTAGATCCTGCGTATGCCTTGCATGGATCAAGAGACTGTTCTGTAGAGCTCGTTGGTAATCTTCATCTTCTTCATCCTCATCATCAAGGTTTTCTTCAGTAACCTTGGCATCAGAAACTGGACTTTTGCCATTTTTCAAGGCAGCCCTTTTTCTGGCGTATTCTTCTTCAGTATCAGCACCTTGCACAGGTGCTTGATTTTCAGCAGCAGCAGGAGGAGGTTGAGATTCTTGCTGAGATTGTTGTTGTTCAGCTTGCTGATTGTCAGAGTGAGTATTTCAGCAACTGTTAACTTCAATCCCCAGCATCAGGACTTGGACCTTGATTGTCATCATCATCGTCTTTCTTGTCCTTGGAATCTTTCCTTCATCATCACGGGATCAGTGGAATGTTCTCATCTTCTTCTTCTTCTTCATCATCTGTCAGAATGACTAGCTCCACGTGCTTTATAAAAGCAACACTTGTCACTTCCTCTTCCTCATTATTTTGTGGGGATCAGCCACCACAGGTACAAATAGACCTTTGAGCATCACAGCTTGTTCAGCTGGAGAGGCACTCTTGAATTTGGCCTTCATATTCTCTCTGATTTGAGCAATCAGATTTGAGCTCATTTGCTGAGAATATGTCATTTCTTCAGGAAGGATGGAGTGGACAAATGTTTCGAGCTTCAGCAGAGAAGATCTCTTTTTCTCGTTTGAGATGAAGGTGAAGATCTGAGAAATCCATTCGCCTGTACTTTGCCAGTTGCTGACGGACTTAGCAACTCTTGACAAAGTTGTCCTTTTGAAGTTCAAGTACAGTTCTTCAGAACTTACTTGATGATCTTCAGTGATGAGTACCACTTCAGTGGTCTCCTTTTGAGCCTGAAAAAGAACGTTATTTAGATCAGGAATGGTTTGGAGAATTGTCTTAGAGTTTATATCTGCAACATGATTTACCTGCTGAGAGTCAGCAAGCTCATGTAGTACAATTTTCATTCCATGAGGAGCTTGAGTAGCATCCTCCATTTGTTCATCCTGAAATAAATTAAAGTTAGACACAAGTACTAAGCTGTCAAACTTAGTCTTTATACCAAAATTATTAACTACCTGCTGAGCAGGGAGTGTTGGTTCTGGTGCAGAGGCTTCAGCAACCATCTGACTTGCATCTTGAGAAGTCTGTAGAGATAGGATAATTTTAGCAAAAGAACAATTTTCAGAATTTGAAGTTTTACTGATGGTTGAATTAACTACCTGCTGAGGAAGGACAGGTTGTGGCTCAGTCCTTTTAGCATTAACAGTTTCTTCAGCTTCTTGGATTGTTTCTTCAGCAGACTTCTGGTTTTGCTCTATCTGAGAAAGCTGTGCGGTTTCAGCAATCTCCCTTGTCTCTGAAATGACAAGTTGAGCAGAAGCATCTTGACCTTTGAGCTCACTGCTTGTCATGAAGAGATCAATTGACTTGTTGGATGATTCTTCAATTTCCAACTCCATTTGTTTGCTTAAATCTTCCAGTACAAGCTGGACTTTGTCAATTGATGTCTTGGGTGAACTTGGGCCAGTATTCTCAGCATCATGAGATGCGTCTTTGAATAATGCTTCTTGAGTTTCAGCAACTTCAGGAACTGGAACCATTGCTATTTCAGCAACTGGTCCTTCAGCAAGCGTTGTTTCAGCAACTTGATGAGTTGCTTGTTCAGCAACCATCTTTTCAGCAGCATCAGCAAGTGCCGCTTTTTGCAGATCAGCAGCAATGTCGGTTACTGGTTCCATAGTTGGATCATCTAGATTATCTACAATGTAGATATCAGGTCCTTGGGCAGGAATTTCATTTCCACTGCCTTGTGGTCTATTCTCAGTAGAATTATCAACATTGAGTTGATTGTTGAAGGCTTCCGCAAACACTTCAACATTGCTGACATAGGCTTCAGTAATTACTTCAGCAACATCTACTGGCAAATGCGTTACAGCATTTGTTTGGGAATTGACTGAGGAGTCTTGGACATCAGGGACTGACTGGCGAGCCAGTGTTTTCTTTCTTTTGTTGCTGGTCCTTTTCCTCTTAGGTACGGGATTTGCTGATGACGCTGCAGTCTGAGTGTCATCATCAACTTTCCTCTTTTTCTTGTTAGATTTCTCCGGTTTCCCAGAAGCATCTATAGTTGCTTTTTCAGCAACAGGTGTTGTACACGTACCTTGTTGATTTTCTACAACAGTTTCATTCGTGTTACCACCACCAACAACAGTTTCATCTCTAAGTTGCTGAGTGGTAACATCTGCAGCTGTTGTATACCTTTCTTGCTGGCTTGTGCTGACAACATTTGCAGTTGTTGTCTTCTTAGTTTTCTTTCCAGCAATCTTAGGTACATTCTGCTTGTAGAAAGATCTTCCCACATTGCACACAGATTTCTTGATTGGCAATGGGTTTCTTAGCTGAATCCTGAAATGTTCAAGGATATAGCATATCTTGATTCCATACATAACTGGAAAGGAAGGTGAGACCTTGTTGTCTTCTACCTTTACTTTAAACTTAGTGACACAATCAACAAGCCTGTTCAAAATGTACTTAGCCCAGTTAAGTTCCGTTTTATTTTCATGGATATGCATCAGCAATGGCCATCTTCTCAGGCCTACTTGGTCAATTCCTCCAACTTGGGAGTCAAGAACTTTTATCAGTAGCAGAGCTACTAGACCAAGTGTATGGCAGAGATGCTTTCTCTTAACGTGCTTTGTCCAAGTCACGGGAGCTATCTCGCCTTTCTTCATTTCTCATTTCTGACGTCACTGTAGAAAGCTTCAATTTCTTCGTCAGTGGCAGTGACATCATCTTCAGTTCCAGTGGTTGGAATCTGAAATATCTCCGCTAAATCAGTCCATTTCAGGACGATTTGCGTGTTCTGAACATAAGTAAGGATCACTTTTCAGTGACTCCATTACTGTCTGTAAGGGACTGGATTTCTGCATTGTTGTAGAATTCCATTGTATCAATCATGCTCACTTGCTTAGTGCGAGCAGAGATAAAGTTCATGAGGCCTTGCTGCTTGATAAACTCAAGCGCCTCTTCATTTTCGTCATCGAGTTCTTGTTCATAAAAGTACCTAATGTACATTTCTTTTGCAAACACTCCCCATTGCATCAACATCTCACACTTTGCAGTGTCAAGATATGACGGAGGCATAGGTTTTTCTGAGATTCGGTCGTTTTTCAACACAACTTTCGTTGTGTTTGTGGCCGGAGTAGTCACCGGAGCAGTGCGTGTTTCAGCACTGTCAACCTTTGACGACTTTGAGGACTTTGATAACTGTCTCTTGGGAGCCATTTCTTTTTATAGAGCAAGAAAATGTGTACGAAAAAAGATAGTTTTGCTTTTTGACCGGAGGTACAGTAGATTCAGGTTAGAATTTGCAGTGAAAGGAAATGTGAGTTAAAGAATTTTGTCATTTCTCTAACTCCTTCTTTATATAGTGTCTCTGGTGTGTGAGAAACTCAATCGATTTGAGCTCTCAGCAAGGGTAAAACAGAGAAACACTGGAGTTAGTGGAGCCTTTGCATTGAATGCGTAGTGGCCCACTAACTAAAACCGTCAGAGCACTCTCTCTCTTTGTTTTGTTAGCCGTTAGATAAGTAACTCCTTTTAATCAATGGCCACGATTGAATTTCATGTCATGATTATTGCGAGTTTATTTGTGCCAGTTTAACGTCGCAAATTGATTTTACCGAGTATTAAGGGATAGATTGCTTGCTGAAATAGACAAGAATCTTTTCAGCGAGTTTGAATTAACAATCTAGATACTTGCTGAAAGTTCCCCCTTACTTAGATATCTCATATTGTCTTAAGTTTAAAAGATATTTCTGATTTCCCGTATCAGTAAATTCTTTTTGTACTTGAGATATCCTTTGGTAAAATCTGAGAGATGAGCTTTGCTCTTTTCCTGAGTTCCCGTCTCAGAATATTCCTTTGATACTTGAATACCTGTTTCAATATCTTTTGATTGTCTGAGTGCCCGTCTCAGCAATCCTTAAGTTCTTTCTCTTACTGAGTGCCTGTCTCAGCAAGTGATCAAGTTTCCTAACAAATACCCGTTTTGAAGGAATTACTTGCTGAATGCCTGTTTCAGCAATCATGTAGTGACTTATCATTTCTTAGAAGAAATCAGTGACTGAGTCTTATAGACAGGAATACTTTGGCTTGCTGAATACCTGTTTCAGCATTCTGCCAAGTGTATCCTTTATTGAGGTAGTTCAATCAATCCAAGGTTATACCTTAGCATTGCGAACCTATTATCCGGTAGGGGCTTGGTGAAGATGTCAGCAAGCTGATCTTCGGTGCCTACTTTCAACACCTCAATATCACCTTTTTCCACATGATCTCTAATGAAATGATGTCTAATATCAATGTGCTTGGTCCTAGAGTGAAACTTAGGATTTTGCGTAATTGCAATAGCACTTGTATTATCACAAAAGATTGGTGTTTTCTTTGCAGAAATACCATAATCTCTTAATTGTTGCTGAATCCATAGGATTTGAGCTGTGCAACAACCAGCTGCAATGTATTCAGATTCAGTAGATGAATTGGCGACACAAGTTTGCTTCTTGCTGAACCATGATATTAATCTAGTACCCAAAAACTGACAAGTTCCAGAGGTACTTTTTCTATCAAGAGTTGATCCACCATGATCAGCATCAGAATAGCCAACCAATTCAAGTCCAGAATCTTTAGGATACCATAATCCAACATTGACTGTACCTTTAACATATTTCAGTATCTTGATTGCCTTTTTGTAGTGTGATTCTCTTGGATCAGATTGGAATCTTGCACACACACAAACATCATATTGAATGTCAGGTCTACTTGCTGTTAGATACAACAAGGAACCAATGAGCTTCCTATACTTGTGTTCTTCAACACTTTTGTCCACTTTAGTATAGCCCAATTTGGTACCAACACTCATAGGGATCTTTTCAGGTTTCTCATCCTCTTTGATCCTAATTTTTATGAGCATTTCTTTCGCATACTTTGCTTGATTTATGAATATTCCATCTTTGTGTTGCTTGACTTGCAATCCTAGGAAATAATTCAATTTTCCCATCATACTCATTTCAAACTTATTTATCATGAGTTTGGCAAAATCATCACAAAGTTGCTTGTCCTTAGATCCAAAAATTATGTCATCCACATAAATTTGAACTAAGAGTATTTTACCATCATGGTTCATGGTAAATAAGGTTTTGTCAACTTCACCTTTCTTGAAACCATTTTCCAGCAAGAACTTAGCCAAGGTATCATACCATGCTCTTGGTGCTTGCTTTAGACCATATACAACTTTCTGAAGCTTGTATACCATCTTGATTTCTGAGGGAAGTTCAAAGCCAGGGGGTTGTTCTAGGTAGACTTCTTCAGCAAGTTCACCATTTAAGAATGCACTTTTAACATCCATTTGGTAAACAATGAAGTCATTGTGAGCAGCAAATGCTAAGAAAAGCCTGATTGCATCCAATCTTGCAACTGGTGCATAAGACTCATCATAGTCCAATCCTTCAGTCTGACAGTAACCTTGAGCAACTAAACGTGCTTTATTTCTTGTTACTTCACCAGACTCGCTCAGCTTGTTTCTGAACACCCACTTTGTACCAATAGCTTTCTTGTCTTCAGCAAGTGGCACAAGTTTCCAGACTTTGTTCCTTTCAAATTGATCCAATTCTTCTTGCATTGCCTTTATCCATTCAGAATGCTTTAAAGCTTCGTCTATGGTTTTAGGTTCAATTTCTGACACAAAGCAAGAGAACAACGATTCTACTTCTACGACAGTTGCTTCTTCAGCAAGTCCGTGAGTATCTTTGGATCTTGTCACTTGGCGTTTATTAAAATCGCCAATCATATCCGTAGAGGGATGATCTCTAATCCATTTATTAACAGGTTTCCTGTTTGTTGGATCAGGATATGTTTGCTCATCAGCATGTGACTCTTCAGTATGTACTTGTTCAGTACTACTGGGAATTTGTGTCTCTGCTGAGATTTGTTCATCAGCAACTGCTTGTTCAGCATTGCTAGATTGAGGTATTTCATCAGCAGGCACTGGAGATTGTGTAATTTCAGCAACTTCCGGAGCAACCGCGTCTTTTGTTGGAAATTCTTTGTCGTGAACTATATTTATCTTGTCATGACTCGGGGGAGGAGAGTCATTGTCAGAATCATCATTTAGTTCAATTGACTTGATTTGCCTAGCATCAGATTCAGTTCTTTGCTCATGTATGATTAGCTTTTTCATACATTCTGATATTTCTTCTTCAGCAGGCACACCTTGTGACTTTTCGTAGAATACAATATGCACTGATTCTTCAATCTTTTGTGCCTTTTTGTTGTAAACTCTATAAGCTTTACTATGCAAGGAGTAGCCAAGAAATATTGCTTCGTCTGCCTTTGGTTGAAATGTTGTTAGGTATTATCTACCATTATTAAGAACGAAACACTTGCAACCAAATACTCTTAGATGAGTGATGTTAGGAGGTCTTCCAACAAACAATTCATAAGGAGTTTTGTTGTATTCCTTAGTAATCAAACATCTGTTTTGAGTATAGTAGGCGGTATTAATCGCTTCAACCCAATAAGCCTCACTTATTTCAGTGTCAGCAAGCATTGTTCTTGCGGCTTCTTTCAGGGTACGATTCTTCCGTTCAGCAACACCGTTTTGCTGTGGTGTTCTTACTGAGGATAACTGATGTTGAATACCTTTTGAGGTACAATATTCAGTTATGTACTGGTTTACAAACTCAGTACCATGGTCTGTCCTTATGACTTTTACCTTGTCATTTTTCATGACTTCAAGCTTATTCAGCAAGTTAGGTATTTCAGTCTTGGTTTCAGATTTGTGCTTGATGAATACTACCCAAGTGAATCTTTAATATTCATCTACCACAACTAGACCATACTTCTTACCAGCATAGCTTGTTGAAGAAGATTCAAACAAGTCCATGTGCAAGAGTTGTAAAGGTTTTGTAGTTGACGGTACTGCCTTGTTCTTGAAAGAAGATTTGGTTTGCTTTCCTTGCTGACATGCATTGCAAACACCATCCTTCTTAAAAGTAACCCTAGGTAATCCAACTACAAGTGCCTTTTTAGACAGCTTATTCAGCGTCTTGAAGTTTAGATGACTTGTTCGTTTATGCCATAACCATGCTTTTTCAGCAAGGCAATCGTGATCTGAGACAAGGCATTTTTCAATGTTTGCTGAAGACCAATCAACGGTGTACAAGCCTCCTAATCATTCTTGCAATCATTATTACATTTTGGGAGTCTTTTCAGAACTCTTAGGCTTGATTTTCTTCATCTCTTTGAAGTATCTTTGCTGACTTTGCTTGTACTCATGAAAGAGTTGACTTTGCTTGGTTTTGAAACCTAGTCCACTTTTCGGAGAATGCTGAGCTTTAGCTTCAACAACCTTACTTGATTCAGGTTTGTCAGCAAAGGACTTCTGATTACTTTTAGTAATCTTGCCTTTAATCTTAACAACTTGCTTTTCAGCAACTTGTTTGGCGGAATGCTTCACAACATTCTTCTTCTTTCCAGTTTGCTTCTCAGCAACCTGTTTTCCTTTTAAAGTCTTGTTACTTTGAGTAGCAACAGCGGGCTTTATGGTCATAGGTACTTTATTTCATGTTTCAGCAACCTTAGTTTGACCAAACTGATAGATTTCTGGTAGACTACTATCAGTAGCACGTACAAAGGAGATAGGTGATTTATCTTTTCTCAAGATTTCTACGTTGTCACCTTCGTACGTTGCTCCTAAACCTTCTTTCTGAGATGGATCTCTCAAATAAGAGTTTAGTTCAGTCAGCGTATTACTTGCTTCCACATAGGATTTGAAATTGATTTTCATCTTTTTCATTTCTTGGATTTCAGCAAGTAACTTTAGAATTGAGGACTGATATTCTTCCAATTCCAATGCCATTTGAGAATTTTTCTCTGCAGCCGCAGCAATCAACTTCTTAAGACGCCTTATTTCAGCATCCTTTTCTTCTGTCTCTTCCTTCAGCAAGACGTACTTTTCAGTAGTCTGCTTGGTCAGAGTTTCAGCAACTTGTAGTTTCTCTTGCTGTTTGCTGAGAGTTTTCTCAAATCTTTCGATTTCTCCTTGAATCTTGTCAAGGTCAATCTCGTCTTCACTTTCTGAGTCTGAGTTAGAGGTAGAGTTGTTTACCTGACCGGCCATGAGGCAGAATTCGTAGTTTGACACATCTGGATAAGCTTCCATAGCTATTCCACAAATTTCTTTGCCAATCTCCACGTCTAGAGTGGCTTCTTCATCGTCGATGTCTGAACTTTCATCCTCACTGTCTTCGGAGCTAGTATCAATACACAATGCATCGATTTTTGCTTGAAGCTTCTTCTTTTCTTCAACAATAAAAGCTCTTTTGAACTTCTTCTTCTTCTCAGCAGATTTGCCTTTCAGCAAGGGGCAATTAGCTTTGAAGTGTCTAGGCTTTTAGCAGTAAAAACATAGATCATTTCCAACTGCTGGTTCTTCTGATGAAGTAGCTTGCTGAGCTTGCTTGTTCAGCGAGCTAGTATCATTCTTGTACTTATGGTAGTTGTTACCAAGATGCTTTTTCAGCTTCTCTTTTGCTTTTCGCCTCTCAAGCTCCTTACTGATGAATTTCTTCATGTTTTTAACAACTAAAGCATTTTCATCAGCAGGCTCTTTATCATTCTTCTTTTCAGAAGATGACGGCTTTGCAGCAAGAGCAATGTTTTGCGATTTTTCAGCAAACACATTTTCTCTTTGCTTTGTCTCATAATTGACAGTAGCAAGATGAGAGAACAACTTTGTTGGTGTAATGTCTGGCATTCCTTGATTATAATAGAAATTCTGAGTGTGGATCCATTCTTGATTCAGACTTCTGATGATAGTTTTCACTTTCTCAGAATCTGAGTAGAGGTTTCCAACACCCAATGCTGCCATTTCACTAACAAGAGCTGTGAATCTGAAATCCAAGTCTTCCAGTGACTCGTTTGTACCTTGCTTAAAGTTTTGAAACTTTAATTTAAGTACTTCAAGTTTGTTTTCCTTGGTTTTGTCAGATCCAACACAAAGATCTTGAACCATTTTCCAAGCCTCCTTTGCAGTCTTAGCACCCCACAGTTTGCACTGTATGGTATCCGGAGTTGATCGAATGATGATATTTCTTGCTTGGCCATCAAGACGGAATCTCTTAGCTTCGTCAGAAGTCCATTCCTCTCTTGGTTTTGGCACAACCGTATCTGATGGTTCGCCTAGCATAGTTTCCTTCCCAGCTTCAGTGGTCTTGTGAGGGAAACTCCTTTCAATCTTAGTGATCTTGATAGGTCCATCATTAATGACGGTAACCATCTCATCACTAATGGCCTCAAGATGTAGCATCATGTTGTTTCGCCATTTCTCGTAATTTTCCAGCTTCAGCAAGGGAGCATCTCCTAAAGACATCCTGTCAGCAAAGCACTACCAAACTGATCAAGTGAGAGTGATTTACGGAAAGCACCTAAGGGGATCTAGGTTCAGTGCAGAAGGTTAAAGAACCTCCTGCTCTGATACCACTTGTTGGTCCCTTTAAACAACAAGAAAAGACTAGAGGGGGGGGGGGTGAATAGTCTTTTCAAACTTTCGTCGTTTAAAACTTTCTCAGCAAGTACTTATTACTTTTCAGTAATGAGTTTGCTGATACTTAACTTTCTCAGCAAGCGTAAGTTACTTTACAGTAGCTTGGTTTGCTGATACTTAAAATCAGAGAGCGGAAGTCTTTGATACAATAAGTGCTCTTTCAGTAAGTAAAGGTTTCAGCAAGTGAAGTGAGTGACTGTGTACAGACAGATATGATTTGCTGAAAACTAAATACAGTAAGTAAATCACACAAACACTTTTATAGTGGTATCTGAGAGTGGCGTAATCTCTCAACTAATCCACTTTGTCCTTTCTAGGACTGAATCCACTAAGATATGATTGAGGTTCCTTACAATCTCCTATCTAAAGCGATTCAACAGAAACCAAAGCACACTTGCTTTGTCTCCAACCTAAACTAGAGAACTCAACCTTGTTCTCCACCAAACTTGGTACTTTTAATCAGCAAAACTATGCTCGATTAAGTTCCCCCTGAATATCACGCCTGAAAGGGTGTATTTTCAGTTAGAGAGTTTTGGGGTGAGATGACTTAATTATAACTTATTCAGTTACAACAAGTAATCTAAGAAACACAACTTTGAATACTTTGCAGTAAACAAGTTTGATTGTTTCTGGTGTCAAGACTTGTTCTTGTTCGAAAGAAAGAACACTTAACTAATTTCTTAGCCGAGTTTGTTCTACTTCTTTACAAGTAGCTTTTTCAAGCTTTAAGTCTTGGAACGGATCAATGGCAGTAAGAGTATTTGAAGGTATGTGAGTTTTAAGCACAAGTGAGAGTTTGATCACGTTGTTGACACACTTCAACTCTTCGCCGGATGACCTCTATTTATAGTGTAAGTAAGGAGCCGTTTGAATTTCAAATCCTAAGGCTTTTGTTCCTTAACATGTCACTATCTTGCTTTTGTACTTTCAGCAGCGTCTTTGTTTGTCTTCTAGTCTTCATGTCCTTCGCGTGTAAGCTTTGCATTTAATGCACATTTGAATAGAATTCAAACAGTAACATTGGAGCGCAAATTCAAGTACTTTCAGCAAGAGGTCACATATGTTCCATCAGCAAGTGATTAGTCTCAGTTTCAGCAAGCACAACCTACTCTGTCTTTCAGATTTTCACTTATGCAATGTTGTTGCTGAAATTTCACTTTCTGAGTAACACGTGCCTTTGTAGATGCCAGTCTTCAGCAATCTTCTAGTCTTCAGATCTTCGAATTCTTCAAGTCTTCAAATCTTCAAAAGTCTTCAAGATTCTGAGCGGTTTCTAAATGCTTCAATAGGTTATTCTCTTTTCAGAAAATAAGATACATCATAAGCTTCAGCATCAATAAGTTATTTTCTTTTCAGAAAATAAAATACATCATACGTAAAAAGAAATAACTTATCTAGCACCTATACTAAGTCATCAGCAAACGTTCCTCTTTTACAATGTCCTTAAAATTCTAAATTCCTATGGACCTTAAGAGTACTAGTTACGGGACTTTCCTTAATTTAGCATGGTTAATTGCTCATCAAAATTACAAGTTTCCTAACACTTATTTCACATATGATGTAGTATTGTCCTCAAGTCTAAGGACTACTAACATCACCCTACACACCGATACTACCATAGACACTTAAATAGCTTTACCAAATGGTTTCTCGATCGGGTATGCCAACACTGTCCAAAGTGTCCACATGTTCATTATGAATAACCAAGTTCATTCGTAGCAGTGAGACCTACTACATCCTCGAAGGATCTAATGCAACATATGCTAGCTTCAATCGCATCATTGATATCCCGCATCTCAATGACCTTCAGCTAGTGGCTTTTTTAGGACTTAATTATTGACACACAAGCTCCCACTAACTTGGTGATTACCTTAAGTCCTTGGGAACATTTTATTGAATAATTTAAACAACCAAATATATTATTCATAAAATGCAATGCCAATTGTATTTAATAATGTAAAAATAAATACAATAACTGAATGTGATCAAGTACATATCGTCACTATCGTAGGTTGTCTCTAGGACATATATACTTTCAATCTCCCACTTGGCCTAGAGCCAATCACCTACGTGTCTAACACTTGTGTTGAAATGTCTAACATGTTTATCCGAACTCAACATTTTGGTGAAAGGTTCAGCCACAATTTCCTCAGTGGGAACTCGTTCTATAGATACTTCCCCTCTAGCTATCATCTATCCAATCAGATGATACTACCTCTGTACATGCTTGTTCCAGTTTATGGATCTTGGTTCCTTTGTTTGTGCAACATCACCTTGGCTGTCGCAGTAGACCTTGATGGGACTACT
This sequence comes from Plantago ovata, assembly GCA_028274465.1. NCBI lineage: Eukaryota > Viridiplantae > Streptophyta > Magnoliopsida > Lamiales > Plantaginaceae > Plantago > Plantago ovata. The sequence continues at coordinate 35,369,918 of CM051456.1, read as the reverse complement.
ATTAGAAACTACCCCTAGTTCCTTCGGGAATTCTGGAATTCAGATAACCACCTTGAGGCTTATGCATCAGCTATGTACTCGGACTTAGCAATAGAATCATTTAAGGTGGGTTGCTTGGAACCTTTCCAAGTGACGGCACCACCAATGAGTGTAATCACATACCTAGTTTGTGATACAAAGTCGTCCAGGTCAATTTGCATACTAGTATTGACATAAACACTCATTTGCAACTCTCGGTTTCCACCATCTATCAGAAAGGAATCTTTAGTTCTTATAAGACACTTAAGATTGCTTTCATATCATTCTAGTGTTTCATAACTAGATTCTGGTGGTATTGACAAGTACAACCAAATGCACAAGCCACATCTGGCCTTGAGCATTTCATGGCATACATGATAGATCCAATTGCCAATGCATATAGGATCTTTCTTCATGATTTATATATATATATATATATATATATATATATATATATATATATATATATATATATATATATATATATATATATATATATATATATATATATATATATATATATATATATATATATATATATATATATATAAGAAACCTTTATTTGAACCATCAATATTAAAGCGTTTCATTACTTTGTCAATATATGTGGAATGTGACAGCCTTAACAGTTCCTTCGGTCTATCCTTATGGATTTTGATGCCAAGGATGTAATAAGATTCACCTAAGTCTTTCACCAAGGAAGCCTTAGATAACCAATGTTTTGTGGATCGTAACATTGGAATATCATTTTCATAATTAGTATGTTATCAACATAAATAACCATGAAAACAATTCCAGCATCGCTGCGTTTGATATACACGCATGGATCTTTTACGCTTCTGTTGTAGTCAAACGATTTGACAAGTTCATTCAAGCGAATGTTCCAACTCCTTGAGGTTTGCTTGAGTCCACATAGGATCTCTTATAGCTTGCAAACTTAGTTGGGATTTGCTTTGGATGTAGAATCTTCCAGGTTGTATCATATACACCTATTGCTCAAGATTCTCATTAAAGAAACAATTTTCACATCCATCTGCCAAATCTCATAATCATGTTGTGCAACTATAGCAAGTAAAATTCGAATAGACTTAAGCTTGTCTACTGGTGGAAAGGGTTTCGTCATAAATGATACCATATCGTTGACTAAAGCCTTTTTTTTTTGTTTTTTTTATACCAGTCTAGCTTTGTATGTTTGTATTTGCCAATGGCATCGGTTTTCTTCTTGAAAACCCCTTTGCATCCAATGGGTCTAACCCCTTATGGTGCATCAATCAAGTCCCATACTTGATTTTCATACATAAAGTCTATTTCGGATTTCATGGCTTCTTGCCACCTCTTTGAATCAATGTCTAACATTGCTTCTTTGTAAGTCTTAGGGCACCTTGTTGAGATAAGTCAATATCAAAAAATTTCATCATCCAAGAGTAAACTTATCCTTTCGGGAGCTTCCCATTAACCTCTTAGATTTACGGAGTGCGACATATATTTCGTTTGTACAGGCAGTTTATTCTGATTGTGAGAATGTTGAACTGATTCAGTCCATTGAATAGTTGTAGAAGAATCAGGAGCAACCATTGCGGCTGAATTTCGAGTGGTTAGCCTCAAGTAGGTCGGTCGAACCGTTCTCGTCGGTTTGACCGATCAAACCATTCCTGTTGGTTAGGTCGGTTGAATCGCTCCCACTGAATCGGCCGTCTAAACCGTTCCCGTCGGTTTAGCCGGTTGAACCGTTCCCGTCGGCTCAGTCAAAGGGTCGAGGTTTGATGGGGCATCTCTGAAATTCTCAAAATTTCTTAAAATGCTCCCACTGGCTGGCAGATATCTACCTAGAGATGTGCCTTGAGCCATAAGACCTTTCTTGAGCTCCCACTAATTCAATATTGTCACAACCATTTGACAACTTTTATACCTAAGTGTTATTTTGTGATTTCCACAAGTTCTATATTATTGCCTCCACTTTGGTTGAAAAACATAATCATTTTCAAGAAAGGCCACCGGTCTAGATGTGATGATATTATGTATTTCTGGCATATAGAATCAGTAACCTCATGGTTTCATTTGGATATCCTACAAAATAACATTTCTCACTTTTAAGTTTCAATCATGTCAACGAGCATTCTTTTCACATATGTTTGACAACCCCAAGTTCTAATATGTGATAAGTTTGGCACCATGCCATCCCATAACTCATATGGTGGTTACTCGACTGACTTCGATGAAATTTTATTCAGAATATGGATTGAGTTTGATAATACGTATCCCCATAAACAAGTTGGAAGAGTATTGAAATTCATCACTGATCTAACCATGTCTAACAAGGTTTGATTTCTCCCTTTCGAAATACCATTCATTTGTGGTGTTCCAGAAGGTGTCAACTCTGATCGAATTTCATGTAGCTTTAAATAATCTAAAACCTCACCACTTAAGTATTATGCTCCTTGATCTAATCGAAGAGTCTTAATACTTCTTTCAGGTTGTTTCTCTATTTCAGCTTTGTACTCAATGAATTTCTCCAATATTTTAGATTTGTGTTTCATAGGATACACATGTCCAAATATAGAGAAATCATCAGTAAAAGTTATAAAATAAGAGTAATGATCTTTAGCCTGAGTTTCAAATGGTCCATACACATTGTATGAATTAACTCAAGTAGTTGTTGTGCACGTATGCCGTTTCCTTGAAAAGGATTTCTTGATTAATTTACCTTTGAGACAAAATTCTTAACTCCAACATGATTCTAAATTAAATGGTGCTAAGTAGTCTTACCTCTTTAGCCTAGCATTCTTGTCTCATTGATATATCAAGTCTACAGTGCAACAAGTAAGCGGTGTTTCTAGGATTATTGAGCCTAGCTCGTTTGTTTTGAAGATGTAGTAAAGTATGTCTACAGTTTAGCAAATATAAACCATTCATATTTGCTAGTAATATAATGAACGAAATAACAATTATCAAGTTCCAAATATATCTGAGGATAAATCAAATTTATGATTTCCTGTACGCTAATAAGTAATGGACGATCCATTTCTTATGCGTAGGTTAATTCTTCTTGGTCTAATCGATCTGCTGTCAAATAGCCTTTGTACATTATGTACCAGCCACAAGTTGTATCCTATACTCAGCAGTTCAAGTTTCTGCAGACATATTTATCTCCACGACAAACATATTGATTTGAGCTGGATGCACAATGCATTGCTCCATTAGCCCCTTGTCTTGGGCAGTTTCTCTTCCAGTGTCATTTCATCTTACAGTAAAGACATGTCTCCTTCTCCACGTTACCACCCTTTTGTGAATTCCAGTCTTATTCTGTTCAGATTTACCTTTCGAGCCTTTGCTCTTTAAGGTGAGCTTTCACAGACAGTCCAACCATTAAAACAGGTTACCTCTTAGGTTGAGCCTGTTCATAAGACTTAAGCATATTATGGAATTCAGGTAGTGTAGCATCCTTGGCATTCATATTGTAATTCATCATGAACGTTAAATATGATTGAAGGATGATGATGACTAAAACACTGTTCTCAAATGCAATTCCAGCACTAGCCAGTTTCTCGATGAATCCAATCATCTTGAGCACGTGATCAGATACATTCCTCATTTGGAAAATCTCCTTTTGAAGATTTCTCTAAGAATATCAAATTCAACACTCTTGGAAACAGTTTCAAAGAGGCTTTTGAGATGTAGCAGCATTTTAAATGGCATTATGTTTCCATGTTGCTTTTGTTGTTCCATAGTCATTACAGCTAGCATAATACACTATGCATTAGCAACTTCATCCTTATGCTTTTAATGAGCATCTTTGTCAAACGCAGCAAGCTGAACAAGATTAGTGAGAGGAGTAGGGATTGGCTTGTCCAGGACATACTCAATCTTCTCTTGCCTTAGTACCAAAACGATCGTTACGGATCCAATCCACGAAGTTCGGACTAGTAAGAGTGCATTTCTCCAAGATAATTCTATCGGATAAGTTGGTCATCTTATTTGACCAAAGAAGTAAATATAAAACTGAAATCAACACTCTAATATTATTTCTATGATCACAATCAGCGACTAAATAAACTAGGACTTTTGCTTTATTTTGTTCTCACTATTTTTACATACTCCTGACCCCTGTAGAGAGTACGAACCACTATCTTATATTAGTTGTAGTGAGCCAAGATCCATGCTTGCACTATTATGGCCCCAGCTATGGCTGATCACTATAATAGTCAAACAGGTAGGTCTCCGAACCAATTGTACAATACAACTCTTGGTTGATCAAAACCATTTTGATCGATGTCCTCAAATTATGCCTGACGCTATGACGACTCGACATAATTCAAGTAAGTCATAACCATCACACGGCACCAACAATGGTCCTATAAAGGCAACTTTCTTACGGCAAACAGAGTAAGCACTATGGTGCATATTGCCCATGAGATTAGTAAGTCAATTTAACCTTCAATTATGATGGGTGACATCATGCGATTTAATCGAGACTTAAATTGGTTGGGGAATATTTAAATGGGGTATTTAATCGCTTGACCAAGATCCCTAACATGCATCACATAATGGGTGCCGCCTACCCAAGACTTATGCAATGCGGTCCAACAATTAATGAATGCCGCCTACTCATACATATCAATTGCGGACTAGCAAGTAATGGGTGCCGCCTACCCATGCATATGACAGATGCGGTCCGGAAACTAATGGGTGCTGCCTACCCATACAATAAATGCGGACTAACAATATTCGAATACAATATTTAAATAATTAAACTGCTCATGTAGACACTCAATACATGTGATACAACCAAGTTGGAGCATATAAGTAATTGTTGTGGATTATTATCATTATATGTAAGTCATAAATCTAATTTATAATTCTCCAAGAATTTCGAAAAATATTTAAAACAAGTTTTAATAATAATATAATCTTCCAAAGCAATATATTATTATTGAAATGTAGTTTATAAACTATTTATAAACTAACAAACATGTTACTAAATATTATAAACTTATATTTATGTCTCTAAACATTTTAATTACTTTCCAAAAGTATTAATTGGGTTTAAATATAATTTATAAACTATTTATAAATTAAAGGGAAATTTTCAGAAAGAACCCCTGTTAGTGCACCTCATTTCATTTCCCCCCTACTAGTTCAACAATTACGTTTTACCCCATTTTAAGCAATTTGAGTTGACCAACTTATAATCTACTGTTCACGTTATGCAAGCCAAACGTGGCCTTAGCTGAAAATTAGGATTTATTGCAGAATCAAACAATATTCTCTCCATTATTCAATTTCCTTTTCCGTTGTCCCTTTCGTCTTCTTCCCTCCATAAACCCCTTCCATTCGACTGTAAAATTGCACCAAACAAACCCTAATTTTCGTCCGTAATAGCCCGATAATGACGTAGTTTGGAGAATCGGACAACGTCGACGTGTTTTGGGGGCGGAATTTTGGCCTTCGCGGTTTGTTTGTAAGGTATGTAAACAACTTCAAAATCCAATTTTCTTTTGAATACTAGATAGTTTGGGAGCCTTGTAATATACATGGGGAACAAATAATGTGATGTTTCGAATTTTTTTCAGAAAATTTTGAAGAACTAGGGTTTTTTCTAAATCTATTGTTTCTTTTTTCTGTGTTATATGTTTGTGTTACAGTCATGGCTAGAGGGAAGAAGGAGTATTTTAATATACGGGTGCATTTGGGAGATGATAGTTATACGATTTCAGAAGTCAATCCCAAGAGGTATTCTTACCGCAGACTCTGTGAAGATGTCAATGATGTCGTTTTAGGTAAGATCGACGTTCAAGGAATGACAACTCTGTTTTTCAATATTATATCACAAGTTAATGGTACTGGTGAGACCTTTGATGTAGTAGATGATGACTCTGTGATGTTAATGTTTGAGAAAAATAGAAGTGTTCTGGAAGTTGAGTTGCTGCTAAACCTGAATGTTGTTGAACCTTTGGCTGTAGACAGTTCAAAGGCTAAAGATAAGCTTGTTGATACTGAGTATGAACCTCCCCGAGGTTGTGAGCCAAGTGTTAGGAAAAGACTCTTCAGGCCTAGGGCAGCTAAGCCAGCTCCACCTAAACAACCAAAACCAAAAGGCCCAAGATATTTTCCCACGCGCCCTGAGGATATTATTGATTTGACAGGGGATAATGAACCTCCACCAGCTACACAGCCTACCCAAAATTCTCAGCCTACAAACAACTCCCCTCCACCTGAAAAAGAAAGAACTCCACCTTATACCCCTGTTTACAAACCTGACCAAAGTATTGTGGGTACTCCATTTAAGCCAGCTGAGATGTCAAGTGGTCATAAGCCTTTGGACTGGGATCAGTACTTGAGAGATATTCTGGACATGTATAAGATAGTAGATGATGTGGAGAATGGTAGAGAGCAGGCTAGTGAAGGTCATGGTGCTGGAAATGATGAGGACATTGGAGGAGACAATGGTAGTACATGTGGTGGTGATGATCATGAGATTGGAGGAGAGGCTAGTAAAGATGTAGGAGAGCAGGCTAGTGAAGAAGTAGGAGAGGAGACTAGTAAAGTTGTAGGAGAGGATGATGTTGTAGTAGAAGATTGGAAAGATGATGATGAGTCTGAGCATATGGATGATGATGACTGTGAGGAAAGTAACTACTATGAAGAGGAAAGACTGGTTGAGAGTGATGATGATCCTGAGCTTATGGATGATGATTATGAGGAGCTTGAACTGGATAATACTGATCAGGAGCCTGAACTGGATAATAATGGGGACAGTGATGATGAACCATTTGTTGATTGGGAGAGCATGGAGCCTGAGACTATTAATGTTCATGAAGAAGAGGATAAAATGATTGGTTTCAAGAGGTGTGAGGGTTCTGATGATGAAAATGATGAGGCAGAACATGGTGGTGAGGGAGAAAATGAACAAGCTGGACCTTCTCAACCTCAGACAGAGCAACACTTAGATGAAAATATGGGGGTTGAGTATCCTAGTGATGGTGAAGATGATGTGGTAGATGAAGGTGAATGGGGGGGGTGGTGATGAGTTTCATGAGAACTATGAGGCTAGTGACAAGGAGTTTGAAGTGGGACAGATATTCTCATGTGTTGATGAATTGAGATCAAAGTTGAAGGATTTTGTGTTGAAAGTTGGGTTTACTTTGGCAAAGGACAAGAATGAGCCAACAAGATATACAACCCATTGTGCAGCAAGAAAAAAGGTAATTACATAGTTCTTTACATTCCATATTAATGTACAATAGCTATTGGGTTCCATATTAATTTACATATTGCTTTTAATCCTTCTTGATAGGGCTGTCCTTGGAGACTCCATGCAAGTTCCATGGATGGGAATGGAACTTTGATGATCAAGACATATGTAGGGACACACAGGTGTGTTAGAAAGGTGGACCCAAAGATGGCAGATTCTGGATGGCTATGCAAGCAGTTTGTGATTGAGTTAAAAGAGCATCCCAATCTAAGTGCCAAGAAACTAGAGGCTTGGGTCAACAAGAAACTTGGAGTTAAAGTTCCCTACATGAGAGTTTGGAGGGCCAGGGAGAAAGCAATGCTTGTGCTGGGAGGTGATCCAAAGGTTGCATACAAACTGGCCCCAAAGTATAGAGAAATGGTGCTGAGAACAAATCCAGGCTCCATTGTAGAGATTGACACCACACCTGATATTGAGAGACCACCTATCTTCAAGAGGTTTTTCTGTGGACTTCAGGGGTTGAAACAAGGATTCTTGCAAGGCTGTGCTCCATTTCTATTCTTCGACGGATGCCACCTAAAGGATAAATACGGAGGTGTACTACTGTCAGCAGTTGGAACTGATGCCAACTGTGGCATCTTCCCTTTAGCATGGGCTATAGTTGAATCTGAATGCAAAGAATCTTGGGGATTCTTCTTGCATTGCTTGGAACAGATTGTTGGTCCATGGGACAGTGACAGGCACTGGCATTTTATGGCAGACAGATAGAAGGTATGTAATTTTATTTTGGGTCCCTTTATTTTGTTATGTGCTTTCATTTAATTTCTGTGATTTCATTTCTGTAACTTCTTCTTATGCTTGTCTTAAGGGTCTGGTTCCTATCATAGAAGAGAAGTGTCCAAATGTCATAAATAGAAAATGTGCGAAGCATATATACGACAACTTCAAATTGAAGTGGACTGGTATTACATTGAAGAAGTACTTCTGGCAGGCCTCTACCTCATACACGGAGTATGGCTTCAACAAAGCAATGAAGAAGATCAAAGATGTGAGCCAGCCTGCCCATGATTGGTTGATGGATATTCTACTAGGGCACTGGGCAAGGCATGCATATGATGAAACTCCTCACATTGACCATGTAACAAACAACCTAAGTGAGTGTTTTAATGCATGGGTGGATCCTATTAGATCTTACTCAACCCTTAATCTGCTGGAGGTATGTATTACTCTTTGTCTTTAATTGTCTCAATAATTTAATTACTTACTCTATCCTTATTTCATATATTACATCATAAAAAATTAATTTTCAGAATCTAAGGACACAAGTCATGCAAAGAATAGTTGTTAGAAGGAACCAGGGAGCTACTTGCACCACTTTGCTTATGCCAAGAGTCTTGAGGAAGCTTAATGAAACACATGACCACTCAAGGAAATTACACCTGAAAACAGAATCTGGAGGTGGTATATTTGAAGTGGAAGATTATAGTTTCACATTTGTTGTGAACATGGAGACCAGGTCATGCAATTGCAGGAGGTGGAACATTACTGGCATTCCATGTAGGCATGCCTGGGTGGTGATAACCTACATGAGAGCTGATGCTGAAGACTATGTAAGTGACAACCACACCACTGCAGCATACAGAAGGGCATATGATATGAGCATTTTGCCAATTGATGACCATAGATTTTGGCCTAAGAACTTAACAAATGAAGAATGCTCCCCACCTTTCATTGAGAAGAAAAAAGGCAGGCCACAGGTGATTAGGATCAGGCATCCATCTGAGGGTGGCAGCAAGAGGACTAAAGTGCCACTCCATAAACAGAGAAGAAGTCCAGCTTGCAGTCTTTGTAGAGCTCCTGGTCATACTTACAAGAAATGTCCCAAACTTGTAAGTAAACAAATTTCCTTAGTCCACATTACATTAGTGATTATTGAATCTTACTTTTTCAATAACATCTTTAAAATTTTGTAGCAAACTGGTGGAAGGTTTAATCATAATACTGAAAGTGCTTCCAGAACTGAAGCTCCCAGTGGTTCAAGAACAGAAATTCCAAGAGCTGAAATTCCAAGAACTGAAATTCCAAGAGCTGAAAATCCCTCTCAGGTCTGTTGCTTTTCCTCATGCACTTATACTGTATTTGGACTTGGAGACTAGTATATTAGTGGATTGGGTTTGTAGCAATTCCATTCCTGATGAATTCTGTGTATATATGTTAGGAAAATGCTCCCAGACAGAGGAAAAATAAGAGAAAGAGGACTGATGAATTCTATGATGAAGGAGAGCCATCAAACACAAGGGGAGCAGGTAGATCAACAAGGGGCAGGGGTGCAAGGGGCCGGGGTACAAGGGGCAGGGGTGCAGGTAGAGGCCGAGGCAGACAATCAGTAGGAGGAAAGGGGAAAGGCAAAGCGACTACTTAGTTCTCCTTTATCTCTCATTTTTTTGGGTTAAACATTTATCATGTTTTGTTTTGGAGATTATGTACCCTGGATTAATGCAACTGTTTATGTTTTTTTGGCTAAGCAACTGATGCTCTTATTTTCATGGGATTTGTAAACCTTAACATGTTCTCATGCTCAATACAATTGCCTTTCTAGCTTTTATTCTACTTGAATGCTTTATAAATTTGCACAAGTAAGTACATTGCCGACAAAAACAGGTTTATGCAAATAAGATGCCTAATTCTTCTATATTTGTCTTCCTCTTTTGGGGCAGCTCTTCTCCTTCTTCTTGGTTGTTCCACTTGCTCTTCACGTTGCTCTTCACGTTTCTCTTGCATTACAACATTCTGTCTACTTGGGACAAATTCCCATAGGATAGTTGGCTCTTCGATCTCTCCCCGACGATATTGAATATTCTCTTGCTCATTACCCCATTCCGACCATCCGTGTGTTTTGCATTTCCAATAAAATCTCCCATCACTTGCTACAGAGAGCACCGTACGCCTTCGACAATTTGCCATCTTACAAACTGGACGAAGAACACTCGAATCGCTCATTTGGAAATGAAAATAAGAAGCTGTCAAATTGGAGAACAAGTCCCTGAAGTCTTCCTTCTTGCTCATCAGAGACCCACATATTTTCTGAAATCTTTCAATCAAGTCCCTGTAACTAAGAAAAGTTTCCAAAACCTTCAATCTTCATCTCAACTCGAATCTAAGGTCCATAATCATGTTCTAAACATCACATTCCATCCAAAACATATTCGCAAGCCTTTAAATTCGTTCAAAAATTAAAATCGATAATTTTTTATTTTTTTTAAAAAAATGATCGGGTTGATCGGAACCGACCCAGTCGATTCCGTTCGACCCGATTCTTGCTTGCTTCGTGTTCTCCGTGTTTGTACGAGTCTGTTATACCCAATTTTGATTTGGTTTGGACTCAAGGATGGAAAGCTTGAAGAAACCTATTAATGGAGTTTTCAAATTCCATGAACCCTAAGCCAAAACATTATCTACGAATCTCTAAATTCAATTTTGATGGCATGAGGTGAAAGAGGACGAAAAATGGAGAAGAACCATATATAAAACCCCTAAGTTTTGATGAAAAACAAGAGGAGCTCCAAGCTCTTCCCATCTCCATCCATGGCGGATGAATAGTGCCGCTGGCACTGTTCATCTTCTCCAAATTTTTTTTTTTTTAAATTTTATTTTCTTACAATCCAATTATAAGAATCTGAAAAATTAAACATAAACATACATATAATATAATAATCCACAACAACAGTATAAAATGAAATATAAACGAATATAGTCATTGAATCAGCCTCCCTCTGATACCACTGTTAGTAAATGTGAGAAAATTTGCCTCTAAGGCTAAGCGGCGGAAGTTTAAAATTTTTATTTCTCACTAAACTGATATGACTATATTACGTTTATTATGCTAGAAGATAATCACTTACGTGTCCTCCAGCAGATAAGCAAATTCACCGGACAACTGTTCCTCAATCTCCAGAAAAAAGCTTTGCAATCTCCTCGTCCGGTAACTGGTTGATTTCTTCGTCTTCTGAAATGAAATTCTTATCAATGGAATCTCCAAGAAGGCTCATCAACATGTTTGATTGCTTCCTTCGACCTCGGTATCCACGGGCAGTGTCTCTACCAAGAACGCTAGGATGTTCTTCTGTATTTTGAGCTTCTTAGAGAGAAAATGTCTTACTGACTATCAGAGAGTATTTTTCACGTATTTGTTGGAATGGAAGACTTGTTTTCTATCTTTCTGATTTAGTCAGTTAGTTGGTTTAGAAAATCACGTATGATTTTTACCAAGCAAATCTAATTGACTAGGAGACTTCAAAAGTTATCAACTAACTAACAAACAGATAAATTAAATTATTAAAAGTAAGAATTAAAACAAAAAGAAGAGAAAAGAAAATGTGGGACAGCTAAAAGTTGTCCCACCCAAAATGAGCTGGTGCGTACGCACCAACAATTTTGCAGCAGCTGGGCCTTTGCCCAGCTGCCCCGCGTGAGACTGGGCCTGGAGGCCCAGTTCTCTTTGCTTCTTCCTTCCTTTTTAATTCTAGGCTCATCTCAATTCCGTCCAAGTGCACAAGTCTTCAATTAATTAATTAAATCCAATTTAAATCAATTAATTATATTTCTAAAATATATTACACATATAATAAATTATTATTAATCTAATTAATAACAATTCTATTATATATTTATGTATGTTAATTTAATACTAATCTAATTAATATTTAATCCAATATACATAGCTCGTTTGTAGAAACACCACCTTGAAGTGTGACCCATAGGCCCTTGCATATTAAGCAACAATCCAATTAAGGTCATAATAAATTCCTAGACAATTTATCAGACAATATTAATATGCAAGAAACGTTTGTGAGGAAAACAAACCACCTGTAGCGTAGGGTACTTTGATGATACGGTCCCTTCATTCACGAATACTCGAATGAGTCTAGAATATGGTTATGTGTCTATTCTAATAACTCATTCATGGCCTCTCAATCTTATTAGTCGATCTATGAATTATGTCCAAACACCATTTTGACATATTCACTTACGGTGGCCACCGATTTTATGATCGCACTAAATATGAGAAGTGAGTATTCTCTCCTTGTATCTATTACGGAGGAATGAATCCTTTCTTGGCCCAATCACTCACACCATATGCTTCCTAATGTACCCAACACATGCCGTATCTACCCTACTTTAAGAGTGCAAGCGTTGCGCATGGTCAAAGTACATTATTTCACATATGATGTAGTATTGGCCTCAAGTCTAAGGACTACTAACATCACCCTACACACCGATACTACCATAGACACTTAAATAGCTTTACCAAATGGTTTCTCGATCGGGTATGCCAACACTCTCCAAAGTGTCCACGTGTTCATTATGAATAACCAAGTTCATTCGTAGCAGTGAGACCTACTACATCCTCGAAGGATCTAATGCAACATATGCTAGCTTCAATCGCATCATTGATATCCCGCATCTCAATGACCTTCAGCTAGTGGCTTATTTTAGGACTTAATTATTGACACACAAACTCCCACTAACTTGGTGATTACCTTAAGTCCTTGGGAACATTTTATTGAATAATTTAAACAACCAAATATATTATTCATAAAATGCAATGCCAATTGTATTTAATAATGTATAAATAAATACAATAACTGAATGTGATCAAGTACATATCGTCACTATCGTAGGTTGTCTCTAGGACATATATACTTTCAATCACCACTAGAGCTAGTAGGCACTTGAGTACCTACTTCGGCTACCGTGTCGTCGTTTCCTCTTCCCAAAACTCCACTATCAGTTAATTGCCCCGGTTGGTCATAATTATTGTTCCGTGAGTATTATCTCCTAGATTAGTCTGATATTGTACTAATTCCCTCTCATTATTATCCGAATGTTTTGCGAGAGATTGACTCGGTGGCCCAATTTCCTTACCCGCATCAACTGAGCCATCTCTATTTTTGGGCTGCTCCTTCAAATGGGCCGAATTGAGGTCTGGATTAGTTGGAGCACCTTTCTTGGACCCAGTCTGGTGCCCTTGAGTCCGAGTTGAGCCGCTGGGCCGATTCTTTGGGCCTATATCCTCCTTCCTATTGGTGTCCATATTTTTCCTTTGTTCCCAAGTTTGTTTTAATCCACTAACTTTGCCCTGCAGCGGTGTCCTTTCCTTTGTTATCTCCTGGGATTGGTGCCTTGGAATAGGTTTGGTATTATTATTTTTCTTCTTATTCCCTACCTCCACCTGGGCCGGAGTTTTGGACTTGACGGTGTTAATTATGGTCCAGTCCGATTGGTCAGTAGAAGTTCCAGCCCCTGCTCCATCCGTCCTAATTGGTTGAGTAGTTTCCGAGGCTTGATTCTCCGACGCCGTGGCACCTTTTGGCTTACCAGTATCTGAACTCATATCCTTGCACACATTGACTAAGTGACCAACCTTACCACATGAAAAGGAAAATTGCACTTTCATTTCATAGACCACTGGTTGAATGAGGTGACCCAATTGAATCACTTTTGGAAGAGTGCATGAAGTGTCAATCTCTACACAAATACACGCAAATTTTGTCCTAGTCACTGCAGCAGTAAACTGATCCATCTTAACCGGTTTGCCAATAAGTGCAGCGATGGCCTTAAGCGCCTCATAATTATAATATTCAATAGGGAGCTGCGGCAACTGAATCCACACAAACATAGCACCCATGTCCGACTCCTGGGGTTTGAAATTTGGGCGCCATCTTTGTATGGCCATATAGTGATCAAACATATACCAGGGTCCTCCTGCCAGCGCGAGGCAAAACTCTTCTGGGGAAGCTACCTTTACTACATAGTACCCTCTACCTAAGTCCTGGACTGTAATCGGATTCTTGGTTCTCCAAATACCTTGCAGATGTTTACTAATATTTGGAATGGACCGAGTTAATCCGACAGTCTGCATAATCAACGCTTTTTCCCATCCCTTGTGCCATTCATCTAAATCTTTCGGTGAAAATTTATAAAAAGGTATTAAAGAACTTACCGGCTTAGGCTCGTGTTGTTCCGTGAGTGACGTCAACTTCCCCAGATTAGTTAGCCAGTTCTTGAAGTAAACATGTTTGGATGCTTTCACCAGTCGTTCAGCCGAAATCTGTTCATCATCATGCACTTGCTCACCCATGGCTTCATCTGTGTTGTTGTTTCCCCTGTTATTACCCTGTTCCCCATCGCAAAGAACAGATTTCCATGAAACGGGATCTGGGGGCTTCAAAGTTGGAGGCCGATCGGAGAATATGGTAAGGGGTTTCTGTCGGTTGTTATCGGTGGAAGCGGTGTTATCGGTGAGAGTCATTTTTGCCGACAAAACGGTGGAAGCGGTGTTATCGGTAAGTACATTGATGCTCATGTAATGAAGCTAATGCACAAAACGCAAATTATTTATATATTCCTGAAACCATATAATTTTTAGGACTACGTACCAATCAACTGAATGCAAGTAAACCTAAGAAAAAATATTCATATAAAAAAATTAATATCCCTATCATCCCGTACCGTCCAAAAGACCAAAGATTTAAACACCTTTCAATGACGAAGCAGAATTTTCCAAAACAACTGTGCTAAAAAGTAAAAGAACTGTTCGGACAATTTCTAATAGATATGTGAAATGATCATGAAGCTGAATTCTGTTGTTCTTCTGATTTACAAATTACAAACTAGTCATGGATGATATAGAAGTAACATAAAGAAATTCAAAAAGGTAAAAAGAAAAGTCTGTACAAAAAAAACCACATAAATTGAACTCCGAAACTTGCATAGAAATAGTAAAATGGACTCTACGAGGTTAAATTAGTTGTAATCAATATTTAGAGATGAAAAATAAGTCAGTACATTTGTACATATAAGGACCTGACAAAGACGGTAAATTACCCGAAGAACTCCAACATGTGAATTTTTAAGTTTTCAGTGTGTATAGTATTGCTAAATGTTGATGATTATTTGTTGACAACTTGACATATATGCGAGTTATGGAAGCCAAAAAGTAGTGCATACAAGGCCATTTTCTTCAAGTTTTCGGTGTGTATAGTATATATCTATGCTGGTGAGTATTTGTTGACTCGTGAGTTACGAAAGCCAAAATAAAGTGCAAATAAGTCAATTCTCTTCAGAACAAAATGACATGGAAATTATAAAAACGGACCTCCAACAAATGAATTTTTATTGTGTATAGTATCTCTGTATATATGATGGTGTTGATAGCTGACATATATGTTATGGAAGCCAAAAAATATTGCAAACAAGAAAAAAATTCACAAGAAAAAGGATCTGAAAGGAAAATGCCCTACACATAAGAAATTGAACTCCTTGATAAAATCTGATATACATTGTTTGTATGGAAGAAACAAGGTCTTTTCATTGACCGGAAACTCCTATATCTGGATCAAATCCTACATGCTCTACCTCGATCGCATAGGGCTGCAAGAGGTTCCGGTCAACAGTCTCTGGAGCAGCAAGAGAAACATGTATCACATCAGGACATGAATCAACTATTTAAACATCATCAGTAGGTGGAGCATGCTGATGAAGAGCAGGATTCACATCAGGGCCCATGCATGGCTTCATCTAACTCATCAGCCCATGGAGCATAAACTCTGATTGCCCCAAGCTACTTCTCAAACAAACGGCGTAAGACGTAGACTTGCAAGCCGCTTGATACAATCAAAGCAGTCAGATCAAACACTAACATCTTACAGTCTATTCTATCTGAAATTTATTCAATTATATAAGAATAAGGATTCAGTACCAAACTCCCGAGCCACATCCTATATATGATCACATCACAACCGTACGTGTTTCAGGATTATTACAAGCAGATGATAACATCTTCCCACAGTGTAATCAAATAAGTAGTAGAAAACAATTAACGATGCGATTCTCTATGTTCTTCCATTCACATGAATCTAATATCCTCATATTTCTGTATCTACTAAGGTGTACGAAGAAATTGGAATCCACACACAAGTATATATGCATCAACACATGACATATCTACACAAACACTTCACGTATCCATGGATTACAGTAAACAGTAAATAGAGAGCGAAGCTGCAAATTGAAAAGAAAGAAAATCAACATACACGGAGCTCATCGACGTCGATTTTGACGAAATCAACATAAGTATACTTGTTTGACAATTCTGCAAACACAGGCTCTATGAACTTGCAAGGTCCACACCAAGACGCCCTGAAATCCACAACCATCTGATCATAAACGGTCAAGTTAATCAGCTGTATATAGATCAATAATACACAGAACGGATTCAAATTCAGGCCAGAGAGAGATTAGTAAACCAGTTTGTTCAGTTGCTTGGAGGAGTTGAAGTGTTTCTGCCAATGTTACGACGACTGGAAAGCCAGGACACGTGTCGGTTGTGATGAGTCCTCGGCGTGTGCCTCCCTGCCTGCCAGCATGGAAGAGAGAAACGAGCCCATTCTGTTTATGCCTAGAACTGGAAAAAGAGAGAATTGAGTGTGACTCTGCTTAGAATCAACGGAGAATTGTTTCTGGAGCTACTTCAGATGAGTTTCTAAATTATAGAAGCAGCCTAGCAGGAATCTAGCTTTTTACGGTTGGGATCTACTTATACTTTAAAGGAGTAAGATTTCTAAGCCTTTCCTTGTGCCACGTGTCCAATTCTCAATAGCTCTCACACCCCCCAAATGCCACGTGTCCTATTATTATTGGTTCTTATCCCTCCATTGCCACGTGTCCCCCGATTAACACCTTCAGCTCCTCAATCTGATTAACACTTTCACCTCCTCAATCAGATTAATACCTTCGCAAATAGAAAAATGAAATCAAAGAGTTTTAGAACCAAATTCGATTTTCTGCTACTGTGGTACACCTTCACATTAACGTCGATTTCATTAACCAAATTCGATTCAATCCCGTCGTCAATTCCAATCCGATCGATGACCCCGGAGCATTCGACGGCACCGCCAGAGAGAGAGCAGTGCGATCAGGTAACTATTATAGTACAATCCCCTTTTTATCCGTTTGCATATGAATTCCACCGAAAGTCGGCCATATCTATGCTTCGAGAAGGGCCTGGCTGGATTCAAAATCATCTCACAAACAAAAGCACAATGTTGTACGATTATTCAGCTAACTCATACATTCATGGAGGTCGTTTGTTTAATTTGTATATTCGATACCATATCATGCTTTAGAATGAGATTATGTCCATTTCATCTTACCTGTTTGGAAATTCATCCCCAAATTATCACTTTTCTCATACATGTCTCCTTTATTCTACATGACAGTATGACATGATACTGTTACTTGCTAATTTTGCCAACCACTAATGCTTGCCGCCTTGCCCCTAATCATGATTTTCCTTTCCGCAGGATTACGGGGGAGACAATTGCGGGTCAAATTTCATAGTCGAATATCAGTATACTTGGACAATAAATATAAGCATCCCCAACTTAGTAAGAGAATCAACCTCTGCTTTAATTTGAGAAGAGAATTTTTGTGCTACCTTAATATGACTCTATGATGTATTACTTGAATTATATATTTTTTTAATTGATTGGGATCTCCTTAATCTCATCCATTGCAGTGCAGCCAGTCTAATTAATGTATTGTAATGATCCAGATTTATGATCCAAATAAGAAGTCAATTATTAATACACAAAATGAGCGCTGTGATCAAACTACAATAGTTATTGCGATTGACATGGATGATGCTTCAGGTTTGCTACAGGTTTCCTTATCTTTATCTTTGTATCAACACTCTTATCTTGCAAATAATGACTCAAATTATGTTGTTATAGCTAGATTCTGCTAATCTGCTTGAGCATAAGTCAGTTTGGCTGCGTCTCAATGTTGTTAGTAACATTGTTTCATCTTTCTTTATGTCGGTCAAAGAGACATTCAATGCAGTAAGGTAATTCCAGGAGTTAAGATATATTTCTCATGATGTATACTTGCACTCTTGAATCTATATTTCATGTTAGGCACAACTATTGTGTTGAGTGCAAGGATGCTACTTAAGTTAAATACTTTGCATTGGCCAAGCCCCAATAAAATTGAAATGCACATTTCCACAATCAAATATTCCATGACTTAACTGTGTTCCATAATAGATAGCTGCCTAATCAAGTGTTGAAAACTATGGTAGTTGTTGTAGTATTTCAGGAGGCGGTGTTGTTGTAGTTGTTGTAGTATTTCTGTCACTCATGCCATGGTGATGATCCTGACACTACAAGTTTTATAACTTACTACATGTTATATGTTGATTCAGTGGTATTATACTCGATATGTCTTCCAGATGCTTTTTATCTTAAAAAAAGATGATTTATAGTCCTTAGGCAGAAAACGTTTGAGCCAGTTGGACATGAAGTCAAGAATATTTCTTTTTCATTAGGTGCAGAGAATAGAGTGAAGGGGAGAGGACCTCACTAGCATGTTTTTCGTCGATTTGTCATGAAGCTCCGATTCCCTTGATCTGAGGATGGTTGGATGCACATTTTTGTTCATTCTTCTTTTATTTATGTTTTTTTTATCTGATGTTAATAACTCCGAGGAATGAGTTGTTTTCCTTATTTCCGGCTATGTTTGTTGATCCAGGTGAGCTGATAATGTTTATGTTTGAGGTTTGCTTTGTTCTCAAGTATATGCATCACAAATGTTACAACATTGTCGGAGACATGTCATCTAAAAGGTATCGTTAGAGAACCATTTCCATTGAGATATGAAAGAGTCTGGATTATGATAGCTTAAAAATAGACAGTTCCAGGAGCAATAACTTCAA
This sequence comes from Plantago ovata, assembly GCA_028274465.1. NCBI lineage: Eukaryota > Viridiplantae > Streptophyta > Magnoliopsida > Lamiales > Plantaginaceae > Plantago > Plantago ovata. The sequence continues at coordinate 35,350,935 of CM051456.1, read as the reverse complement.
TAAGTTTTGAGTTCGTTGTGCAATTTTTCCCGTTAATTGTTGTTTGATTGAGTGAGAAAGTGACAACGGTTGTGCTAGGAGTTCTTATTGTGGTGTTATTCTTAATGGCGTTGGAGCATGCTTGGTTCTACTCTCCGTTCAATTGTCTATCTAATTTCTTGGTTAAACTCTTTCTGTTATGTGACTTATGTGATATGTCATGATAATTTTTCCTATGTTTTATTTTATCCCAGTCACAGTCAGGTACTTTTTCTACAACCATTGGATTAAGGAGATTGGATTTTGTTACAGGTCCAATGTCACAAAGCGGAAGTAGCTGGAAAGATGACACTTGGTGTGGGCAGACAAAAACAGAAAACAGAATGATACCTTGCGTCCAAAGGGTGGACGATGATCTGGTCTATTCATATATTCTATAACAAAGAGCACTCTGCCCTCATTTACTTTTTAGAATTTTGTTGATTTTCAATACTGAAGTTCGCAAATTCAAAGTCATAAATGAAATCAGAGAATTTCTAAATCTCTGAGTTCAAAAAAAAAAAAGTTTAGTAGGCTATGATGGTTAGTATATGTGCTTGACATGTTTCTTTTTTTCTTTCTGGTTTTTTTTTCATTTGCAACCTAACTTATGAGGATTGGAAATTATCATTTCTGAACAACTATTCCCCATCGATCAGAACTTGTGATGCATGGTTGGGAAGAGTTTTGAAATATCTATTTATATTGCTTAAAATTAAAATCTCTGCATCTTGATATGTAGTGTAGTTGTTAGCGCTTTTGGCCTTGCTGTGCGCTTTTGGCCATGAATGTTTTTATGTATCTTCTTTTTTTTTTTTTTTTATTGAAGTGACATTAGATAAATAAAAAACAATGAATGTTTACATAAAATTTGTGGGCAACTGAGAAACAAGTTGTACTCCCACTCCCTTAGAAATAGCAAAATCAATCCTAGAAAATTATGATGAGCAATACGCACTCCAACATCCCGAGCTAAAGCGAATTCCGGACTCTAACAAGCAAAGCAAGTAAGCAACATCATTAGCATCCGACTCCCCAAGTGTCGGAAAGGAGAAAGGAATGAATCCATATAAATTTAATGGTGTGCAATTATGACATGAAATACAAAATTAAATTTCATGTTTCTGTTCTATATGGCTATTGAATAAAGATATCATATCAAGCTCACATTCACAGGGCTATATTGCCAATTTAAAAGTGGGAAGAAGATTAAATTTGATTTACGCGTCACTTGACATGCTTATTTCGTAAGAATATGATGATTCTTATGTCACACTGCATATGAACTATTTATCGCCTTTTACCGGGTCTATTTCATAATACTTTAGCGTTCAATGCATGGGTCCATTCATCAATACTTGAAAATATTAATTGCATTTGACGGGTTTACTCCGTGATAATTTATAATATTAACTGCGCTTGAAATATCTATTCAACCATACTTTAGAATATTAATTGATTTCGACGGGTTTATTCCGTAATAGTTTAGAACACCAACTGTTGTTCACGGGTATATTTCATAATACTTCAAAACACTAGCTACGATTGACGGATGTATTTTACCATACTTTAGAACACTAACTGTTGGTGATGGTCAGGTTTATCCGACAATGCTTTAGAACACTAAACACTAAATGCTTTGAGCGAGTCTATTCCCATACTTTAAAACATTAAGATCGTTCGACTGGTCTATTCTGCCATACTTTAGAACCCTAAAAAATTTTAATATGCATTTCTTATGCTCTTGTGGCAATAAAATCTTTTTGATGTTTAAAAAAAAAATGGAAGTCTTGGTGATGTCGTAGAGGATCACTTGGGCATGGCGTACGAAAATAGATGGATCATTATCACCTGAATTTGCTGTGTTTGATGCGTTTTATTCCGCAATATTCTAGAATACTAAATGTCGGGTACATACCGCATTAACTTAGAATAATAACTTTATTCGATGGGGTCTATCCGCAATAATTTAGAAGACTATTTGTATTCGACTGGTCTATTCCGCGATAACTTTTAACACGAATTGCATTTGACTGGTCTATATGCCGCAATAACTTAGAACATTAAATATGTTTAAGAGTCTATTCCGTGATAATTTAAAAAAATAATTGTACTTCATAATGTCTATTCCACAATAATTTAGAACACTTGTATTCGACGGGTCTATTATGCAATAATTTAGAAGACTAACTGTGTTCGATGAGTCTATTCCACAAGAATGTAGAATACTAATCGTATTCAACAGGTGCAATAAGTTAGGACACTAATGTGTTCATCAGGTCTTTTCTCAATAATTTAAAACACTAATTTTGTGACGGGCCTATTCCACTGTGTTTTAGAACATTAAATGTGTTTGGCGGTTATATTTCGTAAATTTTAGCATACTAACTTTGTCCGCATGTGTATTTTGTAATATATTAGAATATTATTGTGTTTGACGGTTCTACTATCTGATAATTTAGAACAAAAACTGTTTTCGACGGGTCTATTCCGTTGTGTTTTTTATTGGCGTATTTCGTATTGTTTGACGGGTCTATTCTACAATAATTTGAATACTAACTTTGTTCGAAGGGTGTATTCTGCATTAATTTGAATATTAATTTTGTTCGAAGGGTGTATTTCACAATAATTTAGAACACCTACTGCATTTGACGGTGCTATTCTGTAATATTTAGTACACTCACTGTGTTTGATGGGTCTATTCCGCAGAATTATAAAATACTAACTTTGTTGGACAAGTGTATTCCGTAATAATTTAAAAGACTAACTGCGTTCGATAGGTCTATTTGCAATAATTTAAAACAATAAATATGTTCAACGGGTCTATTACGTAATAATTTAGCATAACAATCAATAAAAATGAATGAAAATGTCGTTCATTTTAAATTTTAATGATATTTATTTGATTGTTCATTTAATCATTTGTGGATCTACTATTACACGTCGATGGGCTATTACTAAATAGTATGATGTTCAACTATAAACTTAGTAGGCTAAGTACATGATTATGATGGTAATAAAATTGTTGACAGGTAGCGTTTCCATCTTTATGATGAATAATGTTTTATTTAAAAGATAATGTGACGTTTGGATATTATTATTTGAGAATTACTATTCCCGTTGATACCCGGTTATTGCTATGCTCTCAATCCAGCCTTCGAGGTGCATATGGTGGGAGGTTGTGAAGCTCAAGTTTTAGACTTAAGCCTTTTGTAGAATACAAATAAAGTTCAAGATAGTATATGTGCTTTGACATGTAGCCCTTTTTTTTTTTTTTTTTTTTTTTTTTTTTTTTTTTTGTTAACTCTTTATGAGATTTTTTTATTTACAATTAATGTAACATTTGGATATTATCATTTCAGAAACTCGACGGGTTATTTACTAGTAGAATAGAATAGATGAAAGGAATTTGAACAGAAATTAACCCGACCCCAATCAAATCATTTTCGGGTAAAGTAGCATATAATTTTAACATTTGAAGCAAATGCACAAAACGCAAATTATTTATTGTAACATCGGATTATATATTTTGGAAACCATATAATTTTTGGGACTATGCAAATTAATTATTGTAACATGGATTATATATTTTGGAAACCATATAATTTTTGGGACTATGTACCACTCAACTGAATGCAAGTAAACCTTACCAAAATTTAATATCCCTGCAATCCAGTACCTTCCAACACAACAAAGATTTAAAAAACTCCCGATAACTAATCAGAATTTTCCAAAACCAACTGTGCTAAAAAGTAAAAGAGATGTTGAAAACATTTCTAGTAGATATGTGAAATGATCATTAGGTTGAATTCTGTTGTTCTTGTGATTTACAAAGTAGACATGGATAATATAGAATGGGAGTAAGTAACATAAAGAAATTTGAGAAGGTAAAAAGAAAAGTATCTACAAGAAAAGTGTTACGGACTTAAGAGTCCTAATTTATTATTAGCATTAGTATTAATTATTATTTGAGTCTTATTTATTAATGTTAGGTAAGTTAGTTAATAGAGTTATAGTTGAGTTAGGAAGTTAATTATATATATGAGAGTCAGTCCAGCGTTTAGTTTATGCAGAATAGAAGTTAGGTTTCGCTCATAGGTTTAACCATGGTTCGCCTTAGGGTGGTTCGTCTCTGCAGAGATCGGTGTCTTTGTTATCTTTTCTCTATCAATAAATCCTCTGCTCTATCAAAAAGCACAAAAATTGAACTTCGAAAATTGTAGAGAAAATAGAAAAATGGACTCTATAGAGGTTGTTTCATTGTAGTCAATATTTAGAGATGAAAAATGAGTGTATTACATAGTCACCTGACTGAACTTAACATCCGAGTGAACAAGAAGAATTTTATGCAAGAAGCAGAAAAATTACCCGAAATTAGAAAATTGACAGTAAATTACCCGAAAATTAGATAAATGGACCTCCAACAGGTGAATTTTTTGAAGTTTTCAGTGTGTATCTACATGCTCTACCTCGATGGCAGAGGGCCGCAAGGAGTTCCAATTAGCAGTCTATGGAGAAACAGAGAAGCAGGATTAGCATTAGGACCTGTATCAGCTCTTTAATCATCATCAGCAGGTGGAGCATGCTGATGAAGAGCAGGGTTTGCATCAGGTCCACTCATGGCTTCAACCGACTCATCAACCCATGGAACATGTTGTTGAGAAGTGGCAATCACATTGGGCCATTAATCATCTTTCTAGCTTGTTCACCCTGTGGAGCTGGTACTGGTGGAACAGCTGCAACACCCTTCGCTCCTAGAACTGGCAACATAGTACCATTTACCGCCTGTAGAGGTACTGCAACCACAGGTTTCGCGAACGACCTAATCTTCCTGGTCACCATCAGGTATAAATGATTATACATAATATTGTTAGCACGGTAAATGTATATGGATGCCATAAAATTTTATTAAAAGCTAAAGCATTGAAAACAGGCAATAAATGTTGGTATATATGCCCCATGCCCCCAAGCAATTCAAAGTCAGATAATAAACAAAATAGAGTAAGCTCGAGGCAGATAACTTAAATATTTCTGCCCTAGTTGATTTTTTCATGCACAAGGGCAATAGAAATGCAAGACTAAAATACACTAAACTATTTCATGCACGCAAGAAACAATTTGGACTACTGAATTCCATGAACAGATGAAGCTCAGATTAGGAAAAATTCGAACATGGCAGCACTCATTGATTCAGAACTCTTAAGAAGGCAAAATAGAAGTCATATTCAGCAGATAAGAGAAACTGAGCAAGGAACAGACTCTGGAACAACAAAGTAGTATGCCAAAGCAACCCAAGAAGTTGAATTGAAGAAATCCACATTCTAGAGCAAGCCAACAACCATAACAATTATGTTTACACACTTCATATCGAAATGCTTTTCTTCAAACATGATTAAGAAACATGATCAATTTTATTCAGACACACTCAAATACTTTTAGCACTACGTATTGTATTTAATAAAGCAATTACTACTTTACTCGAACAAATCCAAGCTTAAAAGAAGAAGTCACAAATTCAAGAAAGGTGAAGTAGATTACCTGAAAGGATGAACACAAAAAGATAACTTTGATTTCTTTCAATAAAGTTAAAGTTAGCTTGGAATGCAACTCATAACCAAGCTGGTTACCTGCTGATAGTATCGACGACGAAAAACCTGAATGCAAAAATGCAAAGCAATTTCCATAAGTACTGAATTGAGACCTACGGAGTACATGCTTAAATAACGTACTTCATGCATGGCGGTAATGTATAGCTCCGCACCCGCTCTTTTTGTGCTCTCCCCTTTTCAAGTTATTCTTTAAGTGAGATGATTATAACACACAGGTATCCCGAAGCAGTTGTGATCTCCTATCCATGCATCAAACCAACTCAACCATAAAAGAGTGCTCTTAATAAATCTAGGACCCAATGTGTCAACATTGAGCAATGTTCCTCTCACTGTAAATTCCAAACAAGGGTTGTCAATTTTCCTGGCAGCAACTTAATACATTTTTCGGAATAAGTTTATATACAGACAAGTAGTATAACATCTTATTTCTTTATTTCAACTTCTTGGGTTGCTTTCGCATACTACTTTGTTGTCGCGAAGTATGTTCCTTATTATTGCTGTCGCGAAGTATGCTCCATGGAGAAAATGTTTGTGGTGATTTGATTATGGATGATAGATTGAGGAATTTACTTTTGTTGCTTACTAGTGCCAGCTTTCTTCACTATCTATTATGTTCACATCTTTCGTAAAATGGATTATAGTACTGATTCATTAGCTTATATGTCAATAAGATAGTTGGAGTAAGTTATAAAATCAGCTAGCGGATCCGTTAGTAGCCAACTGTTCACGTACAAATTTACTTTGGTAAAAGAATCAATCAAATGCAATCATTTAGTCCATAAGGTGATACCAAATATAGCTTGGATAATCTTTACTAAAGACCTTGTAATGGCTAGAGCTCATTTCATAGTGGGGGTATGTGATGGCGTTCGAAATTAGCGGCTCTGATTCTTTAATAGTACGAGTGCCTTTAATTACTTCATTATGTTCTGTTGTTCTGGATTCTTGAATGACTTCTAATAGCATCTGTTTAGTAAAATGGTGGATAGACATTCTTTGGAACCTTGTATATGTACTAACACCTTACTGATGGGGTTTGTTTTAAAATAGCTCTATTGTTGTTTTCAGTTGTGTTCAACATTGATTAGCCCTTCATTAGACTATCTCTCTTGTTCTCTTGGTTTCAGGAGGTACTGAACTTCATTAAAAGAAATAAGTTGTGCACTGATTCTGAATCTTGCATTGAAAAGAATTATTATGATTACGCTTTTTGCCGAGTAAGGATTCTTCATTCGAGCTGTTTTTTTTTTTTTTTTACAAGGGGAGAAATGGTTTCTACTCTCCAGAAGCAACTCAGGATCCAACCAGGCTTTAAATGGAAATAAGAAGCGTTGCAGCTGAACGTGAGCAAGCTCACATTTACAGAAATATGGCCCGTAAGCTTACTCCAGCCGAGCAGTGTGAAAAGAAAGAGCTACGCTTTTTCATTACTCAAATATTGTTGAAACCATGTTCTTAGTTTACAAGGTAAATGATCTCTCTCACCCACAGGCTCGTTTTAACGTTGATAATTGAAAGAATATAAGGATCGATAATAACTTGTTAATAGGAACAATTCGCCAATAAGCAGGAGTTGTCGATGTGGTTGAACATCTCGTACGATAATACCACAGTAATCCACAACTACTACCTGCAGATTAGTCAGACAAACACAAGTAATATATATATCAGAATATTAAGCACATCGGAAAGTAAATAAGAACCTGTGTTTGTAAATTTTCAAGCAGCTTTGGATAGCTTGCTTAGAAAAACCACTAAGAAGAATATGTTTGTACAACGTTGTATACTCCCTATTCTATCTTAGCTGAAACAATACTAGTCACCTCACGATGATATAGAACCCAATCTATCTATTCTATTCTCAATACGTTGTTAGAGAGATCTAGAATATAAACTAGTATAAAGACTCAAAAACAAACAACTAAACTAGAAAGACTCTAAACGAATTCTTTGGTTGTAAACTTCTTGCTCTTGAGATGTGTCTTCCTCATCGTTGATGTTGACATATATATAGTAGCGAAGTACTTGAACGGATAGCAGATCGCGTCCCTACTATTTAGCAAAGTACTGAGCGAATCCAATCAGGAAACACGTTCCTACTATTTAGCTAAACAGGACATCAACTTTGAATGACTTCAAAATCTGAATCTGGACTTGATTTCGTCCTCCTTTATCCAATAGAAACTGTATTCCTACTTGGATTCTCTCTCCTTTATCCAACACGCTTATGATGCTCTGTTTTTTTTCTTCCTTTCCTAGTCAGAAACAACTTTTTCCTATTGACACATTCTGAAAGCTAGTTTCCTGCACACAATAAATATCTACAGCTGTGGAACTAGTTAGTAGTAAAGTAAAGGTAAAACACAGTATAAATTCGTTAAATGTATTGTTGACAAATATAGGAGTTAACCAAACAGGTTAACTCTAAGGATAACTCCTTGGTCAACTCCAGTGTAAAAACACATACACTTACAATCTCCCCCTGTTTTGCCTTTTACTTGACACCCAGCATACCTGTCACACATTGTTAGAGCAATCTAACACATAGAGCAGATAAGCACATAAATACTAACTAAATCCTTAAGCCTTAAAGACATGCAGAAACTACTTAGCATAGAACATACTATCAATATTACATATAAATGTAAAAACTCGGAACAGTCTCCAAGAGCAAAAATAGAGTTCAAACGAAGGAATAAGAAAAAGAAAAAGTTAGAAAAAAAAAACAATCCAGAATCAGCATCTTCAGTCCAGAACTCTCATATTCTCATATCTCATCTCATCTTCAAGCTTGGTTCTCCCCCTGAGTAGCAGCATCTTCTCCCCTTGTACCACTTTCTCCCCCTTGGTGGCCAGTAGAAGCAAAACCCAAGATGTCTTTGAAGCTTAAGAGACCATCAAGTTCAACTTGAATCGCAACCAATTGAGCTATTTTAGCAGCAATCACTCCATCCAAAAGAGCCAATGCATCTGTTGAAGGCGGAATTCCATGGAGAAACTCATAAGCAGCAGCAGACGAAGATGGGACAGTAGGAGCAGTAGCCGGAGCAGTAGCTGAAGGAGGAGTTGAGGTATCAGGTTGAGCAACCTCAGGAGCAACTCCCTCAGTCACAGCTTCTTTCCAAAGTAAATCATTACCCGGCTTGTTCAGAACCGTCCGATAGACCGTATACTCATCAGCACAAATAACCAAAGCATCTTCTTTAGGCCGAAGCTCAAGGCCTTGAGAAGCCAGTATCCCACAGATGGTATGAGGCAGATGTAGAAAAACCTTGGTGCCTTTCTTTTTGAGGAAACAAATATGACGAAACATTTCTTTTCCAAGGTTAATAGGAATACCTGTCTTAAGCTTGAACAGAAAGATGGCATGTTCTTGAGTAAGCTGGGAAGTGTTGAAAGTAGGAATCCAGTTGCGAATAGACAGAGCATGTAGTACCGTCATCAAAGGAGTAAGCTTTGACACTGGTGATTTAGAATTCCACTTAGTGACTTGACCACCAGTGATTGTGGAAATCACCTCATCTAGCCTAGAATCAGCAACATGATGCTCCTCTACTTCTGGAGTTGCAAAGTACACATTAATGAGATCAGGTGAAAAGTTGTAGAAGTTTCCCCGTAAGTAAACTCTGCCAAACTTAGGATGAGCAGGATCACAAGTGTTGGAAGATAAATTGCAGTAAAATTCCCTCACAATGGTGGCACTGTAAGGAACCTGATATCGAACAGTATCAAGCCACCGCAACTTCTCCAAGAACGCATACAGATTATGCTTTCTTAACTCATCCTCCAGCATCTCAACTTCTGTTACTAACTTCCTAGTTCTAAACAAAGGCCAAGCAGCAGCAAAATCCTCTGTATAGAAAGTATCACTATACGCAGGCTGCTCAAAAGTCGAAGCATCAGACAGATAACCTTCCTCAAGTTCTGGAGTTGAACTTGTTCCAGTAGGTGGTTGACTAACCCCCTGTGTATCCTCAGCAGTAGTAGGCTCCGCATTCTTATTACCCTGCTCTAACTCATCAGAAATAGACACCTCAGTACCCTGCCCTAACTCATCAGAATCATCTCCCGCAAGAATCAACTTCCGTCTCCTAGACCTAGTCAAGAATCACCCGCACAGATTTACGTTTACCCTTAACCGGTGACGTACGAACAGGCGCAGACAACAAAACCAACAACGAGTCATCACTACAAACCAAATCCTCACCATGCTCAATGCTATCAGAAGTACTACTATAAGCAACCCCAATATGCTCAAGCGCATTCAATGCATTCAACGGAGGCAAGTTTTGAGCAGGAGAAGATGTTACCTTCGATGTAGAAGCCACTGTTGCTCGCGGTTTTGGGCGAAACTTCCGTACCCGCGGCGAAGCAACCTTTTGACGGAGATTCAATATCGCGGCGGCGAGCTCGTCTGACGTTAATGGAGACGCCGGAGCACGCAGCGGCGAATCGACCGGATCGGGTTGAGCATTTGGTGAAGGTGGTGAGGAGGAGCCGATTGGGAATGGGTAAGGCGCGGCCATGGTTGTCGTGGAGTGTAGCGGCCGGAATTTGAGGGAGTGAGGGGCGGCGATTTTGGGGGTTACGGGAAGGTGAGAAGACGAGAGCGAGAGAGAGAAGAGAATGAAGTGTTTGAGTGGGAATTGGGAAGGTAGTGTTTGGGTAGGGTAATATGCTAGCTAAATCCTAAATAGTGTCAAGATCCTCCTCAAAAATAATGTTGGTATATTTGAGATAAAATATATCTGAAAAAAATGGTTAGCACCAAAAAACAAGATATATGGTATACCAAATATAAAAAATATTTTTGAAACAAATTCAAGATCAGGACAAAGAAATAAATTTTAGGAATTAAACTAAGGGAGGAAATTTTGTATTTAAGAAATAACACAATTTCTTAATGTAACAGAAAACAAAATTCCCAACCCCATGCATAATGTACTCTCCCCCTTAACACAACCTATATGAATAACCAACAATACACCACAACCTAAGAATGTTAGACTCAACAAAAATAATAAAAAAAACACATTTATGAAATCTCATAGAAAATTCACAATCAGTCCAGAGGTGTTGGGTAAGGAGTTGCTCAACTTCCAGGTCAACACTCGATTAAGAAACTCCCATATTTATAAAAGCCTCACCTGTATTTTTCACCTGAAATTTTAGAAGATGTTTGAAACAAGTTGCTTTCTGGTCTTTGTTTAAATCTCAGTGCAATGTCCATGGGTGAATTTGCAAAAATATATATTTTTTGTTTGTTTGTGCTGTTCATTATTTATTTAATGCAGCTTTTTGCTTTTGTTTCTTTCCAAACCTTCATAGACTTGAGACCCAAAGATTGCCAGAAAACCAGAGACAAGTTTTACTTTCCTTGCCTTTCGGACCTTTGCGGCACTTGTTTAGCTACATAGGAAATTCAAGGCCCCTATGTGCTCTTTCTCCTGTGAAAAGGCATATAATATGCAAAGGAAATTCAAGGTTCCTAATGAAAGACTGGCTGTCATTCATATTATTGTGAGCTGCTCAAGCTCCAGGAGAGGGTTCCAATAAATGAGCAAAACAAGGTGTCAACAGGGACTATTACTTTTTAGGGAAATCTCTTTCACTTATGCATTCCAGAAAGCCAAACTTCTAGCTTACTTGCAACATAGTACATAGACTGATCACAAAGATTCATGCTTTTTCACATACACACAGACACATAAAAAAAATGAAAAAAAAAAAAAAAAAAAAATGACACACGCACACCACATGCATTCTACAGGAGTTAACTGTGGTGTTAAGCTAACCCCTGGTCGACTCCTAACTTTAGTGAAATCAAAGACCAAGAGACCTCCTAAGACTTAGAAATCTCTCAGTGTCTAAGGGCTTGGTGAACAGATCAGCAAGTTGGTTGGTTGTTTCTATATGATCCATACTTAGAATGTTGGCCTCAACAAGTTCTCTCAAAAATGATGTCTTATGTCTATATGCTTAGACCTAGAATGATGAACCGGGTTATGGGACAAATGTATTGCACTTAAGTTATCACATTACAAAACTGACTCACATTTAAGACCATAATCAGATAACATAGATCTAAGCCAAAGAAGCTGCGTGGCACCACTACCAGCGGCAACATACTCAGACTCAGTAGTAGACAATGAGATACAATTTTGCTTCTTGCTAAACCAAGAAACCAAGTTATTTCCTAAATAAAAACATCCTCCACTAGTAGACTTCCTATCATCAAGATCTCCAGCCCAATCAGAATCAGAAAAACCAACAAGTTGTAAAGAAGTATCTCTAGTATACCATATACCAAGTTCAATGGTGCCAGAAATATACCTGAGGATTCTCTTGACAGCATTTAGGTGGATGATTTTGGGATCAGAATGATACCTAGCACATACACATACCGCATACATAATATCGGGTCTAGAGGCTGATAGATATAGCAAGCTACCAATCATGGATTTGTATAGAGTGGGATCAACACTTTCACCTTCTCCTTTTTTACTGATCTTCACACTAGAACTCATAGGAGTTTTCATCACCTCTGCATTCACCAGGAGGTGTCCTGCATTAAAAACAACACTATAGAAACAATGGATGTAAGAAAAATCAAAATTAAATCTCTGCTCTGGTGTTGAGGTAGGAGTTGTGCAGCGCCGCTGGTCGACACCATCACCAAATTCATCAACATCTCCTATTGAGATAAAAAGAGCAGTTGCATCTTTTGTTTCTGTTGTTCTTTTCTCTTCTGCTGGATCTTTACCTTTAATGCTAGATAAGAAACAAAAATTGACTCGGTCCCGCAAGTTGTTAGCATAAGGTTTAGAAAAACAATTCCGAAGAGAAAACTTTAGGACAAACTTCTTGTGAAAAATATTTTTAGATGGTCTTTTGAAAATAAAAACGTTCATGGAAGCTTTCCTCTTTCCAAAAATATAAAATAGACCATCTTGAAGTCTTCCTTCTTTGGCGTGATTCATCGTATGTACCTAAAAACAATTACCTATAAAAGATAACAAGCTCTAGATGCCAATTGAAAGAATATAAGGATCGATAATAACTTGTTAATAGGAACAATTCGCCAATAAGCAGGAGTTATCCATGTGGTTGAACAACTCGTACGATAACACCACAATAATCCACAACTACTACCTGCAGATTAGTCAGACAAACACAAGTAATATATATATCAGAATATTAAGCACAGCGGAAAGTAAATAAGAACATGTGTTTGTAAATTTTCAAGCAGCTTTGGATAGCTTGCTTGATGCCCAGTCAAGGCAGAAAAACCACTAAGAAGAATATGTTTGTACAACGCTATATACTCCCTATTCTATCTTAGCTGAAACAATACTAGTCACCTCACAATGATATAGAACCCAATCTATCTATTCTATTCTCAATACGTTGTTAGAGAGATCTAGAATATAAACTAGTATAAAGACTCAAAAACAAACAACTAAACTAGAAAGACTCTAAACGAATTCTTTGGTTGTAAACTTCTTGCTCTTGAGATGTGTCTTCCTCATCGTTGATGTTGACATATATATAGTAGCGAAGTACTTGAACGGATAGCAGATCGCGTCCCTACTATTTAGCAAAGTACTGAGCGAATCCAATCAGGAAACACGTTCCTACTATTTAGCTACACAGGACATCAACTTTGAATGACTTCAAACTCTGAATCTGGACTTGATTTCATCCTCCTTTATCCAATAGAAATTGTATTCCTACTTGGATTCTCTCTCCTTTATCCAACACGCTTATGATGCTCTGTTTTTTTTCTTCCTTTCCTAGTCAGAAACAACTTCTTCCTATTGACACATTCTGAAAGCTAGTTTCCTGCACACAATAAATATTTACAGCTGTGGAACTAGTTAGTAGTAAAGTAAAGGTAAAACACAGTATAAATTCGTTAAATGTATTGTTGACAAATATAGGAGTTAACCAAACAGGTTAACTCCAAGGATAACTCCTCGGTCAACTCCAGTGTAAAAACACATACACTTACAATATTAATGCCTATGAGAATAGGCTCAGTGAATGTGTTGTTATATCGGACGGCATAAGTGTGGTTGTCGTTGAAGGTGGTGCGAAATCAATCATTCGGAGGGAGTATGTTTTATTTCCTTGAACAAACCAGTGTATTAGTGGAAAATTTATATTCATTGAACAAGATTGTAAATGTTCTAAAAATCATAACAAAGAGGAGGCTTAGAACTGTAACACCAAGTATTAGAACCGTAATCGAGCCACCACAAGAGATAGATAGTTTTGTTATATATTTGATATTAACTTTTTTTGGTATGATGTAGCAATTATGTATTACAGTGATACATTTTGATTAGTTTTTGTTTAAATGCAGGGTTTTCCCTCTAAAAAGGGCAACCCAGGAATAGGGTCAAGCAGAATGCGCTGATGTTGCTTCCAGTTTTAAGTCACTGCTTCAGGATAAAGAAAATATTACTTCTCTATATCCCGCTGCTCAAAGGTAGGTTTGTGGTCTTATGTGGTGTAAATAGATACTATTTTTGTACATAATAATTGGTAATCAAGCCAGAAACTTTTGTATAAATAATTTAAGAGCAAAATTTTCTATTAAGCCAACTTGTTTGTTAAGTGGGGTTAAGCTGGTAGTAAGTTATATCTGATGATCAGCCTTTTGCACAAATAGAATCGCCAATTATCAAACTATTGAACACCAAATCTCTCTACAATAGAAAGGAGTTCAGCTAATCCTTGGTCTCGCATACTGTCATCATCTGTAACCAACTTTGTAATACATGACGTGTATATTATTGCTTGTGGATGACCACCACCAACTACTTTGCTAAGTAGATAATCAATTCGATCAAACTTTAAATGATCAAAGACATCAGACTGAAAAAGAAAATTCAAAAAATAAGTAATTAAAATTCAAACGTATAATCATCAACTATTTCATAAAAATAAAAAATCCCATATCGTACTAAAAAAAATTACCAATAACATCCTATAAAAGCATTCGGGATTATTATTCAAATAACAATCAATCATGAACTCTTGTTCCGATGAAGTTGGCTTCTTCCAATACACTTTAGGAATCTATTCAAAATTCACTCTTGAAAAGAATTCGGGTTCCTTACATATGCCTTTATAATTCTTGCCCCTATATGTTTGTAACAATGGAGGATTACTTAGATGTAAACTAAAAAAAAATTAAGAAAAAGAATGAAAAAACGGATATATATATTAAGAACAGTGCTGCTTACAAAAACAATGCTTTTCTGCTGGACTGTACATCCAACACGGCTAACTCGGTCAAAATTTTCTTTTTAATATCTTCCGGCGTTTTGTTCCAAATCGAATCCTCCATGTTGTACAATAGAACTTCGATGTGTTGCTTGATAATTTCAAATTTTAAATAATCGCCAACAATGTTATAGTCATATAAATAACATCAAATTTATGTGATTGATATGGTAATTTTCCCACTGTGTCAATTCGACACCATATGAGTAGATTTGTTACTTATTTTCGAATTTATTAGAAAATAAATTTTCGTAGCTACATATTCCTTACCTATTTTGGAACATTCAAGCTCGATTGTCAATATTCGACTAAGCCGCCTTCAAATCAAATGGAGTCCTCATTTTCGCTAAATGTAGTGATGAATTCAATTAAACAGACTTCATTTTTATAGTACATTGTTAGTAGTCTAAATATGGTACTCTCATTGCTGCAAAATCGAATGCTTTATATATAATGTCTGACCACTACAAGAAATACAACTTTTAGCGACGGATCAATAGATACGGATGGCATTCGTCGCTAAATAGCGACGGATCGCTACTTGTAGCGACGGATGAGGACGAACTGCGTTCTAAGCTCAGTTCGTCCTTTGGAACACCCAATCCGGCTTGCATTTAGTGACGGATTAGTTTTATCCGTCACTAAATTAGTGACGGATAAAACTGTTCGTCGCTATTGGAGTTGACCAATATAAAAATAAAAGGGAAAGAAATTGAATAATCAACATATAGCGACGGATGACCTTATCCGTCGCTAACTAGCGACGGATAATATCATCCGTCGCTAAGTGCTGTATATAGTTCGCGATCGTCTTCTTCCTCCCCCATTTCTTCTCTGCCTCTCTTCTCTTCTCAGCCCGCGAAAATAACAAAAATTTGAATCTTGAGCATTACTCATCCAAATCGAGCAATCTTGGAGTCTATTCGAAGCTAGTGGAGCAAGGAACAAGATTGGGCATTCAATTTCATTACCCATGGACCATTTGTTCCAAAATTGAAGGTAATTCGCATAAACCCTAACTTTGAAATATTAGGGAATTCGTTGATTTTGGATGTGTTTGAGCAAATTCATGTTTATGTTTAGTTCCTACTAGGTTGTTTAATAAGTATTGAGTAGTATATTATCCTTGGACTTGATAATTTGATAGATTTATGGTGAAATTGAATTCTTGGTGATATTGAGTATTGAGTATGGATGGTAAATGTTGAAATTGAGTATTGACTATATGATGTATGGATGCTAAATGTTGAGATTGAGTATTAACTCCATGTTGTAATTAATATTATTTTGTTTAGATTGGTATTTTTATATATAGGTAGTTTATCCGATGGATCGTTCTTGGATGTACAACCGTGTTGCTAATGGATTCATCCTTCCTAGTTTTGAGGAAGGCGTACGAGCCTTCATTGAATTTGCATTGGCACATCCCAATTGTGTGAGCAAAGGGTCTATAAAGTGCCCTTGCAATGCCAAAAAATGTAGGAATTTCAACTATTTGCCTCCTGCAACTGTTGTTGAACACTTGAGACGGAATGGGTTTGTTCTTGGATTATGGGATTGTCATGGTGAGAAACTACCACCACGTCCCATTCCAATAGACCCACAGATGATGAAGAAGAGACAAAGGAGGGGAAGTGCCTCTGATCCCCGTCCAAGTTCTCAATTGTTTCCCCGACTTCGTAATGCTTCTAATGGTGAGCGGATGGAAGAGATGGTGCATAATCTAGTTGGTCCAGCTTTTGCTCCTAATGATGTAGAGGAGCCACCAAATGTAGAGGACCAGAAATTCTTTGACATGTTGGAAGCTGCGAAGAAACCTATATGGGAAGGATGCCCTACACACACGGAGATGTCTTTATTGTCTAGGCTGATGGCTAACAAGGCATTGGGTGGAGGCCAGTCTGAGGAGGCCTTCAGTGCAAATGTTCAGTTGCTATCCGAGTGTTGTCCTCAACCCAATCTAGTGCCTAAGGACTATTACCAAGCTCAGAAGAAGATGAGAGCTATGGGTTTGCCTATGAAGAAGATAGATTGTTGTGAGAAGATGTGCATGATTTATTGGGGGGGGGGGACAAAGATCTACTTGAGTGCAAGTTCTGTGGCCATGCAAGATACAGTCGCTACAAAGAGGGGGCATCAAACAAACGACAGAAGAAGAATATATCTGTCAAGAAGATGTGGTACTTTCCCCTAGCACCTCGGTTGAAGAGTTTGTATGCATCCATCACAACGGCCGATAAGATGCGGTGGCACAGTGAAAGAGTGGCTCCAAAGGATCCTAAGCTAATGGAGCACTCAGCAGACACACCAGCATGGAAAGAGTTTGACAAGCTCTATGGAGATTTCGCAGCCGAGCCTAGGAATGTACGACTCGGGCTTTGTACATATGGGTTTAACCCGTTCGGTAGTGAACGGAGGTACTCGTGTTGGCCAGTGATGCTAACCCCGTGCAATTGATGATGTCGTTTTTCACCAATTAAATTTGTTTAAAAGCCTAAGAACACTTATCACTACACAAACTAGAGTGCAATGGCAAGTTGTCCCCGAGTGTCGTTATCTCGGGACCTAACGTGGCTTTGCTTGAGGTTTTTTGCTAGTAATTTCAGTCAACGAGTTCAAATGTTGATAGAATCGTTTTCTTTAGAACAAAGCAACGAGAAATCAGATTGATGTAATCAAGCTTGGAAGACGGTTGGTGGTAGAAATCAAATACACATGCATGGGTTACGAATATGCTCACAAGTTCAGTGCGTAAAACCTTCGATCAAGTCTGCTAAACAACTCGTCTAGGCAACTTTAAGACACACATCATAAAAGATCACTATCAATACTTTAGAGGTGCTTGTCACCAACACCATTTATCTAGCATGCTGCAAATCTATAACATACAATCCTATAGCTTTCATTGACCAAGAGTTTGTCACTATACTCAATTCGAATATATTTTATAGGCAACTAAGAATCATATGAAGGAATTTGCAGCAAGATTGAATCACAATCTCATGTAAGCATAAACATAACCCATAGCATGCATATTCTACATTCTACCACCAAAACAAAAGATTTAGCTACTCATATTCATCAACATAGACATCAACTCATATGAATAATAATCAAAATACATCATATCAAACTACAAGAAGAGAGAGTGATACAAGTTACCACCAAAGCTGTCACTAATCGGTGGAAATCAAAGAAAACCTCTCCGTAGATGATTACAAAGGATGAATTCCAATCAAAACCTTGAATCCCAAGCTAAAATACAATGTAATCTGAGTTTTCTGTGAGTTTTGGGGCTTAGGAGCTCTCCAAAACGAAGTTACAGTTCAAAAGATACTCAAAAAATGACCAAAGATCAAATCTAAGAAGGAAAATCCGAAAACATAACCGCTGCCAAGCGGACCGCTTGGAGAAGCCAAGCGGAGCGCTTGGCAAGCGAAGCGCTTCGCTTGGCTTCTGTGCCAAAGCTCCTGGAAAATGAAGCGGAGCGCTTCACTATTCCAGGCGCTTAGCTTGGCTCCTGGGTAGATTTTTGTCTTCAAACTCAATCTTTTTGCCCTCGCACGGCCCTCGGGTGCCTTTGACTCATCCTTTTCGATGCTTATTGATGCTCAAACACTTACGAACAAGCCACGGAGATTGGGGAACTTCAACGGGGCCATCTTTTCCATCAAAAAGGCTCGTTTTTAGCTCCAAAAACGCCGTTTCGTACCTAAGTGCCTGAAAATGCAGAAAACACAAAACGTGACACTATTCTACAAAACTAACCAAAAAACAAGGCTAGAAGATAGCAAAATAAGGTAAAAAAGACAAGATGAACGCGTCAAAAATACGTTCATCAAACTCCCAAACCAAACCTTTGCTTGTCCTCAAGCAACAAACTATCCTAAATGCAACACAAAAGGAGTCTCATGCCAAGTAAAGTGAACTAATCTATTGAATCCACCAAATGCTTATGAACAAAACCAAATGAGCATGACATGCAAATAGGTTGAAGTATGCCTTGATTGCGAATATACACATTCTCAAGTGCACTTAGTTAAACAAAGGAGTCTCTCGTAACATCTTCTACCTGGACCTCGTCAGACAATGATGCATGTTATCATACTACAATTGCCCGTGCCTATGAAACCGAGGGCTTACTACTGTTCACCAAGCGAGACTTTTCCTCAAGAGAGGGCGAACCAATACTGGCTCTCATCAAACGAAGGAGGGTTCCCTTAGAAAGATAACACTCCCCTATTCCACCCAGACTCTCAAGAATGAGCCTCTTTCAACCACTTCTTGAATAGCAAGATGAGGGTGGTCAAGAGCAGGCCTTGGACAAGGCGACACGAAATGAAAGATAGAATTTACAACTCGATAACTTCACAAAAACAAATATTTACATGACACTTGACACTACTAGACTGCTTTTAGCTTGCAACGACCCTTCTTTTGCTTTTTGGGTCTTATTCTTTATTTTCTTTCTTCTATTTTCTTATTTTCTTTTCTCTTTTTTTTCTCTTTTTTTTTTCTTCTTTTCTTTTCTCTTCTTTTCTTTTTCTCTTTCTTTTTTTTTATATAGGGGCAAGCAGCAGTACTAAGTATCAAAAAATACCTCCCCAAACCTATTCGAAAGAATAGGTTTGAGGACAAAGACGAAAAAGAAAAAGGAAAGACTCTTTTACAAAGACACCTCCCCAAACCTATTCGAAAGAATAGGTTGGGACACAAAACAAAAAGAAAAAGAAAAAGGAAACTTTACAACGACTCAAAGACGAAAGACAAGATCAACGAAGCAACCCCCTCCCCAAACCTATTCGATAGAATAGGTTTAATACAAGGAATCACACACCTCACACTACCTCCTTCCTAGGCATTTGGCAATCTCCAATCGAGGTGAAGAACTTGTCACCTCTTACGTACATAATTACACGGGTTACAACCATAGACTCTAACATGCATCATTTCATAAGGCCATCGTGAACCGCAGCAGAAAAAACACCACTCAAGGTGATGTCGAGACTACTAAGCTTAACTAGTGCACAAGCGAATGTGACAAACCAAGCGAGACAAGCCTCAAACTACTTGCAAAGTGATGCAACATATGATCAATGGTCATAAACACTTAGTCTACTCAATAAAAAAGTTCAAAAGACTTGGCAATAAACTCCACACACAACAACGTGCAACAACTAATCTAGGGATGATATGCATGCAAAAATTTGAAAAACACGACAAATCACATGAACTTGAGTAAAATCAGGCATGTACGAACCACACAAGCATATAGTACTGAAAATCCAATACCCCCTCCCCAAACCTAAACTTTTGCTCGTCCTCGAGCAAAGAAAAGTTGAATTAAAAGGAAAAATTGGATTGAAAGTACACTTCCCTGAGATAAAGGTTCGTGTCCAATCTCCTATATATGAGTAGTACCTGAAAGGACTCAAGAAACAAGAGAAAACGGGTGCGCAAAGGTGAGAAGAATGGAA
Source organism: Plantago ovata (assembly GCA_028274465.1). NCBI lineage: Eukaryota > Viridiplantae > Streptophyta > Magnoliopsida > Lamiales > Plantaginaceae > Plantago > Plantago ovata. Next base: position 35,330,540 of record CM051456.1, on the reverse strand, counting down.
AAAACGAGGAAAATCTGGGTACAGGGTCCAAGCGGACCGCTTGGCGGGAGCCAAGCGGTTCGCTTGGTCAAGCGGAGCGCCTGGAATAGTGAAGCGCTCCGCTTCATTTTCCAGGAGCTTTGGCACAGAAGCCAAGCGAAGTGCTTGGAGTGCCAAAGCGCTTCGCTTGCCAAGCGCTCCGCTTGGCTTCTCCAAGCGGTCCGCTTGGCAGCGGTTACGTTTTCGGATTTTCCTTCTTAGATCTGATCTTTGGTCATTTTTTGAATATCTTTTGAACTGTAACTTCGTTTTGGAGAGCTCCTAAGCCCCAAAACTCAGAGAAAACTCAGATTACATTGTATTTTAGCTTGGGATTCAAGATTTTGATTGGAATTCATCCTTTGTAATCATCTACGGAGAGGTTTTCTTTGATTTCCACCGATTAGTGACAGCTTTGGTGGTAACTTGTATCACTCTCTTTTCTTGTAGTTTGATATGATGTATTTTGATTATTATTCATATGAATTGATGTCTATGTTGATGAATATGAGTAGCTAAATCTTTTGTGTTGGTGGTAGAATGTAGAATATGCATGCTATGGGTTATGTTTATGCTTACATGAGATTGTGATTCAATCTTGCTGCAAATTCCTTCATATGATTCTTAGTTGCCTATAAAATATATTCGAATTGAGTATAGTGACAAACTCTTGGTCAATGAAAGCTATAGGATTGTATGTTAGAGATTTTCAGCATGCTAGATAAATGGTGTTGGTGACAAGCACCTCTAAAGTATTGATAGTGATCTCTTATGATGTGTGTCTTAAAGTTGCCTAGACGAGTTGCTTAGCAGACTTGATCGAAGGTTTTACGCACTGAACTTGTGAGCATATTCGTAACTCATGCATGTGTATTTGATTTCTACCACCAACCGTTTTCCAAGCTTGATTACATCAATCTGATTTCTCGTTGCTTTGTTCTAAAGAAAACGATTCTATCAACATTTGAACTCGTTGACTGAAATTACTAGCAAAAAACCTTAAGCAAAGCCACGTTAGGTCCCGAGAGAACGACACTCGGGGACAACTTGCCATTGCACTCTAGTTTGTGTAGTGATAAGTGTTCTTAGGCTTTTAAACAAATTTAATTGGTGAAAAACGACATCATCAATTTGGCGCCGTTGTCGGGGACTTAATTCCTTTGGTTGGTGTTTTTGTTTTGGTTTTTTCAGCCAACATCTCTTCTTTGTCTCATTTCTGTTTTTGTTTCTTTTTGCTTGAGATACTGTAACGGTACCGGTTTTGAAAACAAAAATAATTTCTTGAAAAGAAGATCAAAATAACTTTAATAGCAACGGTCGGCAATTAATGCCAAAATAATCTTTGACGCTAACAGAAATGAACAATAACCAACGAAAACTCAAGTTCAAAAGAAAGACGAATGAAGACAGTAAAAGTTTATCTCCTTATTTTACAAAAGAAACCCAAGACACCCCAGACCCTTATCTCAGTCGCTGGCATCCTAGTCACGCACATCCTCAGCAGCATCTGGAAGGAAGGAATTTTGAAAAACAAAAGAGTGTGAGATAAAGGATCTCAGTGAGGTTCTAAGTTAAAAACAGAAAGTAAATAGTTTTGAAATCAAATTCCTTTTCAGAAAAACGAGCAAACAGAACAGAACACATATAACAGATTAACAGAACAGATACGTTGTAGACCGTTGGTGCAGCTCGCCTTATTGCTCCTACTCCCAGAATGCCCTTATAACTCCCTCCAGAGGGTGCACAACTCCGGACAGAAACAAAAACCCACGTGTACTTTGGGGAAACAGATCCTACGACCCTAATAGACCTCAGCGACTTCTGCCTCGCGTCTAAAAGGGATTAGACTAGGAAATAACCAAGCAAACCCGATAGTCCTCTACTACCCAAGTCTACCTAGTTACGACCTAATCGACCGGTCGCACAGAAACAGAACAGAATCAGAACAAACAGATACAGATAGTCAAACACCGAGAAGTGTTCCTGCAGAAAAGTCAGTCCAGAACAGAATAGCAATAAACAGAAAAGTAAATAGTCATACTTAGGACTTATACTTTTACGCGGAAGCATACAGTAAAACAATATATAGTAATAGGTACAAGTTGTCACATATCCTTCCAGTTTTTCGCAAATAATAGGTTTAGGGTGAACACTCACCTTAGCTTGCGAGTAAAAGACCTTCAACGAGAAATGAGCTTTACGGGTTTACGGACAACGGAGAACCTAACAAGAAAGTACTAAACACAATTTAGAAGTCGAACGGACGGAAGAAAAAAGGTTGAAAAAGGAATGGTAAAGTTGGAGTTCGAACTCGGGACCTCTAAGTTAGTCAAGCAAGGACCTAACCAACTAGGCTAGCAAGTCAAGTCAATATTAACTTACAAAAACAGAAACTAAGTTTAAAACATTTTCAGAAACTCTTTCGATTTTCAGATTCTGGAAATTACCAAAATACCCCCAGTGGTAAATTGCAAGAAAAACCCTTTTCGAAAACAGACAGTACAAACGAACCAGCAGTTTTCCAGACACTAAACAGTCTTCTCAAAGCAAAAAGGTTTACGATAAAAGCCTACTGTCAGTTAACTACGGTCAACGGTAAAACTGCAAAAAAAGGTCCTTTAGGTTTCTAGGTTTCCCAAATCAGTCCACAAAGTTCAAAACAATATCAACAGAGTCCAATTCAATCCTTTTCATACTCAACAGCAAACTAGGGTCAACATACGGGGTCAAACAAGTCACAAGTCCAACAACAGTAACAACAACTAACAAATCCTAAGTCCCGGCTCTCAGTTCGAAATAATTAACAAGGTCAGATCGATCAAGGGTAAAATCGTCCAAGGGTAAAAAGTCCAAAACAGAATACGAGTTTCGAATCGAAAGAACAGTAAAGGAAATTGAGATTTACCTTCGAAAGAGAATAAAGTTAATCTGCAAATCGAAGGAATAAGAAAAGAAATCAATCAGATTCGAATCGAACCAAAATCGAAATTGAATCTGAACGGAAGGGTCGAACCAACTTACCGATCGGCTCGGAGCACGGACCGGACGAACGAATCGGCAGCGAATGGCGATTGGCGGCGACGGCGGCGCGAAGAACGGTGCGGCGGCGTGCGAATCGGAGCGGCGAACACGGGCGAGCAGACTGGCGCGATCGGAACCGGCGGAGATCGATCGGCGCGGCGATTGAGACAGACAGACAGCGGCGACGGCGACGAGGTCACGGCGGCACGATGGATCGAATCGGACAGACAGCGAACAGATCAACGCGGTGGCGCGGCAACCGGTGAACAGGGCATACAGATCGATCGATCCGAACGGCACGCTAAACGGACGGAACAGGAACAGAGATCGGCGGTTGCGGCGGCTTGAACGGGATCGGAGCACGGACCGACGGTGGCTGGACGGAGGTTGGCGGCGCCAGACGAAACAGAGGAGAGCTCCGGTTGAAGAATGGTGATGATGGTGACGGGATGATCTGATGATGATGGTTATGGTGGGTTTAATGGTGATTGATGAAGATGAAGGGAGATGATGATGAAAGATGGCAATGGAAGGAAGTGATGAGATGAGGATGATGAATCTGGATGGTGAGCGAGAGAGAAGAGAGAGTATTAGCAGCTTTCTTTTCTTTCTTTTTCCCATGGTGGCGTGAAGTGGGAAGGGGGGTAGGGTTAGGGTTTAGCTGATGGGCCTCAATACAATGGGCCAGACTTGGGCCAAACGAGATGGATCAAAATAAAGGGCCAAGTCTAGTCTTGCAAATGAATTAATAACTAGTCCGAATCTGAAACCACGAACGGTCCACTAAATAATAAAGTCTGGTAGTTCGAATTCGATAACGCGGGAAAGAAATTAAATAACTACCAAATAAATTAATTTATTTAGGTAATTAAATAATTAAAATAAAATAAAATAAATATGGGGCGTTACACTCTCACCCCCTTAAAAGAAGTTTCGTCCTCGAAACTAAACTAATGCGAAACTAAGGAACGTGGAACGGAGAAACGAAAGTCTTCAAACTTCAAACGCCGGGTCAACGAACACGTTCGCAAGCCAAAGGTTAAGAGAATTCGTAAATAACCTAAGGAAGTTAAAGCTTGCCTCTTCTACCATATCGTCCAACTATTACTCCTCAACCAAAAGTCGGTAATTAAGCTTCAAGTGAATCTATGCTAGCGAAAGAAAAACAGCACGGTAACGGGAAAAGAAAAGACTTAGAAGAAGTTTGTCCACGTGATCGTACCTTTAGCCACACTCGTCGAGGGAGTCTCACGTCCAACCATGCTAGACTCTTGGTTTGACCTTTCCACTACTTCCTTGATTCTTTGAAGCGGTGCCTCCAGATCTTCCTTCTTCTATCAGGGAGTTGCGTCGCGGACAATCATTGATCTTATGCTCCTTGCTTCCACATGCCAGGCACACACCTTGCTTCCTCCAACAGTTCTTCTCCTCATGAGTTTTGCCTCCGCAGAAATTGCAATTTCTTCGAGGTGGTTGTTCAGCACTTTCGGCCACATGACGAGATCGACTTTTCTGCTCGGTGCGAGAATACTTGGATGGAGAATGACGATCCTTGCTACTTCTGTGATCGGAACTCCTCTTTCGAGACCGTCGAGGTTCATAGTTCTCGAGTTCTCCCAGACCACTCTCTACCTCAGCAGCTAACTCCACTGCTTTAATGTAGGTGGGCATGTCGGTCCCGAACAGGCTGTAACGGATCTCTGAGTTCAAACCCTTCACAAAATGGCGCACCTTCTCCCTCTCGTCGTTTTGAAAGTGCGGCACGTACTTCAGCAGTCGAGTGAACTCGGAGTCATATTCGGCGACATTCATATTTCCTTGCACCAAGGCTTGGAACTCATCTCTCCTGTTCTCACGAACTAGGCGAGGCACGAACTTATCCATGAACTCCTTCTCAAAGTTCTCCCATGTGCGGACAACTGCTGCGTGTCTCCACCTTGCATCTACGGTCCTCCACCAATTTCTTGCTGCTCCTTCAAACTGGAAAGCCGCGAGCTCAATCATCCTTTCATTAGGGTAGTGCAAGATCGAGAATAGATTCTCCATGCTCTCCAGCCAAAGCTCAGCTTTGCGGGCATTGGGTGCCCCATCGAACCTGTCGGGATGGAAACGAGCGAAACGTTCCGCAGCCTGATCGATCGTTTGAGTCGGTGGCGGTGGCGGCGGAGCTGGCTGAACAGGTGGTAGCTCAACGTTGCGTACGCTCTCACTGAAGTTGCCCAAAGCTGCAATGATCCGCTCCACTTGGTCCTGATTGCCAGCGTTGTTGTTGTTGCCATTGTTGTTGTGGTTGTCGTTGTCATTGGTGTTGCCATTGCCATTGCCGTTGCGGGTGGTGTTCCTTGGAGCCATCCTATCGTAATTAGTCTAAGATCAGTAACGTAATTAACCTTCTTGAGTGAGTCTATCTTCAGGCGTAGACGTAATCTAAGGCACTATCTTAAGTCATCCTAGTGAACGAGCAAGAGACGCGAAAAAGATAATCAAAAATGCTAAGGTCAAAATCAACTCAGGGAGTCAAAAGGAAAAAAAAAGACAACTAATCATTAAGTAAATCCTCGAGCGTGTCTAACCTAGCATGCAAGGCAGACATAAATTGAAAAAAAAAAGATAAGGCATAAATAACAAATTCATATGTTGCAGAAAAGGATCATAAACATTAAGCATGCAATGAAAGTGTTCTCTCACAAAGTGATCAGTCATTTGACCTCGGTTAACATGAATCACTTAAACAGTCGGCCGCCTGCCAGTGATTTATGTCGACTTTGGTTAAACAATAGATAACAGTATGACAGAACCAAGCAAAAACATATAAGAACTTCGATAGGAAAGACAAATGCATAAATAAGTGTTTAAACCTTAAAGCATGCAACTAATGACATTATGATAATTCAACATACTGTTAAGCAAATACTCATGCAATTAATAAAAACAATATAATCGCCTTAAAGAAAATAGACAAAGTAACAATCGTAAGCTTGTGAACTTAGTAGAAGTTAAACAGAATGAGTAGCAAGACAGTTTTGGAAGGCGGAAGAGAGAACAGTAGGACAGTTGACAGACGAACATAACGGTTCCGAGTTAATGCGGAAGACCAAACTTTAGAAGAGACAGAACGAAGACTACTCAATCTAATCCAGCAACTTGGACCCTCACACGCACCCCAAAGGCCAGAAGACCCTATCCTAGCAAGCTCGAGTTTGAACTCAAGCTCTGATACCAACTGTAACGGTACCGGTTTTGAAAACAAAAATAATTTCTTGAAAAGAAGATCAAAATAACTTTAATAGCAACGGTCGACAATTAATGCCAAAATAATCTTTGACGCTAACAGAAATGAACAATAACCAACGAAAACTCAAGTTCAAAAGAAAGACGAATGAAGACAGTAAAAGTTTATCTCCTTATTTTACAAAAGAAACCCAAGACACCCCAGACCCTTATCTCAGTCGCTGGCATCCTAGTCACGCACATCCTCAGCAGCATCTGGAAGGAAGGAATTTTGAAAAACAAAAGAGTGTGAGATAAAGGATCTCAGTGAGGTTCTAAGTTAAAAACAGAAAGTAAATAGTTTTGAAATCAAATTCCTTTTCAGAAAAACGAGCAAACAGAACAGAACACATATAACAGATTAACAGAACAGATACGTTGTAGACCGTTGGTGCAGCCCGCCTTATTGCTCCTACTCCCAGAATGCCCTTATAACTCCCTCCAGAGGGTGCACAACTCCGGACAGAAACAGAAACCCCCGTGTACTTTGGGGAAACAGATCCTACGACCCTAATAGACCTCAGCGACTTCTGCCTCGCGTCTAAAAGGGATTAGACTAGGAAATAACCAAGCAAACCCGATAGTCCTCTACTACCCAAGTCTACCTAGTTACGACCTAATCGACCGGTCACACAGAAACAGAACAGAATCAGAACAAACAGATACAGATAGTCAAACACCGAGAAGAGTTCCTGCAGAAAAGTCAGTCCAGAACAGAATAGCAATAAACAGAAAAGTAAATAGTCATACTTAGGACTTATACTTTTACGCGGAAGCATACAGTAAAACAATATATAGTAATAGGTACAAGTTGTCACATATCCTTCCAGTTTTTCGCAAATAATAGGTTTAGGGTGAACACTCACCTTAGCTTGCGAGTAAAAGACCTTCAACGAGAAATGAGCTTTACGGGTTTACGGACAACGGAGAACCTAACAAGAAAGTACTAAACACAATTTAGAAGTCGAACGGACGGAAGGAAAAAGGTTGAAAAAGGAATGGTAAAGTCGGGGTTCGAACTCGGGACCTCTAAGTTAGTCAAGCAAGGACCTAAACAACTAGGCTAGCAAGTCAAGTCAATATTAACTTACAAAAACAGAAACTAAGTTTAAAACATTTTCAGAAACTCTTTCGATTTTCAGATTCTGGAAATTACCAAAATACCCCCAGTGGTAAATTGCAAGAAAAACCCTTTTCGAAAACAGACAGTACAAACGAACCAACAGTTTTCCAGACACTAAACAGTCTTCTCAAAACAAAAAGGTTTACGATAAAAGCCTACTGTCAGTCAACTACGGTCAACGGTAAAACTGCAAAAAAGGTCCTTTAGGTTTTTAGGTTTCCCAAATCAGTCCACAAAGTTCAAAACAATATCAACAGAGTCCAATTCAATCCTTTTCATACTCAACATCAAACTAGGGTCAACATACGGGGTCAAACAAGTCACAAGTCCAACAACAGTAACAACAACTAACAAATCCTAAGTCCCGGCTGTCAGTTCGAAATAATTAACAAGGTCAGATCGATCAAGGGTAAAATCGTCCAAGGGTAAAAAGTCCAAAACAGAATACGAGTTTCGAATCGAAAGAACAGTAAAGGAAATTGAGATTTACCTTCGAAAGAGAATAAAGTTAATCTGCAAATCGAAGGAATAAGAAAAGAAATCAATCAGATTCGAATCGAACCAAAATCGAAATTGAATCTGAACGGAAGGGTCGAACCAACTTACCGATCGGCTCGGAGCACGGACCGGACGAACGAATCGGCAGCGAATGGCGATTGGCGGCGACGGCGGCGCGAAGAACGGTGCGGCAGCGTGCGAATCGGAGCGGCGAACACGGGCGAGCAGACTGGCGCGATCGGAACCGGCGGAGATCGATCAGCGCGACGATTGAGACAGACAGACAGCGGCGACGGCGACGAGGTCACGGCGGCACGATGGATCGAATCGGACAGACAGCGAACAGATCAACGCGGCGGCGCGGCAACCGGTGAACAGGGCAGACGGATCGATCGATCCGAACGGCACGCTAAACGGACGGAACAGGAACAGAGATCGGCGGTTGCGGCGGCTTGAACGGGATCGGAGCACGGACCGGCGGTGGCTGGACGGAGGTTGGCGGCACCAGACGAAACAGAGGAGAGCTCCGGTTGAAGATGGTGATGATGGTGACGGGATGATCTGATGATGATGGTTATGGTGGGTTTAATGGTGATTGATGAAGATGAAGGGAGATGATGATGAAAGATGGCAATGGAAGGAAGTGATGAGATGAGGATGATGAATCTGGATGGTGAGCGAGAGAGAAGAGAGAGTATTAGCAGCTTTCTTTTCTTTCTTTTTCCCATGGTGGCGTGAAGTGGGAAGGGGGGTAGGGTTAGGGTTTAGCTGATGGGCCTCAATACAATGGGCCAGACTTGGGCCAAACGAGATGGATCAAAACAAAGGGCCAAGTCTAGTCTTGCAAATGAATTAATAACTAGTCCGAATCTGAAACCACGAACGGTCCACTAAATAATAAAGTCTTGTAGTTCGAATTCGATAACGCGGGAAAGAAATTAAATAACTACCAAATAAATTAATTTATTTAGGTAATTAATTAATTAAAATAAAATAAAATAAATATGGGGCGTTACAGATACTCACTATCTTGTATTTCAGGTGAGTGCATGCCTAGAACCCGAATGGGTGGACCTATTATTGAACCTTTTGTAGACGAGATCGATCGTTTGTTTCAAAGGAGAAGGAGGAATTTGAACCCCGAGTTTGAAGGAGTAGCATCTAGAGCTCCCACTTCTGGTATTCGGGAAGAATCTTCTTCTTATCTTTTGGAGCCAATTCTTGAATCTGTTTACTTGGAAGGTGAAATGGCGGAGCGACCCATACGTACACTTACTAAGCCTATGGTTGGGGCTAGAGGACCAGCAATTGTCCTCAATGATGCCACAAGGAACTTGGAGATCAAGAATCACATGTTCCAACAACTACCCAAATTCTATGGGATGGCTAATGAGGATGTGATAGGGTACTTGAATGAGCTCGAGAACTTTGTTCTACATCTTGGGCGACCAGGAGCTGGTGTTACGGATGATGATCTCCGCATTAAGGTCTTTTCTATGGGGCTAGGCGATCGTGCAAAAGCTTGGCTCAATACTTTGGAGGCCGGGTCTTTGACAACATGGGATCTATGTTTCGATAAGTTCATGGAGCGTTACTACCCCGCTTCCAAGACAATGGCTATGAAGAGCCAAATTAGCTCCTTCGAGCAGAGGTACGATGAGCCTTTCCACGAGGCCTATGATCGATTCATGGGGTTGCATCATCGATGCCCACATAACGGGTATGATAAAGGTCAGCTTCTCCAATTCTTTTACAATGGTTTACATCCTGAGATTCAATCTCAAGTGGATAGTATTTGTGGAGGTAGTATGGGGGAGTTACTTCCTTCTCAAGCCCAAGTGAAGCTGGACATGATGTACCGGAATTCCCAAAACCGGAATGTGAGGGCTCGTGTGCTCCAAAAGGAGCAAAGAGGTAAGGCCAAGGTAGTAGTGGAACAAAATGCCTTCGATGGGTTCGCCCATGAAGTGAAGCAAGCTTTGAGGCAAAGCGTTCCTTCTCCTTCTACGGAAGTTTGTGGTGTGTGGAAGAACTATGGGCACCCGGCCTACTTATGCCGTTCTGAATTTGCTAGAGAGCAATATATCACGAACGATGTCCGTCAAGAAGTATATGCTGCTGAGGGAGAGAAAGTAGTTGGAGATGTGAACTACGGGCAAGGTTATGGCAATATGAGGCCACAAAACCGTGGACCTCGAGGTGGGTACCAGAATCAAGGCAACCGTGGTTATCTTCATAACCCGGATCAAAATGCCTATGGGCCTAATCAAGATAGAAGTCGTCTCAGCTATGGGAACAATTGGTATGAAGGAGCACCGCCTTCTAATCCTACACCTCCACCTCAGGTTGCTAGTTCGGGACCACAAGGTGGAGGGGTGCTTCCTTCACCTCTTGTCTCTTCTCTCAACGATCTTGTGTTGAAAACAAATAAGTTTATGGAGCATTACTATCGTAATGAAGCTACTAACAATCAGCGGTTTGAGAAGCTTGAGGCTAGTAGTAGCAACCTCCATAAGAAGTTGCAAGAGCTGATAGATCGGGGGGCTAGTAGAGAGAAAGGGGAGTTTCCCGGAAACACGGAGAAGGCTATGGCCATAACCGTGGTGACTGATTTGCCCGTGGAGATCACGGTCGTGAGAGACAATGCACTAGTTGAGGTGCCAAGTTGCAAGATAACTGAAACTTGCAAAGTGAGTGAGGAGCTTGAGACTCCTAAGGTAGTTGTGGAAGAGAAAGTGGTCGCACAATCTGATGCGATAGTGGAAGAAGTGAATGAAAACTCATCGTCTGAGGATGAGTTGGTGGATATGGTGGAAGTGCCTATCCAAGAGAGCTTTGATGTGGAAATCGGCTTGGGTAAGAAGGATGGAATAGTGGCAACTCTAGACACGGGAGCAGGTGTGAATGTCATACCTTTGAACGTGTACGAAGAGTCGGGTTTGTCTGGCTTAAGACCAATGAAGTGCATGGTGCAATTGGCAGATGGGTCTATGAAGAAGCCATTGAGTGTGATCGAGAATCTAGTGGTAAGAGTCGCCGGTGTAGAGGTCAAGACGAACTTCATCGTCATGCCTACATCCTCCGCAAAGCTCAAGGATGTGGTTCTTTTGGGTAGAGCCTTCATCAACAAAGTACATATGGTGATAGACATGTACCGTCGTACATGTAGCTTCGAGGTAAATGGCAAGCAACATATGTTGCGAGCCATAATTAATTCATGTGCTTATGTTGATACTAATGAACTTGTAGGATTCTTTGGTCCTCTTTATGTTCGTCAAGATGTGCAGGGACTTGGTGCTTTGAAGAGCACTTGGACGGGGAAGTCTAGTAGCCGATGCAAAATTGATCCCGCATGAGCTAAGACGAGTCGAGCCAACGACTTTTAAACAAAGGCGCTTCTCGGGAGGCAACCCGAGGTTGTAGGTAGTTGCATATAGATTAGAAGCACGTTAAAAATTTTGTTTCGTTGTTTAGACAAGGTTTTTGGGGTGAAAATTTAGCAAAAGTTGAAAAAAAAATGGATTTGGGAGCTTCAGGTCCCAAGCGAACCGCTTGGAAAGCCCAAGCGGTCCGCTTGGATTCTTACTGGAAATCCAAGTGAAGCGCTTGGCACCCCCAAGCGGTCCGCTTGAATTTCCAGTAAGAATGAAAATTCTTACTGGAAATCCAAGTGGAGCGCTTGGGAGTTCCCAAGCGGACCGCTTGCCAAGCGCTTCGCTTGGGACGCCCAAGCGCTTCGCTTGGCTTTCCTTAAGAAAGCAAGCGGGGCACTTGTGTTTCAAAGCCCCCCACTTCGTTTTCTTCCTCCATTGCCGATTTAGCATCCCAAAAATCTCAATCTCTCTCAATTCTCCACCAATTCTTGCAATCTTGTGCATTTTACAAAGCCCATCACCCCCTCCCCAAACCTATTCGATAGAATAGGTTTAATACAAGGAATCGCACACCTCACACTACCTCCTTCCTAGGCATTTGGCAATCTCCAATCGAGGTGAAGAACTTGTCACCTCTTACGTACATAATTACACGGGTTACAACCATAGACTCTAACATGCATCATTTCATAAGGCCATCGTGAACCGCAACAGAACAAACACCACTCAAGGTGATGTCGAGACTACTAAGCTTAACTAGTGCACAAGGCGCCAAATTGATGATGTCGTTTTTCACCAATTAAATTTGTTTAAAAGCCTAAGAACACTTATCACTACACAAACTAGAGTGCAATGGCAAGTTGTCCCCGAGTGTCGTTCTCTCGGGACCTAACGTGGCTTTGCTTAAGGTTTTTTGCTAGTAATTTCAGTCAACGAGTTCAAATGTTGATAGAATCGTTTTCTTTAGAACAAAGCAACGAGAAATCAGATTGATGTAATCAAGCTTGGAAAACGGTTGGTGGTAGAAATCAAATACACATGCATGGGTTACGAATATGCTCACAAGTTCAGTGCGTAAAACCTTCGATCAAGTCTGCTAAGCAACTCGTCTACGCAACTTTAAGACACACATCATAAAAGATCACTATCAATACTTTAGAGGTGCTTGTCACCAATACCATTTATCTAGCATGCTGCAAATCTCTAACATACAATCCTATAGCTTTCATTGACCAAGAGTTTGTCACTATACTCAATTCGAATATATTTTATAGGCAACTAAGTCATATGAAGGAATTTGCAGCAAGATTGAATCACAATCTCATGTAAGCATAAACATAACCCATAGCATGCATATTCTACATTCTACCACCAACACAAAAGATTTAGCTACTCATATTCATCAACATAGACATCAATTCATATGAATAATAATCAAAATACATCATATCAAACTACAAGAAAAGAGAGTGATACAAATTACCACCAAAGTTGTCACTAATCGGTGGAAATCAAAGAAAACCTCTCCGTAGATGATTACAAAGGATGAATTCCAATCAAAACCTTGAATTCCAAGCTAAAATACAATGTAATCTGAGTTTTCTCTGAGTTTTGGGGCTTATGAGCTCTCCAAAACGAAGTTACAGTTCAAAAGTTATTCAAAAAATGACCAAAGATCAGATCTAAGAAGGAAAATCTGAAAACGTAACCGCTGCCAAGCGGACCGCTTGGAGAAGCCAAGCGGAGCGCTTGGCAAGCGAAGCGCTTTGGCACTCCAAGCGCTTCGCTTGGCTTCTGTGCCAAAGCTCCTGGAAAATGAAGTGGAGCGCTTCACTATTCCAGGCGCTTAGCTTGGCTCCTGGGCAGATTTTTGTCTTCAAACTCAATCTTTTTGCCCTCGCACGGCCCTCGGGTGCCTTGGACTCATCCTTCTCGATGCTTATTGATGCTCAAACACTTACAAACAAGCCACGGAGATTGGGGAACTTCAACGGGGCCATCTTTTCCATAAAAAAGGCTCGTTTTTAGCTCCAAAAACGCCGTTTCGTACCTAAGTGCCTGAAAATGCAGAAAACAGAAAACGTGACACTATTCTACAAAACTAACCAAAAAACAAGGCTAGAAGATAGCAAAATAAGGTAAGAAAGACAAGATGAACGCGTCAAAAATACGTTCATCAGCAATCTTCCCCCTGGTGACTGCATGAAGTCACCATTCATGTTCTTGACTGTGTTGGTGCCTGGGCCAGATGATCCTGGTGTGAAGTTGGATGTATTCTTGCAGCCCCTTATCAAGTAGTTGCTCGAGTTGTGGGAGAAGGGCATCCCTGCATATGATGTCTCGAAGAAGAAGAACTTCACCTTGAGAGCAACACTTCTATGGACAGTCTCTGATTTTCCAGCATACTCTATGCTTTCTGGTTTGAAGACATCGGGGAGACTTGCTTGTCCCCATTGTTTAGATGATACTGATGGTTTTAGATTGACTGTGAGTGTGAAAGAGAGTTGGTTTGATTGTCATCGGAGGTTTCTAGAGCCTGACCATCCTTTCCGAAGGAACACTACTCAATTCAAGAAAGGGGTGGTTGTAGAGAAAGGGCCCCCAAAGCATCTAACTGGCAAAGAAGATCCTAAATATTATTGATGAGTTGGGTCTGAAGAAAGTGACTGAGTTAGGGTGGGAGAAGCATAACAATAAGATCAGTGAGACTTGTGGATGGAAGAAGAGAAGCATCTTTTGGGACTTGCCGTATTGGAGCAGTCTTCTCATACGACACAACTTGGATTTTATGCATGTTGAGAAGAACGTGTTCGAGAACACCTTCAACACCATTTGCAACATCCTTGGTAAGACAAAGGATACGGAGAAGTCTAGGCAGGAATTGAATACATGGTGTAAGAGGCCGGAGATGGCAAAGAAGAGTGCTGATGGAAAGTGGCCAATGGCATGCTATGCCATTGACAAGGATACTAGGGCCCGACTCTTTGATTGGGTGAAGACAATCAAGTTCCCCGATGGTTATGCATCAAAGTTGGGTACTCGTGTGGATACCAACAAAACGAAGATGTATGGGATGAAAAGCCATGACTGTCATGTGTTCATGGAGAGACTACTCCCGGTTGCAATCTGAGAGTTGTTACCTAAGCCAGATGATCGGAGCGCTTTCATTGACTTGAGCTTATTCTTTAAGAATATAAGCACAAGGGCCGTGTACGAGGATGTGTTGCTTCGTCTTGAGAAGGACATACCCGTGATTCTGTGCAAGGTTGAGCGTTTCTTACCACCTAGCTGGTTTGATTCTATGGAGCACTTACCTATTCATCTCCCATTCGAGGCGAGGCTTGCTGGCCCAGTACAGTATCGATGGATGTATCCATTTGAGAGGTCAGTAATGTACAAGATTTAAGTACACGTATTTGATACCTTATATAGATATGCATGCAAGTCTAACAATTACATGTGTCACAGGTACTTGGGTAAGCTAAAGAGATTTGTGAAGAACAAAGCACAGCCTGAGGGATCGATTGCAAATGCTTACTTGCGAGAGGAAACTGCAACCTTCTGCTCCTACTACTTCCAGGACGACATCCAGACAAAGGCTAATAAGCCTGCTCGCAATACAAACACCTTTGTGGTGCAAGAGGATCATCATGATGTTGCTCCTTCCATCTTCAGGGTGTCAGGGAGCCCTTTGGGTGAGGAAAAGAGTGAATGGTTGAGTGATAAAGAGCTTAAGGCAGCTCATCACTATGTCCTCCAGAACTGTAAAGAGGTCAGGCCATTCGACATAATATTCAATACGTAAGTACCTTTCTCCTTTCACTTTGTAAATACTATCTCCATTGGACACCCACTAAATGATACCTTCTGATCATTACTTAATTATCCACAGTGCTTTCAAAGAGCGCTGTTTGCGAGAGGATCCACTCATGGCAGATGACACCATTGAGTATGACCGTACCATGAGGTTGGAAGCTGAATTTGCAAATTGGTTCAAGGCCTATGTCAGAAATGAAGAGAACAGGGTTGATGATCCATATCTCCTTTCACTTTGTAAATACTATCTCCATTGGACACCCACTAAATGATACCTTCTGATCATTACTTAATTATCCACAGTGCTTTCAAAGAGCGTTGTCTGCGAGAGGATCCACTCATGGAAGATGACACCATTGAGTATGAACGTACCATGAGGTTGGAAGCTGAATTTGCAGATTGGTTCAAGGCCTATGTCAGAAATGAAGAGAACAGGGTTGATGATCCATATCTCCATGCCCCTGCCGCTGGGCCATATAGATTGGCACACACATATGAAGGTTACATAGTCAATGGCTTGAGATTCCACACGGTTGGCCATTCTAACTCGGCCATGGCAACCACCAACTCAGGGATTTCTGTCAATGCAGCAGATACAGGATCAACTGACATGTTTGATTTCTATGGGAAGTTGAAACGAGTCATCAGACTTGAATACCCCGGAACACCTAAGAAAAGGGTCTTCCTCTTCGAAGTTAATTGGTATGATCCTACTCCAGAAGGTACATGGATGAATGAGCAGAATGAATCGGTTGACATTAACTTGAAGAGAAAGTATAGGAAGTATGAACCTTTATCTTGGCTACTCAAGCACGCCAAGTGATGTATCTTCCATATCCCACCTTGAAACAGTCCCAAAATGACTGGGTGGCTGCTATCCATATACGTGCACGCTCCAAGGTGGAGTACATTGAGGATGATGACTCAATGATTAACTCCTACCAAGAAGCGAGTGTGGACTTGGGTGCACTTGATAGGAACCCCGTTCATGTCATGGATGAAGTCATACATCTTCACAATGAAACATTTGTGGACTTAGCCACAGGCGATGAAGAGGGTACAAACTATACTTACATGTATTGTCTGTGTGGTTTATTTGTTTATGCACTAAGTACGAAAGTTTTATTAATTACTGAATAAGTTGCAATTGATGTGTACATATGAACTTACATCTTTCATTTTGTATGGTTTCTTTGTCTTTGCAGATCCCCTCCTTGGTCAACTTCAGCCTCCCATGCCAGCTGTGTGATTCACAATGCCTTATTGCTATCATGGTACGTTTACAAACTGGTTCATTAGTGTGAGTGGTATGTTAGCCACTGTATGTGTTTGGGTGATATGTTAGTCACCATGTGTTAGTGAATTTAGGGCTATGTGAGTTGTATGTTGACTCAGGTTCAATCTTTTAACTTTCTCCTTTTCATTTTGTTTTTACAGGCATGTTCGTGTAGATTGCGATCCTTTGGACTTGGAATTGTTACTTTGCAATGTTGGATTATTAGAGTTAGCAATTGCATGCATTGTAACTAGTTTAGAATCTTCGACACCTTATATACATTCGTGTGCAATAAACTTCCAACATTTGTCTATTTATATTAATGATTTTTCACCATTTTGAGTTTACTTTATGACTAGTTTCAATGAGGATTATGGACAATTGATGTATATACTGTATGTACAGGTTTTGATATTATAAATTGGCTATCAAAATAGGGAAAAAAATTTTTTTTTTACCCTCCAGATTTAGCGACGGATGATGTTATCCTTATCTATATATAGCGACGGATTATGTTATCCGTCTCTATATATAGAGACAGATGAAATTATCCGTCGCTAAAGAGCTTGAACCACGTCTAGACACCTGTCGCTCCGTTTAGCGACGGATAAGTTTATCCGTCGCTATATATGGAGATGGATAAGTATTCCGTCACAACTTTGGTCAACGATGAAGTTTGCGACGGATCGTTTCATTCCTCGCTGAAAACAGCGACGGATCATATTATCCGTCGCTTATTTCATTAGCAACGCCACTTTTCGCGACGTCCTCTCCGTCGCTAATGCCTGTTAGCGACGGATCGGGCCTGTATAGCGACAGATGGAATCCGTCGCTAAATTCGGTTTTTCTTGTAGTGGACTAAAAAAACATGTTGAATTCTAAATATGGTTAAGATTTTAAAAGTGTTAGACTAATTGATCTGTATTAAATCAGTGATCCCGATTATATATGGAATTTGTACTCTCTTGATTGTGCTAAATCATAGTAATATATATTTACAACATCACGAATTTTTTGGAGTTAGATATGCAATAAATATCATGGATACTTATAAGATCACTGATTTAATAATTAATAATCTATAGCAATTGTTAAGAAATAAATTATTTGTTAATAAATAAAATTAAAAGTATAACATATTAAATCAAATACCAATATTAGATGTTATCAATAATGATGTACATCGACGGGCATAGAAAAGTTGGACACGTACATATTAATATAAATCTGATTAGATGCAACAATAAAAAAAAAAAAATCACTCCTACGTATATTATTATATTATTATACAGTTGGTTATAGTTTATGTATCTCATTACCATTACCATTCACCAACCCATAATCAGAACACCTTATAGTATCAAAAAACACACAACAAAATGTATTTCTTCGTCTTCCACCTCATCCTTCTTCATTCATGCAACCAGAACTGAAGTAGTCGTCATCAACACTTGGCATCCAAGGTAGTACAATATCTCATTTGTAATCTTATTTGTAATGTGAATGTTGCACTTTCCAGATATATTTCACAAAATGAATGAATTCTCTTTAAGATTAAGGTGGCCTATGCATATCGTGTCAAAATGTCATGTGACAGTTTAATATTACCCTCACCATCATTTTTATTAGCACCGGTATCATTATCGACCTCCAATAACCACCAGTTCTATGCTATTTCGACATAAATGCCTTTCATTTACCATCTGACCAGACAATTGTTGCAATAATGACGCAATTTTCTCTAAAATTGAATATTTGGCTGAGAAACTGCAAGAAAGAGAAAAAGGAAAATTATTTTTAATTCAATAACTTCATTTTCAAATATGGGACAACCCTTGAAAAGCGAAAAAAAAAAATCTCTCGGTAGAATTCTCCTCCATCCCGTCCCTAATCAAATTGTAGAACAACCTCAGGACCGGGTCATGCATTTAAACATAAAACTTGCTCTTGGTAAATGAACCACCGTACCATTTATTCTTATAATGATTTTGATTCTCCGTGGTGTGGATAGAATGAATAAGAAATTAAAAGTTCAAAAAGATAGAAATAATAAAAGGTGTCACTACAAAAAATTATATATTTTCAAATATAAGTATTCCAATAAATCAAATATATTTCAAATTGTACCATACTTTATAAATTCTTTATTTCTAGTTTATCATACTTGAATGGTCATTCACCTGTCAAAATTCAACGGACATAACAAATTTGAATGCACACTTAACTATACATACATAAATGGGTGCAACTCAAAATAAAGAAAAATAGAAAGCATATATTGGGTTGACTCATGAGATATTTTATCGTGTTTGTCATATATCATAACTTAAAGTCCTTACCTGATAGTGACTCTGGAGAATGCGGTGTAGACCAAGGTGAGTGATTGTTAAGTGATGAACCGAAGTTTGTCAAACTCAATCAATCAAATAAATTTGTTTTTTAGCCAAAGGCAATTCACAACTACAACGAAAACCAAGGTACATAGTGTAGCAGTAAAATAACCTCGAGTGTCGATCTCTAACGACTATAACTAGCTTTATCTAATTTAACTTAAACTATAAACTCAACAAACGACTTAGCACAGATTTTCTTATGAATGATAATGGAAGTTAGTGATAGTATGATCATTCAAAGCATCAGGTTAATAATCATGCATGAAGTACTTGAACGTTTGCATAGAAATCTAAGATCATGAATTGTCCAATGTGTTCTGTTCAATTCAACACTACAAAGATAGAGGGCTTAGATAGATCAAAGAAATAAAGCAATAAGTCAAGTCTGAATCGCGTTACAGCCATCATGCATAATTAAGAACCCTAGCTAAGAAATCACATACTATCACCAACGATAGATTTAGCTACTCATAGATAAATTGCAATCAACACAAATCAAAGCAAGATTGAATGAAAACATGTTGAAAGAAATAAATAAAAGTAGAAAAATCGTGAGATACAATGTTACCAACGAAGGTTGTCAATCTCCGAAGAATTGCTAGCTCACAAGCAAGAATTGATAAACAACGAGGTCCAATTGCTATGCTTAATTCTCCAAATTGATAAGAAAAAGAGTCTCCTATGCTAAGAATTCTCAGAACAGGCTCTGGAGAATTCGTCTCTAAAACTAATGTGAAAAGGTATGAAAAACGTAGAAACAGGTGCAACTATATATAGGAGTTCGGAGGACGTGGGGCGAACCGCCTGGCGTGGGGCGAACCGCCTGGCGTGGGGCGAACCGCCCGGGAGCTCCAGTGGCGGTGGACGCGTTTTTGACGCTTTTTTGGTCTTCTTTTCCTTTTCGGACTCGGATTTTGCCTTCTAGTGACCTTTAATCCTTGAAACTCGACCCCTAGGCCTCAAATCTCGTCCGGAACCTTCTAGATACACCACGGATGACCACGAAACACCGAATCTTCCTTCTCTTCAACATAATTGCCCATAAAAATACGTTTTTCACCTAAAACCTGAAAAATACTAAGAAAAGGAAAACGTGACACTATTCTAATAAAATGCACTAAAATATAGCTAAATTAACATAGAGGATAACTAAATTGGTGAAAAAGGCTCGAATGAAAGTGTAAAATACACGTTCATCATTAAGTAAATGGTAAGAGGGAACTGTTCGCTTTTGAACTTAATCGAGAATTTTCTCAAAGCACATGTACGCATTATTTTTGGAATGAACAATACTCGATCTTTCACCAGAGTTCTAATGTTTTAACAGTTTCAACTATAATTAATAATTTTCTTATCAGATTCTTCACCATCACATATAGATGTACCATTACACTACTCCGTGCCTTGGCCTACGTTTTATCAATATCACTACCATGCACCCAATCTTGAGTTTTAGAGTGTAATTTGGCAAGTCTGGACATCTCATAGTATTCACAAACTCAACTTAATATATCTCTTCATGGTTTTTTACCTTATCCTCCTCCCCATCACTACAAGGAAAACTGATTTTAGCGACGGACGCCATCCGTCGCTATATGTTAGCGATCCGTCGCTAAACACCAATAGCGACGGAAAGCCCGTCGCCAAAAGTGGCGTTGCTAAAAAATAAAGAGACGGTTAATATTATCCGTCGCTATATGTAGCGACGGTTCAGTTTATCCGTTGCTATATTGTCGTTGACCAACATAGAGACGGATGACTTTATCCATATCTATAAATAACGACGGATTATGTTATCCGTCGCTAAAGCTAAGGGACACGTGTCATTCCCTTGCGAGGGGAATTTGGCGACGTATAAACTAATCCGTCGCTAACTTCTCTGATTTTTTTTTTAAAACTGATTTTTTGTTTTTTTGAATTTATGTGAAAAATTGTTATTTTAACTCAAAATTGAGTACGACTAACAAAATACGATTGATTCATTTTACGATAATCGAAATTTCAATAAAAAAACTAAAAGTGTACGTACAAAGAAACTAAAAGGTACGAAGATAATCATTAAAATAAACTAGAATCCTAAAATGTACGGATAAAGAATAACAATCCTAAAAAGCACTAATCCTACGGGCTCTCCACTAACCAACCGACCCCTTCAGCCGTCAACGCCCCATCCCTATGTGCCTGCTCACGGGTCACATGGTTCTGCCACGATTCCAGTCACAGATCCCGATGCTCCGGATTGAGGTACCGAACCCATTCTTTATGCCGAAAGTACCTTTCCTTGGCATAATAAATCGAATGCCTGTGAATCTTTTCCGCCCGGATGTTGAATACCCTCAATATCTCCTCCGCATTGGCAGGAGGGACATAGTAGTATTTCTGCAACACAACAATCCCACAAAAAATCCCACATCAGTGCCCCACAAGAACAAATAATGTGCGTACACATGTGTACACTAAAGACAATGCCCAAAGAATAGATACTATAGGCAATGCCCCAAGAATAGATACTATAGGCAATGCCCGAAGAATAGATAATATAGACAATGCCCCAATAACAGATAAACAAGTAATGTACGTACACGTATATAATTAAGGCAATGCCCCAAGAATCCAATATAGAAATATTCAAGTAAAGATAGTAAAGTACCTGGAATTCTTCTCACAAGTGTTCCTTCACGGGTCGAGGAACCGTAGGCCACCTTTCTCCGCCACTCCCAGGAGGCGTAAAGAACTCTCTTTTCATGAGCATTGTAATCCTTCTAGAAGCTATAGTAGGTTGAAACCTGTCACACATTTTGAAAGATTAAAAGTTGGAGTACCGACAACTATATATACAAGAACAATTAAATACCAATTTATTAAGAACTTACTTAGATCCGTTGGTGGACAATACTGGAAGCCCATTGATCCGTCGAGGGCCGCCCGGTTGCTGTGCTTGATCCATGGAAACTAATATACATATAGCATCACCACACTCAAATACAAAATACTAAAATACAAACTCTTAATGTGTTTAGACAAATACAAGATGTGTTTAGACAAATCCGTCGTTACATGTGAACACAAAAGGATGTCTGGATCTTTAGGATCTTGAAATCTCCATCTTTAGTTACTGACTAAAGATGGAGACTTCAAACTCCTAAACATCCAGACACATTTCTTGCTCACATACTACATTATGTATATACAACTTATTAAGAATAGAGGGTTTACATGATGACGATATTGAACTAAACTTTGAGAATGACTGAAATACGCTGGTACAGTAACAACGGCATTAGAAATGTTGTTGTTACGGTACCAGCATACTACAATCATTCACAAGCCCAGGCCAAGTACCATACCATTCATCAATCGATATATATGGAAGTGATGGTGTGTCCGAAGGACAGTGTGTTTGTATTTTTTATGCATATACGTATATCATCACCACACTTTATAAAATGATTAGATATTACCAAAAATCCTTTAATTTCGAAAATCCTAAAAGTCATTACATAAATGTATGCCTCATAAATTTTTTCTATACATGAATGTGGCTACATGAATGTGTACATTAATACATTAACAATAAAGTGTATTTGTCCTTTAGAATTCCCAACACCAACTATAAGAAGTCACCTAATTTTAACATATTCTCACACAAATATGGAAAACCCTAACAAATTCAGATTTGAAGAAACACCCCCACATTCCCCCCCCCCCCCACCTTCTCCCCCACCACAAGTTCAGCCCGAGATATGGGCTGAAATGGAGGAAGCTATGGAAGAGGCATTTCCTCCACCTCCTCCCAAGTCTCCTACTCCTCCCCCTTGTGAGCACAAGGAGGTTGAGTACTTCGAAGACCTTGGAGTTTTTTGCAAGCTATGTCAACAACGGCTTGTCGATCCAAGGGATGTCATCGACTAGTCACTCTTGAATGAGGAGTCAAGCTCCGAGGACGAGGACGAGGACGAGGGGATGAAGAGTGACTAGAATTGAGTTATGTAAACTATATTATTAATAAAAATTCTAACTTTTTATATTTTCTATCTTTCTATTCTAATATGTGTTCATTGCAGTCAATATTCTTTTTTTTCTTATTCAGTTAATTAATCATTTTTGCCTTTTTGCTTATTGAGTTAATTATTAAGCATTTCCAAAATTGAGTTAAACTAAGTACATAATAACATAAAAGAAAAAAAAGAAAAAACGAAAAAAAAAAAGGGTTAGGCAGATTAAACAAAATTTACTTGATGTACTATCTAAATTAACAATTAACAAGTTTCTAAATTAACAAATTCAATCAAGAAATCCTAAACCCTAAATTGAAATTAACATACCCTAAATTAAAATTAATAAACTGACAGTTAGGAATCCTAACCTTTTAAATGGGGAAGAGAGGGAGAAAGTAAGTGGTAGTGGTCCGGCGCGGTGGCGGTGGAGGTGCCTTGCTCCTCGTACCCTAGCCCCCAATAAACATAGAACAGATTCAATCAAAATCAAAATCACTATCAAAATGAAAAATACCCAAAATTTAGGGTTTATGTTAATTACCTCAAACTGTTGAAAAAATCTCCAAATTGATTAGGGATCGACCTCCTTGTTGGATAGGCTTCGATTTGAGCTAAAATTTGCTTGAATTGGTTGAGTTTGGAGATGGATCGAAGAAGAAGAAGAAACGAGAGAAAAAGAAAAATGGAGAAACAGAGAAATGAGGAAGAAGAAAGGTCGTCCGTTTGTATATCGCGACTTAGCGACGGATGAACTCATGCGTCGCTATATGTTTATTTATTTACTTATTTTCCTTTTTTCCTTCATAAAAAATAGTATGGTCAACATATTTAGCGACGGATAAAGTTTTCCGTCGCTATAATAGCGACGGATAAATCATATCCGTCGCTAATTAGAACACGAACTGGATGTTTCATGGCACGAACTGAGCTTAGAGCGCAGTTCGTGTTCATCTGTCGCTACACTCACCGATCCGTCCCTAAATAGCGAGGGATGCTATCCGTATCTATTATTCTGTCGCTAAATGACTGTTTTCTTGTAGTGCATGCAATACAAATGCCTAGTTTATTTACCCGTCATAATTCGACGGGCATATAAAAGTTGTAGACACATTTGTCGCTAATACAAAGTTGATTGAGCACAACAACAAAGAGAGAAAAATATTGCTCATACCATTCATATGTGTATTGTTACACAATTGTTCATTTCGGTCTATATTTCTCATTAGTGTTACCATGCATCAATCCTTAACCAGAACATTTTGTAATATTAAAGAAATTCAATTGAATATATTTCTTCGTCATCCATCACATTCTCCTCCTCCTCCTTAGGCGTAAATAAAAGTAAGGTTTAAACATACCTTCATTGTACCAACATGTGTATAGTTTTGCATGATTTGTATAGAAGAACCCTGATTTGAACACGTGGCATGTAAAATGTGATTCTTATTGTAAACTATTAATGAAATAGACCTGTCAAATTCATTTATTACTATTTCATGATAAATTCGTTAAGAACGATCGTCACCCAAAAGTAATTAAAGTTTATAGTGATGTTTTTCTTTCATTTTTATTGACAGTCATGAGTTTGCAGAGTAGTCCCATCGATTATGACTGTTATTTTAATTTATTATGGAATAAACTCGTCGAGCACATATATTATTAGTAGAACCACCGAACACGTCCACCATTCTAAATTATTGCGAAACAACACGATTGCAAATGAGATGCAATTAAAATGTATAACGACATTTTATATCATTTTGTTGATAGAGGCTTTGCAAAATAATATGAAATCACCATTTTAAGTGAACAAAAATAACATCTAGATGAGAACTCACTAGGAAGCTTTTTTTACTTTCTCCATCAAGGAGAAGCCTGGTCCCGATCAGACACCTTTTTCTTTTTAGAAATAACAATAGAAATTTATTTCACATCTCAAATAAACGATTAGAAAGATTCAAGAATTCTCAACATTATAATTGACAATATAAGGTGTTACATACTTACATGTTCGGTTAGTTTACACAGGAAAAGAAAGAAAAACTGAAAAGCTTTGCCAACTCTCTAATATCTTCAATGCTGATCACCCGTCATGAAATTTAAATTTATACATGTTTGCAGGACCCTTCTGGTATATATATGATCTAAAACAAATACCAAATTGTAGGCTTCTAGAGCTCCAAAAAAATATTTAAAAACATTACTCCCTCCACCTCACAAAACTTTACACACTTACTTTTTGAATCGAAAAGTACTTGTATCTCTTAAAATATTAACTTTCTTTTTTACCTCAATAAATTAAATTTTCATTATATAGTTGATTCTCATCTCGAAAAGATTATCGCATAATATTTTTAAAATTATCTCATTTTCTTTTAAATATTTGAAAATGATCATGTGAATAGTAGCTGCATTTATGGAACGGAGGGAGTAGTAAACACTTTAAACTTCAACTTATATAAAATATATAAAAGATTTTATTACAAAAAAAAAAAAAATTATATAAAAGATTTATTTGGCAGAACATCATTGCTTGAAACTTACATAATAAGGAGTATATAACTAACCCACTAACATATCTTCGACTCTAGAATGGAAGCAAAAACTTCAAACTCATGAATGAGTAGACAAATCAACATATCAAAAAGAAGAAGGTCATGAGTGTTAGCGTCATACATCTTCACATGAGATATCCATAATGGTTACTGAAGTAACTAATATGCAGTAATTAAACTGATCTTTATTTTATTTGAAAGTCCTGTTAGAAATGAACTATGAAAGGTGGAATATATGATGAGCAATATATTGAATATTAATGGCAGATCCAATGAGTTTTATTGGCACTATTCAAAAATTAAAATGAATAGCATATAGCCCATCAATGTAAAATTTTCGTTTAGAATAGCATATATAGTATTTTTCTTCAAGTATGGAGTGATGTGGGCATTGACATACTGAGTGACTTAAGTCTTAAGTACTTAACTAAGACATAGAGTGATAGAGATTATAGATGACAGCATGGACAAACAAAATCTTATAATATGCTACAATATCAATCAAACACAAAACACCATGAGAAGGCACTCCATCATGTTTATCAATTGAAAAAACAAAAAAAATCCCATCTCAAATTAAATCATAGTCTACTCCTCGATCTTACTGAGATGTCACTGATTAGATGTTCTGGATCACCCGATTTAAATTGATATTTGATAGTGGCCTTTGTACGCCATTGTATGCACCTGTGTGATCCTGCAGAAAATTAAACCACGATTCCAACAAAAGCATTAGTAAACCAAGATTCCAGCAAAACCACATCACTATATCAATGAACAAAACATATCAACTTTTTAACTCTTTTTCTTTTATTGGAATCAGATTAATTAAGGAAACATGAATGAATTTGTCTTTTGAACCATTTGAGGGGAGGTTGAAGTGCTATTATAATGCGTGGTGGACTAAAATCACTAAATGTTAAAATTGTGAAGCATTCCTATTCCTATATATAGGAGTTTACAGAGAAAAGATTGCGAGCCTAAAAATTTGGTAGCATAATCCGAGGTTATCATATTTGACTAAATATGTTTGTTGAGAAAGTTGTTAGGGTATCAGTATATTAATAAGAGTTTTAATGAACATGGTGAGTGGTGACTAATAAATAATTTCACTCTTAATGCCCAAATATTTAATAGTTTTGCTTTATTTAATTAACGAAAAAACAAATCAACAGAAATTTATGAATCGTGATTTTACTGGAAAAGTGGAAATGGAGAGGAAGAGTAAAGAATTACGTGAGTTGTTTTGTTTTTACGCCTATATTTAGAATTTGTTTTGTGAATTGAATTAAATTGCTTTCTAAGTAATAATTAACTAATGACTATATTTAGAATATTTTAGGCAATTAATAGTTTTAGTTAGTTTACATAGAATTTTTAATTTTTAATCCAATTAAATGAGAAAACGCCACGTAAGCTCAAAATAGAATACTGGAATGCGATTGGTTGATATTTTAGGAATGGAACTCAGTTTTTATATATATATATAGATTGGGTCATCTCCCCCTTAAAAGGCCTTGTTAAGGTGATAAGGTTATCCAACTTATATATCTGTTATTATTGGTTCTCACAAGTGATGTGGGATATTCTAACACGCCCCCTCACGAGTAGGCCGCGGTTAGTCGGCTCTACGCGTGGAATCATAAATGTCATCATTGGACAAGCCGGAATTATCATATGCTGGGGCACCCATTATCAACCTTGGCTCTGATACAATATTAGAATTGAGTCATCTTCCCCTTAAAAGGCCTTGTTAAGGTGATAAAGTTATCCAACTTATATATGTGTTATTATTGGCTCTCACAAGTGATGTGGGATATTCTAACACGCCCCCTCACGAGTAGGCCGCGGTTAGTCGGCTCTACGCGTGGAATCATAAATGTCATCATTGGACAAGCCGGAATTAGCATATGCTGGGGCACCCATCATCAACCTTGGCTCTGAAACAATATTAGACTTGGGCCAAATTCCCCTTAAAAGGCCTTGTTAAGGTGATAAGGTTATCCAACTTATATATGTGTTATTATTGGCTCTCACAAGTGATGTGAGATATTCTAACACGCCCCCTCACGAGTAGGCCGCGGTTAGTCGGCTCTACGCGTGGATCATAAATGCCATCATTGGGCAAGCCGGAATTATCTTCGGCTGGGGCACCCATCATCAACCTTGGCTCTGATACCATATTAAAATTGGGTCATCTTCCCCTTGAAAGACATTGTTAAGTTGGTAAGGTTATCCAACTTATATATGTGTTATTATTGGCTCTCACAAGTGATGTGAGATATTCTAACACGCCCCTTCACGAGTAGGCCGCGGTTAGTCGGCTCTACGCGTGGAATCATAAATGCCATCATTGGGCAAGCTGGAATTATCATCGGCTGGGCACCCATCATCAACCTTGGCTCTGATACAATATTAGAATTGAGTCATCTTCCCCTTAAAAGGCCTTGTTAAGGTGATAAAGTTATACAACTTATATATGTGTTATTATTGGCTCTCACAAGTGATGTGGGATATTCTAACACGCCCCCTCACGAGTAGGCCGCGGCTAGTCTGCTCTACGCGTGGAATCATAAATGCCATTTTTGGGCAAGACGAAAATATCATCGGTTGGGGCACCCATCATCAACCTTGGCTCTGATACTATATTAGAATTGGACCATCTTCCCCTTAAAAGGCCTTGTTAAGGTGATAAAGTTATCCAACTTATATATGTGTTATTATTGGCTCTCACAAGTGATGTGAGATATTCTAACACGCCCCTTCACGAGTAGGCCGCGGTTAGTCGGCTCTACGCGTGGAATCATAAATGCCATCATTGGGCAAGCCGGAATTCTCATCGGCTGGGCACCCATCATCCACCTTGGCTCTGATACAATATTAGAATTGAGTCATCCTCCCCTTAAAAGGCCTTGTTAAGGTGATAAAGTTATCCAACTTATATATGTGTTATTATTGGCTCTCACAAGTGATGTGGGATATTCTAACACGCCCCCTCACGAGTAGGCCGCGGTTAGTCGGCTCTACGCGTGGAATCATAAATGTCATCATTGGACAAGCCGGAATTATCATATGCTGGGGCACCCATCATCAACCTTGGCTCTGAAACAATATTAGACTTGGGACAAATTCCCCTTAAAAGGCCTTGTTAAGGTGATAAGGTTATCCAACTTATATATGTGTTATTATTGGCTCTCACAAGTGATATGGGATATTCTAACACGCCCCCTCACGAGTAGGCCGCGGTTAGTCGGCTCTACGCGTGGAATCATAAATGCCATTTTTGGGCAAGCCGAAAATATCATCGGTTGGGGCACCCATCATCAACCTTGGCTCTGATACCATATTAGAATTGGGTCATCTTCCCCTTAAAAGGCCTTGTTAAGGTGATCAGGTTATCCAACTTATATATGTGTTTTTATTGGCTCTCACAAGTGATGTGGGATATTCTAACACGCCTCCTCACGAGTAGGCCGTGGTTAGTCGGCTTTACGCGTGAAATCATAAATGCCATCATTGGGCAAGCCGGAATTCTCATCGGCTGGGGCACCCATCATCAACTTTGGCTCTGATACCATATTAGAATTGGACCATCTTGCCCTTAAAAGGCCTTGTTAAGGTGATAAGGTTATCCAACTTATATATTTGTTATTATTGGCTCTCACAAGTGATGTGAGATATTCTAACACGCCCCCCCACGAGTAGGCCGCGGTTAGTCGGCTCTACACGTGGAATCATAAATGCCATCATTGGGCAAGCCGGAATTATCATCGGCTGGGGCACCCATCATCAACCTTGACTCTGATACCATATTAGAATTAGATCATATTCCCCTTAAAATACCTTGTTAAGGTGATAAAGTTATCCAACTTATATATGTGTTATTATTGGCTCTCACAAGTGACGTGAGATATTCTAACAACATATTGAAGTTGAGCCAATAACACCTTAACTTAAAAGGCCTTGTTAAGGTGATAAGGTTATCGAACTTATATATTATATATGTGTTATTATTGGCTCTCACAAGTGATGTGTAATATTCTAAAATATAATATTGAATGGGATGAATTTCCACCGGACACCCGGCGATCAACAAACACACGAACAGGACTAGTGATACCAGTCGAACCCCCAATCATTCGACTCCTGGGAGTAGCCGATGGTTGATAACGCAACCAATCACCCCAATCTAAATCTTTCGCATTAGCTCACCCTGGTGCTGCTTCAATTTCAAAATGAATCCTGCAATCACGGAGAATATGGCCAATAATACCACTGCGGTAACAAAAGTTTGGTAGCCTCTCGTAAACAAGTGTAACAATCCTGGAGTCACCATTAACACACATAACCTTAAGCGCCCTCTTCAGGGGCTTCGTAATATTGATCCGTGCTCGAATTCGCATATACAAGCCCCCTGTATCCTCCACACTTTTCTGATCCAGCTCGATGAACTCCCCCAAGCCGTTGCCGATAACTGTTGCCATTGCCAAATGCATCATACTTATTGGGAGCTCATGGACACGGACATGAAAATCAGCAAATTCTAACGGTATTTGGCAAGGGTCATCACCCTGACCCACCTCCGCAATAACAATCAAATGCTTCTCAAAAGCCCATGGAGCGTCATCCAAAACACGTTGCCTATCTAACGGGTGCTCGAACCGAAACCATATGTGATCCGTCCCAAGTTTCCTTGCCTCCAAACCGTACATTAGTCCCCAACTGGCATGCATTACCTTTTTAAACGAATCAAGATGAATCGCCCGTTTCGTCAAAACCTTCCCAACCAAACCGAGAGCAAACTGCGGGTTAGACGTAGTCCAAGCATCAGCCGGGGCTGCACCAACAGTTTCATCATCCTTGAGTTGCACAAGTTCATCAGCCATTGCATATCTTGCAGAGTGGAGTATTGTGAATGTAGGAAGAGTGAGTGAAAACTGAAGATAAGGAACCTGAGACAAGTACAAAACAAGAGGCACAACAGTCCAATTTATAGACTTAAGAATTAGCCACCACCAAAAACTTTGCCAATTAATCCTGATTTTATGAGTAGCACGTAACTGACAATCAAGAATTGAAATCATTTGAAATTTGAAGATTGGATAAAGGAGCCTATGATCAAACCTGAATGATGAAAAAGAAACAGAAGAAATTCAAATTCAAAGACTAGAGAAGTAAACGTTGGTATTAAAGAGAAACAGAAAAACAAAAAAACAGAAATAAAACTCTCAAACAAAGAGAGAATAACAATCTTCAATTAGAAGAAAAAACATCACTCATTCCGAGGAAAACAGTAGCGGCGGAGCGGAGCGGATTCTCTGGTATTAAGTTTAGAAGGCAAATTTTACCATGTGGACTGGTGTTAGTTAATAAACGGCATCGCAGGCATGTAAAAGATTAGTCAGTGGTGTAGTATAGCTATCCATTAGGATTAAGTTAGATCACAAACCCAAAAGTCACGCCGGTAAGTATGATTGGAGAATTATAGTAGTATTAGGTAAAGTACCCGTTATATATTGAAAAACACCTTCTATATTTATTTTTATAACTAAGAGACTGTATTAAATTTATACGGTTAATTGATAGGTAATTAATTGATTTAGTTAGTAGAATTAATTAATTAATATCTTTGTCTCTTGAATAATAATGAATACAATCAAAAACCATAAATTTAGACATTTTTATTTCATCTCACGTACCCTTCTTCTTCAACATACATATATAGAGGTAATGGCTTGCAAAAACTGAAGAGAAAAGCAAAATGTAGTGTTGATAATGAAAATATGTCCACGCTCTTACACGAACCAGGGAACATAGAGCGTCAGTGCAGGCGATCCAAGCACGTGGAAAGGTACGAATCAGGGTTTGCACTTCAGCTACGTATATTCCGCATCACATAGCATTCTGAACTATCAGACTAGTGAAAGTTGGTCAAGCTCGGAAGATCATACGGAAGATTTGATGGTACGGAATAAAGTATGGAAAAGAGTGGAACGCGTAGGGCGAGTTCAATCAGCTGGTTAGATCGTCTTTGCGCAGCAATAATCCGTACCACTGTCTCTACTTTACTTGTCTGGTTGAAAGATATAGCAGGGAACGTGACCAAGGGAACAAATCGAGGAGCGAGGGTAGAGGTCGACAAAAGACTAGAAGATTCAAGAAGGTACATTCAAGTGGGCATGGGCCAAGCCCATGAAAATCACTAGCTGGGCCAACCCTACCACGTGGCTGAATGAGAAGACGACAGATGTCGAAGGAGGATAGAACCGACTTAGGATTGGCCAATACCTATAAAAGGGCACCAATCTCAAGATCTAAGGCAACCAATTTCATTTATTTACATTAATTGCATTCTGACAAGGAGAGTCTTCAACTTAGCTTCCTTCAAGTAAAGTCTCATTCCGGTTTGACCTAAGGCAAACCGGCATAACACCACTTCCACACGTGCATTTGGACAATCCCAGGTACGGAAGAAATTACATTCAGAGGTACAAAGAATCCGAAGTGCACCTAAAGAAGCTATTGAGTTAGTGTTGTTTTGGGACTATGGTGACGTAAGGACTCTTTGTATTTGAGTGCATTGTAACGAATTTAGAGTTTGTCTTGTGGTTCGTATGATTTACTGTATTTTACCTCTACATGTAGAAACAAGAGAAAATAACAAGCCATGGAGGCTAGTGCAATTGTGAAAACACATCACCACCATGCAGTAACAAAAAAAACTCTACACATACCAATTGTGGTAAAGAGTTAACAAGTAGATGAGATTTTAACTTAAACCACCAGACAACCAAAAGATAGATAAAAATCAATAACAAACTGTCTTACAAACTGTCATAAGACGAAATCCGCCATACATGCAAATACTTGGTGGAGAAAACCTTTTTTGCATTGAAGTTTTTTGTGGTTTGATGCTAGGTAATAAGCTTCGTTAGCAGTTGCATTCCAAGCTATTGTTGTATATATTACTCATGGGGTAATTTGTTTAACAGTATTGTGTAAATGGATGGGTTCATCAACCAGCCGTTTAGACCGGCAGACAAGCTTGCCCCGTTGCACCAAGTGATCGACCATCCTCAGTTTGTGTTTGTTGGAAACTGAAAGGGGTGTTGCCTTGGCTCATTTAGGATACTAAAATAGACATGATGGTTATTACTCCCTCTGTTTATATGAGCTATATGAAAAATAGGATTTTTATTTGTAAAGCACTGGTTTTAAGTTTTGATTATATTGTTGAGTATGTTTGTGTAAAATAGATAATCATATAGTATATA
This sequence comes from Plantago ovata, assembly GCA_028274465.1. Taxonomy (NCBI): domain Eukaryota; kingdom Viridiplantae; phylum Streptophyta; class Magnoliopsida; order Lamiales; family Plantaginaceae; genus Plantago; species Plantago ovata. The sequence continues at coordinate 35,297,924 of CM051456.1, read as the reverse complement.
AGAGAGGCATGGAAGGATTCCAGTAAAAGTGTCTTTAATTTGTCGAGCTAGAACGAGCCTCAGACAAAAGTTAGATCTCTTCCTCTGATCACGATACACCTAGAATCCTGCCACAAGCTAATAGGCTCCAAGAAACTCAATGTAATGGAGAACAATACTCAAGGTTTCATATTCCGCAATCCAACTTTAATTTTGTGACAGGAACAGAAAAAGAAACAAGACAAAATAACCTGTAAGATGCAAATAAGGAACCTGATGTCACTAAAAGGAAATACTAATGGTATAAAACTTCAAATATAAGCTAATAAATCGCTTTGTCTAACACTTGGTTTTATCACTTCTGCTAGACTATTTGACAACAATAGCATAAAGTCAGATAGATATTATTGCTCCAACAGCCCAATTTCTTTCCATAGAAAAATGGACTAACATACAGAGATCACTGCAGCACAAAACTCCCAAGTTGAATATGTTTAAATGACAAATTACCTATCTGTGCCTCTAACCAGGGCGCTGCTCAAATTAAATTTTGCCTAAAGCTTCCTCGAGCTTTCCAATATGCTGAATTAAAGGGTTTAAAATGCTCTGCAGCAAAGAAGACACCAAATGAAAGATGGTTTACATTAAATTCTAAATAATTCTCCGAAAACTGAAACCAGGAGAAATATCAGAGAATAAAACTACCATCTTTAGCATGCTCATCATGGTATAGAAAATGAGCAGAATGCACATCGAAATCTATGGTCTCATGACGGGGATTTGTTAATGACACAAAATCGTGTACATGTCGAAACCGCAACCTGGCTTGCCGCTTAACCCACGCTGTAGCATGTGATAGTCCAATTTCACCGAATAATGCCCGTTCTTTGTACAATGCCATATCCTGCCGCCCAGGGCATCATTATTAAACAATGGAAAACATAAATCACCTTAGCATCTTCTTCACTGCAACTAAAAGTACTATCCAGTCTATCCCATTCCCAAGTAGGAGTTAGCAAGTCACAAAGGCACAAATCAGTAGGAGCAGAATTGTGAGGCCCTGTACAACGGAAGAAAGATTTTCAACTCCTAAGTTTCCCAGCTGTTCAAGCACAAATACTTTCTAGTACGTCCCCACACACCATGTAAAAACTAATATGCCATAATTTATATAATCTGCAAACGCCAAACTCGTAAAAAGAAATGTATGCATATCAAATCACTCAAAATTACTTGACCAATGTGTGTTTTTTTTAACATTTAAATAATCAAAGACCAACAAAAACATGTTTTAACTTTTAGAACATGAAAGCCAAACAAACTCACCCTATAAGAACATTAACGCAAAAATTAGTTCAACTTTACTTGAAAAAATTGGACACCAACCAGGTTCGACCCGAAGAAGCTGGCCACTAAATGAGAAAACATACAAAAAAACAAAAAAAAAAAAAAAAAAAAAAAATCACAAATCGTGAGTATATAAAAAAGAAAAGAAAAACAAAGAAAGAAACAATTTTATAACTTCTGAAGGTAGCTAAAGAGCAATAGCATAAGCAAAATTGTCATAAGAAAACTAAACAAAAAGAAGCTAAGACAATGAGTTCACCTGGTATTTGATCGGGGAAGGAACTTGAAATTGAAAACCCTAATATTTAATTTAAAGTATAATTAAATTAAATTAATATAATAACCCGGTTGATTTACCTAATTCATTGACCTACCAATCAATTTTAATCCGTTGATCTTGCTTATCCAATTTCAATCTTGTGCGTACATGTGCCATTAGTTAATTAAAAGATATAGGATTCGAATCCTGTTGGCGTGATTTTTCTCCATTATTTTTATTATTATTTTTATTGAAGGTGTTTGATTAGAACAGTGTTGGCGTGATTTTTCTATATTATTTGTATCATTATTTTAGTTGAAGGTGTTGGGTTCGAATATTACTGACGTAATTTTTTCTTTTTTATTTATTCTCTTTTTAAATTTTTATTTTTAACATAAAGTTGTATGACGTAATATACTTAATTTTAAAATTAACCATGATATGTTCTTATAAAAAAAGACATACTTCCTCCGTCCAATGATAAATGTAACACTTGATTTTGTTGACTTTTCGATGGTCATTTTGACTTTAAATTATTCTTAAACCATACGATAAAAATAACTAAAAACATCATATTATAAAATTAGAATGTTTATATGAAGCATTTGACAATATATTCAACTGATGAATCATACCAATTAACATGCGAAAAATATGCATTGCATATTTTGAAGTTGAATGTTTCCAAAGTCTAGAGATGTATCTGATGGTTCTTAACTCATCGGAATAATACTTTCGTATGTCTAATATAGTTCAATTCAAAATTATTAATTGCATAACTACAAAAACTATATACATTTTATAGCACACCATTTATATTAAGTTTAATTACTCAATTAGTTATTTTTTTATTACGTTTGAAGCATTATGTGAAGATTATATATTCACTCCATGTATTTCAATATATTATTAAATAAAACAATAATATTTTACAAAATTACGCTTCACACGCGTAGCGTGTGACTCAGTTCCTAGTATAATATAATAAGCTCGTTGATTTACCAAATTGATTGACCTACCAATCAAGTTTAATCCGTTGATCTTGCTTATCCAATTTCAATCTGGTGCGTACATGTGTCATTAGTTAATTAAAATATGTAGAGTTCGAATCCTGTTGACGTAATTTTTTTCTTTTTATTTATTCTCTTCTTAAATTTTCATTTTTTAACATAAAGTTGTATGACGTATTATACTTAATTTTAAAAATAACCATGATATGTTCTTATAAAAAAAGACATACTTCCTCCGTCCAATAATAAATGTAACACTTGATTTTGTTGACTTTTTCGATGGTCATTTTGACCTTAAATTATTTTTAAATCATACGATAAAAATAACTAAAAACATCATATTATGAAACTAGAATGTTTATATGAATCACTTGACAATATATTCAACTGATGAAAAATACCAATTAACATGCGAAAAGATGCATTGCAGATTTCGAAGTTGAATGTTTCCAAAGTCTAGAGATGTATCTGTGGTTCTTAACTCATCGGAAGAATACTTTTCGTATGTCTAATATAGTTCAATTCAAAACTATTAATTGCATAACTACAAAAACTATATACATTTATAGCACACCATTTATATTAAGTTTATTTACTCAATTAGTTATTTTTTTATTACGTTTGAAGTCATTATGTGAAGATTATATATTCACTCCATTTATTTCAATATATTATTTAATAAAACAATAATGTTTTACAAGATACGCGAGTGACGCGGTTCCTAGTATATATATAGAGAGGAGAGAAAAGAAATTAAAGGGTAGGCGTGTCGAGGCGGCAAAATCTCAAGCGGTGGGATCTCCCAAGAAGATGAAGATGAACTAGAGCCGTCCATATCAATCCGAGGCGGCGGGACTGGAGTAGGGGCCAAGTACTGCGGCGGCCGTCCATGGAAAACCGACAATCTACGGGAAAATACGTCCGATGAGCAGCCCGGAAAAGATAATAAACAATGTTGTATTTACTGAAACGGTGGAATATGGAATAAAAAGGTAAACGGAACGACGGGATAAAAAACACACACATGCACTTAACACTGTTGAAAAGCCTTCCCCACTTATTATTTTGTCTAATACCATTGTATGTTCATACTCGTTTGCTTTTGGATTCAAATTTTAACAATTTTATATAATGAGTGTGTTTGATTTGGTATTAAAATTTACAATAAAGTTATGTGATAAAAATTTGTCAAAAAATAAAACATAAAACGTGAAAATTTTAAAAATTTTAAAAAAGCGGATGAGTATATTAGTAGTCACCTACGAATAGGATACAATGATACACCACTTTTTACATGATGCAGTTTTGATAGTTGCCGGATACATGGTGAGATACGTGTATATGATACACCACGTGGTAAACAATTTTATAAACATTTTATAATAGTTAAGATTTGGATACACGTATTGAATACAATGATATGGCGTGTCCGATAGACTGATGATTAAATTTTATAAAATTTATTAAATTGAAATATGGCTGAAACTGGATATGATTACCCCGACCAAATGGAATCGGAAACCGAACAGAAACATACAGTTCAAGTTCTAGAACCAAAATTGACGTTTTCAATTCTGGAATTCGAACCGAACTGCTTGCTTCCGCTTCCAAAACTTTAGGAACCAGGAACCAGACGGTTTGAAAACGAACAAACCACCTGGTTCGTGACTAGATCTCACAAGCACATTGCAGCTGTTGCAACGGCTCTACAACATCTCTAATTAGTAATTAGAGTCATTGCATGTCACAACAGCTCTAGAAAGATAGACACAATTATTGTTTTTTCAAAAGGAAAAATTACAAATTTGTGATACTTTCAAGAGTTATTATCAAATTAGTGTAACCTAAATACTTTCTAACAATTTAGTCTATACTTGTTTTCAAATTGGTGATTTTACTAATTTTAGTATTAATTAGGTTAACTAAAATTCCTATTTTTTCTGCCATTAACCATGTTTCTTGTTAATCCGTAAAATACTGATTAATATGTCAAGCATCTCTCTCAAATAACCCACGTTTCATATTCATGAAACTCATTTTTTTTAAGATGCTTGGGCTTAATACTCATAGGATGCTTGTATAGATTAGATGTTTGATCAATTGGGGTATTTTTCTACAAACAAAGTCTTTGAAGGGGTTGGGGTCTGATGATTTAATTGGAGATGCTTGAATTAACCAAGATGTCTTAATATACAGAAAGATTGGAACGACTAATAACCAAGAAGCTTGACTGGACAAAATTAAAAGTATTGGAAAGAAAGAATTGAAAGATGCTTGATAAATAATCAAAATCTTGAATATATACACAAAATAACAACAAGAATGAAAAAATTGCTTCATAAATAATCATAATCAAGAAGCTTGAATACACAAAAATATTGGAACGGCAAGAATGAAAAAAAAAAAATGGACGGCTAATAATAGTAATACATAATTTAATATTCTGATACATTTAAAAATCTAACCCTATAACTAATTAACTAAATATTAGGAATATAATATTATTTATTAATTGAGTTTCTCTAATTAGGTAAGGCTAATTTAGTCCACACATATAAAAACATTAATTTGTAGTAAATTTCTCATGTATCACTAATTTAATAGAAACTATTAGGATCATCACTAATTTGTAATTAACCCTTTTTAAAATTTGTTTTCCTTAATTTCTTTGTTCTTATCTTGCCTAAAAATATCACGCTTCTAGAATCTTTTCTTCTCATCTCAACCCCCTATCTTTCTCTATATTCTCATCCTTCTCAGTCTCTAATTCTGATAGAAAACGGAAGCGTAAAGGATACGATAAACAACTCTAACATTGTAGAATTGCAAGAGATAAGCTACTAGAATCCACTAGTACATGGCAACAAAACCATCAAAACGAAGCAAAGCTTCAAATGCCAAAGGCAAAGACAATACGTGTATTTTCTAATAATTTGGAATAATGATAAAACCTAACCTAAAAGACTCTTTAAATATAATCGAAACCCTAGCAAGGTCCTAAAAACAATAAACCAAAATATAACTTTAATAAATAAAATAAAGACACTAAAACAATAATATACCAAGTAGGCTCGATGCCTATTTTTTGTTCTCATTCATTCTCCCCAACTTTAAAAATAACTCGTCCACAGAGTTATGTAATCAACAAGGAGAAAGATTGACTTGTGTAGTCCCCGAACCAAAATGAAAGAAGACGGCCAATGCGCCATTGCAATACCAGGATCATACACCAGCCTAACAAAGAGCTCTGGTTTGAAAGTCAAATAGCAAAGGCAACACTATTTGCAAGAGCCGTAAGCTGAACAACCGACGACAACCGATCTCCAGGATATGCCATGATTATGGAGCCAAGACAATTAGATCGAAGTAACTTATATCCACCAGGTTCAAATATTAGTCTGCGAGACGGCCACAACTTGAGACGGGCCGGAAGCATCATAGATGTATAAGAGTCTCGAGTGGCCAAGTGATGAGGGTAAACAAAAAATGAGGAATACCCAACTTCTGTGGTAAACAATTTATGTAGGAAATCAATGGGAGCACCCTCCACATGCCAACAAGCCAATTTATACCTAACTTTTTTCCAATTCCGAAGGCCAACTATATCAACAAATAAATCTGCACTAATAATAAGACCAGCAAGAGGCATCAAATCCAAATATGAATCAGAATTCAAAGAAATGGTCTTTCGAGTGACTTGCTTATATTTGACCTTTTTCCAATTCAATAAACCATTCATAAGATCACTCAAAGCAATAGCTTGTATACCGAAATCAGTATACCATGACCCAGTCTCTTCCCGAAGCACAAAATAATTCATAAAATAATTCATATCCAAATATAATTTTGGGTCACAAAAAACAACCAACCGAGCAAAATTTATACTGGCAGCAAGAAAATAACGCTGCTGATCACAATAATCAACCAAAATACTATTTCCGTTCATGGATTAAATCGAACTAGTCACATCACAAGGATGGAGATAATCCAAATCAGTTACCTTGGCAGGAGCTGATTCGCAAGATTGCTCCATGAGTACCAATTTTGGATCCATTCTGAATTCGCATGGTTGGCTAAGTTCTGCGTCTTTGTTACTTTGTTACGTACTCTTCCCTTACCTATGCTGATAAGGTAAGAAAGATGCGTAAAAGATTAACTATTCTAAGAACATAATAAAAGAAAAGCAGGAGAAGATAAAATACTAAAAATACTAATTCATTTCTTAACCTCCAAAACATTTAGACACGCCCCTTTTAAGGGTTACAAACTGATGAGCAAAGGCTCTTAGGGCTAGAAAGGGAAAATTACAACTAGAAAGGATAAGAACTAGTGCAAATTGCATTTGGACATACAGCTGGTATGGTACTGTTGTACTATTGCAAATGTGAAAGAGAGCAGCAGTCGTTGGATAGATAATGACGTTGGTTGATCGATGGTTGTGATTAAAACGTGTGGCACTCAGCTGTGTTACTTTGGAGCAGAATCATCACGCACAAGTCTTGGACGAACTAGGCTATCGCGAACTGACGTTGCATCATTTAAGAGTTCTTCTGGACAGTAATGGAGCCCTGCATTTCTGACATTGCTCCCTCCTTGAGACGACCCTTGTCCACTAGGGTCGAAATCTGGAAATGTGGATTGGATGTAGGAGTAGTCTTCCCAAGTAGCTTACTCCGGAGTGGAGTTAATCCAATGAATCAGCAGTTGTGGAATTGCAATGTTGTTGCGTGGTATAATTCGTCGACCCAAAATTTGAAGTTGAAACACCTTAAATGCACCTTCTTTGTCAGTGATTGGCAGAGTAGGTGAAGGAATGTATCGCGAACTGATCTTTTTCTTAATAAGCTCACATGGAAGATGGGATGTATGGTGCTCTGCGGGGGTAGAAGGAGTTTATAGGCGACCTTCCCAACTCGCTCAATAATAGTGAAGGGTCCAAAGTACTTGGATCTGAGTTTAAGACATTTCCTGACGGAGACAGAAGTCTTGAGGTAGACTTGGTCGCCAACATCAAAATGCCTTTCAGTTCTGTGTTTGTCAGCATAATGTTTCATCCTGTGTTGCGCCTCATTGAGATTTTCCTTGAGTAATTGTGTGGCTTTGATCCTTTCTTCAGTGGCTTGTTCCACTTCTGGATGATGAGTTTGGAAATAGGGGCCTATTGATAACTGAGAAGGTGCATAGCCATATAGAGCTTGTGTTAGGAAACTTGTAATTTTGATGAGCAATTAACCATGCTAAATTAAGGAAAGTCCAGTAACTAGTACTCTTAAGGTCCATAGAACTTTAGAATTTTAAGGACATTGTAAAAGAGGAACGTTTGCTGAAGACTTTGATTAGGTGTTAGTTAAGATGGTTTTTACCGCGTATGATGTATTTTATTTTCTGAAAAGAAAATAACTTATTGATGCTCTAGCTTATGATGTATCTTATTTTCTGAAAAGAAAATAACCTATTGAAGCATTTGCTGACGATGTACTTTGTTTTTACAAACAAACTATTGAAGCATTTAGAAACCGCTCAGAATCTTGAAGACTTTTGAAGATCTGAAGACTTGAAGAATTCGAAGATCTGAAGACTAGAAGATTGCTGAAGACTGGTATCTACAAAGGCACGTGTTGCTCAGAAAGTGGAAAATTCAGCAACAACATTGCATAAGTGAAAATCTGAAAGACAGAGTAGGTTGTGCTTGCTGAAACTGAGACTGACCACTTGCTGATGGAACATATGTGACCTCTTGCTGAAAGTACTTGAATTTGCGCTCCAATGATACTGTTTGAATTCTATTCAAATATGCATTAAATGCAAAGCTTACACGCGAAGGACATGAAGACTAGAAGACAAACAAAGACGCTGCTGAAAGTACAAAAGCAAGATAGTGACATGTTAAGGAAGAAAAGCATTAGGATTTGAAATTCAAACGGCTCCTTACTTGCACTATAAATAGAGGTCATCCGGCGAAGAGTTGAAGTGTGTAAACAACGTGATCAAACTCTCACTTGTGCTTAAACTCACATACCTTCAAACTCTCTATACTGCCATTGATCCGTTCCAAGACTTAAAGCTTGAAAAAGCTACTTGTGAAGAAGTAGAACAAACTCGGCTAAGAAATTAGTTAAGTGTTCTTTCTTTCGAACAAGAACAAGTCTTGACACCAGAAACAATCAAACTTGTTTACTGCAAAGTATTCAAAGTTGTGTTTCTTAGATTACTTGTTGTAATTGAATAAGTTATAATTAAGTTATCTCACCCCAAAACTCTCTAACTGAAAATACACCCTTTCAGGCGTGATATTCAGGGGGAACTTAATCGAGCATAGTTTTGTTGATTAAAAGTACCAAGTTTGGTGGAGAACAAGGTGACGTTCTCTAGATTAGGTTGGAGACAAAGCAAGTGTGCTTTGGTTTCTGTTGAATCGATCTAGATAGGAGATTGTAAGGAACCTCAATCATATCTTAGTGGATCCAGTCCTAGAAAGGACAAAGTGGATTAGTTGAGAGATTACGCCACTCTCAGATACCACTAAAAGTGTTTGTGTGATTTACTTACTGTACTTAGTTTTCAGCAAATCATATCTGTCTGTACACAGTCACTCACATCACTTGCTGAAACCTTTACTTACTGAAAAAACACTTATTGTATCAAAGATTCCGCTCTCTGATTTTAAGTATCAACAAACAAAGCTACTGAAAAATAACTTACGCTTGCTGAGAAAGTTAAGTACCAGCAAACTCATTACTGAAAAGTAATAAGCACTTGTTGAGAAAGTTTTAAACGACGAAAGTTTGAAAAAAGACTATTCACCCCCCCTCTAGTCTTTTCTTGTTGTTTAAAGGGACCAACAAGTGGTATCAGAGCTGGAGGTTCTTTAACCTTCAGCACTGAACCTAGATCCCCTTAGGTGCTTTCCGTAAATCACTCTCACTTGATCAGTTTGGTAGTGCTTTGCTGACAGGATGTCTTTAGGAGATGCTCCCTTGCTGAAGCTGAAAAAGTATCTTGGTAACAACTACCATAAGTACAAGAATGAGACAAGCTCGCTGAACAAGCAAGCTCAGCAAGCTACTTCATCAGAAGAACCATCAGTTGGAAATGATCTATGTTTTTACTGCAAAAAGCCTGGACACTTCAGAGCTAATTGCCCTTTGCTGAAAGGCAAATCTGCTGAAAAGAAGAAGAAGTTCAAAAGAGCTTTTATTGCTGAAGAAAAGAAGAAGCTTCAAGCAAAAATCGATGCATTGTGCATTGATACTAGCTCCGAAGACAGTGAGGATGAAAGTTCAGACACCGACGATGAAGAAGCCACTCTAGACGTGAAGATTGGCAAAGAAGTTTGTGGAATAGCTATGGAAGCTTATCCAGATGTGTCAAACTACGAATTCTACCTCATGGCCGGTCAGACATCAGCCACGGAGACAAACGTGCAATCTGGCACTTTGATAGTGGTTGTTGAAAGCACATGACGGGCAACAAGAATAACCTTATAAACTATAGACGGTGGTCTAAAGGTCCAACAATAAGGTTTGCTGGTGGAGGCTCCGGTTCTACAAAAGGCTATGGTGATGTGAAGTTAGGATGCATAACCATTACTGGAGTTCTTTATGTCAAAAATCTTAAGTTTAACCTTTTCAGCATGAGTCAGTTTGCCGACAAAGGATACTTCATCAAAATTAAAAGTGATGAATGTAAACTTATAGATTTCGAGACTAAAAAGGTAATAATGATTGCAAGAAGATCAGGAGGCTTTTACACCGTTGATTGGTCTTCAGCAATTGTTAAAAAATGCCTTGTCTCAGATCATGATTGCCTTGATGAAAAAGCATGGTTATGGCATAAACGAACAAGTCATCTAAACTTCAAGACGCTGAATAAGCTGTCTAAAAAGGCACTTGTAGTTGGATTACCTAAGGTTAATTTTAAGAAGGATGGTGTTTGCAATGCATGTCAGCAAGGAAAGCAAACCAAATCTTCTTTCAAGAACAAGGCAGTACCGTCAACTACAAAACCTTTACAACTCTTGCACATGGACTTGTTTGAATCTTCTTCAACAAGCTATGCTGGTAAGAAGTATGGTCTAGTCGTGGTAGATGACTATTCAAGATTCACTTGGGTAGTATTCATCAAGCACAAATCTGAAACCAAGACTGAAATACCTAACTTGCTGAATAAGCTTGAAGTCATGAAAAATGGCAAGGTAAAAGTCATAAGGACAGACCATGGTACTGAGTTTGTAAACCAGTACATAACTGATTATTGTACCTCAAAAGGTATACAACATCAGTTATCCTCAGTAAGAACACCTCAACAAAACGGTTTTGCTGAATGGAAGAATCGTACCCTGAAAGAAGCCGCAAGAACAATGCTTGCTGACACTGAAATAAGTGAAGCTTATTGGGTTGAAGCTATTAATACCGCTTGTTATACTCAAAACAGATGTTTGATTACTAAGGAATACAACAAAACTCCTTATGAATTGTTTGTTGGAAGACCTCCTAACATCACTCATCTAAGAGTATTTGGTTGCAAGTGTTTCGTTCTTAACAATGGTAGAGAATACCTAAGAACATTTCAACCAAAGGCAGACGAAGCGATATTTCTCGGCTACTCCTTGCATAGTAAAGCTTATAGAGTTTACAACAAAAAGGCACAAAAGATTGAAGAATCAATGCATGTTGTATTCTACGAAAAGTCACAAGGTGTGCCTGCTGAAGAAGAAATATCAGAATGTATGAAAAAGCTAATCATACATGAGCAAAGAACTGAATCTGATGCTAGGCAAATCAAGTCAATTGAACTAAATGATGATTCTGACAATGACTCTCCTCCCCCTAGTCATGACAAGATAAATATAGTTCACGACAAAGAATTTCCAGCAAAAGATGCGGTTGCTCTGGAAGTTGCTGAAATTACGCAATCTCCAGTGCCTGCTGATGAACTACCTCAATCGAGCAATGCTGAACAAGCAGTTGCTGATGAACAAATCTCAGCAGAGACACAAACTCCCAGTATTACTGAACAAGTACATACTGAAGAGTCACATGCTGATGAGCAAACATATCCTGATCCAACAAACAGAAAACCTGTTAATAAATGGATTAGAGATCATCCCTCTACGGATATGATTGGCGATATTAATAAACGCCAAGTGACTAGATCCAAAGCTACTCATGGACTTGCTGAAGAAGCAATTGTCGTAGAAGTAGAATCATTGTTCTCTTGCTTTGTGTCAGAAATTGAACCTAAAACCATAGAAGAAGCTTTAAAGCATTCTGAATGGATAAAGGCAATGCAAGAAGAACTGGATCAATTTGAAAGAAACAAAGTCTGGAAACTTGTGCCACTTGCTGAAGACAAGAAAGCTTTTGGTACAAAGTGGGTGTTCAGAAACAAGCTGAGCGAGTCTGGTGAAGTAACAAGAAATAAAGCACGTTTAGTTGCTCAAGGTTACTGTCAGACTGAAGGATTGGACTATGATGAGTCTTATGCACCAGTCGCAAGATAGGATGCAATTAGGCTTTTCTTGGCCTTTGCTGCTCACAATGACTTCATTGTTTACCAAATGGATGTTAAAAGTGCATTCTTGAATGGTGAACTTGCTGAAGAAGTCTACCTAGAACAACCCCCTGGCTTGGAACTTCCCTCAGAAATCAAGATGGTATACTGATGAACGCGCTGGTGTCGTGTTCCAACGCGAACGGATCAAATAAATTTGTAATTAGCCAAAGGCAATCCACAACTACAACGAAAACCGTAGTGTAGCAGTAGAATGACTCGAGTGTCGTTCTCTCAGGACTATAACTAGCTTTATCTATTTAACAAGAGAATATAAAACAACAGACAGATAGCAATAGGGGGTTTCTAGCAGATAATGGAGATTGGTGATAGTATAGTCCTTCTTAACATAACGGGTCGATAATCATGCATAAATTCCTCGGTCTTGCATAGAGATCTTTGAATCAATCTAGTATCCTGTTGCAAGTATTAAGCACTACGAAGATAATTAGTCTGACAAGTCAATCACGATTGTCCTAATGTGTTCCGTAATTATTCAACACTACGAAGATAATTGGTCTGATGGTCGACAAGTGTCCAATTGTGCATAATAATCAATACAACATACGAGAATTTTGGTTACAACTGATCAACGAAATAAAGCAATGACACGGAGTATAATGCGCGATATAGCCATTAGCATGATCATCTTCCCTTCGCTAAGAATTCACATACTACCACCAACGATAAGTTTAGCTACTCATAATAGGCATGCAATCAAAAGAAATCATAGAAGAAAACATGTTGAAAGAATATAAAATAAGTAGAATAAAACTGTAAGATACAAAGTTACCGAAGGTTGTCAATCTCCGGATGATTGCGGTCCTACGAGCTCCAAACTGCTACGAAAAAGTATCCCCTAAGCTACAGAACTCCCAGGACAGGCCCCGGGAAGTTCCTACCTAAAACTATAGAGAGAGGTGAGAAAGTAGGTCTGGAAAGATATGATTTTCGGAGAAAAACTAATCACTATATATAGGCCCCGAAAAAACCACGGGGCGGTTCGCCCCCGAGTATTTCTCGCGGAATTCCGTGTTTTCGATGCGTTTTTGGATTTCTTCACCTTTTCGGACTCGGTTTCTGACTTCTAGTAGCCTTCTAACCTCCAGATTCGGCCCCTAGACTTCAAATCCTATCCGGAAACCTTCAGATACTCCAAATAGGCTTCTGGAACACCAATTCCTTGTCAACTTCAATATAATTGCCCGAAAATCCTCGAATTTCAACCAAAACCTGTAAAATAAAATCTAAAGGGAAACGTGGCACTATTCTAATAAAATGTACTAAAATACAGCTAAATTAACATAGAGGATAGCTAAAATAGGTGAAAAAGACTCGAATGAAAGTGTAAAATACACATTCATCAAATTCCCCAAACCGAACCTTTGCTTGTCCTCAAGCAACTAAGCTAGACTCTAATACAAAAAACATGCAAGACACAAAATGGAGTCTCATGCCAAATAAAATGAACTACTCTACTGAATCTATCAAATAACATATGAACAAAAACCATATAAATCAAAGCATGAATATAGGTTGAAGAATACCTCGATTGACTTATACACATCCACATAAGCACTTATGTCAAGAAAAGATAGTCTCTCGTAACATTCTCTACCTGGACCTAGTCAGTGACGACGTAATGAAGCATGCTAAGATACGAATGGTTGTCCTGTGCCTATGTAACTGAGGACTTACTGCTGTTCCACCATGTTAAGACTTTTCCTCAAAAGAGGTCGAACCAGTACTGGCTCTCATCAAACGAAGGAGGGTTCCCTATAAAAGATAACACTCCCCTATTCTACCCATCTCTCAAGTAAAGTCTTAAGCTATTCACCACTTCCTGAATGGCAGGACGAGGGTGGTCTAGAACAGATGACACTCAAGACAAAAAAGATAAAAACACGATTACGAACATTACAAAAATGGAAAAGACTCAACACTTTGCTAAACTGCTATTTGGCTTTCTTTTTTGGACCCTTCTTTGCTTTTTTTGGGGTCTTTTATTTTTTTTTCTTTTTTTCTTTCCAGATTCTTTTTTTCTTTTTCTTTTTCTTTTTTTCTGGAAATTTTTCTTTCTTTTTTTTTTCGATTTTTTCTAGCCAGCAGTAGCATAACAAAAAGAGAAACAAAATGACTCACACGACTTCCCCAAACCTATTCGAAAGAATAGGTTGGAGTACAAAATTTATGGAAAAAGAAAAATAAACTCACTATACGAAAATGAAAAACAGAAACAAGTCTATGATGGTGTAACCCCCTCCCCAAATCTATTCGGAAGAATAGGTTATAAACAAAGGATCACACAACCTCACACTACCTTCTTCCTAGGCATTTAGCAATCTCAAAGCATGGTGAAGACTTGTTGCCTCTTAGGTGCATAATTACTCGGGAAGACAACCATAAGACCCTAACATGCATCATCCTATTATAAAGGCCTTCGTGAACCGCAGTAGAGAAAACACCACTGAGTGATGTCGAGACTACCAAGCTTAACTAGGTGCAATACATAAATGTGACAAGTCAAGCGAGAAAAACCTCAATCAAATTCATAGAGATGAAGCATACGATTAATGGCATAGTTAGTTGATCTACCCAATAAAAAAGTTCAAAAAATTCGGCAATAAACTCCATATAAAACATGCAAAACTATCCTAGGATGAATGTAGTGAAATGCAACCTAAAAAAAAAAATCTAAGAAAGCAGTGAACGTGCAAATGCAAATGCAAACAAAGAACAAGATACTAATCGACACAAAGCCAAACAATACTTAACATCATGGTTCACATCCCATCCCCCTTACGATTCTTAAGCTAGCCCCTAGTAAAAGAGAATGAGTAATAAGAAGTGATACTAGATGTTACCGAAGGGTTTGGCCTCGGTCGGCTGAGAGTGGACATGTGGAAGGACTAATCATCGGGATGGTAGTCCCCATAAAAGTCACTCCACATGTCATTCATGAGCTCATTGGACTGTCGTAGAGCTTCCTGCTGTTGCTGGATGAGTTGTTGCTGCTCCCACATGTGCTGCATATCCTCTCGGCGATGCTCCTCGAATATCTCCCAATCGCGGTTGTGCTGGACAATGTGCCTGTCGATGTCCTGTCGCATGGCCGCGTTGTTGGCATCAATTCTGTCGAAACGGCCGTCGAGGTAGGTACGGAATTCGGAGAAGTCAAATCCTCCAGACCCTTGTGGTGCTCCAGGTGGTGCATGCGGTGCTTGATGGACAAATGGAATATCTGGGATAGGGGCTTCGCCAACATCGGCCTCCATAGCATCCTCATGATCGGAATCATTTGGCTGGAATGGTGCTCCTACATCAGCAGCGGCTGCTGTGGGGTTCCTCAACTGATACCTGTTGAGCTGTAACTCAATGGTCGAGGGTGAAAGGGCAGCGACCTCGCAATCCCCCTCCTCAATATCATCGACCCCATGATATATGCAGTAGGCTGTGATGAAGCTCGGGAAGATGAAAGGCTTCCTCTTCTTTTCCCAGTGGCGCTCGTACTCCTCATACATAATGTGCCCTATGTCGATCTGATGTCCGTCTATGAGGCAGTAGAGGAGCTCGGCGTAGTAGGGCTGAATCCATGTGTCATTCTTCCTCGGGATCAAGTCGGAGATGCAAAATTTCATCATCACCTTAGCTTCGATGCTAAGGTCGCTATAACTGATCCGTCCAGGTGCTGCCCCGATTTCCGGATATCGGTACTCCCTGTTGCAGATCACGTCGGTGATGTGTCTCCCTATCCCCATAGAGGTCCTCGAATACAAGTAGGCGTGATCGCTCCTTGTGAATTCCAAGTTCCCGAAATGGATGAAGGAAGAAATGTACTCTGGGTTCCATGGTATAATCAGGCCTCGGACTAGCACCCCATTCTTCTCGTCGAGATCCGTGTATCCAGTGTAGAAATCACGGAGGAGGCTCTCGTCGTACCCTTTGAACCTGTTGGAACTGTACCATGCCCAATTCCTTTGTGACCCCAAACGTGACAACGTCCTATATCCCGCTCTATCCGCTGCGGACTTAGGAATGTCAATCCTCCTATCTGGGATGATCGACCTTCCTCCGTCGGCCATCTCCGCCTCTAGCCTTTGTCACACCTCTATCGCAGCGGCAGACAACTCGTACAAATCGTGAGATGGTTGGGAGCTTGATGCCACTCCCTTTCCCTTTTTGCTAGAGCTGGCTCTCCTTGTCCTCGGTGCCATGATTCCTACAAACAACAATTAGTATCTTGTACGATGCAAAACAGACCTATGCATATGTAAATATACGAGTGAACAAACGAGTAAAATTCTCAAAAATCCAACTCCTCAAAAGCCCAAAGCCTAGTCTAGCTAATTCATTACGCAACATATCAATGTAACTACTACAATAACATATCACATTATGCTCTTTCTAATAACAAATGCCTTGAATCACAAGGTTCAATCCATACCATAAAAATCAAAATCTAGCATAAATCCTCAATCTCATCAATCATGCAATCTACTAATACATCCATCAATTTCATATCAATAAACACATGTGTAAACATGGAATGAAAGTAAGAGAGACATTTTCCTAACAAGACATATATCATCCAATTAGCAAAAATCTCAAATCATCAAACCAAGCCTAATTGAACATGTAATTGACAATGAATAACAAATCTAATCACATAAATCATCAACCCATACATCATACATGCCTAATTGAAGCACAAATCAAAAAATCCCCAAATTATAAAAATTAGGGTTCATGTGATAATACCTCAAATCTGGAAATTGAATGAGCTAGGAAGAAATTTGTTTGGATAGAATGATAGAGCATGTAACGGGCTTCGAATGAAGTTAAAGAACACACAAAATGATGGATAGATGAAGAAGTTATGAAGATTTGAAGTTATTTTGAATATGGAGGAAATTTTGGAGTTTGGAAGATGAAAATGGAGGAAAATGGGGGTTTGGGGAAGAAACCCCCGTTTTTTAGAATCTGGAGGTGTGGGGATGTTCGCCCCACACCTGGGGCGGACCGCCCCGCGCGTCCGGAGCGCGCGCGCGCTCTGGACGTGGGGCGATTCGCCCCACACGTGGGGTGATTCGCCCCCCACTCCTAGGTGGGAGACGAACGTTTTTTTGAAATAAAAATGTGGTTTTTAGTCCCAGAAAAAGTTTTTAGTCCCCGAAAAATTATTTTCCTCAAAAAATCACTCGAAAAATCACACTCGAACACAACATAAGCACATACGACACAGAACCGAATAAATTCACATATGAAAAGCAAATTGTTCAAGTAAGAATGCATGCAATAAAGCGGTAAAGAAAGCGATAAAACCCCGGGTTGCCTCCCGGATAGCGCCATTGTTTAAAGTCTCTGACTCGACTCCTGTCTTCGCCTATCTTTTCCTTCTGAGGGTACTAGACTTCCCCTTCCTGAGTCTTCTTCCCGTGCCTCGATCCGGTGAATAAGAGTGAACATAGACGTTAAGACCACTATAATCAATAGTGTTAGAAGTATCGGGTGGATCAGGTGGATCGGATATGGCTTGCAACACATGTTGCTTGCCATCCACTTCGATAGTGCAAGTCCTTTGGTAGATGTCCATCACGGAGCGTAGCTTAGTCAAGAATGTTCGTCCTAAGAGTATGACATCCCCCGTTCCTGGTGCTGATGCTGGCATAATTAAAAAATCGGTGTGGACAGAGGCTTCACCAATTTTGACTAATACATTCTTCACAACGCCTTCTGGTTTCACAAGGGATCCATCCGCCAGTTGCACAATAGCCTTATGCACAGTTAGTTCTCCAAGGTTACTCTTCTCGAAAACATTCAAAGGGAGCACATTAGAGTAGGATCCTGTGTCTAGTGTGCCTCGGACATCTTCAAGCTCCCCAATCCCGACCTTAACATCGAAACTTTGAGGGAGTGGCTCGGGATCCTCTTGCTCCTCTTCACTCTTGTTAGTACCAAGGTCCTTTTCTTCTTCTTCGGCTTGTGGGGGCAGTTCCCTCTTACAACTCTCGCACTTAGCAACCTTCTTGATGGTGATTTCAACAGGTAGATCACCCACTAAGTTAATGGACAACGACTTCTCAGTGTTGCTGGGAAGTTTGCCTTGCTCCCTACTTGCTCCTCGGTCGATCAACTCTTGCATCTTTTGATGGGCAAGCCTAGTGCTCTCTTCCAACTTACCAAGCCTTGCCCTAGTTTTCTCGGAATCTTCTTCATAACGTTTGAGAAAACTCTGTGTGTGATCAACCATCTTCTGCAAGTTCTCCATCAGTTGAGCCGACTTCGACTTCTGTGGCTCTTTCGGAGCGGGGTTTTCGCAGTGATCATTACCATAGTTCAGCCTACTACGGTCTTGGTTAGGTCCATAAGTTTGGTTAGCTGGTGCATATCCTTGATTGTTACGGTATCCTCTTCTCCAAAATCCACCTCGAGGATTCCTACCGTCTTGTCCGTAGCTAACTTCTTGAGTGCCAAACTCCGTAGCAAAGGCTTCTTCTTCGCCTCCTCGAGCCCAGTTGCCATCATCGTATGCCAGCTCCGATCTACACATATGAGCCCCATGCCCATAGTTCTTGCATATTCGGCATACTTCATTCGAAACAGTTGTTCCGGTGGCGCTCTTGAGGACTTGCTTCAATTCGTTGGTAAAGCACTCGAATTGATCCCCATTCCCCCTGTACATAGGGGCTTCTTGAGTCGGTGGAACTTTAGGTCCACGTCTCCTAACCATTGCTTTTGGGTCCTTGAACTGCGAACCCTTAGCAAACCTTTCGAAAACTGCCCAGACGGCTTCTGCGGTTTCCTCCCAAATATTGCCTCGGCATTGGAAATCCACCACTTGTTGGTTCTCGAAGGTTAGTCCATTGTAGAAGTGTTGGACTAGGTCGGAAAGTTCAAAACCATGGTGAGGGCACTTGTTCGTGAGATCTTGGAACCTCTCGAACGCGGTGTAGATGGTCTCATCATAGTCCTGCTTGAATCCAGTGATTTGCGCCTTAAGCGCGGTAGTCAAGGTGTGAGGGAAGTATTTCTCCATGAAAGCTGAAAAAACCTTTTCCCAAGTGTCCAGCGAGCCTGCTAGAAGAGAACTCAGCCATGACTTGGCTCTGTCGCCAAGTCCCATAGCAAAAACCTTCATCCTCAACTCATCCGTTGTTATGTCAGCTCCGGGTCGTGGGAGTTGGTTGACGAAATCATCGATATCGTGCAAGTACCCCATCACATCTTCCCTTGATAAGCGATAGAACCTCGAAAGTTGTTGGAATACGTGGTTCTTGATCTCCAGATCTCGGGTTGTAGATGAAAGAACAATCGTCGGTCCCCTCATACGATCCTTGGTGGGTTGTACCCATGCCTTCAGTGGTCTAGCTTCTGCCATTCCGTCGACTTCCTTGAAGAAACTAAGTAGAGATTCAGAGAAATCGGTTTCCTCTATTTCCTCTAGTGCGCGCCTTTCAAGTAGTCGCCTTCTTTGGTGGTAGACTCTGTCGATCTCAGCAATTGAATTAGCAAGCGGTGTACCTGCAGAACGTATATGCGGCATACACTCTCTATAACAGACTAGGAAAGGTGATTAGAAACAAACAAGGAAAGCAGTATCAGAGAGAAATTAGAAAGGAAAACTAAAACTAATAGAATTAGGAATCTAAACCTGTAAATATAAACAAATTAAACAGAAAAAAGGAGTATAGTCCCCGGCAACGGCGCCAATTTGATGAACGGAGATGTCGTGCTCCGAATTCAAGCAAATAAATTTTTATTTAGCCAAAGGCAATCCACAACTACAACGAAAACCGTAGTGTAGCAGTAGAATGACTCGAGTGTCGTTCTCTCAGGACTATAACTAGCTTTATCTATTTAACAAGAGAATATAAAACAACAGACAGATATCAATAGGGGGTTTCTAGCAGATAATGGAGATTGGTGATAGTATGGTCCTTCTTAACATAACGGGTCGATAATCATGCATAAATTCCTCGGTCTTGCATAAAGATCTTTGAATCAATCTAGTGTCCTGTTGCAAGTATTAAGCACTACGAAGATAATTAGTCTGACAAGTCAATCACGATTGTCCTAATGTGTTCCGTAATTATTCAACACTACGAAGATAATTGGTCTGATGGTCGACAAGTGTCCAATTGTGCATAATAATCAATACAACATACGAGAATTTTGGTTACAACTGATCAACGAAATAAAGCAATGACACGGAGTATAATGCGTGATATAGACATTAGCATGATCATCTTCCCTTCGCTAAGAATTCACATACTACCACCAACGATAAGTTTAGCTACTCATAATAGGCATGCAATCAACAGAAATCATAGAAGAAAACATGTTGAAAGAATATAAAATAAGTAGAATAAAACTGTAAGATACAAAGTTACCGAAGGTTGTCAATCTCCGGATGATTGCGGTCCTACGAGCTCCAAACTGCTACGAAAAAGTATCCCCTAAGCTACAGAACTCCCAGGACAGGCCCCGGGAAGTTCCTACCTAAAACTATAGAGAGAGGTGAGAAAGTAGGTCTGGAAAGATATGATTTTCGGAGAAAAACTGAGCACTATATATAGGCCCCGAAAAAACCACTGTGCGGCGGTTCGCCCCACTGTGCGGCGGTTCGCCCCCGAGTATTTCTCGCGGAATTCCGCATTTTTGACGCGTTTTTGGATTTCTTCACCTTTTCGGACTCGGTTTCTGACTTCTAGTAGCCTTCTAACCTCCAGATTCGGCCCCTAGACTTCAAATCCTATCCGGAAACCTTCAGATACTCCAAATAGGCTTCTGGAACACCAATTCCTTGTCAACTTCAATATAATTGCCCGAAAATCCTCGAATTTCAACCAAAACCTGTAAAATAAAATCTAAAGGGAAACGTGGCACTATTCTAATAAAATGTACTAAAATATAGCTAAATTAACATAGAGGATAGCTAAAATAGGTGAAAAAGACTCGAATGAAAGTGTAAAATACACATTCATCATATACAAGCTTCAGAAAGCTGTATATGGTCTAAAGCAAGCACCAAGAGCATGGTATGATACCTTGGCTAAGTTCTTGCTGGAAAATGGTTTCAAGAAAGGTGAAGTTGACAAAACCTTATTTACCATGAACCATAATGGTAAAATACTCTTAGTTCAAATTTATGTGGATGACATAATTTTTGGATCTAAGGACAAGCAACTTAGTGATGATTTTGCCAAACTCATGACAAATAAGTTTGAAATGAGTATGATGGGAAAATTGAATTACTTCCTAGGATTGCAAGTCAAGCAACTCAAAGATGGAATATTCATAAATCAAGCAAAGTATACGAAGGAAATGCTCATAAAGTTTAGGATCAAAGAGGATGAGAAACCTGAAAAGATCTCTATGAGTGTTGGTACCAAATTGGGCTATACTAAAGAGGACAAAAGTGTTGAAGAACACAAGTATAGGAAGCTCATTGGTTCCTTGTTGTATTTAACAGCAAGTAGACCTGACATTCAGTATGCTGTTTGTGTGTGTGCAAGATTCCAATCTGATCCAAGAGAATCACACTACAAAAAGGCAATCAAGATACTGAAATATGTTAAAGGTACAGTCAATGTTGGATTATGGTATCCTAAAGATTCTGGACTTGAATTGGTTGGTTATTCTGATGCTGATCATGGAGGATCAACTCTTGATAGAAAAAGTGCCTCTGGAACTTGTCAGTTTTTGGGTACTAGATTAATATCATGGTTCAGCAAGAAGAAAACTTGTGTTGCCAGTTCATCTACTGAATCTGAATACATTGCAGCTGGTTGTTGCACAGCTCAAATCCTATGGATTCAGCAACAATTAAGAGATTATGGTATTTCTGCAAAGAAAACACCAATCTTTTGTGATAATACAAGTGCTATTGCAATCACGCAAAATCCTAAGTTTCACTCTAGGACTAAGCACATTGATATTAGACATCATTTCATTAGAGATCATGTGGAAAAAGGTGACATTGATGTTGTAAAAGTAGGCACTGATGATCAGCTTGCTGACATCTTTACCAAGCCCCTACCGGATAATAGGTTCGCAATGCTAAGGTATAACCTTGGATTGATTGAACTACCTCAATAAAGGATACACTTGGCAGAATGCTGAAACAGGTATTCAGCAAGCCAAAATATTCATGTTTAAAAGACTCAATCACTGATTTCTTCTAAGAAATGATAGGTCACTAAATGTTTGCTGAAACATGCATTCAACAAGTAATTCCTTCAAAACGGGTATTTGTTAGGAAACTTGATCACTTGCTGAGACAGGCACTCAGTAAGAGAAAGGGCTTAAGGATTGCTGAGACAGGCACTCAGACAATCAAAAGATACTAAAACAGGTATTCAAGTATCTAAGGAATTTTCTGAGACGGGAACTCAGAAAAAAAGAGCAAAGCTCATCTCTCAGATTTTACCAAAGGATGTCTCAAGTACAAAAGAATTTACTAATACAGGAAATCAGAAATATCTTTTAAACTTAAGAAAATATGAGATATCTAAGTAAGGGGGAACTTTCAGCAAGTATCTAGGTTGATAATTCAAACTCGCTGAAAAGATTCTTGTCTATTTCAGCAAGCAATCTATTCCCTTAAAACTCGGTAAAATCAATTTGTGACGTTAATCGGGCACAGATAAACTCGTAATAATCATGACATGAAATTCGATCGTGGCCATTGATTAAAAGGAGTTACTAATCTAACGGTTAATAAAACAAAGAGAGAAAGTGCTCTGACGGTTTCAAGTTAGTGGGCCACTACGCATTTATTGCAAAGGCTCCACTAACTCCAGTGTTTCTCTGTTTTACCCTTGCTGAGAGCTCAAATCGATTGAGTTTCTCACACACCAGAGACACTATATAAAGAAGGAGTTAGAGAAATGACAAATTTCTTTAACTCACATTTCCTTTCTCTGCAAATTTTAGCCTGAATCCACTGTACCTCCGGTCAAAAAGCAAACTATCTCTTTTCGTACACATTTTCTTGCTCTATAAAAGAAATGGCTCCCAAGAGACAGTCTTCTAAGTCCTCAAAGTCATCAAAGGTTGACAGTGCTGAAACACGCACTGCTCCGGTGACTACTCCGGCTACAACCACAACGAAAGTTGTGTTGAAAAACGACCGCATATCCGAAAAATCTATGCCTCCGTCATATCTTGACACTGCAAAGTGTGAGATGTTGATGCAATGGGGAGGTTTTGCAAAAGAAAAGTACATTAGGTACTTTTATGAATAAGATCTCGATGACGAAAATGAAGAGGCGCTTGAGCTTATCAAGCAGCAAGGCCTCATGAACTTTATCTCTGCTCACACTAAGCAAGTGAGCATGATTGATACAATGGAATTCTACAACAATGCAGAAATCCAGTCCCTTACTGATAGTAAAGGAGTCACTGAAAAAGTGATCTTTACTACAGTTCAGAACACGCAAATCGTCCTGAAATGGACTGATTTAGCGGAGATATTTCAGATTCCAACCACTGGAACTGAAGATGACGTCACTGCCACTGACGAAGAAATTGAAGCTTTCTACAGTGACGTCAGAAATGAGAAAATGAAGAAAGGCGAGATTGCTCCCGTGACTTGGACAAAGCACGTTAAGAGAAAGCATCTCTGCCATTCACTTGGTCTAGTAGCTCTTCTACTAATAAAAGTTCTTGACTCCCAAGTTGGAGGAATTGACCAAGTAGGCCTGAGAAGATGGCCATTGCTGATGCATATCCATGAAAATAAAACGGAACTTAACTGGGCTAAGTACATTTTCAACAGGCTTGTTGATTGTGTTACTAAGTTTAAGGTAAAAGTAGAAGACAACAAGGTCTCACCTTCCTTTCCAGTTATGTATGGAATCAAGATATGCTACATCCTTGAACATTTCAGGATTCAGCTAAGAAACCCATTGCCAATCAAAAAGTCTGTATGCAATGTGGGAAGATCATTCTACAAGCAGAATGTACCCAAGACTGCTGGAAAGAAAACTAAGAAGACAACAACTGCAAATGTTGTCAGCACAAGCCAGCAAGAAAGGTATACAACAGCTGCAGATGTTACCACTCAGCAACTTAGAGATGAAACTGCTGTTGGTGGTGGTAACACAAATGAAACTGCTGTAGAAAATCAACAAGGTACGTGTACAAGAGTCGTTGCTGAGAATGCAACTATAGATGACTCTGGGAAACTGGAGAAATCTAACAAGAAAAGGAGGAAAGCTGATGATGACACTCAGACTGCAGCGTCATCAGCAAATCCCGTACCTAAGAGGAAACGGACCAGCAACAAAAGAAAGAAAACACTGGCTCGCAAGTCAGTCCCTGCTGTCCAAGACCTCTCAGACAAATGCTGAAACGCATTTGCTAGTAGATGTTGCTGAGGTGATTACTGAAACCTATGTCAGCAATGTTGAAGTGTTTGCGGAAGCCTTCAACAATCAACTTAACGTTGATACTTCTATTGTGAATAGACCACAAGGCAGTGGAAATGAAATTCCTGCCCAAGTCCCAGATATCTACATTGTAGATAATTTAGATGATCCAACTATGGAACCAGCAAGTGACATTGCGGCTGATCTGCAAAAAGCGGCACTTGCTGACACTGCTGAAAAGATGGTTGCTGAACAAGCAACTCATCAAGTTGCTGAAACCCCGCTTGCTGAAGAACCAGTTGCTGAGACAGCAATGGTTCCAGTTCCAGAAGTTGCTGAAACACAAGAAGCATTATTCAACGACGCATCTCGTGATGCTGAGAACACTGGCCCAAGTTCACCCAAGACATCAATCGACAAAGTCCAGCTTGTACTGGAAGAAATAAGCAAACAAATGGAGTTGGAGATTGAAGAATCATCCAACAAATCGATTGATATCTTCATGACAAGCAGTGAGCTCAAGGGTCAAGATGCTTCTGCTCAACTTGTCATTTCAGAGACAAGGGAGATTGCTGAAACCATGCAGCTTTCTCAAACAGAGCAAAACCAGAAGTCTGCTGAAGAAACAGTCCAAGAAGCTGAAGAAACTGTTAATGCTGAAAGGACTGAGCCACAACCTGTCCTTCTTCAGCAAGTAGTTAATTCAACCATCAGTAAAACTTCAATTTCTGAAACTTTTTCTTTTGCTAATATTATATTATCTCTACAGACTTCTCAAGATGCAAGTCAGATGGTTGCTGAAGGCTCTGCACCAGAACCAACACTCCCTGCTCAGCAGGTAGTTAATGATTTTGGTATTAAAACTAAGTTTGACAACTTAGTACTTGTGTCTAACTCTAATTTATTTCAGGATGAACAAATGGAGGATACTACTCAAGCTCCTCATGGAATGGAAATTGTACTACATGAGCTTGCTGATTCTCAGCAGGTAAATCATGTTTCAGATATGAACTCTAAAACAATTCTCCAAACCAATTCTGATCTAAATAACGTTCCTTTTTAGGCTCAAAAGGAGACCACTGAAGTGGTACTCATCATTGAAGATCATCAAGTAAGTTCTGAGGAACTGTACTTGAACTTCAAAAGGACTACTTTGTCAAGAGTTGCTAAGTCCGTCAGCAACTGGCAAAGGTACAGGCGAATTTATTTCTCAGATCTTCACCTTCACTTCTCAAACGATAAAAAGAGATCTTCTCTGCTGAAGCTCGAAACATTTGTCCACTCCATCCTTCCTGAAGAAATGTCATATTCTCAGCAAATGAGCTCGAATCTGATTGCTCAAATCAGAGAGAATATGAAGGCAAAATTCAAGAGTGCCTCTCCATCTGAACAAGCTGTGATGCTCAAAGGTTCATTTGTACCTGTGGTGGCTGTTCCCCACAAAATCAATGAGGAAGAGGAAGTGACAAGTGTTGCTTTGTATAAGCATGTTGAGCTAGTCATTCTGACAGATTATGATGAAGAAGAAGAAGATGAGAACATTCCCACTGATCCCAGTGATGATGAAGGGAAAGATTCCAAGGACAAGAAAGACGATGATGATGACAATCAAGGTCCAAGTCCTGATGCTGGAGGAGTGAAGTTGACAGTTGCTGAAAATACTCAACCCGAAAATCAGCAAGCTGAACAACCACAACCTCACCAAGAATCTCAACCTCCTCCTGCTGCTGCTGAAAATCAAGCACCTGTGCAAGGTGCTGATACCGAAGAGGAATATGCCAGAAAAAGGGTTGCCTTGAAAAATGGCAAGAGTCCAATTTCTGATTCCAAGGTTACTGAAGAAAACCTTGAGGATGATGAAGAACAAGATGAAGATTACCAACGCGCTCTCCAGAACAGTCTCTTGATCCATGCAAGGCATACGCAGGATTTAGAAATTGGTCAATCTTCAGGAGTAAGATCAAAGGAAGTCCCCTCCCTTCCATTTACTACTGGCGAAACTCCAGTAATTGAGTCTCATACTCAATTAAAACTAACTACTGGCAAAACTCCAGTAATTGAGCCCCAAACTCAATTGAAACAACTAACTACTGGCGAAACTCCAGCTATTGAGTCCCAAACGTTGCCTTCAGCAACTACTCAAGAAAAACTAACTACTGGTGAAACTCCAGTTGTTGAGTCTGAAGCGTTGCCATCAGCAACCACTCAACAAAAAGGAAGTGAAGCTACTGATAAAGGTTCTAAAGTTGCTCAACTTGATGAATCTGAGGATGATGACGACTTGTCAGAAAATGAGGATGAACAATCCAAGCGAGACCCAAAAGTTGTTCAGATTCCTCCTCCTGATTACATCAATGATTTCGACGATGGTCTAAGAGCAGAATTGCTGATACGTGATGATCAGTTTGCTTCCGAACTAAAAGTTCATTCCTTGACACCACATTTAGTGCCGTTCCCAAGAGTTAAGGAGTTTACTCCCAGAATTCTAGCACTATAGAAAGTCCATAATGCCTGCAAAGCTGAAGATGATGCATTGCTTGCTGAGAGCCCACTTGACATTGGAAAGATATTGGCTACAGTGCTGAGACGCACTACAACTTTGACAATAGCTCAGAAAGACATCAGTCTGTATCACAAGAGCTATGAAGAAGATGTAAGTCAAGCGCTCAAGCTTGCAAAGAATGCTCTCGTGAAGGCTCAGACTTTCATGGATGAGAAGGCCGCAACAGAGAAAAGACATGAAGAGAACATGATGAACATTCACAGAGAGTTGTCAAAAATGACTTCTGACCAACAACAAATCATCATGAAGTATAACAGTTTAAGCACTCTTGCTGAAAATTGCAATGAGTTTTATTCTCTGCACATCACTCCGATGTTGCAATCCATGTCTAAGGGGGAAAAGAAGAATACCAGAAAAAGAGACAAAACCCCTCCTGCTGTTGATGTGCCACTGCCCATAGAACCGCTTGCTGAAAAAGAGAAAAGTTATAAAGACAAGCAAAATCTGAGTTGCATTCAGCAAGTAAAAAAAAAGAGAAAAACCGCTGTTGAAACTCAAGATTTTTGCCATACTGAAAGTCATCACAATCTGAATGAAGATGATGACAATCAAACAATAGCTCAAGCCATAAGAGCTAGACCCTTAACAGCCTTGACTCCATCTGGCCACTCAAAGCATTTTTCGTCTGACTCTTCAGCAAGAGATCAAGACAATGCTAAGACAAGAAGAAGAAGGCAAAGACAGGAAGAAAAGAGGCTGGCCAGCATTGCCATTGGCTCCGGCATTGAATATACAAAGACCAGCAATGAAGAAACCACTCAGAATGTAATCAGAAACATTCATGGTTGCTGGATCTTAAAGCTGAAAGACTTGCTGGTAAATGAGTTCTTTCCTACAGCCATATTGAATCAAATGTTCAAATGGATTGAACTCAAGGTCCAAAGGAAGCAAAGGGAACAATCCCTCCCAAGAAATATTGCTGGGAAATGGTTGAATCTTGAGGTCTCAGTAAGAAGAATTGCCATTGGTAAGACATATAAACAAGAACCAAATCTGATCAAACCACCTGGCATTGCTTACTACTCTGACCCAGTAACAAAGAAAACAAAGAAGAGACTTGGATTGATTCCTTATGAGTACTTCTATCTCACTACTAAGGATCAAGAAGAAGATCTTCTCTGGCTAAGAAAGATTCATCCAATAAGCATTTCAGATACACAGTTTCTCCATGCCGGCAATTGGGGCATGCATTTGTGGGTAACTCGCTACATGGAAATGAATGCTGAAAAGCATCATCACACTGCCTGCAAAAATGCAAGAATTCTTCAACTACAAGTCCGTAGGCTTCTGGAAAACTACGAAAAGGACTGTGTTGAATTTACTGTACTTGCTGAGAAGAGTGTAAGAGAGATTTTGAGAAAATCCTCTGAAAGAGCTTAAGTCCCTGCAATAGTTTTTGTTAAAGTTTTTGTTTGTTGAATCTGTTTAAGTTATCTATGCTATTTCATGTAAACTTCTGAAAGATAACTATCAGCAATGAAACTTTTGACTCTTATTGGTTTTTGATTATGCAATTTACTTATGCTTACTGTTTAATTATTCTAGTATGCTTGCATTAATCAACTGATTTATTCAACATCAGAAACCTCTAAAAGGGTAACAATTAATTTAGCCATGGATTGCTAACATCAAAAAGGGGGAAATTTGTTAGGAAACTTGTAAATTTGATGAGCAATTAACCATGCTAAATTAAGGAAAGTCCAGTAACTAGTACTCTTAAGGTCCATAGGAATTTAGAATTTTAAGGACATTGTAAAAGAGGAACGTTTGCTGAAGACTTAGATTAGGTGTTAGTTAAGATGGTTTTTACCGCGTATGATGTATTTTATTTTCTGAAAAGAAAATAACTTGTTGATGCTCTAGCTTATGATGTATCTTATTTTCTGAAAAGAAAATAACCTATTGAAGCATTTGCTGACGATGTACTTTGTTTTTACAAACAAACTATTGAAGCATTTAGAAACCGCTCAAAATCTTGAAGACTTGAAGAATTCGAAGATCTGAAGACTAGAAGATTGTTGAAGACTGGTATCTATAAAGGCACGTGTTGCTCAGAAAGTGGAAAATTCAGCAACAGCATTGCATAAGTGAAAATCTGAAAGACAGAGTAGGTTGTGCTTGCTGAAACTGAGACTGACCACTTGCTGATGGAACATATGTGACCTCTTGCTGAAAGTACTTGAATTTGCGCTCCAATGTTACTGTTTGAATTCTATTCAAATATGCATTAATTGCAAAGCTTACACGCGAAGGACATGAAGACTAGAAGACAAACAAAGACGCTGCTGAAAGTACAAAAGCAAGATAGTGACATGTTAAGGAACAAAAGCCTTAGGATTTGAAATTCAAACGGCTCCTTACTTGCACTATAAATAGAGGTCATCCGGCGAAGAGTTGAAGTGTGTCAACAACATGATCAAACTCTCACTTGTGCTTAAACTCACATACCTTCAAACTCTCTATACTGCCATTGATCCGTTCCAAGACTTAAAGCTTGAAAAAGCTACTTGTGAAGAAGTAGAACAAACTCGGCTAAGAAATTAGTTAAGTGTTCTTTCTTTCGAACAAGAACAAGTCTTGACACCAGAAACAATCAAACTTGTTAACTGCAAAGTATTCAAAGTTGTGTTTCTTAGATTACTTGTTGTAACTGAATAAGTTATAATTAAGTTATCTCACCCCAAAACTCTCTAACTGAAAATACAACCTTTCAGGCGTGATATTAAGGGGGAACTTAATCGAGCATAGTCAAAGCAAGTGTGCTTTGGTTTCTGTTGAATCTCTCTAGATAGGAGATTGTAAGGAACCTCAATCACATATTAGTGGATTTAGTCCTAGAAAGGACAAAGTGGATTAGTTGAGAGATTACGCCACTCTCAGATACCACTATAAAAGTGTTTGTGTGATTTACTTACTGTACTTAGTTTTCAGCAAATCATATCTGTCTGTACACAGTCACTCACATCACTTGCTGAAACCTTTACTTACTGAAAAAAAAAAAGCACTTATTGTATCAAAGACTTCCGCTCTCTGATTTTAAGTATCAGCAAACCAAGCTACTGAAAAGTAACTTACGCTTGCTGAGAAAGTTAAGTACCAGCAAACTCATTACTGAAAGTAATAAGCACTTGCTGAGAAAGTTTTAAACGACGAAAGTTTGAAAAGACTATTCACCCCCCCCTCTAGTCTTTTATTGTTGTTTAAAGGGACCAACAGCTTGAAATGGTGTGATCTTGATTCCAGAATGGTAGTTTGTATTATACCAATGTTCTGCAAGAGCCAACCATTTGTGCCACTTCTTTTGTTGTTGGCTAACCATGCACCTTAAGTAGTTCTCAATGCATTGGTTCACCCGCTCCGTTTGCTTGTCTGTTTGAGGGTGGTACGCAGTGGACATTTGCAATGAAGTACCTGCATGCTTGAAAAACTCCTGACAAAAAGCACTTGTGAAGATCTTGTCTCTATCTGAGACGATACTGATAGGCATGCCGTGCAGCTTGTAAATGTGATCCATGAAGATTCTAGAAACGAAGCTGGCTGTAAAAGGGTGTGACAGGCCAATAAAGTGGCTATATTTTGTGAATCTGTCCACAACCAAGAATATGACATCCTTGTTCTCAGACCTTGGTAATCCCTCAATGAAGTCCATGGTTATGTGAGACCAAGCTTGATGGGGAGTGGGGAGGGGCTGCAGCAATCCAGGATAAGAGACGTTCTCACTTTTACTCATCTTGCAAACGTCACATGCTTGAACGTACTCCATGACATATTTCTTCATGTTAGGCCAATGAAAAACTGACTTTGCTCTCTGATACGTTCCTGTGATGCCGGAATGACCCCCTAAAGATGACTCATGTACATGTTTAAGGATGTTCTCGAGTAAGGAAGCGTTGTTACCAATATAAAGCCTTCCTTGATACCTGAGCACATCATTGATGTAAGTATAATTCGGTTGAGATAAGGGATCGATCAGAAGAGCGGATATAACTTTTGTGGCTTTTTCGTCACCCTGGTAGCTGGCTTTAACTTCTTCCAACCACTGGGGTTGAATAACCGTAACAGTTGTTAACTCTGCCTCCTCGTTTCTTCTTGTTGAGAGAGCATCAACTGCAGTATTCTCTGTGCCTTTCTTATAATACCTCGTTATTCCCAAGAATCCTCTGAGTTCCTTAACCGTTTTAGGCCTGGGCCAGTCCACCATGCATTGTATCTTTTCTGGATCCGTAGCAACCCCTTCTTTGCTAATAATGTGTCCGAGATACTCTACCTTTTCTTGCCCAAAGCAGCATTTTGTCATTTAAGCATATAGGGCATGCTTCCGAAGCAAGTCCAGAGTTACTCTCAAGTGCTCCACATGCTTCTCAAGACTAGGACTATAGATTAAGATGTCATCGAAAAAGACAAGTATAAATTTTCTGAGATGAGCCGAAAAGACCTGATTCATGAGAGATTGAAATGTGGCCTGTGTGTTGCTCAACCCAAATGCATCACTAAGAACTCGTAATGGCCTTGGTGTGTCTTAAAGCCTGTGTACTGGATTGCTTCTTCCTTCATCTTGATCTGGAAATAACCTGACCTCAAATCAATTTTAGAGAACATGGTGGCTCCATGCAGCTCATCAAGTAGCTCATCAATCACTGGCATGGGGTACTCATGTTTGATAGTGAGATCATTCAGGTACCTATAATCCACACACAACCTCCACGACCCATCTTTTTTCTTCACCAGCAATACCGGAGAAGCGAAAGCACTAGTACTGTCCCTTATAATCCCACAATCCAGCATTTCCTTAATAATCTTCTCAATCTCGCCTTTGAATGCGTGGGAGTATCTATAGGGGGCCTGCTTCCTCGGTATCGCATCAGGTTTGAGAGTGATCTGATGCTCTATCGGTCTGGTAGGTGGTAAGCCATTAGGCTCTTGGAACACATCACTATACTCTTCAATAATATCATAAATAACCGATGGTTTTTCAGTAGAAACACCTTTAGCCGATATAGCATAAAAATGGTCAATAGCTCCTATAGGACCGCTTTTCAACAATTTCTTCAAGCTCTTTCCAGAGATTAGCTTGCACTCTCGTGTCTCTGCTATTGCCTTTAGAGTGTGCTTGTGCCCTTTAGCAGAAATGGTAAGGTGCATCTGTTTATAATTGAACTCTAAGGGGCTGTATTCCCTTAACCAATCACCTCCCAAAATCATTTGACAACCACCAAGTTTAAGTAATCTCACTGGAAATCTAAACTCATGGCCTTGTATCTTCCAAGCAAAACTCTTACATATTTGAGCACTAATGAGTTGTTCTCCATTAGCAACAGATATAATAAGACGACTCACAGGCTCTGGCACACATCCTAACTTATAAGCAGTGTCTTCATCAATGAAGGTATGCGTACTACCAGTGTCTACTAGTATAGTGAACTCATTTTTTCCATAGTTACCAGTAAACTTCAAGGTATTAGGTGAGTTACCGGTAATAGCATTCAGAGATACCTGACCAGTTTCACCGGCGATGTCGGAGTCAGTGTCTTTGCCTATTTCTTCTGCACAAGAACCTTTCAAGAGTTCAAGCTCCTCTTCCTCAGACATCAGCATGTAGAGTGTAGTATACTTGCATTTGTGTCCTTTGGTCCACTTTTCATCACAGTTAAAACACAGCCCGTTCATCTTTCTTTGATCCATCTCTTCTTTGTTGAGTAGCTTCCTGGGAGGAGCAGTAAACTCAGGGACTTTGGTAGGCTTCAAAGTTACATTGGTAGTGTTGTTAGAGGAGCTTTGTTTGAAGGAAGATTTGAAAGCACTCTTGTGCTTTCTTGCTATTACTTCCAAGGCGTTTTCTTGTTGCTTCGCAATCTCGTATGCTTGTAACAGGTTATTAGGAGAAAACGAGAGGACTTGGTACCTTATCTCCTCCTTCAAACCACTAAGGAAACAACCCACAAAGAAAGCCTCCGAATAATGAGTATCAAACATTTCTAGTGTTGACTTCATATCTTCAAACTTCTTCATGAACTCAGAAACTGTGGTCTCTTGAACAAGTTGATGTAACTGTAAAACAACATTCTCCTCCTTCTCATCACCACATCTCTTTAAGATATTCTGAACCAACATCTCCCAGGGAATGATTCCTCTATTGAAAGCGAAGCCTTGAAACCATTTATCCGCCTTTCCCTCAAAATACATGATAGTGTATATGTCCTAGAGACAGTCCTTATTAAGGGCATGGAGCCCTTATAGAGGGCATATATGTACTATTACACAGGTCAACGTAATATAATATATGTTTGTTGTTTTACTATTGAGTATCGCTTTCATATTTATATTACACCAGGCATGCGGCATGTCATATCTCTATTTCTGTCTGTATTGATATTAAACATGTCCCCTCGGATAGAGTGTAAGAAAATACGGTCAGAGTTACCCCTAGGGTACGCAGCGGAATTTTAAAATTTTTCTTAACATACAGGTTAATTGATTATGCATATGTCGTGTATATATAAACACGTCAATTAGAAGACTAACCTTACTTCCAAAGCAGCTTCCAAGTCTTCGTAATATTCCGGTGTATCTTCTCCTTCGTCGAAGTCGAAGATATCTACATTACTCTGTATATCTGCAAGACAATAAGAGTTAGTTTCCAGCTCCTAGAACCTCAACCTTGGTATCCACGGATGAACAGCCTATCGGAAGAATGCTAGGATATTCTTTGTGTGACCAAGAAGACGGGGCGGCAATTCCCTCCGGTGGTGGTGCGCGCGCGTGAGGCTAAGGGAGGAGGGGAGAGTTTTTATTTTCTCTAAGAAAACTGGGTAGAATAACTGTGTCTGAAATTGTGTGTAAAACTCTCTCTACAAGTCTACTATATATAGTAGTGTATAGAAGCCTAAAGCATAAGCAATTAGACTTCGTAAAGGAATAAGAATCTAATTCTTATCGCACAAGGAAACCAATATCAATTCTAGATTTATTCCCAATCAAATTAAAACTCAATCAGGAAAATCTAACTTATCCCTTGGACTTCTAATAGAGGAAGGAGTCGAACTCCTTCCCCTTGTCTGGCCACGCGCGCGCAAGTTAATTCTAAATTAACATATCCGTTATAATCAAACCTCCATTATATTTCCAAAATATAATCTTTAATTGTATTTACATAAAATACAATTAATTAGCCAATTCAATTAATAATTCCAAATCATTAATTGAGCCACCAAATATTATAATTAATTCGAAATCAATTATAATCCATCAATCACAATTAATTCCAAATTAATTGCGATTCCATCTTCAAGGATATTCTGATAGACTGAATCACCACATAGTGTGACCCATAGGGCCTCATCGTATTAAGCAAGTCCTAGACTAGGCAACATGGAATTCCTAGACGGTTCCATTTGCAATATTAATACGTGAGGACGTTTGAGCGGTTTCTCAAAGCTAACCCTTTCGTTGCGGAGCCTGTTGCGCTCAACGCGGCGATGGTAACGTCCCTTCATCTGATTTGCTCGAATGTATCTAGGATCGATGATGTGTCTATCCCAATAATACATCCACGGGCGTCTCAGTGAGTTGCTTGGTTAAGATATACTTATGACCATCATAATATATCATTTGCACTGGCCAGTGACTTTACCAACACAACTATGCAGACTATGAGCAGTGCTCTCCTGTGCTACACTTGAGAGATGAATCCTTCACAAAATCACTTATCACCCCCATTTGTATTTAGCCATAATCCTGGATCGTGTCTTAGGTCAGCTGCTTATTCAGAGTTAACATCGACGGGTCCACCAAGGATATGGGGCAACAAATGTGATGATAATGTCCTGTAAGTGCAAAGGACGAATGGCATCACTTCGACAACTCACCGGTTCCCATAGACACGTCGGTGTAGAGTATACATCATGGGAGTATCCGGTGGGTACTTCCATTGTTCAATAAAGCTTCTTCGAACATCTATGCGCAGTTATGGGAACGTTCCTTGATTGTCCAACAATCCGTTCCGTGGCCGTGGGATCGGCTCACACTTGCTCCAACAAGTATAACCTCCACGCATACTAGTCTTGTCAAGTTCATTCAGACCCCCACATCTGAGATGTACCACGACTAGGGAGAGTTTGGGATAGATGATAACTCACATAGCTCCCACTAACTGTGTGATCGGTCATCTATCCGAGGGGACATGTTTAATATCAATACAGACAGTAATAAAGATATGACATGCTGCAGCCTGGTGTAATATAAATATGAAAGCGATACTCAATAGTAAAAATGCAACAAACATATATTATATTACGTTGACCTGTGTAATAGTACATATATGTCCTCTATAAGGGCACTATGCCCTTAGTAAGGACTGTCTCTAGGACATATACACTATCAATCTCCCACTTGGACTAGAGCCAGTCACCTTTATGCCTAATGCCCTGATTAGCATAATGTCTTAAGTGGACTTCCACTGATAAGACCTTAGTGAAAGGATCTGCCACGTTGTCCGTGGTAGAGACACGTTCTATACTAACTTCTCCTCTATCTATAATCTCACGTATAACGTGATATTTTCTAAGTACATGTTTGTTCTTATTTGTAGATCTAGGCTCCTTAGCTTGAGCGACGGCGCCCGTATTGTCCCAATAAATCGTTATTGGACTAGGAGCAGGAACAACCCTCAATTCCTTCAAGAACTCTGAAATCCAGACAACTTCTTTCGAAGCTTCTGATTCAGTAATGCACTCGGCTTCTGTGGATGAGTTAGCAATCGTGGCTTGCTTAGAACTCTTCCAACAGATAGATCCTCCGTTCAATTTGAATACGTATCCTGTCTGTGACTCAAAGTCATCAGGATCTGATTCAAATCCAGCGTCGACATAACCAGACATCTTTAATTCTGGTTCTCCACCAAACACCAAGAACATCTCTTTAGTCCGTCTAAGGTACTTAAGAATGTTCTTCACATCAGTCCAGTGAGGTACTCCTGGATTCTGTTGGTGTCGACAAGTGACACTAAGCGCATATGCCACATCGGGCCTTGTGCTATTCATTGCATACATTATAGACCCTACTGCCGAAGCATAGGGCACACGACTCATTGCATTTCTTTCTTCATCAGTTTTAGGACCATCCTTAACTGATAAGACAATCCCATGCCTAGCTGGGAGAAAGCCTCTCTTTGAGTCGTCCATCTTATAACGCTTTAGTATTTTGTCGATGTAGGTGGACTGTGTCATTCCCAACATCCTCTTGGATCTATCTCTAAAGATCTTGATCCCTAGGATGTAGTTCGCTTCACCCAAGTCCTTCATCGAGAAGGTACTTGATAACCAAACTTTAGTCTCTTCTAGCATAGAGACATTGTTTCCCATGATCAAAATGTCATCTACATAAATGATCATGAAAACAACTCCTTTGTCGCTGTGTCTCGCATAGACACAGGGATCTTCCTTGCTTCTGATGAAGTCAAACGATTTGACAGCTTCATCAAAGCGGATATTCCAGCTCCTTGACGCTTGCTTTAGCCTATAGATGGATCTTTGTAATTTGCATACAGCAGTTGGCCTGGTTTTACTAATAAAACCTTCCGGTTGTACCATATAGACCTCTTCCTCAAGGTTGCCATTGAGAAGGTAGTCTTTACATCCATTTGCCAGATTTCATAATCATAGTAGGCAGCTATCGCAAGTAGAATTCGAATTGACTTCAATTTTGCTACTGGTGAGAAGGTTTCATCGTAATTGATGCCATACCTTTGGGTGTAGCCTTTCGCCAAAAGCCTAGCTTTGTGCGTTTGTACCTTGCCATCGGCATCTGTCTTTCGTTTAAAGACCCATTTGCACCCAATTGGTCTAACCCCTTGGGGCAAGTCTACCAAGTTCCAAACTTGGTTCTGGTACATTGAATCCATTTCTAATTCCATGGCCTCTTGCCATTTGTCTGAGTCAATATCAATTATTGCCTCTTTGTAGGTCTCGGGATCTTCCCGATCTTGATAAACCGACATCAAGTTCACTGATGTCTTCTA
This sequence comes from Plantago ovata, assembly GCA_028274465.1. Lineage (NCBI taxonomy): Eukaryota > Viridiplantae > Streptophyta > Magnoliopsida > Lamiales > Plantaginaceae > Plantago > Plantago ovata. Next base: position 35,260,828 of record CM051456.1, on the reverse strand, counting down.
TCATAAGGCTTTGCTTCTGAGGTCCTCTAAGGATCCTCTTCGACCTACGGAGCTCGACTTGTTCTGGTGCTTTTCTTTTCTGGCTTCGTGTAACACGAACATTATCAGGGGGTACTGATGCAGCTTGTCGTTGGGCGCGACCCTGTTCCCTTGCGGGAGGCTGCTCTTGTGCAACTTGTTGCACAGGTTGGTTGACAACGGGTTCTATTGGTGTGGTTTCAACTGTTGATCTAATCACATGACTCCCACTGAATATGACATGCCTAGCAAGTGTCATATCATCACCCTTGTCTGCTTCGAAAGCTCCCACTGAACTTGAGTCCAAATCAGAAGATTTAGAGACCTCATGTTCGCGCGTGTCAAAGTCTTGAGTTTCTTCAAGTTCTATCATATCATCTAACCTCTCTTCTTCGAGGTATTCAGCTTCTAAAAACTTCACGTTTCTAGACACGATCACCTTGTGATCTTCAGCATGATAGAATTCATAGCCTCTCGTCTAACGAGGATAGCCTATGAAATACACTTTGACACCCTTGGCATCTAACTTATCAGTGAGCATCAGCTTGACTATCGCAGGACAGCCCCAAGGTCTAAGATAGCCTAGTGAAGGCTTCTTTCCCTTCCATAACTCATAAGGAGTTTTCTCCACTGATTTAGATGGTACACGGTTCAGAATGTAGATTGCAGTTTGTAGTGCATATCCCCACAGATACTTTGGAAGAGTCGAGAATCCAATCATTGATCTTACCATGTCTAACAGGGTTCGATTCCTCCTCTCAAACACACCGTTTAACTGTGGTGTTCCAGGAGGAGTCCATTGCGATTGAATTCCACTTTCCTTCAAGTAGTCGACAAATTCTTCACTAAGGTATTCACCTCCTCGATCCAATCGAAGAGTGACTATCCTTAGGTTCAATTCATTCTCGACCTCATTCCTAAACTCCTTGAATTTCCCAAAGGTCTCGGATTTATTCTTCATAAGATAAATATATCCATACCTTGAGAAATCGTCACTAAAGGTAACGAAGTAAGGATAACCCCCACGCGCATGGACTTTAAACGGTCCACATACATTGGTATGTATGAGCTCTAAGCAGCGAGTGGCACGAACACCTTGTCCAACAAAAGGTTTGTTCGTCATCTTACCCTTAACACAAGATTCACATGTACCATATGATTCGAAATCAAATGGTTCTAAGTAGTCCAACTTCCTTAGTCTTTGAATCCGTGTTTTACTGATATGGCCTAGCCGACAATGCCATAGATAAGATGGATTATTCTTCTTACTTGAAGACGGTTGTTTGTTATGTATTTGAAATAAAGGTAGACTACTTTGCAAAATATATAAACCATTCACCAAGCGAGCCTTTCCATAATACTGATAATTTAATGAAAAATAACAAGTATTATTCGCAAATCGAAAGGAAAAAACCCATATTGTCTAACAATGGAATGGAAATAATATGACAACGGATGGAACAAAATAAACGTTATCAAGTTCTAAACATTGTCCTGATGGTAAATCTATCTTGCAGCGTCCAACGCGTTTGACTTCAACTGGATTGTTGTTCCCAACATGCAAGTTGATTTGACCTTACTTGACTAGCCTGTGTTCAATGGCCCATTGCACATTATTATAAATGTGCGAGCCACAGGCTGTATCTAATACCCAACCATTGGAGTCAAAAGTAGTCATGTTCATTTCAATAACAAACATACCTGAGCTAGAAGCCGGCGGCTTCTTAGTTAGATATGCCCTCAGCTTAGGGCAATCTTTCTTCCAATGTCCTTTTCTGCTTACAGAAAAGACATTCATCTGTGTGTACCGTTCCGCTTCTCTTGAACTTCCTTTTCTGGTTCAGACGCTTAGGCTTATCACTCGAAGTGTTAGCCTTGGCTCCCGACTTTTCCTTACCCTTAGCACCTTTGTTTCTCGGGTTTCAGTTAGACGGTTGCCCAACAAACATGATCAACTTTTCCCTTTTAGGAAGAGTTTGATCATATGTCTTCAGCAGATTATGGAGTTCGGGCAGTGTTACGTCCTTCGCATTCATGGTGGTTAACGATGAACTGCGAATACGAACTCGGCAATGATTGAAGGACAAAGATCACCATGATCTTATTCTCATCTTGAGAACATGTTCAGACATGTTCCCTCCTTCATTGAGCTTGCATCTGTGTATCTCTTTGATCAAATAAAATTCAACACTTCTAGCTGTCATCTTAAAGACCGACTCAAGATGCTTCAGCATCTCATGCGGCAACATGCTTTCATGTTGCCTCTGCAGCTCATTGCTCATTGCCGCCAGCATAATACACTGCGCGGATCTAGCATCCTCATGATGCTTATTAGACCTTGCCTTGTTGGCTTGATTCCAAATCAGCAACTTCATTGGCAGTCTGATTCTCGGGACACACGGGATTAGCCTCGTCCAAGACGTACTCAATTCTTTCGTACCTCAACACCAAACATATATTCCTGATCCAATCTAGGAAGTTTGGTTCGGTCAAAATTTGCTTCTCTAAGACAGCACGGAGCGAGATTCTCGCCATTTCGGTTTCCGGGAGAAATAATATAGAACGAAAATAATAAATCAATTATTGAAATATTATTTCTAAATACACAGTCAACATAACTAAACAACAAGGTCCTTTAGCTGTTTAGCTCCCACTATTTTCACATATGCTTGCCCCCACAACAAACATACGGGTAATGTCCAACAAGTTACTGTAGTGGCCAAGATCTAAATCCATACTATGCTATACTCCAACGGGGGCTGGTCGCATAGCATAATATGACCGGTAGGACTAGTAAGACTATCCAATTGCGTCACGCAACTCTTGGTTGTTAAATCTAATTTAACCCGATGCCCTACATATTGTAGCTATCGAGGTCGCTAGATACAATATGCAGTAAGTCATAACCATAGGCTTACTCTAATCTGACGATTACTGCGAGTCTGTAAGACGAGGTCGCCAATACAAGAAAACGCAATGAATGTTCAGAATTAAAGCACCCTATGGAAAGCATCTCAGAAATACATACATATATATATTTCTGTACTTATATTGGTTGGGGCTTGTAGCTTGAGGGTTGTTATCAATCATCTACAAACAAATAAGGGCGCCGCCTACCCATCATGCATGAACGGTCTACACGTAATGGATGCCGCCTATCCATTCTAGTTCTAAACGCGGTCAAGCACATAATGGGTGCCGCCTACCCATACATAAATATGCGGTCCGACATATAAGAGGGCGCCGCCTACCCTCGCATGCATAGCGGTCGAACGGAATGTAAAAACATGGTATTTAAACATGCATTGTCAAACAATAGCATATTGAGCATATGAAACAAGCAGTAGCCTATGTGGATGACAAATGACTTCATAAATTCATTATGAAAATTATAATCCCATACTTATAATCTCTATGAAATAATTGAAAATTTGGATTAGATTGAATATTCGAAAATTCTATTGACCAAGTAGCAATTTTCGAAAACCCAAAGGACTTAATTGTAATTTTAAAAACCTTGGAGGTGTTAAATCCAAAATTCAAAAGTAGAAGGACTAATTTGCAATAAACAATAAATTGATAAATTACAAATAAGCCCTTTAACTTTATACTAATTAAATTTAACGCCTCTAGTTTAAAACAATTACAATTAAATCATATTTATATTCCAAATATAAAATTCAATCCTCAAAATTTTCAAAATTCGATTTTGGGTCCAACCCGAAAATATATATATATATATATATATATTTTTTTGAAAACGTGGGACGGAACCCGTCCCCCCCGGTGCCCGTGGCCCCGGGCGCCAGCGCCCGCGGCACGCGGGTACCGGGCGCCGGAAAATATATATATTTAAATTTTTTTTTTTGAAAAATATAAATTCTAAATTTATATAAAAACAAAACTTTTGAAAATCGAATTTATCATAGAATCAATTGCATCCACATATCTACAAAATCATATGATATATACGTATATACGTAATCAATTAACCTCGCTCTGATACCATTGTAACAAAATACGGTCAGAGTTACCCCTAGGGTATGCAGCGGAAATTTAAAATTTTTCTTAACATACAGGTTAATTGATTATGCATATGTCGTATATATATAAACACGTCAATTAGAAGACTAACCTTACTTCCAAAGCAACTTCCAAGTCTTTGTAATATTCCGGTGTATCTTCTCCTTCGTCGAAGTCGAAGATATCTACAATACTCTGTATATCTGCAAGACAATAAGAGTTAGTTTCCAGCTCCTAGAACCTCAACCTTGGTATCCACGGATGAACAGCCTATCGGAAGAATGCTAGGATATTCTTTGTGTGACCAAGAAGACGGGGCGGCAATTCCCTCCGGTGGTGGTGCGCGCGCGTGAGGCTAAGGGAGGAGGGGAAAGTTTTTATTTTCTCTAAGAAAGCTGGGTAGAATAACTGTGTCTGAAATTGTGTGTAAAACTCTCTCTAATAGTCTACTATATATAGTAATCTATAGAAGCCTAAAGCATAAGCAATTAGACTTCGTAAAGGAATAAGAATCTAATTCTTATCGCACAAGGAAACCAATATCAAGTCTAGATTCATTCCTGATGAACGTATTTTTGACGCGTTCATCTTGTCTTTTTCACCTTCTTTTGCTATCTTTTAGCCTTGTTTTTTGGTTAGTTTTGTAGAATTGTGTCATGTTTTGTGTTTTCTGCATTTTCAGGCACTTAGGTACGAAACGGTGTTTTTGGAGCTAAAAACGAGCCTTTTTGATGGAAAAGATGGCCCCGTTGAAGTTCCTCAATCTCCGTGGCTTATTCGTAAGTGTTTGAGTATCAATAAGCATAGAGAAGGATGAGTCCAAGGCACCCGAGGGCCATGCGAGGGCAAAAAGATTGAGTTTGAAGACAAAAATCTTCCCAGGAGCCAAGCTAAGCGCCTGGAATAGTGAAGCGCTCCGCTTCAACTTCCAGGAGCCTCAGCACAGGAGCCAAGCGAAGCGCTTGGTGTGCCAGAAGCGCTTCGCTTGCCAAGCGCTCCACTTGGCTTCTCCAAGCGGTCCGCTTGGCAGCGGTTACGTTTTCGGATTTTCCTTCTTAGATCTGATCTCTGGTCATTTTTTGAATATCTTTTGAACTGTAACTTCGTTTTGGAGAGCTCCTAAGCCCCAAAACTCAGAGAATATTCAGATTTCTTTGTATTTTAGCTTGGGATTCAAGGTTTTGATTGGGATTCATCCTTTGTAATCATCTACGGAGAGGTTTTCTTTGATTTCCACCGATTAGTGACAGCTTTGGTGGTAACTTGTATCACTCTCTTGTCTTCTAGTTTGATATGATGTATTCCAATTATTATTCATATGAATTGATGTCTATGTTGATGAATATGAGTAGCTAAATCTTTTGTGTTGGTGGTAGAATGTAGAATATGCATGCTATGGGTTATGTTTATGCTTACATGAGATTGTGATTCAATCTTGCTGCAAATCCCTTCATATGATTCTTAGTTGCCTATAAAATATATTCGAACTGAGTATAGTGACAAGCTCTTGGTCAATGAAAGCTATAGGATTGTATGTTAGAGATTTGCAGCATGCTAGATAAATGTTGTTGGTGACAAGCACCTCTAAATTATTGATAGTGATCTTTCATGATGTGTGTCTTAAATTTGCCTAGACGAGTTGCATAGCAGACTTGATCGAAGGTTCTACGCACTGAACTTGTGAGCATATACGTAACCCATGCATGTGTATTTGATTTCTACCACCAACCGTCTTCCAATCTTGTTTACATAAATCTGATTTCTCGTTGCTATTGTTCAAAGGAAACGATTCTATCAACTTTGAACTCGTTGACTGAAATTGCTTGCAAAAACCCCAAGCAAAGCCACGTTAGGTCCCGAGAGAACGACACTCGGGGACAACTTGCCATTGCACTCTAGTTTGTGTAGTGATAAGTGTTCTTAGGCTTTTAAAACAAATTTAATTGGTGAAAAACGACATCATCAATTTGGCGCCGTTGCCGGGGAATTAACTCCTTTGGTTGGTGTTTTTGTTTTGGTCTTTTCAGCCAACATTTCTTCTTTGTCTCATTTCTGTTTTTGTTTCTTTTTGCTTGAGATACTCACTATTTTGTATTTCAGGTGCGTGCATGCCTAGAACCCGAACGGGTGGACCTATTATTGAACCTTTTGTAGACGAGATCGATCGTTTGTTTCAAAGGAGAAGGAGGAATTTGAATCTCGAGTTTGAAGGGGTAGCATCTAGAGCTTCTACTTCTGGTATTCGGGAAGAGTCTTCTTCTTATCTTTTGGAGCCAATTCTTGAATCGGTTTACTTGGAAGGTGAAATGGCGGAGAGACCTATCCGTACACTTACAAAGCCTACGGTTGGGGCTAGAGGACCAGCAATTGTCCTCAATGATGCCACCAGGAACTTGGAGATCAAGAATCACATGTTCCAACAACTTCCCAAATTCTATGGGATGGCCAATGAGGACGTGATAGGGTACTTGAATGAGCTCGAGAACTTTGTTCTCCATCTTGGGCGACCAGGAGCTGGTGTTACGGATGATGATCTCCGCATGAAGGTCTTTTCTATGGGGCTAGGCGATCGTGCAAAGGCTTGGCTCAATACTTTGGAGGCCGGGTCTTTGACGACATGGGATCTATGCTTTGACAAGTTCATGGAGCGTTACTACCCCCCTTCCAAGACAATGGCTATGAAGAGCCAAATTAGCTCCTTCGAGTAGAGGTACGATGAGCCTTTCTACGAGGCCTATGATCGATTCATGGGATTGCATCATCGATGCCCACATAACGGGTATGATAAAGGTCAGCTTCTCCAATTCTTTTACAATGGTTTACATCCTGATATTCAATCTCAAGTGGATAGTATTTGTGGAGGTAGTATGGGGGAGTTGCTTCCTTCTAAAGCCCAAGTGAAGCTGGACACGATGTACCAGAATTCACAAAACCGGAATGTGAGGGCTCGTGTGCTCCAAAAGGAGCAAAGAGGTGAAGCCAAGGTAGTAGTGGTACAAAATGTCTTTGATGGGTTCGCCCATGAAGTGAAGCAAGCTTTGAGGCAAAGCGTTCCTTCTCCTACTACGGAAGTTTGTGGTGTGTGCAAGAATTATGGGCACCCGGCCTACTTGTGCCGTTCTAAATTTGCTAGAGAGCAATACATCACGAACGATGTCCGACAAGAAGTATATGCTGCTGAGGGAGAGCAAGTAGTTGGAGATGTGAACTACGGGCAAGGTTATGGCAATGTGAGGCCACAAAACCGTGGACCCCGAGGTGGGTACCAGAATCAAGGCAACTGTGGTTATTTTCATAACTCGGATCAAAAAGCCTATGGGCCTAATCAAGATAGAAGTCGTCTCAGCTATGGGAACAATTGGTATGAGGGAGCACCGCCTTCTAATCCTACACCTCCACCTCCGGTTGCTAGTTCGGGACCACAAGGTGGAGGGGTGCTTCCTTCACCTCTTGTCTCTTCACTCAATGATCTGGTTATGAAGACGAATAAATTCATGGAGCATTGCTATCGTAATGAGGCTACTAACAATCAACGCTTTGAGAAGCTTGAGGCTAGTAGTAGCAACCTCCATAAGAAGCTACAAGAGCTTATAGATCGAGGGGCGAGTAGAGAGCAAGGGAAGTTTCCCGGAAACACGGAGAAGGCTATGGCCATAACCGTGGTGACTGATTTGCCCGTGGAGATCACGGTTGTGAGAGACAATGCACTAGTTGAGGTGCCAAGTTGCAAGGTAACTGAAACTTGCAAGGTGAGTGAGGAGCCTGAGACTCCTAAGGTAGTTGTGGAAGAGAAAGTGGTCGCACAATCTGATGCGATAGTTGAGGAAGTGAATGAAAACTCATCGTCTGAGGATGAGTTGGTGGATATGGTGGAAGTGCCTATTCAGGAGAGCTTTGATGTGGAAATCGGCTTGAGAAAGAAGGATGGAATAGTGGCAACTCTAGACACGGGAGCGGGTATGAATGTCATACCTTTGAACGTGTACGAAGAGTCGGGTTTGTCTGGCTTAAGACCAATGAAATGCATGGTGCAATTGGCGGATGGGTCTATGAAGAAGCCATTGGGTGTGATAGAGAATCTAGTGGTAAGAGTCGCCGGTGTAGAGGTCAAGACGAACTTCATCGTCATGCCTACATCCTCCGTAAATCTCAAGGATGTGGTTCTTTTGGGTAGAGCCTTCATCAACAAAGTACATATGGTGATAGACATGTACCGTCGTACATGTAGCTTCGAGGTAAATGGCAAGCAACATACGTTGCGAGCCATAGTTAATTCATGTGCTTATGTTGATACTAACGAACTTGTAGGATTTTTTGGTCCTCTTTATGTTCGTCAAGATGTGCAGGGACTTAGTACTTTGAAGAGCACTTGGACGGGGAAGTTTAGTACCCGATGCAAAATTGATCCCGCATGAGCTAAGATGAGTCGAGCCAACGACTTCTAAACAAAGACGCTTCTCGGGAGTCAACCCGAGGTTGTAGGTAATTGCATGTAGATTAGAAGCACGTTTAAATTTTGTTTCGTTGTTTAGACAAGTTTTTTGGGGTGAAAATTTAGCAAAAGTTGAAAAAAAATAGATTTGGGAGCTTCAGGTCCCAAGCGAACCGCTTGGACAGCCCAAGCGGTCCGCTTGGATTTCCAGTAAGAATCCCATTCTTACTGGAAATCCAAGCGAAGCGCTTGGCTCGCCCAAGCGGTCCGCTTGAATTTCCAGTAGGAATGAGAATTCCTACTGGAAATCCAAGTGGAGCTCTTGGGAGTGCCCAAGCGGACCGCTTGCCAAGCGCTTCGCTTGGCTTTCTTTAAGGAAGCAAGCGGGGCACTTGAGATTCAAAGCCTCCCACTTCTTCCTCCTTTCCCGATTTTGCACCCCAAAAATCTCAATCTCTCTCAATTCTCCACCAATTCTTGCAATCTTGTGCATTTTACAAAGCCCATCACCTTCTCTATCATTTAAACCGATCAAATTTCACGTTTGAAGCATCCATAACAAGGAATCAAAGGTACCTCTCATGAACCCTAACTTTCTTGAATTTGGGATTTTATCTTAATTAGCTTCAATTGTGTTATGCATTGGTGAATTATAGTTTGATAATGATTATTGAGCATGTTTCTTACTAGATGTGATGTCTAAATTCGAATTTTGCTCCTCTTGATTTATGATGAACTCTAGTGATTCGAATTTTTGCTATGTAATTGTTTGATGATTATTAGCCTTGAATTTGAGTTATGTTATGATTCGAATTTTTGCTATGTAATTGTTTGATGATTATTAGCCTTGAATTTGAGTTATGTTATGATTATGGTGATGTTGTGATTGCATGAGAATGTGTTGGATTGGTTGGGTAATTTAATTGGAGAGTTTGTTTGCTTGGTTTAGATTCGTACGGATTTATCGTAACAAAGTGTTAAAGCTTCTCGATTTGTTCATATGGACTTTAGCAAGCTTTCAAACTCACCATGAGGTTACTTGAGTGAGTTTTGAAGTCTAAGAGTCGACTTGTTGAGTTATGACTCGTTTTAAACGAAGAACGTATACTTGTTTTAGAGTAGAAGTAGATTGTTGGGTAGTAGTATAAGAGTCTAAGTCTCATTGTCTCTTGAAGTTATCTAATAATATTATTCTAGGTACCATGGACACAAGAGCCAAGAAGAAAGCAAGGAAGGATGGAGCTTCAACTTCTAAGGAGATTCCCCGTGATGAAAGCGACCGTGACCCATACAAAGAATCGGACGCATTGCGGAGGTTCCGATTCAACTTCTATAGGGGAGGGGAACGGTCAGTGATTTGGGACCGTAGCATCTCCTTTACTCCAAAGGATTTGGACGTATTAAAGAGGACAAAATATGAGGACAAGGGGCTTTTCTTTGATGTACCCTATGCACCCTATGCTCACCTTACCAGGCTTATAACGGCGAGAGGATGGACCTTCTATGGGAAAGAACTCTGCGGATGGGATAGAGACCTTGTCGAGGAGTTCCACATTGCCTTCGAGGACTATAACTATAAGGCCGAAGCAGTACCTATTCGTGGTGTGATGGTCCCTTTCTCACCATTGAGCATCACTAGTTTCATTATGGGACTAAAAGAACCCTTGCGGGAAGACAAGAATAAGGTAGCATAATATGTGAATGATCCCTATGTGCACTATGTCTATGACCCAACGATTGAGAAGTTTCCGAGAAAGATAGCCAGGGTTCTGACAACCAAGGACTATAAGCCAAGGAAGACGCGTCTCGATAACACCTTGAAGTATAAAGATTTGCACTTGCACGCCCGCATGATCCTACCTTTCGTGGTAGCTAATCTGATCCCGGGACTCATAACCGAAGAGATAACGCCGGAAGTCGGGATCTTAGTCTATTCCCTCATGGCAAACCTGCCCATCACTCCGGGGGACATCATCTTCCAGCAATTCGAGATTAAACGAGAACCCGGTCACCCACTATTCTTCCCAAATCTGATCACTGCTATGTGTGAGAAATCAAATGTGCCAAACATCCGGCTCACCGAGGCATCGAGGGAACCAATCGACATAGAGACACACGATCTGATACTCCACCGCTTCGAAGTAGAGCAAGGGTTCGAATCCGAGTGATTTTGCGGTGGTGGTATTCCTTTTTGATACTCTTAATTGATGCTATGACTTTTGACTCTTGTACTCTTTATTTGCTTTTGTAGTTGTGGCCTGTGTGCCTTTTGTCGTGATTAGTTTAGTTTAGTTTTTGTCTTGGTGCCTTAGGTGATTAAGAGAGGAAAAACATGGAAAATCTAGAAACAGGTCCAAGCGAAGCGCCTGGAAGGGCCAAGCGGTCCGCTTCAAATTCCAGGAAGTTTTGCAACTTCCTGGAAATTCAAGCGGAGCGCCTGGAGACTCCCAAGCGCTCCGCTTGGCCAAGCGAACCGCTTTGCTCCCGCCATGCAGTCCGCTTGGACCCTGAACCCGGATTTTCCTCGTTTTTCCATTCTTCTCACCTTTGCGCACCCGTTTTCACTTGTTTCTTGAGTCCTTTCAAGTACTACTCATATATAGGAGATTGGACACGAACCTTTATCTCAGGGAAGTGTACTTTCAATCCAATTTTTCCTTTTCTTTCAACTTTTCTTTGCTCGAGGACGAGCAAAAGTTTAGGTTTGGGGAGGGGGTATTGGATTTTCAGTACTATATGCTTGTGTGGTTCGTACATGCCTGATTTTACTCAAGTTCATGTGATTTGTCGTGTTTTTTCAAATTTTTGCATGCATATCATCCCTAGATTAGTTGTTGCACGTTGTTGTGTGTGGAGTTTATTGCCAAGTCTTTTGAACTTTTTTATTGAGTAGACTAAGTGTTTATGACCATTGATCATATGTTGCATCACTTTGCAAGTAGTTTGAGGCTTGTCTCGCTTGGTTTGTCACATTCGCATGTGCACTAGTTAAGCTTAGTAGTCTCGACATCACCTTGGGTGGTGTTTCTTCTGTTGCGGTTCACGATGGCCTTATGAAATGATGCATGTTAGAGTCTATGGTTGTAACCCGTGTAATTATGTACGTAAGAGGCGACAAGTTCTTCACCTCGATTAGAGATTGCCAAATGCCTAGGAAGGAGGTAGTGTGAGGTGTGCGATTCCTTGTATTAAACCTATTCTATCGAATAGGTTTGAGGAGGGGGTTGCTTCGTTATACTTGTCTTTCATCTTTGAGTCATTGTAAGTTTCCTTTTTCTTTTTCCTTTTATTTTCTGTCCCAACCTATTCTTTCGAATAGGTTCGGGGAGGTGTCTTTGTAAAGAGTCTTTCCTTTTTCCTTTTCGTCTTTGTGCTCAAACCTATTCTCTCGAATAGGTTTGGGGAGGTGTTTTTGACACATAGTACTGCTGCTTGCCCCTATATAAAAAAAAAAGAAAGAGAAAAAAAGAAAAGAAAAAAAAAGAGAAAAAGAAAAGAAAAAAAAAAGGGAGAAAAGAAAATAAAAAAAAAAGAAGAAAGAAAGTAAAGAATAAGACCCAAAAGCAAAAGAAGGGTCGTTGCAAGCCAAAAGCAGTCTAGTAAAGTGTCGAGTTGTAAATTCTATCTTTCGTTTCGTGTCGCCTTTGTCCAAGGCCTGTTCTTGACCACCCTCGTCTTGCTATTCAAGAAGTGGTTGAAAGAGGCTCATTCTTGAGAGTCTGGGTAGAATAGGGGAGTGTTATCTTTCTAAGGGAACCCTCCTTCGTTTGATGAGAGCCAGTATTGGTTCGCCCTCTCTTGAGGAAAAGTCTCGCTTGGTGAACAGTAGTAAGCCCTCGGTTTCATAGGCACGGGGCAATTGTAGTATGATAACATGCATCATTGTGTCGTCACTGACCAGGTCCAGGTAGAAGATGTTACGAGAGACTCCTTTGTTTAACCAAGTGCACTTGAGAATGTGTATATTCGCAATCGAGGCATACTTCAACCTATTTGCATGTCATGCTCATTTGGTTTTGTTCATAAGCATTTGGTAGATTTAATAGATTAGTTCATCTTACTTGGCATGAGACTCCTTTTGTGTTGCATTTAGGTTAGTTTGTTGCTTGAGGACAAGCAAGGGTTTGGTTTGGGGAGTTTGATGAACGTATTTTTTACGCGTTCATCTTGTCTTTTTCACCTTCTTTTGCTATCTTTTAGCATCGTTTTTGGTTAGTTTTGTAGAATTGTGTCACGTTTTGTGTTTTCTGCATTTTCAGGCACTTAGGTACGAAACGGTGTTTTTGGTGCTAAAAACGAGCCTTTTTGATGGAAAAGATGGCCCCGTTGAAGTTCCTCAATCTCCGTGGCTTGTTCGTAAGTGTTTGAGTATCAATAAGCATCGAGAAGGATGAGTCCAAGGCACCCGAGGGCCATGCGAGGGCAAAAAGATTGAGTTTGAAGACAAAAATCTGCCCAGGAGCCATGCTAAGCGCCTGGAATAGTGAAGCGCTCCGCTTCAATTTCCAGGAGCCTCAGCACAGGAGCCAAGCGAAGCGCTTGGTGTGCCAGAAGCGCTTCGCTTGCCAAGCGCTCCGCTTGGCTTCTCCAAGCGGTCCGCTTGGCAGCGGTTACGTTTTCGGATTTTCCTTCTTAGATCTGATCTCTGATCATTTTCTGAATATCTTTTGAACTGTAACTTCGTTTTGGAGAGCTCCTAAGCCCCAAAACTCAGAGAATATTCAGATTTCTTTGTATTTTAGCTTGGGATTCAAGGTTTTGATTGGGATTCATCCTTTGTAATCATCTACGGAGAGGTTTTCTTTGATTTCCACCGATTAGTGACAGCTTTGGTGGTAACTTGTATCACTCTCTTGTCTTGTAGTTTGATATGATGTATTCCAATTATTATTCATATGAATTGATGTCTATGTTGATGAATATGAGTAGCTAAATCTTTTGTGTTGGTGGTAGAATGTAGAATATGCATGCTATGGGTTATGTTTATGCTTACATGAGATTGTGATTCAATCTTGCTGCAAATCCCTTCATATGATTCTTAGTTGCCTATAAAATATATTCGAACTGAGTATAGTGACAAGCTCTTGGTCAATGAAACCTATAGGATTGTATGTTAGAGATTTGCAGCATGCTAGATAAATGGTGTTGGTGACAAGCACCTCTAAATTATTGATAGTGATCTTTCATGATGTGTGTCTTAAATTTGCCTAGACGAGTTGCTTAGCAGACTTGATCGAAGGTTCTACGCACTGAACTTGTGAGCATATACGTAACCCATGCATGTGTATTAGATTTCTACCACCAACCGTCTTCCAATCTTGTTTACATAAATCTGATTTCTCGTTGCTATTATTCAAAGGAAACGATTCTATCAACTTTGAACTCGTTGACTGAAATTGCTTGTAAAAACCCCAAGCAAAGCCACTTTAGGTCCCGAGAGAACGACACTCGGGGACAACTTGCCATTGCACTCTAGTTTGTGTAGTGATAAGTGTTCTTAGGCTTTTAAAACAAATTTAATTGGTGAAAAACGACATCATCAATTCCCAATCAAATTAAAACTCAATCAGGAAAATCTAACTTATCCCTTGGACTTCTAATAGAGGAAGGAGTCGAACTCCTTCCCCTTATCTGGCAACGCGCGTGCGAGCGCCTCGTCCTACGGGAGGTGGGTCCCACTTTTGGGACCCACTTATATTTCTAAGGCAATCCAAACTAGAAGTAGATTTTGCCCAAGTGCATATGTTAATTCTAAATTAACATATCCTTTATAATCAAACCTCCATTATATTTTCAAAATATAATCTTTAATTGTATTTACATAAAATACAATTAATTAGCCAATTCAATTAATAATTTCAAATCATTAATTGAGCCATCAAATATTATAATTAATTCCAAATCAATTATAATCCATCAATCACAATTAATTCAAATTAATTGCGATTCCATCTTCAAGGATATTCTGATAGACTAAATCACCACATAGTGTGACCCATAGGGCCTCATCGTATTAAGCAAGTTCTAGACTAGGCAACATGGAATTCCTAGACGGTTCCATTTGCAATATTAATACGTGAGGACGTTTGAGCGGTTTCTCAAAGCTAACCCTTCGTTGCGAAGCCTGTTGCGCTCAACGCGGCGATGGTAACGTCCCTTCATCTGATTTGCTCGAATGTATCTAGGATCGATGTTGTGCCTATCCCAATAATACATCCACGGGCGTCTCAGAGAGTTGCTTGGTTAAGATATACTTATGACCATCATAATATATCATTTGCACTGGCCAGTGACTTTACCAACACAACTATGCAGACTATGAGCAGTGCTCTCCTGTGCTACACTTGAGAGATGAATCCTTCACAGAATCACTTATCACCCCCATTTGTATTTAGCCATAATCCTAGATCGTATCTTCGGTCAGCTGCTTATTCAGAGCTGACATCGACGGGTCCACCAAGGATATGGGGCAACAAATGTGATGATAATGTCCTGTAAGTGCAAAGGACGAATGGCATCACTTCGACAACTCACCGGTTCCCATAGACACTTCGTTGTAGAGTATACATCGATGGGAGTGTCCGGTAGGTACTTCCATTGTTAAATAAAGCTTCTTCGAACAACTATGCGCAGTTGTGGGAACGTTCCTTGATTGTCCAACAATCCGTTCCGTGGCCGTGGGATCGGCTCACACTTGCTCCAACAAGTATAACCCCCACGCATACTAGTCTTGTCAGGTTCATTCAGACCCCCACATCCGAGATGTACCACGACTAGAGAGAGTTTGGGATAGATGATAACTCACATAGCTCCCACTAACTGTGTGATCGGTCATCTATCCGAGGGGACATGTTTAATATCAATACAGACAGTAATAAAGATATGACATGCTGCAGCCTGGTGTAATATAAATATGAAAGCGATACACAATAGTAAAAATGCAGCAAACATATATTATATTACGTTGACCTGTGTAATAGTACATATATGTCCTCTATAAGGGCACTATGCCCTTAGTAAGGACTGTCTCTAGGACATATACACTATCATAGAGGACCGATCACACAGATAGTGGGAGCTATGTGAGTTATCATCTATCCCAAACTCTCCCTAGTCGAGGTTCATCTCGGATGTAGGGGTCTGAATGAACCAGATGAGACTAGTATGCGTGGAGGTTATACTTGTTGGAGCAAGTGTGAGTCGATCCCACGGTCACGGAACGGATTGTTCAACAATCGAGAAACGTTCCCATAACTGCGCATAGTTGTTCGAAGAAGGATTATCGAACAATGGAAGTACCCACCGAACACTCCCATAGAGGTTAATTGATTACGTATATACGTATATATATTGTATGATTTTGTAGTTATGTGGATGCAATTGACTCTATGATTAATTCGATTTTCAAAAGTTTTGTTTTTATATAAATTTAGAATTTATATTTAAAAAAAAAAAAACAATTTATATATATATATATATATATTCACCGGGCCGCCTGCGCGACGCAGGCGGCGGGCGCAGGCGCTCGGTGCCTGCGAGACGCGGGCACCCGGGTGCCTGCGGGACGCAGGCGCCCGTGGGCCGCAGGCGCCGGGCGCCCGCGGCCGGTAGGGGACGGGACCATATTTTAATATATATATATATATATATGTAATTGTTTTTAACTAGAGGGGTTAAATTTAATTAGTATAAAGTTAAAGGGCTTATTTGTAATTTATCAATTTATTTTTTATTGCAAATTAGTCCTTCTACTTTTGAATTTTAGATTTAACACCTCTAAGGTTTAAAAAATTACAATTAAGTCCTTCGGGTTTTCGAAAATTGCTACTTGGTCAATAGAATTTTCGATTTTTCAATCTAGTCCAAATTTTCAATTATTTCATAGAGATTATAAGTATGGGATTATAATTTTCATAATGAAATTATGAAGTCATTTGGCATCCACATAGGCTACTACTTGTTTTGTTTGCTCGATATGCTATTGTTTGACAATGCATGTTTAAATACCAAGTATTTTACTTTCCGTTCGACCGCTATGCATGCGAGGGTAGGCGGCGCCCTCTTATATATCGGACCGCATATTTTATGTATGGGTAGGCGGCACCCATTATGTGCTTGACCCCGTTTAGAACTAGAATGGATAGGCGGCAACCATTACGTGTAGACCGCTCATGCATGATGGGTAGGCGGCGCCCTTATTTGTTTGTAGATGACTGATAACAACCCTCAAGCGACAAGCCCCAACCAATATAAGTACAGAAACATATATATGTATGTGTTTCTGAGATGCTTTCCATAGGGTGCTTTAATTCTGAACTTTCATTGTGTTTTCTTGTATTGGCGACCTCGTCTTACAAACTCGCAATGATCGTCAGATTAGAGTAAGCCTATGGTTATGACTTACTGCATATTGTATCTAGCGACCTCGATAGGTACAATATGTAGGGCATCGGGTAAAATTAGATTTAACAACCAAGAGTTGCGTGACGCAATTGGATAGTCCTACCGGTCATATTATGCTGTGCGACCAGCCCCCGTTGGAGTATAGCATAGTATGGATTTGGATCTTTGCCACTACGGTAACTTGTTGGACATTACCCGTATGTTTGTTTTGGGGGAAAGCATATGTGAAAATAGTGGGAGCTAAACAGCTAAAGGACCTTGTTGTTTAGTTATGTATACTGTGTATTTAGAAATAGTATTTCAATAGTTGATTTATTATTTTCATTCTATACTATTTCTCTTGGAAAACCGAAATGGCGAGTATCTCACTCCGTGCTGTCTTAGAGAAGCAAATTTTGACCGGATCAAACTTCCTAGATTGGATCAGGAATATACGTTTGGTGCTGAGGTACGAAAGGATTGAGTACGTCTTGGTCGAGGCTAATCCCGTGTGTCCCGAGAATCAGACTGCCGATCAAGTTGCTGAATTGGAATCAAGCCAACAAGGCAAAGTCTGATCAGCATCATGAGGATGCTAGATCCGCGCAGTGTATTATGCTGGCGGCAATGAGCAATGAGCTGCAGAGGCAACATGAAAGCATGTTGGCGTATGAGATGCTGAAGCATCTTGAGTCGCTCTTTAAGGCGATAGCTAGAAGTGTTGAATTTGATTTGATCAAAGAGATACACAGATGCAAGCTCAATGAAGGAGGGAACATGTCTGAGCATGTTCTCAAAATGATTGGTCTCTTTGAAAAGCTTGCCGATGCCGGCGTTAAGCTAGAGAACAAGATCATGGTGATCTTTGTCCTTCAATCATTGTCGAGTTCGTATTCGCAGTTCATCATTAATTACACGATGAATGCGAAGGACGTAACACTGCCTGAACTTCATAATCTGCTGAAGACATATGATCAAACTCTTCCTAAGAAGGAAAAGTCGATCATGCTTGTTGGGCAACCGTCTAACCCAAACCCGAGAAACAAAGGTGCTAAGGGTAAGGGAAAGTCGGGAGCCAAGGCTAAGACTTCGAGTTATAAGCCTAAGCGTCTGAACCAGAAAAGGAAGTTCAAGAGGAGCGGAACGGTACACACAGATAAATGTCTTTTCTGTAAACAGAAAGGGCATTGGAAGAAAGATTGCCCTAAGCTAAGGGCAGATCAAGCTAAGAAGCCGCCGGCTTCTAGCTGAGGTGTGTTTGTTATTGAAATGAACATGGCTACTTTTGACTCCAATGGTTGGGTATTAGATACAGCTTGTGGCTCGCACATTTGTAATAATGTGCAGGGGCTAATTGATCACAGGCTAATCAAGCAAGGTGAAATCGACTTGCATGTTGGGAATGGCAATCCAGTTGAAGCCAAACGCGTTGGACGCAACAAGATATATTTACCTTCGGGACAATGTTTAGAACTTGATAATGTTTATTTTGTTCCATCCATTGTCAGAAATATTATTTCGATTCCATTGTTAGACAATATGGGTTTTTCCTTTCGATTTCCGAATAATACTTGTTATTTTTCATTAAATGATCAGTATTATGGAAAAGCTCGCTTAGTGAATGGTTTATATATTTTGCAAAGTAGTCTACCTTTATTTCAAATACATAACAAACAACCGTCTTCAAGTAGGAAGAATAATCCATCTTATCTATGGCATTGTCGGCTAGGCCATATCAATAAAACACGGATTCAAAGACTAAGGAAGTTGGACTACTTAGAACCATTTGATTTTGAATCATATGGTACATGCGAACCATGTGTTAAGGGTAAGATGACGAACAAACCTTTTGTTGGACAAGGTGTTCGTGCCACTCGCTGCTTAGAGCTCATACATACCGGTGGACCTTTTAAAGTCCATGCGCGTGGGGGTTATCCTTACTTCGTTACCTTTACTGACGATTTCTCAAGGTATGGATATATTTATCTTATGAAGAATAAATCCGAGACCTTTGGGAAATTTAAGGAGTTTAGGAATGAGGTCGAGAATGAATTGAACCTAAGGATAGTCACTCTTCGATCAGATCGAGGAGGTGAATACCTTAGTGAAGAATTTATCGACTACTTGAAGGAAAATGGAGTTCAATCGCAATGCACTCCTCCTAGAACACCACAGTTAAATGGTGTGTCTGAGAGGAGGAATCGAACCCTGTTAGACATGGTAAGATCAATGATTGGATTTCGACTCTTCCAAAATATCTGTGGGGATATGCACTACAAACTGCAATCTACATTCTGAACCGTGTACCATCTAAATCAGTGGAGAAAACTCCTTATGAGTTATGGAAGGGAAAGAAGCCCTCACTGGGCTATCTTAGACCTTGGGGTTGTCCTGCGATAGTCAAACTGATGCTCACTGATAAGTTAGATGCCAAGGGTGTCAAAGTATATTTCATAGGCTATCCTCGTCAGACGAGAGGCTATGAATTCTATCATGTTGAAGATCACAAGGTGATCGTATCTAGAAACGTCAAGTTTTTAGAAGCTGAATACCTCGAAGAAGAGAGGTTAGATGACATGATAGAACTTGAAGAAATTCAAGACTTTGACACGCGCGAACATGAGGTCTCTAAATCTTCTGATTTGGACTCAAGTTCAGTGGGAGCTTTCGAATCAGACAAGGGTAATGATATGACACTTGCTAGGCATGTCATAGTCAGTGGGAGTCCTGTGATTAGATCAACAGTTGAAACCACACCAATAGAACCCGTTGTCAACCAACAGTTGAAACCACACCAACAAGTTGCACAAGAGCAGCCTCCCGCAAGGGAACAGGGTCGCGGGGCGCGACCAGCTGCATCAGTACCCACTGATAATGTTCGTGTTACACGAAGCCAGAAAAGAAAAGCACCAGAACCAGTCGAGCTCCGTAGGTCGAAGAGGATCCTAAAAGGACCTCAGAAGCAAAGCCGTATGATAGAAGACATCAGTGAACTTGATGTCGGCTTATCAAATCGGGAAGATCCCAAGACCTACAAAGAGGCAATAATTGATATTGACTCAGACAAATGGCAAGAGGCCATGGAATTGGAAATGGACTCCATGTACCAGAACCAAATTTGGAACTTGGTAGACTTTCCCCAAGGGGTTAGACCTATTGGGTGCAAATGGGTCTTTAAACGAAAGACAGATGCCGATGGCAAGGTACAAAAGCACAAAGCTAGGCTTGTGGCGAAAGGCTACACGCAAAGGTATGGCATCGATGACGATGAAACCTTTTCACCGGTAGCAAAATTGAAGTCCATTCGAATTCTACTTACGATAGCTGCCTACTGTGATTATGAGATCTAGCAGATGGATGTAAAGACTGCCTTCCTCAATGGGAATGTTGAGGAAGAGGTCTATATGGTACAGCCGGAAGGTTTTATTAGTAAGACTAGGCCAAATGCTGTATGCAAATTACAAAGATCCATCTATGGGCTAAAGCAAGCGTCAAGGAGCTGGAATATCCGCTTTGATGAAGCTGTCAAATCGTTTGACTTCATCAGAAGCAAGGAAGATCCCTGTGTCTACGCTAGGCACAGCGACAAGGGAGTCGTTTTCATGATCATTTATGTTGATGACATTTTGATCATGGGAAACAATGTCTCTATGCTAGAAGAGACTAAAGTTTGGTTATCAGGTACCTTCTCGATGAAGGACTTGGGTGAAGCGAACTACATCCTAGGGATCAATATCTTTAGAGATAGATCCAAGAGGATGTTAGGATTGACACAGTCCACCTACATCGATAAAATACTGAAGCGTTATAAGATGGATGATTCAAAGAGAGTCTTTCTCCCAGTGATGAACGTATTTTTGACGCGTTCATCTTGTCTTTTTTACCTTCTTTTGCTATCTTCTAGCTTTGTTTTTGGTTAGTTTTGTAGAATTGTGTCACGTTTTGTGTTTTCTGCATTTTCAGGCACTTAGGTACGAAATGGCGTTTTGGAGCTAAAAACGAGCCTTTTTGATGGAAAAGATGGCCCCGTTGAAGTTCCCCAATCTCCGTGGCTTGTTCGTAAGTGTTTGAGTATCAAGAAGCATCGAGAAGGATGAGTCCAAGGCACCCGAGGGCCATGCGAGGGCAAAAAGATTGAGTTTGAAGACAAAAATCTGCCCAGGAGCCAAGCTAAGCGCCTGGAATAGTGAAGCGCTCCCCTTCATTTTCCAGGAGCTTTGGCACAGAAGCCAAGCGAAGCGCTCGGAGTGCCCAAAGCGCTTCGCTTGCCAAGCGCTCCGCTTGACTTCTCCAAGCGGTCCGCTTGGAAGCGGTTACATTTTCGGATTTTCCTTCTTAGATCTGATCTTTGGTCATTTTTTGAATATCTTTTGAACTGTAACTTCGTTTTGGAGAGCTCCTAAGCCCCAAAACTCAGAGAAAACTCAGATTACATTGTATTTTAGCTTGGGATTCAAGGTTTTGATTGTGATTCATCCTTTGTAATCATCTACGGAGAGGTTTTCTTTGATTTCCACCGATTAGTGACAGCTTTGGTGGTAACTTGTATCACTCTCTTGTCTTGTAGTTTGATATGATGTATTCTGATTATTATTCATATGAATTGATGTCTATGTTGATGAATATGAGTAGCTAAATCTTTTGTGTTGGTGGTTGAATGTAGAATATGCATGCTATGGGTTATGTTTATGCTTACATGAGATTGTGATTCAATCTTGCTGCAAATTCCTTCATATGATTCTTAGTTGCCTATAAAATATATTCGAATTGAGTATAGTGACAAACTCTTGGTCAATGAAAGCTATAGGATTGTATGTTAGAGATTTGCAGCATGCTAGATAAATGGTGTTGGTGACAAGCACCTCTAAAGTATTGATAGTGATCTTTTATGATGTGTGTCTTAAAGTTACCTAGACGAGTTGCTTAGCAGACTTGATCGAAGGTTTTACGCACTGAACTTGTGAGCATATTCGTAACCCATGCATGTGTATTTGATTTCTACCACCAACCGTTTTCCAAGCTTGATTACATCAATCTGATTTCTCGTTGCTTTGTTCTAAAGAAAACGATTCTATCAACATTTGAACTCGTTGACTGAAATTACTAGCAAAAACCTCAAACAAAGCCATGTTAGGTCCCGAGAGAACGACACTCGGGGACAACTTGCCATTGCACTCTAGTTTGTGTAGTGATAAGTGTTCTTAGGCTTTTAAAACAAATTTAATTGGTGAAAAACGACATCATCAATTTGGCGCCGTTGCCGGGGACTTAACTCCTTTGGTTGGTGTTTTTGTTTTGGTTTTTTCAGCCAACATCTCTTCTTTGTCTCATTTCTGTTTTGTTTCTTTTTGCTTGAGATACTCACTATCTTGTACTTCAGGTGAGTGCATGCCTAGAACCCGAACGGGTGGACCTATTATTGAACCTTTTGTAGACGAGATCGATCGTTTGTTTCAAAGGAGAAGGAGGAATTTGAATCCCGAGTTTGAAGGAGTAGCATCTAGAGCTCCCACTTCTGGTATTTGGGAAGAGTCTTCTTCTTATCTTTTTGAGCCAATTCTTGAATCTGTTTACTTGGAAGGTGAAATGGCGGAGAGGCCTATACGCACACTTACTAAGCCTACGGTTGGGGCTAGAGGACCAACAATTGTCCTCAATGATGCCACAAGGAACTTGGAGATCAAGAATCACATGTTCCAACAACTACCCTTATTCTATGGGATGGCTAATGAGGACGTGATAGGGTACTTGAATGAGCTCGAGAACTTTGTTCTCCATCTTGGGCAACCAGGAGCTGGTGTTACGGATGATGATCTCCGCATGAAGGTCTTTTCTACGGGGCTAGGTGATCGTGCAAAGGCTTGGCTCAATACTTTGGAGGCCGGGTCTTTGACAACATGGGATCTATGTTTTGATAAGTTGATGGAGCGTTACTACCCCGCTTCCAAGACAATGGCTATGAAGAGCCAAATTAGCTCCTTTGAGCAGAGGTACGATGAGCCTTTCCACGAGGCCTATGATCGATTCATGGGGTTGCATCATCGATGCCCACATAACGGGTATGATAAAGGTCAGCTTCTCCAATTCTTTTACAATGGTTTACATCCCGAGATTCAATCTCAGGTGGATAGTATTTGTGGAGGTAGTATGGGGGAGTTGCTTCCTTCTCAAGCCCAAGTGAAGCTGGACATGATGTACCGGAATTCCCAAAACCGGAATGTGAGGGCTCGTGTGCTCCAAAAGGAGCAAAGAGGTGAAGCCAAGGTAGTAGTGGAACAAAATGCCTTCGATGGGTTCGCCCATGAAGTGAAGCAAGCTTTGAGGCAAATCGTTCCTTCTCCTTCTACGGAAGTTTGTGGTGTGTGCAAGAACTATGAGCACCCGGCCTACTTATGCCGTTCTGAATTTTCTAGAGAGCAATATATCACGAACGATGTCCATCAAGAAGTATATGCTGCTGAGGGAGAGCAAGTAGTTGGAGATGTGAACTACGGGCAAGGTTATGGCAATGTGAGGCCACAAAACCGTGGACCCCGAGGTGGGTACCAGAATCAAGGCAACCGTGGTTATGTCTACAACCCGGATCAAAATGCGTATGGGCCTAATCAAGATAGAAGTCGTCTCAGCTATGGGAACAATTGGTATGAAGGGGCACCGCCTTCTAATCCTACACCTCCGCCTCAGGTTGCTAGTTCGGGACCACAAGGTGGAGGGGTGCTTCTTTCACCTCTTGTCTCTTCTCTCAACGATCTTGTGTTGAAAACAAATAAGTTTATGGTGCATTACTATCGTAATGAAGCTACTAACAATCAGCGGTTTGAGAAGCTTGAGGCTAGTAGTAGCAACCTCCATAAGAAGTTGCAAGAGCTGATAGATCGGGGGGCTAGTAGAGAGCAAGGGAAGTTTCCCGGAAACACGGAGAAGGCTATGGCCATAACCGTGGTGACTGATTTTCCCGTGGAGATCACGGTTGTGAGAGACAACGCACTAGTTGAGGTGCCAAGTTGCAAGATAACTGAAACTTGCAAAGTGAGTGAGGAGCTTGAGACTCCTAAGGTAGTTGTGGAAGAGAAAGTGGTCGCACAATCTGATGCGATAGTGGAAGAAGTGAATGAAAACTCATCGTCTGAGGATGAGTTGGTGGATATGGTGGAAGTGCCTATCAAAGAGAGCTTTGATGTGGAAATCGGCTTGGGTAAGAAGGATGGAATAGTGGCAACTCTAGACACGGGAGCGGGTGTGAATGTCATACCTTTGAACGTGTACGAAGAGTCGGGTTTGTCTGGCTTAAGACCAATGAAGTGCATGGTGCAATTGACGGATGGGTCTATGAAGAAGCCATTGGGTGTGATCGAGAATCTAGTGGTAAGAGTCGCCGGTGTAGAGGTCAAGACGAACTTCATCGTCATGCCTACATATAGCCTCAAGGATGTGGTTCTTTTGGGTAGAGCCTTCATCAACAAAGTACATATGGTGATAGACATGTACCGTCGTACATGTAGCTTCGAGGTAAATGGCAAGCAACATACGTTGCGAGCCATGATTAATTCATGTGCTTATGTTGATACTAACGAACTTGTAGGATTCTTTGGTCCTCTTTATGTTCGTCAAGACGTGCAGGGACTTGGTGCTTTGAAGAGCACTTGGACGGGGAAGTCTAGTACCCGATGCAAAATTGATCCCGCATGAGCTAAGACGAGTCGAGCCAACGACATTTAAACGAAGGCGCTTCTCGGGAGGCAACCCGAGGTTGTAAGTACTTGCATAAAGATTAGAAGCATGTTTAAAATTTTGTTTCGTTGATTAGACAAGTATTTGGGGTGAAAATTCAGCAAAAGTCGAAAAACAATGGATTTAGGAGCTTCAGGTCCCAAGCGAACCGCTTGGAAAGCCCAAGCGGTCCGCTTGGATTTCCAGTAAGAATACCATTCTTACTGGAAATCCAAGCGAAGCGCTTGGCACGCCCAAGCGGTCCGCTTGAATTTCAGTAAGAATGAGAATTCTTACTGGAAATCCAAGTGGAGCGCTTGGGAGTTCCCAAGCGGACCGCTTGCCAAGCGCTTCGCTTGGGACGCCCAAGCGCTTCGCTTGGATTTCCTTAAGAAGGCTAAGTGGGGTACTTGTGTTTCAAAGCCCCCACTTCGTTTTCTTCCTCCATTGCCGATTTAGCACCCCAAAAATCTCAATCTCTCTCAATTCTCCACTAATTCTTGCAATCTTGTGCATTTTACAAAGCCCATCACCCCCTTTATCATCTACACCGATCAAATTTCACGT